>JAOWCC010001729.1:12108639-12771165 GCA_030867875.1 Actinernus sp. WN-2022
GGTCTCTATGTCTCAGAGGAATTAGAGTTTGCTAGAAGGCTTGATCTTGACTTACGTTTGGACGGCGTAGAATCCTGCTGGATCGAACTAACACGCAAAAGACAAAAGAGTGTTTTGATTGGTTGCGTGTATAGACACCCTTCTAGCAACCGTGATATTTTCTTCGAAACACTAAAGACTCAATTAGAAAAGCTAAACAGCAAGGGACATGAAGTATTTGTTTTAGGTGATATAAATATTAACTTCCTCAAATATAATGCTGACAACTACACCTCCGATTTCCTCGACATGCTACTTGATTTAGGTTTCATGCCGCTCATAACCAAAGCTACTAGGATCACAGATCACACCTCCTCTTTAATTGATCACATTTATACGAACGTACCAGAAAAGATTATTACAGCAGGAATATGTTTAGCTGACATCTCTGACCACCTACCTGTATTTTGTACAGTAGCAAATAAACTTCCTATTACCAATGAAATTAAGTACTTTAGAGACTTTTCGCACTTCGATAATGAAGCCTTTTTAAATGCCTTAGCTGGTATTAACTTTAGCAGCCTTGTCACTGAAGATGTTAACGAAAGTATGAATAGAGTAATACAAACACTTCAAGAAATATCCGATATACATGCACCAGTACGGAAGGCGTCTAAACAAAAGAGAAAGCAATTAAAAAAACCGTGGATTTCAAATGCAATTTTGATCTCTATTAAGAGAAAACAAAAACTCTTTCAGACGCACTTCCTAAGTAAAGACCAAGAAAAGGTTAAGAAATACAAAGCTTATAATAACAAGTTGAACAAAATCAAAGAGATATCTAAAAAGAACTATTTCAGGACACAGTTTGATTTGCATAAGGAGAACTTAAAAACTACATGGAAACTTATTGGAATGCTCATAAACAGAAAGACCAATTCACAACCGATAATCAAAAAACTTATCTATAATAACAAATGTTATATAGACAAGGCTAGTATCTGTCACCAGCTAAACACTTATTATATAAACGTAGGACGCAACCTGGCGGATAAACTTCCTCGAACGGATACGAATCCTACTTGTTACATTACACGATCATTTCAAATGAGCTTTACGTTTCGAGGTATCTGTACGCAGGAGATTTATGACGCCATTGCAAATATCAATTTGAAAAAATCATGTATTGGTGTACCGCAGCGATGTATAAAGCTTGCGGGAAACCATATTTCTGAAGCATTAACATTAATATTTAACGAATCTTTGTTACAAGGCATTGTTCCTGATGTTTTAAAAGTCTCCAAAGTAACCCCTGTTGATAAAGGGGGCAAATTAACGGACCCAACAAACTTTCGCCCTATTTCTACCTTGTCGGCTTTAACGCAAATCTTTGAAAAGCTTGTATATAAGCAACTCATTAATTACATTGAAAAACATGATATTCTTTTCCAATGTCAATTTGGATTTAGGAAAGGTCACTCAACAGCACAAGTTGTTAGTGAAATTGCGGATAGTCTACGAAAAGCAATAGACAATAATTTATACACTTGTGGGGTATTTTTAGACTTTTCGAAAGCTTTCGACACTGTAAACCACCAAATACTACTGAAGAAATTAGAATCGTACGGAATTAGAGGGATTCCCTTGAAATGGTTTGCAAGTTATCTTGCAAACAGACAACAATATGTAGCTATATATAGGGCACACAGAGTCACCAAAGCAAGTGATGATTTGTGGAATTCCACAAGGTAGTACATTAGGACCCTTACTATTCTTAATTTACATCAATGATCTACCCAACTGCTCGGAGATCCTGACTTTTAGAATATTTGCAGATGACACAAATCTCTTTGCCTCAGCTCGTGACCTTAAAAGCCTCGAAACGTTAGTTAATTCTGAATTGGAAAAAATCAAGGAATGGTGCGATGTAAACAAACTTTCTATTAATTTTACAAAAACAAATTACATGGTAATAAAATCTTCCAGAAAAAGAGATGGAAATATAGAAATCAAGTTAAAGAACACAGATGGATCGTGCCACGTATTAGAGAAAAAAGATCATATAAAATATCTCGGTGTTATGATCGACGATTCGCTATCTTGGAAATATCACATTTCCTACATTTGCTCTCGTATTTCACGGAATATTGGCATCGTTTCAAAACTAAGGCACTATCTCTCTATTCATCAACTTAAACAAATTTACTATAACCTTATCTACCCCTATCTATCATATGCTGTAATAGCTTGGGGAAGTGCTTACAAAACGCATTTACAAAAATTACAATCTAAGCAAAATAAGGTCCTAAGATTAATGTTTTTTACAGTAACGTCTGGACCCAATACTGAAAGCGCTCTCCCTCTCCTAAACCTATTAGACATTCTAACTGTAAATAATGTTTACCGCCTCCACGCCCTCAAATTTACGCATTTGTGGCATAAAGGGCTTTTGCCAAGCCTATTTGATGATCTTTTTCAATATGCCAGTGACCGGCATACATACAACACAAGGTATGCATCCAAACAAAATTTATGTAAACCACGTGTTCGTACAAATACTGGAAAACAAATGTTTTCCTACCAGGCAATTGATCTTTGGCACGAGATACCTCACCATCTGAAAGACCTCAGTACATTTTTCTTTACCAAAGAAATAAAACATTATTTACTGTCAGAACAACGCCCAAAGAAACTTAAATAGATACGTTCTTCATTTTTAAAAGTCATTAGTTACCTTTACACTAAACATTATTTATTAGTCCCAGTTCCTCTTCCTTGCTGCTTCTTTTATATATAAAAAAAAAAAAAACTTTAGATAGCTACTAGGGGCTAACTCGAAAACCTCACGGTTCCCTTAGCCTCTAGGCTCAAACAAGCATTCTATTTTCCTTTGTCTTTTCCTTTTATAACTTATAATGTATTTTATATCTTCTTGTAATTTATAGTGTGAACCAATAAAAGATTGTTGTTGATTGTTGTTGATGTTGGTATGACGTCACGATTATAATGAATAAAGTGGTGCGGTCATGAATAAAATGCGGCGCTCTCATGAATAAAATGCGGCGCTCTCATTATCTATTGTTACTTTGGATGAGGTCATCGATCTATTCGGGCATGTTTGGGTAAAGCCTATTGTTTGGGGTCGGCTCTAAAACCAGGAGCGATCGGCCCTGAAACCATTCGAAGTTGAATGAAAAAAGTAATAAATATCTCGCAATATCCAAACCCCTTTGTAGCGTAAATAGTAAGAACAAACTACTCGTGATAGGCTCTAAACTGTCTTTATTATTTTCATTAACAGTTAATAACTCATAAGATAATTGTATACAAAATCCACTGTGACAATTTTACTATTGTCCTTAGGGATTAACGATAACTGAACAGCCTATTGTTTGGAGGAAAACTCTTGTGATGCAAATTCTTCTCTAAAACTAAACCAAAATTACCATACGAATATAAACAAACCACCAGATAATTAAACAAAGTTTATTCAATCTCAAAAAACACCAATTTTAAAAACAGTTCGTTTCCTTATCCTCGCGGAGTTGATAACTTTCTTATTTCTCAGCTCTTGGGTTGATATAATGTACCGTGTTACAAGATTACACTGATTTATGTTTCATTGATTTTTTTCTTGTTGACAAATGCAACAGACAGTTGTGCTTTTACCGATGAGAGGAAAATTAATAACCTAGGTAGTCTGGTCTAGTCTAAAAACTATACTTCAGCTATCATTTTCTAGTCTAGTCTAGAAATTGTTAACCTAGGTAGTCTAGTCTAAAAACTCTACTTTAGCTATCATTTTCTAATCTAGTCTAGAATTGTTAACCTAGGTAGTCTAGTCTAAAAACTCTACTTTAGCTATCATTTTCTAATCTAGTCTAGAAATTGTATTCTTTTCTAGTCTAGTCGTTCTAGACTACAAAGTATCTAGTCTAGAAACTAACAATACTCACAACACCCGATGCCCACAAGCCCTGAACGCCCGCCGCCCGTCAACGCCCGTCAACGGGCGTCAACGCCCGTCAACGCCCGTCAACGGGCGTCAACGCCCGTCAACGCCCGCCTCCTCCTCCTACTCCTCCCTCCTCCTCCTCCTCCCTCCTCCTCCTCCCTCCTCCTCCTCCTCCTCTTCCCTCTTCCCTCCTCCTCCCTCCTCCCTCCTCCTCTCTACTCCTCCTCCTCCCTCTTCCTCCTCCCTCTTCCTCCTCCCTCCTCCTCCTCCTCCCTCCTCCTCCTCCCTCCTCCTCCTCCTCCTCCCTCATCGCTACCCAAAGCTTCCTTATGTTACAGAAAATATCTTGACAACCGAAAGTATAGCATAAGGAAGCCTTGGGGTAGTGATGAGGGTGGAGGAGGAGGAGGCGGGAGGAGAAGGAGGAGGAGGAGGCGGGCGTTGACGGGCGTTGACTGGCGTTGACGCCCGTTGACGGGTGGCGGGCGTTGACGGGCGGCGGGCGTTCAGGGCTTGTGGGCATCGGGTGTTGTGAGTGTTGTTAGTTTCTAGACTAGATACTTTGTAGTCTAGAACGACTAGACTAGAAAATAATACAATTTCTAGACTAGCTTAGAAAATGATAGCTAAAGTAGAGTTTTTAGACTAGACTACCTAGGGTAACAATTTCTAGACTAGACTAGAAAATGATAGCTGAAGTATAGTTTTTAGACTAGACCAGACTACCTAGGTCATTAATTTTCCTCTCATCGGTAAAAACACAACTGTCTGTAGCATTTGTCAACAAGAAACAAATCAATGAAACATAAATCAGTGTAATCTTGTAACACGGTACATTATATCAACCCAAGAACTGAGAAATAAGAAAGTTATCAACTCCGCGAGGATAAGGAAAACGAACTGTTTTTAAAATTGGTGTTTTTGAGATTGAATAAACTTTGTTTAATTATCTGGTGGTTTGTTTATATTCGTATGGTAATTATAGTTCAGTTTTGGAGAAGAATTTGCATCACAAGAGTTTTCCTCCAAATAATAGGCTCTTCAGTTATCGTTAATTCCTAAGGACAATAGCAAAATTTCTCTTATGACTCACAGTGGATTTTGTATACAATTATCTTATGAGTTATTAACTATAAAGGAAAATAATAAAGACAGTTTAGAGCCTATCACGAGTAGTTTGTTCTTACTATTGACGCTGCAAAGGGGTTTAGATATTGCGAGATATTTATTACTTTTTTCATTCAACTTCGAATGGTTTCAGGGCCGATCGCTCCTATTTTAGAGACGACCCCAAACAATATGCTTTGCCCAAACATGCCCGAATAGATCGATGACCTCATCCAAAGGAACAATAGATAATGAGAGCGCCGCATTTTATTCATGAGAGCGCCGCATTTTATTCATGAACGCACCACTTTATTTATGAGCGCGCCGCACTTTATTCATGAGTCTAAGACAATAGAACCGTGACGTCATACCTACTACCACACGTTAATGTGATACCACCACACGTTAATGAGATACCACCACAAAAAGGGGTAATTCGCCTCACTCCATACTACTTTCGTTTTTTCCTATAACAGTTCAAGAATCAATCTAACAATTAGCTGTAATTTCCACTTTTGAAAGCATTGCGCATGATCGAAGGAGCAAGGCTTTCTTGTTGGGCACTATTTACCGGCTAAGAAAATAAAAAAGACAGGACAGCTCAGCCTAAGTTAAAAAGGAATAAACATCTCCCAAGTTCTTGCCAAAATATATTATGTAATAAGTGATCTGAAAATGACTGAGAGTACAAGGATATTGAAATTGTGTGGTTGTATATGTATTTATCGACCGCCTAATGTTAAGTACAAACATATTCAACAAGTAAACACAATATCGAAACAGTCATCTCGAATTCTAATGACACATGGCTCCTTGGTGATTTGAATCAGTACAATCACCACACCAGGCATCCCACGCCTTCAGTATAACTTAGGCCTACATCAAATAATTTCTAGTACTATCACTCGGCCAGTCTCACAGACCTGTTTAGCTGACTTGTACGCTACTGATATGTCAAAGATCTTGCATACACAACTTTATTACACGAACCTTCAGATCATTTACGTATTTATGCTGTTCGTCATCAGTTTATCAAATCTAAGATGTTTCCAAGAGGTTTATGGTCTAGATGAACATAAATTCCGTGAAGATCTCAGAGTTGCTCCCTTTGATGAGACCAAACATCCTTCAAAGATGGTACTCGCTATTTAATCCAGTAATGAATAGACATTTACCCTTGCGTCGAAGAAGGGTGAAAAGACTTCAGCAACCTACTTGGCTTCCATCAGACTTACTGATCGCTATTAAGGAACGTAATAAATTGCTGAAAAACGTCCAGAAATTGAAGTCCGACGAAAATTGGAAGCGGTACAAAATAAGTAGAAACAACAGCTATTATAAAATAAGAATCTCTAAAGCAAACTACTGTATATAATAAGTGCTTTATTCCAGGTTTTTTTCTCACTCTAACTCGATTATAATCCATGAGTGAACAGTATATACACAACACAACATGGCCGACAAGCACACTACACTATTAGTACCAGTCCGTACGCTCCTTCGTTAAGTGTCAGTAGTTGATTTCGTAATCAACAATCCAAGCAGGAGGTCTACGGACCCGCGGTTGACGAGCGAAGGACGTAGAAGCAGGGTAAGGTCATGACCGTTCCCCATCGTCAGTAGTGTCGTTCACAATCCTCCTACTTGGAAAACGGAACTCCGTACTTTGCGCCAGAGTCTGTGACTCGTCCCCAATGATTTCTGGCATCTGTCTTTTTGTGGCCTGCTGTTTCTCAACAACATCGCAATATGGTCATTCATCATCATGTTCAACATCTATATCAGCATTTTAACTCTTTGGATAGCTATCCTGTCCTTCCAGCGGTCAAGCGGTTTCACCTAAGCCTCGGCTGTTTGGACTATGGGAGTCGGTGCCGTACATGATACCGGGGTGTAACAATGCACACTAACCTCATGGGAGGCCCTTCCTTTCGCACACGGTTTCCAACATAAGTGATCTTCTTTACACCTTTGTAAGGACCATGTTATTTCATGGACAGTCCTTTAGAACGACCTTTCTTGATGTAGGGGGGTGGGGGTCAATCAGTTACTCTTGCATCGTGTCTCTGCACCTCGTTGTGGCTTCCTGTGTGTTCTCCCTTGCCAAATGGTTTGCGACTTGATTACTCGATTTCATCTGCTCCACAAACTCTGCAAACTCTATGTGTTCATCAGGCTCCTTGCTGATCATGATATCAATAGGAAGTCTTGCCTCCCTTCCTGATGTGACCCGAAAGGGTGTCACTCCAGTTGAAGAATAAACAGTTGATGACCTGTGGAAGCCACAAATCCCAGTCGTATTGATGTTCACTGGAGAACTATGAAAGCATGTCCTTCGTGGTCCAGTTCACCCTCTCTACCAAATCATCGCTTTGGGGATGATAAAGGGTTGTTCTTGTCTTATTAATACCCAGTATTTGTAACATTGCTCTCAAAATGTATTCCTTGGTCACTGTGCAAGTTTTGCATAACAGTATAACGTGACACCCATTCACCCACACATCCACCAGTATCGGTGCAACTGGTTTGGCAATATGTAATTAGTGGCTACAAGGATACATTTATTACCTCGAGGTGTCCTTGGTAGGGGAGCAACTACGAATAGAGCAACTCTCTCCATTGGCTAACCCGTACAGCTTGTGCCAAGAAGGGCACGTGGCTTCTTAGTTGCGACAAAAGTCCTCCACACCTTCCGCCCAACCTGCCAGTAAAACCTGGCCTTCACCGGTGCTTGCGTCCTGTTGATTCAGTGCTGACCAAACCTCCTTGACTAAGGCTTTGTACGTGGAAGTCACAAATGTAGGACTTCCGCGCGCCCATATAGCCTTCTATAGCCCCTTTTGAGTGTAAGCCCTCAAATTGACTCCATAAACTACCGGTAGATGGGTCAGCTCCAAAAATTTCCTTGCGAGGAGGACGTTTGCTTTGTTGGAGCCAGGATATTTCAGGTCCTGTGTGGGGGGTCCTCTTGTTGATATTTGTACGAACGAAATTTGTACGGCCAAAGGAGGCGAGGACTAATGCAGACGGATATCGTGTACACAGCAGAAGAGACAATCTATTCTAGAATGGTACGTGCATGTTTTTTACCGAAACTAACTTTGATAATAGTATCAGGTTAAGCAGATGTTTCCAGTGTATACCAAATGTTGTGCTCGTTTTATGGTTGAATAAATACATTAAAGGGTAACTCTTTAAAGAAGTATAATGACCCGTAATAATTAATTAATTTGTGTTCTTGATACTGAATTGAACCGAACTGAGTCGCCGAACAAACGCAAACGTTTATACTGCATCAGCTAAGATTTCCCTTATCCGATTGGTAGTTTTAGACTTGTCATCTAACTATATCATATGTTTTGTTTAGTTTAGCTAGTGTTGTAGTGGAAATTGTGAGCGAATCGACACGGAACTAGATAAGTTAGCTGCCGAATGAATGTGAAATTAAACTGACACCAATTTATCTATACTATAAGTTTCTGATACTTATATCTGTAACTGGTTATTTGAGCTTGGCTTTGGTCTCTTAGCGAAATGCTTATTATCTCATTCATTTCAAATCTTGTGTCGCTTCAAGTATAAATAACGGGGTTAATGGGGGACTTGTTTGTTTGCGAGTTATTTTGAAGATATAGTACAGCTCCCACGTACGATTTGTTTCCCCTCACGCACTCTCTCCATAGCCAAGTTTTAAAAGTAAAAGAGCATTCCCAGCCTTCACAACCCCCATTATCTAGGAAGAAGCTAAGTGGACAAAGCGTATATGTGACTCAAACCTGGCAGAATTGTCAGAAACTCATAGCAGATAAATCGGTGTCAGTTTATTAAACTTAGTTTTGGTAAAAAAAAAACAGGCACGGTCCATTCTAGAATGGATTGTCTCTTCTACTGTGCATGTACATGATTCCCATCTGTATTTCCTCGCCTCCTTTGGCGTCTGAAGTTTCGAAATGTGTCATAAAAGGGTAATATCGAATTGGATTTTAACCATCAAATCCTAAACTAGAGACCTGTTTACTAAATATCAAGGAGTAGTCGCTAGACTGCGCTTTACTTTCAGTATCGAAATCCACATCTGGCCATGTTGGGAAAGAACTGGTATTCTGGGTGTGACGTCACAGTAATAATTATTGCAAACTTTAACCGGGATTCCTGTGGTAAGACAAACCTCACAATAGATATTCGCACTAAACAGTGACAGAAGTATTGCATTAGATTCAGGACATATTGACAAAAAAGTGTGGCACTTTAGTTTAAAATGTTTAAAAACGTGTCACTTGCACTTTAATTAAAATAACGCTTATTCCGTTTCCCGTAATCCCAAGGGTTTTATTTTTCGATAACAGACGGCAGCCGGTGAAATTTGGCGTCTACTCTGGTTATTTGTGCCGGCTACTTTAATCAAACAAAGCACGAATCTCTATTGAATAGCGTGATTTGAATAGCGTTCGATAGGTATTAAAATATTTATAAAGTTATCGTTACATGAAGAAAAGGATACGTTTCTTGAGTTGTAGAATTTTATGACTGAATGAAATTCCAAATAAATGCTTGTGAAAATGTCTCGACCAAATTTATTTTATTCCACGGCATTTCAATTTTTTTTTTCAAGTCAATCGATAATATTATGCAGATTTATTACATTTTTGTTCCGCTGTTCGAGTTTTTTAGCTCTCTATTTCTCGCTGAACAATTTATCGCCATCGTTTCTTGTTTACCGAGAGTGCTGACGAAATAAACAGAGTTATCGTTCCTCCGAGTGCCTCACCACATATATAGATCACATGGCAATTGAGGTAATCGGCTATCGCTGTTGTCACCCAATTCAGATCATGTGATGTAAACACACATTACTCTGGAGTATTGACTCTTTGAAAATTAATTTTATTCAGATAGGCATGACTGCATTATGATTAGAATGAAAAAGGAATAATTCCCCAGAGTAGTATCTGTTTACATTACATGATCTGAAATGGGTGGCAACAGCGTTAGTCGATTACCTCTATTGAAGAAGCTTTATATTTGTCTGTTGTTTATATAATTATACATATAGTGACTTAGCCCTGAAAACCCTAAATTAGTGAGAACCTGTTGTAGATGGTTAAGACTGGTTCACACTAGTGATGTAACTGTAAGCATAAGTTGGTAATCACATCTGAGTAGAACAAGCACCGCTAATGATCAGTGCATTCACTGCATCTGCACGTATGTTGCCTGTGCTTATACTAATGTTACTAGTGTGAACCAGCCATTGGTTTTAGTCTTTACTAGATAACAGTATTATTATGCTGCCACAAATTATTCATATTCACTGTAAGATTATGACTTGTAAATTATTCATTATATTTTATGTTACAAGTGCAAATTTGATTGTCTTTTTCAGAAAAACTGTTCACGAATTAGCAACATTCAAATTTAAGGCACCAAATCAGTACAAACTTATATATCTATTCATGCACGTGTATAGGTTGTTAGCTGACAACCTACGAGATTTTGTGAAATAAAGGAAATTTGAAAAATAAATGAAAGTTAAATATAAAAATGTAACTTAAGGTATATGTGCATACTATGTTTTAAAAACGTTATATCAACTTTTACAAAAGGCTGATGAAACACTTTTTGGGGTTAAAATAACCATATTATCAACCATTTTAAAAAAGGTTAAATTGGCCAAAGTTAACTGAAAAAATGGGATCTCTCAGATGCATCCAAAGTACCGTTTTAATTAGTCAATTTGACTAAATAAATGCTTATTTCAACCTATTAAGTAAGGTTATTAACAATTTCGAATAGGTTAAAATAACCAACGGAAAAAGGTCAAAGTAGCCAAATCTGAAGGTTACTATTACTGATAAATAATGGATGAAAACAACCACTAGAGAAAAGTTAAACTAACCAAATCTAAAGGTTATAATTAACAATCGAATTGGTTAAATCAAACAAATATTAATTGGTGAAAATGAATTTTAAAAAGGGTTCTCTCAGATGCATTTAATGACCAATTTTTAAAGGTTATTTCAACTGGTTATTTTTTACAGTGTAGTGTACAATACCTTGAGATTTGTGAGAACAGTCATGTAGATATGTGAAAAAAGTCAACAATATGATCTTTTTGTATTACAGGTTCTGGTTTCAACTCGTAGCGGCCTAAATAAGATAACAACAGGTCATATTATTAACCTGGTATCAACTGATGCCCAGAAGCTGGAACAAGTAGTGCTTGGCATAGTTTACAGCATGGGAATTCCGTATGATATATTATCATCCATCATATTGCTGTGTTTTCTGGTTGGATGGCAATCTTTGATAGCTATATTGTTATCACTGATAGTGATGGTATACATCATTGGCATGTCCAACAAGTTTGCTGAACTACGAAAACAACAAGCCCAGGTAACAGACAAACGCCTGTTAGCGATGAATGAGATCATCTCTGGTATACGAGCCTTGAAGATGTTTGCCTGGGAATTGAATTACAGGGACAGGATTATGAACATCAGAAGGTAAAACTAACTCATAAGTGGCAATAAAATAAACAAATGTTTTAATTATATGTAGTTCATAAAAATATTTTAGGCTAATTAAGCAATTAACCACGCCTTCCAATTGGTTTAATTACTATCGAAATAAACGCAGGCAAGATGTTATTAGGCGATGAGATGACACGATCTGGAGGGTTTACCTCATCCAGGTTGGTGGGAGGGTGACATCTCAAGATTTTGTATCCAAGAAATGGCTTATTAACTAATAACAGTAATATGTTCATCTTTTAAACAACATCCTATTTTATCGCTAATCTAATTGGCTCTCCGCTATATGCAATTTAAGTACCAGTACAATGAAAATGACGTCACTCGCAAGCCGCGATAGCTTTGCAAAGTGCATGCTTTCACTTCGAATGGCTATTAACTTCGTTTCCAAAACAATAAAATGAGGATTTCACATGCATTTCATTACTAGGAGAAGTTAATCGGTAAGTCAAACTTCTTTGTAGCGTACATGTGCCATTTGGCAAAATGTGAGTTTTCTCTTGAGTGGAGAAAGTTTCGGTGACTCAGTAATAGACCCTTCCACGGTTTTTTTGAACTTTTGATATATACGTATAACCGCAAAACCGTCGATACTGCTGAAAATAGCACCTAGAAGTAAGTCAGAATCCCAAATTTGAGAGTTATATCTTCAATAGGAGCAAAGATACAGGCACGCAAACTCTGAAAATTTCGGGAAATGTTCACAAACTTCCCCCCCAGTTAAAATGTCCATACAAACGTCTGCAAACTTTTCCGAGTTTGCGGGCCTATAACTTTGCTCCTATATATTCTAACTATTCTAACTTTGAATAACTTCTGGGTGCTCTTTTCAGCAGTATCGACGGTTTTGCTGTAATACGTACTATGGTATCAAAAGTTCAAAAAACCGTGGAAGGGTCTATTTTGACTAATTCTCTCAGAGCTCAGAAGTCTTGAATTATAACAAGAACTTTTCTGGTCCAGAAAAAAAAAAAAAAGGATTTCACTAGCATTCCATCAATGACAGAAGTTAATCGGTGAACCAAATACCATTTGACAAAGAAAGATTTCCCTCGGCACCGGTAATTAGAAGTGTTTACATTTTGCCTTCCAATTACCTTTTTTCAACTCGAAAGCAGTTTATTACGCACTCGTTTGAACCTAAGTACTTCTTCGTTGTAAAAAAAAAACACATATCGCGCACATTTTTCCATTGCGATTCCTTTAACATATATACTTACAAAGGAATAAGATTCATGATGCTGTAGAGCTCGTTTAAAAGTCACTGTTGGAGGGATTTTATGAAATTAGGTGATCATTGTTATTTTGACTAAATCAATTTTCTATTAATTGACTAAACATGTGATATTATTGTCTTTTTAGGGAAGAAGTCAAGATCGTTCAAATGAAGGGTATCATTTTATCGAGTTTCTTAGCATTTACCTTCACCACAAGACCACTGATTGCTTTAATATCTATTACCGCTCTGGTTTACTCTGATGTTCATCTCTCCGCTTCAAACATTTTCACCTTGACTACAATTCTAAACATTTTGAACTCTACGACTCTATATCTTTTCTTATTCATATCCTGGGTTGTAGAATCACAAACGGCAGTGAATAGAATGGAACGATTTGTGTTGACATCTTCACAAAACTATTGTGCTCGTCGAGAGAAGGAAATAAAAGATGGAACATTAACTGACAACAAAATGCAAAGGCCAAGTTCAAAGGATATTACTCGTAAAGGTAAGGTTGCAAAGACCTATGCGGCCTCCGAATTACCAAATGTAATAATACCACACCTAAAAGTAACTGACACATCAGCCTGTTGGAGGGAAGAGGAAGAGCAATGTACTTTGCGTGGAATATGTCTTCAAGCAACAGGAAACCAGCTTGTTATAGTCACTGGAGCTGTTGGTAGTGGTAAGTCGTCATTGCTTATGGCAATCCAAGGAGAAATTCCCATTAAATCAGGGAGGATGTCTGTTCTCGGTAAGGTTGCTTATGTTACTCAAATCCCAACGATGTTCTCTGGGACTGTCCGTGAGAATATCCTCTTTGGAAAACCTTTTAAACAACAAAGGTACCAGAAGGTCTGCGAAGTGTGCGATCTTCAAGAAGATATGAGGCATTTTCCAAAAGGAGACTTGAGTATGATCGGTGAACGCGGGGTGAGCCTAAGTGGTGGTCAGCGGGCACGTGTAAGTCTAGCACGCGCAGTGTATTCCGATGCTGACATTTTCTTATTGGATGACCCTCTGAGTGCTGTAGATGCTAAAGTTGGTCAACACATATTTGACAAGTGTATCTGTGGAGAGTTATCTGGTCGCCTAAGGATTCTAGCCACACATCAACTGCAGCATCTCCATCGAGCTGATAACATTATAGTTTTGAGTAAAGGTGGTGTTGTTGGTGAAGGATCGTATGAAGATCTTATGATGAGTGGTATTCTCAGCAACTTGGTTGTGGATGCTTTTGACAAAAAGATGGAACTAAGGCATTTAAGAACTGAAACTAGTTTGAATGACACTCATAGAAAGGAAAGTGGTAGCCAGGATGTAGAAGAAGCAGCTGAACATCGAATGGTGGGTACCATCACATGGCGTCTATACTGGGACTACCTTAGAGCTGGTCTGCCTGCTGTGCTGGTCATTATCCTTTCTTTATTGGTCGTCTTGATGCAAGGTAATGTTGGCTAATCAAGAATCATAAGTAAGATATTATGTTGGATCTGTGATCGTGGATCTATTCCAGTGATTACCGTATATACTAAACTTGGTAAACATTTTACCATTATTAACCATGGCAATGATTGCATAAGTTTCTACCTCGACTTATGTCTTCCTATTGCGGCGAAGAAAGAGTATAATACTGGTTTTCTTCAGTTGAATGTTCAAAGTAATAATTTGTTTAAGGGCTACGAAGGAGAAACAAAATTAACTATAGCAAAAACAGTATTTTTCATAGTTTGTAAGTCGTGGATGCACGCAATCGCATGCAGAAAGGCGTTAACGGGATGGTTCCATGAGGTAATCGCGTAACTCACTCGCTCACTAAGATGGTAGCAGAACAGAAGACCCGGAATGCAGATTGATTATACCATCGATATTTAAATAATTAAAAGTTTACGATATTCAGTAATTTCTCTATCTGATGACGTTTTTAAAAACCTCCAAAGCCTGTTGTGTTATTGTTTATCTATGTTGTGCATTGCTTTGTGTTTATACATTTTCACCGCATCTTTTCAAACCTTGCGGGAGACGTTCTTGTTTGCATTAGGCCAATTTCACAACCACGTGCAGTTGTACAAAGCCTTTGATTATATGGCGGGCTGCTAGATGTTAAATAGTGGGTGATCGTGAAACTAGCCTATACTGACGTAAAATGCTGGTTACGTCAGGTGTTGCAATATCGCTCTCCGACTCGGGGTTAGAGAATCAAATTTAATATTATTATCCATATTGTTTCCTTCTTAAAAAAATGAATTAATCTTTCGAAATGATTGTAACAATTGTGCCATTCCAATATTCCATAATTTCGTAATAATATTTACGAAATTCATAATATGATCTATTTTTCTTGTAGTTTCACTCCTAATACCAGATTGGTGGTTGTCACGTATGGTCGAGATGTCACACAACGAACAGAAGAGCGCTACAACACTCGGTATCTACGGAATAATAACAGCAGCTGCTGTAGTTTTGTGCCTGTTGAGCGTGGGTCTCTTCTTCTTCTCTATCCTTAAGTCATCTGAACGTCTACACGATAAAATGACGTTTGCTGTCATCAAGTCGCCTGTGTTGTTCTTCGATACCAATCCAGTAGGACGTATCATGAACCGCTTCGCAAAAGATATTGGCACCATGGATGATGTATTACCCAGTACAATAACCGAATTTTTGATGTACTGCTTGAATTTGGTTGGTGTCGTCTGTCTGTCAGCTGTGGTGAACGTCTGGTTGCTTCTTGTGATCATTCCCCTGATAGTGGTCCTTTTGTACATCGGAAAGTACTACCTTAAATCCGCTCGGGAACTTAAGAGATTGGAGGCGATTCGCTGCAGCCCAGTGTATGCACACATCATCGATACCATCAGAGGACTGGAAATCATCCATTCATCGAACAGGGAGAATGAGTTCTTGGATATACACTTAAGGTGCGAATATTGAATAATTTTTTATATAATGTTTTCACTGAAAATAAAGGTTGCGCAGTATTGATACATTTTATTGAGTAACAGTAAAGTGTACCCGCCGTGATATGAACTCTTTTCCCAAATATAGACGCTCGACTCGCCAGAACTCACCTGTTGTTTAAAAATCCATACCTATCCGTGCCTTTACACTTTGTCCACCGCAGAAAACTACGTACTGCTAGATAAACAGTCCATAAACTGCTAATAAATTGGAAACGGTGGGTAACTTGTTCCTATAAAAAAAATAGTGTTGGTCGGCGGGGAAGATTATTAGTGTGAGAGAACGAGACGGGACAGTTCCTGGATTTGTCGTTTTCACGAGTTTTGTCAATCCTGAGGCCAAGGTAGCATTGGATCCTGTTTTCGCCCCTGAAATGCTTGGAAAGATACAATCATCACACAAGCCGAACAGATCTAGAAATACTACAAGTAAAGGTCTCAACTACAGACAGGCTACAACAAACGTCACTTCTGTTAACCAAGATGACAAGAATTTTCGCGCCCCTTCTGGTAACGAAGAAAACAAGATTAAGGGTATCCTTTGCAATGGTTTGCACGATCTAGTCACCTGCAAAGCATTTTTGAGAAAATCCCTCGATGTGCGTGATGATCAAGAAGTAAAGAGGACTAGCGTATGCGCAGCAGCAGTAGAGGCTAACATATACATCCTTCATCGCTTTAAGTATTTTTCGCAGTGGATTCGTCTCAAGACTGGGATAGCATGGCTGCTGAGATTGATGCCAAAACGTGTCAAAGAATTCGAAGAAACCGAGATTTTCTCAAGCCCTGAAGTTCGTACTAGTCAGCAAAGACCTAGACCAATTACTGTTCATCAGCTTGAAAAAGCCGAAGTTTCTATAGTGAAGATAGTCCAGAATGAAGCATTCCACTAGGAAATTGAACCTTTAAAAATAGTTACTGCCGAATACTTGAGAGACAGAGAGCTAATCAAAGGAAAGAAGATTGAGATCAAGAAAAGTAGCTGTTTGTATCGCTTGGATCCATACATCGACCAAGATGGTGTGCTTCGCGTCGGAGGAAGGCTTAGTAAATCAGAACAGTTATCAGAAGATGAAAAACATCCAGTAATCATTCCTAAGAAAGGTCACGTGACGGATTTTATTATTCGTCATTCACATGAGAAAACGGCGCACGCAGCACGTGGAATGACGTTGAATTAAATCAGGATTGGATAATCAAGGCTAATTCCGCAGTTAGACGCTTTATTGCAAAGTGCGTAGCTTGCCGGAGATTGCGCACCAACGTAGGAGAGCAGAAAATGGTAGACTGGCTATCTCCAGCCCCTCCCTTCACACATTGCGCTGTGGACTACTTTGGGACTTCGGTCATCAAAGAGAAAAGAAAGGATCTGAAAAGATATGGGGTCTTGTTCATGTGCGTGGCCAGCCGTGCCGTTCACATTGAGACAGCAAACTCATTGGACACTGACTCATTCATAAACGCCCTTAGGCGCTTCATAGCAAGGAGAGTACCGGTACGAGAGATGAGATCCTATCAATGGACTAACTTTGTGGGAGCTGACAAGGAACTCAAAAGGGTAAGGGTTAGAATGAACCACGACAAGATCGCAGAGACGCTACTAAAAGACTTCAGTGCTGATTGGACCATCAAGTGGGTTCGGAATCCACCGCGATTTTGGGGTAGTGACGTCACTGATCGACATTATCGGCTATTGGATTCAGACGTCTCTCTCGGGAGGAACGAACCAGAGGGAAGGCTGAAATTCAGGCTAAATGATTGGGGCTTATAAAGATGGCAAGATGTTCATAAAAATATAATAATAGAAATACAATATTATGTTCTGGTAATCTTAGCTAGATAATCTTAAATTAATCATGAGATAGTAAAAGGATCAGAGCCTATGCCCATTTTTTATGAAATGAAAGGTTAACAAGAATAAGGAAATATAGATCAGAATAATCTTTGTGAAGAAGTATTTCCTTCTGTTATTTTGTAGGAATCAGAATGAAAACACAAGAGCATTTGTCCAAGTTTTGATTACAAATCGCTGGCTTGGACTTCAGCTGGATTTGCTGTGTGCTGTATTTGTGATAGCAGTTGCCATAGGGTCACTAGCTGTAGCCCAACAACCAGGTAAACTTTTAATTCATTAGGATGTTTTCCCTTCTTTTATACAATATACACAATGTATGTAACACAGAGGATAAAATTACTGCAAGGGCGTTGTGAGAGGGAAGCTCTGCACTTAGGGATTTGCAAGCCATCACAGTAGCGCGTCTTTCGGTTGTGGACTTCTGAGCGTTTCATTGATATGGTGATAGTTAATCTGGAGTTAGTGAATTTACACTCCTGCCCTGAATGGTTGTGCGGAATTGGGTTATTCAGCAATCAAGCTACATGGCTACCACCGAATTTGGTTGTTATAGCTCATATTTAACACCATATTAGCATATCAATAACATACCCTTAGGCCTTAACATACTTGAGCTACAAGTAGATGTCGAAAACATGGGCACTCGCTTTATAATTCAGTTAAGGTGCATTTGGAAAGCACCGGAATGACATGTTGGCAATTTTGGATTCGTTAAATCTTCTCTGAAAATGAAAAGCCCGTCAAAGTAACATTAAATAAGGTACTTAACCTTTTTTTACTTTCCCTTGCAGGTCTTGCAGGCATGTTACTGTCGTTTGCCATAGGGGTTCTGACAATTGCACAGTATGGAATCCGTCAGGGAGCAGAGACTGAAAGTCACATGACGTCTGTAGAGCGTGTTATAACGTACAGCCGACTACCCTCGGAACCAGGCTACAGCAGAAAAACCCTCCCGCCAGAGGACTGGCCAAGTGAAGGTGCTGTCAGTATGAGGGATATGTCCTTGGTGTACTTGGAGAACGGTCCTCGTGTGTTAAAATACATCAACTTAGATATCCAACCCAAAGAGAAAGTAGGTATCGCCGGACGCACTGGAGCTGGAAAGTCTTCACTTGTGGCGGCCCTGTTCCGAATGCCGGACCCTCAAGGGCAAGTCTTCATTGATGGTATTGATCTTGGAACCCTCAATATACAGGCCGCTCGAAGAGCTGTTGCCGTCATACCCCAGGACCCTGTCTTGTTTGCAGGCACCTTGAGAAAGAACCTAGATCCACTTCACCGTTTTACCGATGATGACATCTGGATAGCACTGGCAGAAGTGCAGCTTGGGAGTACTATAGCGAATCTCGATGGCGATCTCGAGTATTGCGTTGGGGAATCTGGTTCAGGATTTAGCGTTGGAGAACGACAGCTAGTGTGTCTTGCGCGTGCATTGCTACAGAGGTGTAAAGTACTGGTGATGGACGAAGCCACGGCTAATGTGGACTTCATGACGGACCAACTCATTCAGGAAGTTATCCGACGCAAATTTTCCAGCTGCACAGTGCTGACTATAGCACACAGACTGAACACTATCATGGACTATGACAAGGTGATCGTCATTGACCAGGGTCACGTGGTCGAGTATGATAAGCCAAAAGTACTTGCAAGAAAGGCTGATGGTGTCTTTGCCCGATTATTGCAAAGCTATCAAAGCAGCAATGAGCAATAGTAGTATTACCATATATTTTTAATGCATACAATTTTACCAAGTACATTGTAGCGTTTAAGTATTGTCATTAATCCAAAAATGCATGAAAACGTACCAAACAATTTCTAACAATTGATTTATGTTTATTTTTCCATAAAGAACAACCTGTACGTAACTTGTAACCTTTGCAAGAGTACACCCTTTTACCTGTGATGCAAGTTTCAAGAATTAGAACTGAGAATGGAAGATATGCTTTTTCACAATCTTTAAAGTGTATATGAAATGAAAATTAAGTTGATCTTATTTGAAAGTCCTTTCGAAATGAGGAAGGATTGGGTTTTTCGTTTGTAAATAACTCATCTCGTTAATTCCAGAGATATTCAGGTTTTTGTAATATGTAAATTAGATTACCTGTGACGTCATGACCTTGTCACAACTTGGAGACAGACCACAAAATAAATAATATCTCTGAAATTAGTGGCTAAAATTACTTTATACTTTGCAAATGTATGGCACAAGGAAAATATACATCAGTGTGCAAATCAAGACGTTGCCATGGAAACACTCTTGGCCCCAGACCACTTTCATGATAAAAATAAATTCTTTGATTTCTCCTTCGTAATATACATTTACTGCTGTAGGCGCAGCAGGCAAATTCAAACAATGTAGGCATTGTATATACGGGGTTTAAAGAACATTGTTTTGTAGAATGAGTCGTAAATTACAGTTTTACAAAGAAGATGTGTTATGCTTTCATTTTCGTTATTACGGAAAAAACACAACAGGGAGGGCGTTTTCTCAATTTTAAAGAGGAGCTTATTCATATAAAGTATTTGATTTAAAATCTTGTATTGAAACTCACCTAAGTTAGTATCCAGTGTAGATTTGAATGGCAGTGAATAAATAGCTTTCCAATCTAACGAAAAATGTTCAGGTTTAAAGGCTCGAATTTGCTCATGGCTGTCGGCTCAGTCGCTTTCATTAAAGCTATATGATTATAAATATTTCTTGATTTACATTTAATTATGGTAAAAACTTCATCAACCATTCGCAAATAAAACAAACTTTTGGATTGAAAACATCTTCCAACATATAGGGTTGGATACCTTTCCTGAGTTTTCGCTAGGTGACAGGTTAGACACAACCCTTCACAGTCATAAAAAAATATATAATTTTAGGCAGCCTACAGTCAACCAAACTTTGCTTATAAACCGACTTTTCATTTAATGCATACAAATTTAATATTCCAGTTAACTTGAACTGCTATTTCCTCCAATGTGGAAGGTTCGGCTTTGTTCAGAGAAGACCATGTTTGTATACATTCCATATAGAATCTTGGGAAGGAGAGGGGTAGTTCAGAATATTGAAAGGTACAGTGAAATAATAATTTTCCCTCGACTTTATTTAAGTAGAAATCGAGTACGTGTTTCCACCACGAAGGATATTCGTCTATGTATATATCTCTTAATGCAGATCGAGTATTCTCAATTTTCCAACCATAGTCTCAATATTGGGCATATTTAAACCTCCATTTTCAATTACCAATGCTCGTCTTTTAATTTTATCCTTACTTTCCATACAAATGATTTTTTTTGTTATTAATTTCTTTAAAAACATCTTTACCACAAGAAATAAGGGCAACACGATATAAGATTTTTGGGAAAGCAAACGACTTAATACTTTGTATTTTCCCTATTACTGTGAGACCTCTCCATTTCCAACTATTTAATATTTTCTTAATCGACTTTAATGTAGATTCAAAATTTAATTTCCCGGGTAATACGTGGTCATAAGTGAAAAAATATGCATTTTCTATTTCTTTGACGTGCAGCTCCTAATTTGATGCCACCATCGAACCTGGAAGTAAGATTTATGTCTTATCATGATTCACTTTGAGTCCCGAAAAACTGCCAAACTCCTTTATTGTTTTCATCAACGTATGATATGAGGGTTTATCATTTAAAAAGACAGTCATGTCGTCAGCAAAAGTAATTAGTTTAATGTCTTGATTATCAATATTTATGCCTCGTATTTCATTTTTTGTCCTTATGTCTATAGAGAGTACAAGGGAGTCTCCCTGACGTATGCCTCGTTGTAATTCAAAATAAGGTGAAGCGTAATCATTGTTGGTTATGGAGCTAGATATGTTTCGATCAAATGTTGAGAGCTTCCAAAGTTAAACACTTTTAATAGGTTTTTATCAAAAAATCCCAATTCACTGAATCAAAAGCCTTTTCTAAATCTATTGTTGTTAACAAGCCAGACTAGTCTTTCAATTTAGTAAATGCAATAGTATCATCGATTGCAATAACTGCATCGAATATTGTTCTTCCCTTAAACAAACGCATTTTGGTTATGGTGAATCAATTCGTGTAATACTTTTTCTAGCCTTTTTGCAATTGCTTTTGATGCAATCTTACCATCCACATTAATAAGAAATATTGGCCTCCAGTTCTTAATCAAACGTCTGTCTTTCAGGCCGGTTTTTGTAACAATATTATAATTGCTTGCTTTTGCGAAGTAGAAAGCTCACCGACACCGTGTTTATAGGAGTAATTTAAACGATCTACTAAGAGTTTTCCGATCTGTGGCCGGCGAACAGCTTGTAAAATTCTGCCGTTAAACCATCGTTTCCTGGGGTCTTGCTATTTTTAAACGTCGAAAGGATATTAAAGCATTGTGCCTAATTAAGATCACCTTCGCATAAATTTCGTTCAGTTCAGTTGTGAAAATTTAGGAATTTTGGGATTAGCTAGCTAGTTAAGAAAGGGCAAAATATATAGTTTGTCAATATATACACACGTCTAAATTATCACTTTAAAGATCAGAATACAAATATTGTATCTCGCTCATAATAGTCGCGTTTGTTGTTTCATTGCCATATGTCCTCAGTAATCTTCTTATTGAAGAGTTTTCGAGGTTTAAAACGTTTTTCCCCCGCCGTATTCATACAAGGATGCGCGTGAGCGTATAATCGCTCCTTTAACAATATAGTCATACTCATGCTCGTATGCCATTTTAGCACATTCTAACTCTATCGCATGCAAATGTTGGTGATTTTGCACATGATTTTGTTTCAATCGACTGCATTTTTCCTCTTTTTTTTTACGAGCTTTCTTTTTGCTGTAGGTAATAGTCTCTTGGCTGATTTTGTATTTCAACCAATCCCATTTTACTTTTTATTTTATTTATATATTTTTCACCTTCTAGTAGAAAATTATTAAATTTCCAAAACGACGGGCTATATTTGTTTTCATCTAAGCTATTTATATCAATTATTACCACTGAATGGTCTGTTTTCATAGCATTTTTAATGTCTGTCTTGTCTATGTCGTCTTGGAGTGAGTTGCTAACTAACCAGTAGTCAAGTCGTCTTTGGATCACTGGGGATCTTTGTCGCCAAGTAAACCTTTTATTTTCAGGATTTTTTATTCTCCAAATATCTCTCAAATCATTTTCGATAATTATATCCTCTTCATCCTTAGCCGATTCTTTGAGTATTGTATTCCCACCCCAACAATCTAATACTGAGTCTAGCGAAACATTTGGTCGCCCGCTAGCAACAGCTTTTGTTCTGTATCATTTCCCTTTACTTTCATTATTTCAGATATATTTCTAAAGAAAACTTGTTGTTCTGTAATTTTATTCGGTGCATAAATATTAATTAGCAGAAAATATATCGTAATATCATCGTGATTTCGGTCGGTCCTGTTCGAAATTTCGATATGCTCAACGAAAATTCATCGAAATGTCGACGCATTCACACGCGAAATTTCTAAGAATTTTCAAATCGTAAACAAAGAACGACATTCGGTGAAATTCGGTTGCGTTACTTTCGAACAGCACTGTAGGTATCCTGAATCATGGCCTCTAAAATAACGAACCTGCCTTCCACATCAGACTGCAATGTTTGTAGTTTGAAATCAAGAGTTTTCCGAACAAGCACGGCGACTCCTCGACTGTGACTGGAGCCATTAGCAAACAATGTATGTCCGCTCCATTGTTTTTCCATAAATCTTCGATTTCTTTTGTGCTATATGATTTTTGCAGAAAACAAATATCAGCTTCTTGTTTGTGTAGCCAACTGAAATCGCTTTTCTTTTTTCAAAAGTGCGTATTCCGCGAACGTTCAACGAGATTAATTAAAATTAATATTATTTTGATCCATTGTTCCTCTTAATGAACCGTGTAGAAAGAAAACACCCAGTGGCTGACACCTTTAAGGTGATGTTACACGAGACAATTTTTAACGACGATTTTTCGTGCAATTGCGCGAAAAGTCAACATAGTGTAACATGGCGCTCTGGACGATTTTAACGCAATCTTCGTTGCAGCAACATGTTGCAAGTTTTGAATTACCTTAAAAAACCTGCAACACTGTTGCCCGAATTTTGTTGGAGTTGCTTCGTGTAACACCCCTCGCCGTTGACTTTTCGCGCAACGTCGTCCCAGAAACCTGTTCGCTATGCCCACGGAAATGAGGCTACGTCAACAAACAAAGACTCCACTTGTCAGCCATGTTTCTAAACGAGGGTGTCGGAGTAGGAGCCTAGGTACTAGCTAGATGTTGCGTTAAAAATCGTCCCGTGTAACGTACCCGTTGCCGCAACAATGTTGCGCTAAAAGTTGTCTCGTGTTACATGCATTAAAAATCGTCGTTAAAAATCGTCTCGTGTAACATCACCTTTAAACCTGACAAATGCTGTAAAGATTCCCTACGTTGTAAATAATATGATAAAACTACAACAATTACAAATATAGAGAACACTAAATTTAAGACATATTTGAAAACGTAAATACATGTGTACAAACAAGAAACGAAAATAATTAAAGTGCTACTATGACGAAAATGTTTGATTTTCTTTTCGCTGTTTCTTATCATAACTCGAAAATATAGGTCTTCAATTATACTTCTGGCCAAAAAATTGATCACAATACGTTAATGCAACATAAACATAGACCTCTAAACAAATAAAATTAATGTCCATTACTCGGACTAGAATGGAGTAGATGACGTCATAGTAGCAAAGCCATGGCTACTCTAGTCTAGTATGCAGAAGGAAAGAGTAGTTTTTTTTAGAAACATCCAGTGAGCTTGTACACAAAGTTTGAACCTTATAATATGCCTCCTAGTCGCCGTGTCGCGAAGCTGTTGAGTAGATGACGTCACGAAAAGACCGATAATGGCGGCCAGTCTGACCTCGAACTTACATGGTAAGTTCGAGGTCAGATTACTTGTATGGCTAAAATAATTGGACTTTTCGTTCGAATTTCGACTGTAAAACAATATACATTTTTGTCATAGTGGCACTTTAAAACATAGCCAGTATGAACATAGCCTCCAAAACAGCCGTTGACTGAACACTGGATACGGCTGTTTAGGAGGCTAGTATGAACACGGCACTGTTTAAACTGAGCTATGCATGACTGAGTCCGGGTCATCTGTTTCCTAACCCAAAATAACTTGGAAAAATATTTGCGTATTATCTAAAGTGAAAACTTTCAAAAGAAACCATAAAGTAAAAGAATTAAAGGTACCTGATTTCTAAGCATTTTCTTGGATCGGATAGCCCGGAGGTACAGTATCGAAAATGGATTATACACAGGAACGTAGCGTGTACATTGGTTTTTTGAACTATTTCACTGTAACTAACCTGATTTATTTGATCTGGACACCTATAAGGTTCGGCTCTGCTGAACTCTGTCTCTGGGCTCCACCATCTTTGATATCAGCTTCTTCCTCATTTCTGTGATTTGGCGAGGTAAATCTTGGCCAATGCCATAGCTCGATTCCTTATCGATGAGAAAGCGATGAGAGAACAGGAATTCGCGGTCTGAGAAGCGAAGACAGCGCGCTATAATAGTTCGTGGTTTACTCGGTTCTTTTTACCGATTCTGTGGACTCTGTGAAATTCGATGGACCTGGCATCTTCTACTTGTAATTCCTTCTCCAAGAAATCGTAAAGAATTTATTTTGGGGATTCTTCCTCGTCCTCTTCGGAGATTCCGTAAAACAGCAAATTTTCTCGACGATTATATACTTCGTAGTTAAGTAGTTGCAGGCGCAAATTTTCCAGCTCTTGTTCGGTCTTCTTTACTAAGTCCTCTAGCTTTCTTTAGTTCTTTGTTAAGATAATTTACACTATCTTTCAAATCTTCTGTGTCGTTGACAGCTTTTCTAAGACATAATGATTGTTCCTTGTTCCTTCGACTTTGTTCTCATCCTGTAAGCCGGCAACCGTTGTATGGATCTTATCGACCGATTCGTGAAATGATTTAATTTGAGAAGCAATAATGTCGAGTTTTCCCAATTTCGATAAGATTTCATCAACTTTTGAAGCGAAGTCTTCGGCCATACTGAAAGCGGATAATACGACGTCATCTGGTTATCTTGTAGAGTCAGAGAGACCTTCGATAATGGCGTACGCCTCGTGGTCTTGAGAGTCTGCTTCTACTTCTCTTAAGCGCTTTATATCCGGGGAAAGAGTTTCTCTAAGTGAAGAACTGCTGGTACTACTGCTACCTCTAGATTTTCTTTTTAGGAAAGTTGGTAGTTCCATGAAAAATTGCAGATATTTAAGATGTTTTGGGCAGAAGCTCACATTTCAGTCACCTTCACCCTAGCATACTCGGTCCAGTCCCACTTCATTTTCGTTTCACATACACTTTAAACAGTCTACCTTAATAAGATAGGTTCCTTCATTTCTGGCCCGTTTAATTGAACTATTCTATTTCTTCTAATACAACCTTTCATAGTTACTGTAAGAACTTTGACTTTATTCATTCTTCGTGTTTCTTACATTTATTATTTTCAGTCTACCGCAGTACATATTTCCCTCTTATTACCTAGAAACCTATTTGGTTAGTGTGTATTTAAGTCCTTGTCTTTCAATGTCAACAACTTTGTTACTTAATTAGTATGTGTTATCCTGTGCGGCATGAGGACATGTGCGGCATGAGGGCATTATGACATGATTTATATGTTAGATGGGAGTTAGTTTAGACATATACAAAGCAGCAATCGGGTATTTCAACTGTCGTATATTACAAATTTTTAGATTCGTATTACCTTCAATCATAACTGGTTGTTTATTTTTCATTGCAATGTTATTTAAAAATAAATACTTTTTGTAGATGTGGAACTAAATCCTTTCGCAATCTCACTCTAGACTAAATGTCGGACACATTAATGCTTGCAGTCTATATATTGAAGACAAAATAGAAGAAATCGCCTCCTTAATTCTTGACCAATAATTTGATGTTTTTGTTGTTTCTGAAACTTCGTTAAACAATTCAATTCTTAGCAACTCGTTACGTACTCCGGGCTTTAGTCCAATGTTTATATTAGATACGATAGGAATGATGGCAGACGATCTAGAGGTGTGCGCTTTACACCTCTTCATTCATTGCTGCAAATAGAAGAAGTAATTTAGAAAGAAGTGAATTTTAATATGAATTACTTTGTTTGCGGTGTTTGCTACCGACCACCTAACCATAACGCGATGTAGCTTGGATAAAATCTATCTTAAGCACGAATCGCTCGTTTTGATACTAGGTGATTTTAATGTTCATTATGACTGAGGACTCTCTACGAAGTAGTGATTTTGGAATTTCCTTGTACAGATGGATGGAATGTAATAACCTTTATCAAGTCATTAATGAACATACTTGAATTGACCCAGCAGGGAGCGACCTTATTAGATCTTATTATCACAAACTGTCCATTTATTTTGTCTGTTCAAGTACTGTTAAGCCTTCCTAGCAACTGTGACCACTCACTAATTTACGTAAGGATGAATATTTCATTTTCTAAACAAAAATGTTACATGTGCTTCATTTTGAATTTATCTCAGGCGAACACAAACAAATTATGTGACATGTACTCTTTAGAAAATCAAATGGGAAACAAATGTCACTATTAACCCTAGTAAAACTACTATACATGCATCACATTTACATCAAAACGATGTCAAGCAATACACCCACAGCTTCGAGTATGGTCGAGTATGATAAGCCCAAAGTACTTGCAAGAAAGGCTGATGGTGTCTTTGCTAGATTATTGCAAAGATATCAAAGCAGCAATGAGCAATAATATTATTCCGATATTTTTGATGCATACAATTTTACCAAGTACATTGTTGCTTCTCAGTATTGTCATTAATCAAAAAAAGGTATAAAAACGTACCAAACAATTTCTAACAATTGATTTATGTTTATTTTTCCATAAAGAACAACCTGTACGTAAATTGTAACCTATTGCAAGAATATGCCATTTTATCCGTAATGCAAATTGCAAGAATTAGTAGAATGGAAGATATGCTTTTTCACAATCTTTAAAGAAGACAAATTAGAAGAAATCGCCTCCGCCTTAGTTCTTGACCAAGAATTTGATGTTTTTGTTGTTTCTGAAACTTGGTTAAACAATTCAATTCTTAGTGACTCGTTACGCATTCTGGGCTTTAGTCCGATGTTTAGACTGGATAGGAATGATGGCAGACGAGCTGGAGGTGTTGCGCTTTACACCTCCTCATCCATTGCTGCAAAAAGAAGAAGTGATTTAGAAAGACGTGAATTTGAATTGCTTAGGGTTGAAATGAAAATTAATTCTTTAACTATCTTATGCGGTATTTGCTACCGACCACCTAACCATAACTCGAGGTATAAGTAAGGGCTAATGAACGGCCACGAGTCAGTGTGATATGGGATTTATCATCGCGAGTAATTGCTTAAAGTGCCTATCTCCCTTTTGCAATTTTGATAGCTTATGAACCTCCGAAACGTTTTGAGTACTTATTCGAAGAAAGTTTTGGTTTAAAGTGAATACTTTATGTTCTACGGTTGTTTGAAATCGTGTAAATGTGACTTTTCCTGACCCATGACCGCGTAAGTAAAAGCTTGGGTCGAAACCTGGGTAGACATCATCTTGACGTCATATAATTAATTCGGCTTTGCAATACTTAACATGTTGATTAAAATGACTTTTTCTTTACTAACAACTCAAAAACTGTGTATATTGTCTATTTCACATTTACACGATTTACACGATTTCAAACAACCGCAGAACATAAAGTATTCACTTTAAACCAAAACTTTCTTCACATAAGTACTCAAAACGTTTCGGAGGTTCATAAGCTATCAAAATTGCAAAAGGGTGATAGGCACTTTAAAGGAGAACTGAACCCTAAATTAATCCGACGACTATACAAACCTGTATACAAGAGAAATAAGTTCTGCTGTTTGATTTCTTTGTGGTGCACGTCTAAAAAGAAAAAAAATAGTTTTGAATGTCGAAAAATAGCCTATTCTCCTCTGACAAAGTTAGTTTGTGTGGTTTTTGTCATCGCCCCATTTTGACCGCGTGCCACAGGTGACCCAATCCGAAAAGAAACGACCGAAAAAAATTACAGGAGAGCCGGCAAGCAGGCTAAACATTCCTTGACAACAGAGAGAGCGTGAGAGATGCCAGCATGAAACCTCAATACTAGAAGCTCTGCCGGTTCCTTTGTTATTCGTTTTCAGCCCAAATTTATCAGAACTATTTAGCTTTAAATCTTATAGTTCAGTGTTAGAGGATTTTAAGAGCCGTAAGACGATCAGAAACAGCTTTCTGAAGCCAAATCCGAACCGGACTCTGCGAGTTACTCGCACCATGATGGCGGCCCCAACAGACGGTAAGAAGCTGACTTCGGGAATGTACTTTTCTTCCACGCTTTAAATCGTTTTTGTTATAGAAAAATTATCTGATGACAGGAGATGTATCTATTTAATACTCTACCATAGCCGAGGAGATGCTAGGAGACGCTGGTGTTGTATAAACTGGAACGCGCTACCACTGTTGTGTGCCACAAATATTCAGTGCACGTGGTGCAACGATGGACTTTCCTTTCATCGCAAAAATTCCCCGGTAAAGACATGGGATTAAGGTCTCAGTGGATCACCAAAATTCGAAATAACGAGGGGCTTTTATTTCAAGATTACAGACTCTAGTGTTGCTGGTGATTTGAAAAAAAAAGGGAACCTGTCACATAGGAAAACCAGCTCAGTACTCAACAACCTACATGTATATCAAGTTGTTATTCATTCGTACATCAGTTTATAATATCCCTGTAGCCTGTAACGCGTTCGAATTCATACAACACCAGCGTTTCCTAGCGTCTCCTCGGCTATGGTAGAGTAACCGCAGATACATCATTCTCCTGTCATCACATATTTTTTTTCTAGAACATAAAGACGATTTAAAGCGTGGAAGAAAAGTACATTCCCGAAGTCAGCTTCTTACCGGCGCCGGCTGTTGTCTGTTGAGGCCGCCACCATGTTGCGAGTAAGTCGCAGAGTCCGGTTCGGTATTGGCTTCAGAAAGCTATTTCTGATCGTCTTACGGCCCTTAAAATCCTCTAACACTGAACTTTAAGATTTAAAGCTAAATAGTTCTGATAAATTTGGGCTGAAAACGTACAACAAAGGAACCGGCAGAACTTCTAGTATTGAGGTTTCACGCTGGCGTCTCTCACGCTCTCTCTGTTGTCAAGGAATGTTAGAATGGCTTGCCTCCACCAAAGGCGTTGGTATGGGAAAATCGTCAGGTGATCAATTAATGCAAAAGGCCTATTATGAGTGCATGGTTAGTCCATCTATTCAAAGCCGAGAACAGCTACGCGTCTCTGTAAAAAAAACTCTTAATATAATTAGAATTAATTTAGTATTAAGACTGTAATATGACTAGGACTTTCTTAACATTTGTATATATTAATTCTAGTGTCCCCGATTAGTAAAGCACTTGTGCTCCACAGTATGCCTTGACACTCAAATAAAGTTGTTGTTGTTATTATTATTACTATTATTATTATTGTTATTATTATCGTTGTTGTTGATTACCGCATTTTTCATCACGTCACGTGTGCGAATGAAGGATCAAATGTTGAATTGTAGGATTAAATGTTTGAATTTTGACACAAAATACGCGCAATCGAATTGAATGTTTGAATGTTCGAATTGAATGTTCGAATTGAATGTTTGAATGTTCGACTTGAATATTTGGATGTTCGACCATCGTACATCAAACCGTTCGGCTTAGGCTGCCTTATCTTATGGCCCGGCAAAATCGATATCAAATCGGCTTTTCAGATCGCTCCTATCCTCCCGAATGATTAAACCTGCTATATATAGGTATTAAATGGGAAGGGTGTTATTATTTTGATCGCTGTTCAGTCAACCACCTGTAGCATATTCGAAGCATTCAGTACGGCGCTAGAATGGGTAGCCTGCGTTGCGTCTCTGGAGTATCGGAGCGCAGCGAGTTGAGATTAGGGGGATTGGGGCGAGGAAAACGAGATGGGGGAGGGGGTGGGGGTGGGTAGGAGAGGAAGTGAGAGCCTGCCGGCAACCTATGGTTATTTTGATAACTCTCGGCCTCAGAAGGCCGCGTATTGCTATTGGTTAAAATGCGTGATTGACAGAAATCATTGGCATGCGATAAGAGCAGAAACCAATTAGTATGGCGAGAAACATACCGAGCATTCCTTCAGCGTTGAATTTAAACAAAAACTTACAGATATTTTGTAATGAGATCGAATTTCGCGATGAGCTGAAGAACTCTGTATCGGAACTCCACAAGCGTCTTGCTCGACGAAACGCACACGCTTGAAACATGGCCGGTGTGTTCGAGGAACACGCTTGTGCTTCCGGAAATAAGAGCTGCTTTGATGATTTCGTACCGCTGCGTGGATGGTTTTTAGCGCTTCTTTTGGCAGAACTTCGTTCCGATGTTATTGTGTCGGCAGTGTTCTTTACTGATTTGGTGGCGACTTTATATTCAGCGGCAACGAGTTCTCTTTATCTCAGTTATCTTTATCCTGCAAACCTTCACGAACATAGGTGTAGTTCTCTACTGCATTTCGAATCTTCCGGCTTCCTCAGGAACGACAGACTCGCTGTGATAGAGCAGCAGATTTCGGAAATGAAGACCAATACTTTTTCAGGCACCAGCTAGAATTATTTAAAGCTTTGACTCTTTTCTTTCTGAAGTCTTGAACAGATTCTCGCCGTGGAAATATTTGAATTCCCAAACGCTAGCTTAAAACACACATTACATATCCTGCAAAAGTCGTAGACATTTACAGGTTTGGGTTTAGGCCCTGTCTTCACATGTTTTTTCGGAGTTTCAGCTGACATTCTCCAAGTTCGTATATTTTTCCTTTTGAATTTTACGCTCGAGTTGAGATTCCTTGATATTTCACGCGTGAGTTTGACAGATATTAAACATGGTTTTCACTTCCGCCGCATGATGATTGGATGAATCGGTCGAATGACTTACATATTTTATGCATTTTAATTAGTGGGTGGATATCAAAATAACCATGGGTTGCCGGCAGGCTCTCTCTTCCTCACTTACCCACCCCCTCCCCCCACTTTTTTTCCCTAGCCCCAATCCCCCTAATCTCCGCTCGCTGTGCTCCGATACTCCAGGGCCGCAACGCAGGCTACTAGAATGGATAGCACACAACACCCTACAAGTATCAGCGGTAATCCACTCCCAGACGATTTTTTATTCATTGCCCATTCAGAAACAAAATGTTGGACTGACCTCCAAACGTCCCAATCGCGGGGAAAAAACCATGGGACCTTTCACGTCCTTGCAATTTGCTGACAATACCATCGACTCGGTAATTATGGAAGCTCGGCTTCCCACCGACGAAAATGAGAAGTGTCGCTCTCTCTGAATAATTTTCTGGGGCGCCGTTCGGCAACATTAATCAATTAATCAATCATGTTCATGTATTACCACAGGCAACCCAAGCTATGATTTTTACAAGGAATCAGTATGGGAATGTTTAGAAAAAATCTAAAACTGTACTTAAATGATCAATAAAGTCATAAAACCTTACCTGTGTGTTGTGAAGTTGTTCCTCTTCATCACTGATGTGTTTATTTCTGGTTTGAGGCACTTCTGGGATTTGTTTTCCCTCCCCTATATAAATATTCAGAAGGCAGGAAACACGAGACGCCATTACTCCACGTGGCGACTCTTCGAAGCCTCGTAATTCTTTGAAAATCCAAACTTTCAGCATTTTACCTCCAGAAACCCTTTCTTATATTCCTCTAGCACTCATTCAATCGATCCATCGCTTATTTCCTCGCTTTGTAAGTACTCAAATTCGACAGTTTCTGCAGCCAACCTAGCCTGTAACGAGCCGGGGTTGGATCTGCTTAGCCTTTTTTTCATGGGCTGCCTGTGCTAGTTGAACCACAGGCAGCCTGTGGTTGAACGTGGCTTTTCTTCGGAAGCAGTGACGAACGAGTGCCGAAGGAATTCAACACCTCGTGTATTTTCGAAGAGATTCGGAGAAGAAAGTCATTGTGTTCAATCGACCAATCGCTGAACGGTGAAATCTGCTGGGGAGACCCACGAACTTTTCAGCAAACAATAGGTGAAGTAAATGTCAAATAGAAATGTAGTCGATTTCTTGATTTAGTTTTCTTCAAAAGCTGTTTCAAATGTAAAATAACCAAAAACGGAACTGACCAAGGTAAGTTGTACAATAATTTGTAATAGACGATTCTGTTGAACTGACTGCAATATGAGAGTGAAAATATACGTCCGTGTATAGCGGCTAGAATATGGTGTGACAAATAGGTCAGTGAGAACTCGTATTGACCCTTATCTTTCCTGGAGCCTAACAGATGAGCAAAGAGCAGTTAGAACTGCCGAAGCAGGACATATCAGGGACTTTAAGCAACCAGCTGACGGCAATGACGACGGGACGTAGAAAAGTGCCTTTCTCCCGAAATTTGGTGTCTACTATTTCCCTCGTTCATCTTTAATTGTTTTTCGAAAAATATGACCGAGTATAGAGTTCCGTTCACGCCGAACGAAAAACGGATTGATTTACTTTCTTATACGTTCGCGTTCTTTTTAATACCTACAATTTGGGGTTTTCACGTTGTGTTTTTGCAGAGAACGGTGGAAATGTAGGCGAGTGCGTGCATTTTCACGTGCAGCTATTGTATTTTGTAATTATATAATGTTGAGTAAACGAAACCGTAACGCGTCTGAAAAGCCTTGGACGAAATGTTGTAATGGTGTGTTCTAGTGGCATTTCCGCTACTGTATTTGACGATTCAAAGAAAACTGTCCATTCCCATTACGCTCTTTTAATGGCTGATATGCCTTCTGTTCTGCATATTTCACCGTTCAGCGATTGGTCGATTGAGCACAATGACTTCGTTTTCCGAATCTCCTCGAAAAAACACGAAGTGTTGAATTCCTTCGGCACTCGTTCGTGACTGCTTCCGAAGAAAAGCCACGTTCAACCACAGGCTGCCTGTGGTTCAACTAGCACAGGCAGCCCATGAAAAAAGGCTAAGCTGATCCAACCCCGGCTCGTTACAGGCTAGGTTGGCTGCAGAAACTGTCGAATTTGAGTACTTACAAAGCGAGGAAATAAGCGATGGATCGATTGAATGAGTGCTAGAGGAATGTAAGAAAGGGTTTCTGGAGGTAAAATGCTGAAAGTTTGGATTTTTAAAGAAATACGAGTCTTCGAAGAGTCGCCACGTGGACTAATGGCGTCCCGTGTTTCCTGCCTTCTGAATATTTATATAGGGGAGGAAAAACAAATCCCAGAAGTGCCTCAAACCAGAAATAAACACATCAGTGATGAAGAGGAAAACTTCACAACACACAGGTAAGGTTTTATGACTTTATTGATCATTTTAGTACAGTTTTAGATTTTTTCTAAACATTCCCATACATTCCTTGTAAAAATCATTAGCTTGGGCTGCCTGTGGTATTACGTGAGTTTCAGTCCCTGATCGGTTTACTGAATTTCGCATGTTCAGTTGGGCATTTCTTCGCCGTTTAATCGATCTTATCAAATATATTACGAAGCCCTATTTTCACATCAAGTTGACTAGGTCAGTGAAAGAAGATATCCGAGTGACATGGTTGTCTTTTCTCAATCAATTAAACCGTCGACTGGACTCTATAAACTAATTGCGATTTTGAGACGCCGATACCGAATTATATTGCCGACCAGTTCTTTTGTATCGCGATTCAACAGTTAAGTCGGTAATTGTTGAAAGAAAGAAGAGCATCAAGCACCAAACTTATGCTGATCGTAATTTCAATTCTCAAAAGGCGCCTAGTATATCTATGGCAACGGTTTCACGGCTTGAGTGGAGAAAACTTTCGCGACGTGTTTTGAAATCTCTTCAAAAATTGTGAAAATTGTACTTTTAGCGAATAAGAGTGTTAGATTTCTGACGGAAACTACAATGCCAACCTTACCCTTAGGATTGAATAATTCTTATCTTGTAATTTACAGTGTTTTGAAGGAAGAATTGTAGAAATCTTGCTGTTGAACAAACGACTTTTGAACTTGACCTGGAACCCATGTAACTGCAAGGGCTCGCGCAAGAGCCAATCAGAGGCTGGTATTATGAGATGCCAATACCATGTTATATTGGCATCTCAAAAGTAAACAAAATGATCAGTGAATCGTGATACAAACGCGTATGGACTGGACTGGATTCGGAAAATACGGACTCAGATAACGCGGACTCAGACTCGTTCTGACAGCAGAAAAACATTCTTGGCATTCAGAAAAAAACATTTCTACAACTGCTGCTGACATTTTTCCTTGACGAATACCTAGTATTTTCGAAGTAATTCAAAGTAGTTTTATCTCCCTCTTTGAGGCAATATGCAAAGAAAAAAAGGCTGCAAAGAAAGAAAGAACTTGAAAGCATACTACAACTGAATTAATAGTGATGTCTGTCGCATATACCAACAGAGATAACTTCAAATTATAGAGGTGACACGATCTTAGGAAGCCTCTGATGACAGATTTACTTATGTTGAGGAACAACAACTTGATACGGATATCAATATCATTCATTTGACATTTATATAATCTAGCCAGGGGTGAACGGTGGTTATTCTTGATACATACGTCGCTTTGGCATTACTTTATATATTGTGTAGAATAGATTTTTGTGGATCGAGGTGCATCGAGCACGTTTGGCATTTGTGTGTCCCTACTCTTAACAGACGGCTGAAATTCAGGCTATTCTGCTCTTTGTTTGTTAATCACATACAATTGATCCGCAGTGACCGACGTGAATGGAAGAATCACGCAATGCATGAAAGAGAAACAACATAGGTTCATTCACGAAACTGGAGCAGATATCGCTACTTGCATGCACGATAACAGTGCATTGATGCGTAGCATAGACCGGTTACAGCGTCATTGGTTACCGTTGTCAAGGCCGAACTGGAGGTCAACCACAATCAAAACAACAGTCAACTCCAGTGAATACACCGAGCTAATGCAGCGAAAAAAAGCACCGTTTACTTTTCAGAAATGTCATTAAAAGTTTTTACCCGGCTATTTTAAAGGTTTACAACCTTAAGAGTCTCGAGAAAGATATCTAACGAAGCTGAAGTACGTAGATCATAGGATCATAGGATCGATCAAGTAAATTTAATGGATATATCTGGCGCTGCCATTCCTACCACCGTCTGAAATAGAGCCCATGTTCGAGAGAATGAGAGCTGGAGCGACAACAGCCCCCTTGCAAGACCTTGTGTCCTATAGAATAAGCATATCTTATAAAACTTTGCGTGGTGCACTAAATGCATAAGGCGTAATAATAATAATAATACCACAGGGGACAAATTAATCCCTAATTTCAACTTGAAATGTCACGCGTAATTTGTAATTTCACATGTGAAATTTCAAACGCTTAAAATATAATTTTTTTGGATCGTAATTTGTCCTTCATAATATTAATTGATAATCAAATAGTGACTCGTAGGGGTGGGCTGGGGCCAAATCAAACAGCAATTTACATAATCACCCAGGGCTCGGTGAACACGAGCTTAGCCGGTTCACACCAATAATTATTACAAGCACAACTTCAAGTACGGCCGTGATGCGATGTCACAAGATGGCGGCTATTGTTCGAACAAGGTTTGAGGTTTGAGCCTTTAAGAGCTGAGAGTTCTTGCTTGCTTGGCAGAGTAGACTATTATACCTAATTTGTGTGAAGGTACACAAGTCCCGTGTATTTGACTTTCATGTTCACACGTTTGAAGTTTCATGTTCGAAGTTTCATGTTCGAAATCCTTCATTTCTGTTAAAACACTACGGTAAATTTAAATACATGTTTGGGAAGAATCGAGTTTGAGTGGTGGCGAATCGACTTTGAATGGTGGCGATTCGACTAGAAAGTGGTGGCGAATCGACTGGTGGCCGGAACGACTTGGTGGCGAAACGGCCGCAATTCAAATAAACGGTGCTTTTTTTCGCTGCATTAGCTCGGTGTATGTATATTCCGGTCTATTCACTGTGTTTGACCATGGTTTGACTGTTGTTTTGATTGTAGTTGTCCTCCAGTTCGGCCTTGACAACGGTAACCAGTGACGCTGTAACCGGACTATAAATGGGTTTGGACAGGGCACTATTATTTATGTCATTTATTATTGTCTAAGTTTCCAGTTCAACTCCGGTAGATTATTATTTATAGTGCATCAGCCATGTGTAAACTCTAAATCTCATGCCGGTCTTTATTTTATTTGAATACCATGAAATGTTTTTTTTCTGAATGCCAAGAATGTTTTTCTGCTGTCAAAACGAGTCGACCCATACTACTTTGTGTTTATTATATATACTTCTATTTGTGATCTATAAAGTCAAATTCTGTAACATTATTTCATTCATACAAATACTATGAATATCAAAGCAAGTCGGTTTTTCCTTCCCTTGGAGGTTATTTTCCCGCCGACGCAGTTGACGGCTCAATGGTTTCTTGTCCCAAAGTTGACAGTGTTACGGGACTGATATGCTAATTGTCCCGTTACCTCTAAAATGCTTATCGGTAGTTATCTCTGTTCGCCGTGCGAGAAACATCACAATTAATTCAGTTGCAGTTTGCTTTCAAGTTCTTCCTTTCTTTCCGATCCAGACTTCTTTCTTTGCATATTGCCTACTCTGAATTACTGCGAAAATACTTGGTATTCGTGTCGAATTCTGAGTCCGCATTTTCTGAGTCCAGTCCAGTCCATATTAGTTTGAGTCCAGTCCGCGGTTTACAACATGCCAATTTAACAACAGATCCTTCTTCCCCAGATATCTGGGATTCATTCCATACATTACAATTGTACACGCATGCAGCAGGATAAATAGGCTATGGGGGTATTTTCGGTTGTCACTTGGGAGGCAACTGCTCCCAATTGCATCCATGCTCGATGGACGCACAGCTGTGGCGTTTACCATTTCTTTTATAACATAACCACGACAATTAAAGAGCAAATAATGTTGTTATTGTTGATGAAATATTAATAAAAAAAACTACTTAATAATCATGAGGTAATTGGCCAACGAGAGGTCTCAATTTGTACCATGTGCATTGCTTTGAAACCCGTCAAAGTACTCTCTACAGTACTTTGAAATCTTTTTCTAAGTCCAAGGACTTTGAACTATCAATATTCATAGTTCATAGTCCTTCGATTTAGAAAATAATTTCAAAGTACTGTAGGCAAATACCTTGAACAAAGGGAGGTATCACGGCGACCGACCAGAGACTTTCTCAAGCGATAAAAAGTTTCAAGGTACAATACCTGTCTTCATGCATACAGACCGTCTCTCCAATGTGGGACCTGTTTTTTTTTTGCACAATGCCCCGACACGGCGCATGTCAGTGACGCCAACTATAGCGCCAAACTAATGTTTTCATCAAATTTCAAGCCAGGTTGGAAACACGTACTCCCACGAGAACAACCACATAATTGTTAACATTTCATCTTTTCATTAACAATGGACGTTTGACTACTCAAGTCAAACAAAGCAACTATATGTAAATACGCAAGTACAACCTACAAGCCTGAAACATCGAAACTCTAAACGCATGAAGTTTTGAAATCGTTGTGTTGTTTATCACACAACCACCAAACAAGCATGAAATTATTAAGTAGTTTTTTTTCAAGTCGTGTCAAAGCTTCCAATTCGGACTGGAGGGGATTTCAAAGTCCTCGCAATTAGTTCCAGTCCTCGGTTGCGCCTCGAACTGGAACTAATTGCGCGGACTTTGAAATCCCGTCCAGCCTCATTGTCGGCTTTGAAACATTACTTCTCAAAACATGAAACGCGCGAAAAAAATCACATAAATTAAACTGAGCGCTGGCGCGACTGTTGATGTTCCAGTGCAAAAACAAGTCATTCATTGATCTCTGCTCACCAAAATATGTATTCAAACCTTGGTCTCAAAGAAAAGAGAATATCTAGCATGCTAAAAAGTTATCGAACTGCAAGCGAAATAAATTTATTCAGTCATTTTGTTGGAAGCAATTGCTTTGGTAATTAAAGCAAAAATTACGAATAGGGTTCATTCGTCTGTTGAAAACTGAATAGCTTTTCAACGATATGCACAACTCTACAAATCATTGGAGCAATAGTCTGCGGTCAGCGAACAAGATGGACGCGTTTCTCATCGCTCCGACTTTTTTTTTTTTTCGGTATATCGTTATGTTTTCTTCGTAGGTTATATTGTTTCTAATACTTTCTTTAATCATGGGCACCTCGAAAGAAGAGTTGGATAGAATTATCGAAGAGAAACTCGCACCATTTGAGAAGTCTCTTCAGTTTATGAGTGACCAATACCAGAGCCTGCTAGTGAGACTCGACAAGCTTGAAGAAAATAAAAGAACAAGTCACTTGAAAACGAAAATAACGCACTTAAATCTCAGCTCAATACCACTACAAATGCACTCAAACACCATGAGTATTTACTAGACGAGCAAGATCAATATTCACGGCGCGAATGCGTGGAGATAAAGGGGATCCCGGTCGGCCATGATGAAAATACAAATGACATAGTCTGTCAAATAGCAGAGCTAATGGAGATTCAGTTAGAGGATGAAGACATCTCTATCAGTCATAGGCTACCAGCGAACAACAAGCCTTGGACTGACAGAAAGGGAGTCACACATCAACCCAATCCTCCAGTGATAATCGCAAAGTTCGTAAGGAGAGACGTCGCTGCTGACTTCTATAGATGTCGTTACAGACTCAAGGATAAAACCACGAGGGATATCGAAGGCCTCATTACAAGCACAGCCGAAAAAGGAAACAATATCTATATCTGAAAGTCTCACTCAACCAAGGAAGAAGCTATTCAAGTCCTGTCTGCAAGTAAGGAAAGAACTGGAATTTAGATACATTTCTACTTCGAATGGACGTATTTATCTCAAAAAAGATAAAGCCAGCTATCCTATTTACATCAATAATATGAGCGACCTTGCTAAACTTAAGGCATCCAATGGGCAACAATATGAAAAGGATTAAATTGAATAATAGGTATGTATCTAGTCCATTGGACTCCAAGCTTGACAGCGTATCAAATAAGATAAGTACCAGTTATTTACTCCTGCTATACACTTTATTAACTCAACTTAATGGCGATTTGTAAATGTAGACGCTGTTAAAAGCCTGTCAAAGATAATTTCAGGGGTATCCAATGTGATGTGTGTCTACAATGGTTCCATTTGAAATGCACTATTCTTTCCATAAAAGAATATAATTATTTTTCTAGATCAGATGATCTATGGATATGCCTGTACTGTCGCCCAGAAATATTTCCTTATCATTTTCTAGAGACTAATGAAGTCATTGAGTTATCCTTTAACTAAAATACAGAATGCCTTTGTTCTAAAAAGATTTTAAATCTTAGATTAGATTGTTTGCCCTGTTTTGATATAATGTCATCTATTGACTAAAATCCTAATTTGTCTAACATAGATATTGACTCACAATTACCTATAGCAACTAATTTTGATTATTATTCTACACATGACTTTCATTCAAGTGAAGACGTTCAGTCATCTTTCACTGATAAATCTTTCTCGGCCTTACATCATAATATTAGAAGCCTTGCTGCTAATTTTGATTCCCTTTACCAATTATTAAATGACCTAAATAAATCTTTTTCAGTCATTGGTCTTTCTGAAACTAGAATAAGACATGGAATAGACCCTACTATAAATACTAGTATTCCTGGTTATCACTATTTGTCGCAACCAACACTGTCAGTAGCTGGGGGTGTTGGTTTATTTATCAAATATACTTTGTCTTATATACAAAGGAATGAGCTCTGCTGCTCTGAAAAGGAATTTGAGGCTCTGTGGGTCGAAATCGAGGTTCCTCACCAGCATAACATCGTTTGTGGTGTAATCTATAAGCATCCTAGCTCAAAATTAGACAAAATGTTAGATTTTCTGTATGAAGCTATTGACAAAATTAACAAAGAAAACAAATATTGTCTGCTGTTGGGTGACTTCAACATTGATCTGCTCAATTTCAATTCCCATGCAGATACTGAAGACTTTATAAATACATTAGGATCTTATTCATTTCATCCTCAAATCTTGAAGCCAACTAGAATCACAGATCACTCTGCAACCTTGATAGACAATATTTTTTTCAATTCCCTAGAACACCAGACTATAAGTGATAATATTCTAAGTGATATTACAGATCACCTGCCAAATTTTCTTATCATTAATAAACTTTCTGCCCTTCCAAAAACTTCTAAAATGTACAAACGGGATTACTCTACTTTAGATAAGGAAGCACTGGCGGCTGACCTTGGTAATATTAATTGGCATGAAGTTTTACCCAGTGAGAGTGATGCTGTTGATGTGAATACTTTTTTTCAGTCTTTCTATTCTTGCATTACTGAAATTATAGATAAGCACGTTCCAGTTTGTAAACTTACTCGAAAATAAATTAAGTCATTGACTAAGCCATGGGTGACTAATGGTATAAAAACCTCCATTAAGGTCAAGGAGAAGCTATATATAAAAAGTATCTTAAATCAAGAAACCCATACTATTTTACTAAATATAAATATTATCGTAATAACATAAGTTATCTTGTTAAATGTAGCAAACAGGGATATTATCACAATTATTTTAAAGAAAATAGCAAAAACATTACTCTTAAACCAAAAGGATCAAATCCACCCTCAAAAATTATCCAGAATAATCACAACATTAAAGATCCTAAAGCTATAGCAACTGCCTTTAACAAGTACTTTTCTGATATTGGGAATAAGCTAGCAGACGATATACCTTATATCGAAATTGAACCCCAAGCTTATTTGGGACCATCATAATCAAACAGTTTTTATCTGTTTCCAGTAACAACTATGGAAATAGAAGATGACATTTCTAGCTTTAATTCATCAAAGGCAACAGGACCATTCAGTATTCCTGTGTGTTTACTAAAACTCCTGAAGACTTACTTGTCAACTCCTTTAGAAACTATATATAATCTGTCCTTTAGTAGTGGCTGTGTACCAGACCAATTCAAAATAGCCAACGTTATCCCAGTCCACAAAAGAGACTCAGTTACATGCATGAATAACTACCGACCCATCTCATTGCTTTCCATTTTTAATAAAATACTGGAAAAGTTGATGTATAAGCGATTAAGTACCTTTATTGATAAACATAATATTATCTATGATAGGCAATTTGGTTTTCGAGAAGGGTATTCTACTATGCATGCAACTCTGTGAATTGCAGACAAAATCCAAAGAGCAATAGAAGATGGCCAGTACTCATGTGGGATTTTCCTAGACTTTTCAAAAGCATGTGACACAGTTAATCATAGCATTTTGATCTCTAAATTAAGCCACTATGGAATTCGTGGCATAGCAAAAGACTGGTTTGTTTCCTATCTAGAAATCAGAAGGCAACATGTTTCAATAGGTACTTCTAAATCTGATGAACTTACTGTTACTCATGGTGTCCCACAAAGGTCAGTACTGGACCCACTTCTATTTCTCCTATATATTAATAACTTTAGCAACTGATGCTCTTTATTTGATTTCCACATCTTTGCAGACGATACTAATCTGTTCTGTTCTGATAGTAGTCTGCTTGTATTAGAATCTCTTATTAATGTAAATTTAAGGCATGTCTCAAACTGGCTCATTGCAAATAAGCTCTCCTTAAATCTTGATAAAACTAATTTTATTATTTTCATCCTCGCCAAAAATCTGTAAACTATGTACTTAGACTCCAAATCAATGATAAACAGATAAACCAAGAAAAATGCATCAAATATCTTGGGTTTTTTATTGATTCTTATCTTAGCTGGAAATACCATGTTCAGCACATTACTAAGAAAATCAAACGATGCGTTGGCATGCTTTCAAAGATTCGACATTTTGTAACTTCTTCAATTTTAACTCAACTATACTATACCTTAATTTATCCATACTTATCTTATGCTGTAACAACCTGGGGTAATACTTATTCAACTACCCTTAAACCTCTTATTATCCTTCAAAAAAAGGCAGTCAGAATAATAACCTTCTCTGAATATAGAGCTCACTCAAGTCCACTGTTTCATCGTCTGGGTCTACTCAAATTTATTGATATAATTTACGTAAATAACGCTCTATTTATGCATGATTTCCAGGCAAATGCCTTACCATCTGTTTTTCATGACTACTTTACATGCTTAAATAGGGTACACCAATATAATACTAGACTAGCCTGCAAAAAATCATATTACATTTTAAAAATAAGAACCAATTTTTATGGCAAATTTAACATTCGTTTTCTAGGCGCTAAAATATGGAACTCAATTCAAGAAGACTTTATATCAAAGAGACGTAATCAATTCAAGAAACTCATAATATATTCTATCCTGAATAGCTATTTAGATATCTGATGCACTTTTCTTTTTTTATGCCCTTTCTGTATTCTGTATTTTGTATTATTGTATTTTTTGTCCTTTGTATTGTATTATATTGCATTTTCTTTTTCTTTCAATTACTATATCAAACATGATTAAATGCTGCATGGCCTAGCTACTTAGCTCGACTAGCTTTTAGCTATTTCTAAGTAGCTGTGCTCCTCATTTCTAGAGTATAAATTCTTAGCAGTAATATTCTTAGCATGTAAATTTAAGAGGTCACGAATACATTGTTGTTGTTGTTATTGTTGTTGCTGAACCAGAGGTTTGGAATTCGTCGTTTTTCCTATGGAGTGAACTGTCGGCTGAATCTTCTGGTTTTTGCTTTTTTTGCTTTTGCCAGTACGGGATATGCATGAGACAAGTGAACTAAGTAAGTTTATTATTTTGCCGTTCTCTAAAATTTTAAGTTTAATTACTTTCACATCCAAAAGTGGCAATACAATTATCTTGTTGTAAAATGAACTCACTGAATGTGGAGCTTATTCATTATTCTGTAGTTATATCAGGACACAAGAGAACGTTTTAATGAGGTTTATTCGTTTAAGTCCACTATGTACACCTCTGGCTCTTCGGCGGTTTTCTACTCGACTGATATATTATAAAGTTTAGTTTATTTAAATTAGCTCATATAACTCGTCTGAATTTTTGTTAATAATCAAAAATGCTGCCCCTTTACCTCTACATGGGGAGCTTAGCTCGGAGGGTTTGTATCAGTGCAGGGTCAATTCCAGCCTCCATGTGAGGTTAAGGCTTGGTTACCTTTCAAGAACTACGAATTGATCTACTATCTCAACCTGAACAGTATACAGTATATATCAGACAAGTGAATAGTGCTTTTCGCGCGCTCTGCATTATTGGCTACTCTGGTGGTGAATATCCCTAAGTTTGCTATTAATTTAACTGGTATTAATTGAACTTTTATATAATTGTAATAAGAGTTTGTTAATGCATTACCAGCCGGATCAGGCGGCAAATTGAGCTCATTTGAGACAAGATGCATAATCTCCCGCTCCAGCTTCGCTCCCATGCAGCTAAAAAGCACTGGTTTGCCCTATCAAGTAATGTACGTGGGGAAGAGTGTTTGAATTTCTGAAGAATACGTACGTCTTTTGAACCGTCTCAAGGACGAAATTCGCTCTGTGAATGCGGCGTATTGGTGGCGGGAAAATGGGAAGTGTGTACCCGAAGACTAGATTCGGGGAAAAACTCGGGTAAAAAACTTCGCGCTGTCCAGAACCTTCTTTGGCCTCAACGGAGCTAGGAGGATTGCTGAAGCAATAGTTGCATTGCTCAATAATTACGATCCGGGAAATTACCAAGCTTTAGTGAGCCTGATCCAGGGCAGGACAATACGCCAAAGACAAAGATAATTCTTCTTATTATTATTATTTATACTTATTATTCTACCGCGGGAGATGGTACGTATGAGCTATTCAAGCATTAGCCTCCAAACGCCACCTATACTAGCTAACACCCCAGGAAGAGGCCGTTGACAAACAAAATACGATCGAGTCTCAGATGTTTTAGGGTAATAGCCTAAAACATCTCCGAGACTCGATTACTCAAACGTTTATGGCGGGAACCATGCAGGAGCAGCAGGGGTCGAAGGGCTTCAATAAGGCACTAGTATTATATAATATAGTCTTAGTGTACATATAGAAAGCAGCATCGCACTGGGGAATTGACTTGCCTGTGTCTTTTTACCTGCATTTTCTAAATTAGGAAGGGCCTGGCCTCTAGTATTTTAAGTTGCATATTGTTTTATTTAGTCTTAGTGTACATATACAGAGCAGCATCGCACTCGGGCATTGTCTTGCTTGTCTCTTAAACTGCTTTTAAATCCTCATACATCGAAATATAAAATACCCTACAGTATAACAACAATAGATATAGTGAAATACGTAGTTTTTCTTCTGATCCATGTATGATACCGTATTTCCTCGAACAAGCTCCCTCCCTTGATTAAGCGCCCACCTCGTCTGTGCATAATGCATCAGTGTCTCTTGCCTCTAATGAAATAGTGTACTGAAAAACGTTGAAAAGTGCAGCAAAACAGCTCAGACTGTGGAAAACGTTATTGTTCTTTTTGATTACTTTTATTTTATCAGCATGGTTGCCACCCATCAGGAAAAAAAAATCCTGACTTTTCACTGACCATAATAAGACTGTTCGACACTTCCTCGTCCAAAACAAAAGTCATTATCAAAACCTGTAGCCTTCCCTCGCGGCAACCTAAAAATTAAATTCCCTGACTTTGACAAGAAAACCAGATTTATAATTCCCGGACTTTTCCCTGACCTTGAATATTTTTTTCCCCCCAGACCTATGGCAACCCTGGTCAGTACGGTATTTCACAATTGCGCGTCCAATTCCGGTAAGCGCTCTCACTCGAATAAGCGCCCACCCAAGATTAAGTGCCTCCTTCGGAAAGTGAAATTTAGATTAAGCGCCCTTCGAGGAAATATTGCATTTTTTCCTTGCTATTTTCCCGTTGAATGGACACTATTTCTTGTCAATAAAGAGTCCTTCAAAGAAGTTTGCATATCTTGCCTCGAATAAATCGGTAAAGATCACGTTTTTCTTAGTTCGCTCAGATCGTGCCATTAGATAGAAAAGAAGATTTATTAGCTGGTTTTACGGGCTTTAGTCTTCGTTGTTTGTTTTTGTTTTCTCTGATGACGGATTCGGGATTATATCCGGAATGAACTCAGTCACGCTCTGGAAATAAGGCCGTGACTACGGGCTCACTGAAACTCTTTTTTTTTGCAATTCAGTTTTAGGGCAAAATCCGTGGCAGGAGCCAAACTGGAAATTCGTTTTAGTAAGGAACTTAGTTAAATCATGTTGGATTTCAAATTACATTTAATTATAAGACTTTCTTACCTTATTGTATTGCATCTCCATACAGTTACGTTCAGTAATAGATAATAGGTTTTAACACTAGAAATATTGCGCAGTGGGGAAGGCTCAACTTATTTGCGCCACCAAGTGGTGACATTTAGGCAATTACCACAGCTCCACTAAAACCACCAAATTTACCTAATCGGCAGAGAGTCCACTTTTTTGAGTCGAGCTAAGCTTCATGATATCGAGATTGAACAGTTCGTCCCCCCGGGGGGTACTCCCATATGTAACGTGCTGAGTTAACGCTTCTGTGTTGGCCTTCTACGGCCGGCCATGGCCAGCACCGCGAATAGGCCTGAGCGGATTGTGCTAGCATAATTTTTGGCATTATTGGAGCAAACGAGCAGAATTTTTCAAAGAAGCACTGCTCGAGCATAATTACCAGATTGTAGCATAATTCGAAGCATTAAAGCCAAAAGCAATGCTATTATTGCTTTTATAGTGCCTTCACCCCTGATTATTAGCTTGTATATTTTGCTTAGATTCTAAATTTTTCCAAAGCAAATACCTGAATTTCACTTTCTAGTTATCTATTCTGGTTTTGACTTTATAAGTGTGACTTAACCTTTGAAAAATAGGTCACCTAATAAAATGTTGTGTGAACAACTAAAAATGGCGCGCATCAACTAATGCCAGCCGTCTTCGAAAAACGTGAGCATAATTGTGTAATCTACGAGCATAATTTTTGAACTTTGGCATAATTTGGGCATAATTCGACAAAATTTGGAGCAGTGCTAGCGGCATAATATGCCACTTTTAGGAGCACAATCCGCTCAGGCCTAACCGCGAACCAAGAACGACACACACACCGAGTCACGAAGCAGAACTTATTTTATTGAGATGTTCGTACCCGATCCACACCGGAAGTTCGAGGTCTTTAACTATAAGGTCATCTAGGTGTGTACATGAGTCAATTACAAGGCTGTTCGTAGGTCACGTATATTAATGATCGTCACACATATATGGACTATACGCCGGGGATGATCCGCTGGACAGGGTACGGTTTTTCGAGTTTCTGATCTTAGACAGGGTATCCATTTTCACATCGACAGATCTTGAACAGGGGTATGGTATTTATCTAGTGCCGTTATTTAGTCTAGTGCTTGCTGAAGACTTATTTAGTTATGACACTCATTATACAAGATCACAATAAACACTGACTGATCCAAGGATAGATAATTTGTTCTTTGTTTTATAGAGAGAAAATGTTAACACTTTGTCTTGAACAGTGTATGGAAATTTGTCTTAAACAGGGTAAGGGTTTCAGAGCCCCAGCGGCACACCCCTACCCATGCCAACTTTGGGTAGAGTACCCCCCCCCCCCCCCCGGCCCCCCCGGGAGTTCGTCAAGCCGGATCTAACTTAAACATATAAGGGTTGCCTGCGGAGAAGGCTACTCCATCAATTGATCAGATCCTTAAATTTTACCGTCTCATCTGCCTATCATCCGATTTTATATCAAGCCATGTTCCTTATTGCATTTTACGGCTTTTTTTCGTGGCGGAGAACTAGCGTCCACGAACAAGAATCATGCAGTCAGCAAATGTCGTGCTGTTCGACCAGCTTAAACATTTCCGTTCAGAAATTGGAGCCCGCTGTTATGAAAATCTCCATAATCATACTTGATTAGGCGCGAGAACTCGCAAGCATTTTGTCCAGTTGCTTTAGTGGAATTCTGCGGTGTAGGGGGGGGGGGGGGTGGCAAGGGTCCGCTCTTTGCTTTGTAAGACCTAAATTCAGCCATCGCCATTCAACATTTCAACACGCAACTCAGGCGACTCATTCAAAACTTATATACGTTCACAAACACTCTCCTCTAACTCTGCGATTCAGTAATGGTCAGTAATGGTCTAAGAATGAAACTGAGTCCGAAGACTACGGCAAAGCTGATATACAGCTTTGCTGTCAGGTCTTCGGACTTTTCATTCTTAATTGTTTATATTTGGCTGCATAGGAGTCATTTCGGATCCAACGTATTTTTGCAGGATTTTTCTTCACGGTATTTGCTTATATATTTTCTAGTAATGATCTGCCGCTTTGTTTTGAGGCGTATCTCTACTTTAGAACTACGTTTAGTTTGAGTTAACTGGAGCTGCTCTCAATCAATCAATCAACAACTTTATTAACGTGTCAAACTTCTAGATGGCCACAAGTGGCCTACTAATCGGGGACACTGAATATAAATATGAAAAAGAGAATATTATTGAACAAAAATCCTATGACTAAATAATGTAATCCTGTAAAAATCCTAATAATAACAATATTATAGCAATCCTAATTCTAATAAGCAAACCGTAATCCTAATCTAATTTGTTTACTGATAATATAATAATAAATATTCCTAAATGAGTACAAATTACGAATGTGAATAACCTTATAAATACATATTACAGATAACTTAATATATATACTAATTTAAATTAAAAGCGCCGCGGTCATCTACTAGTGTTCCTGTCCTTACTCTGTAGTTTCGGCCATAAATATGGCCCAAAATATCTGAGTGAGTGTTTCCCAAACTGGACTGTATTTACCCTTACGTACTGAAGAAGTCTGAATTTCTCAAGTTATACTCAGAAGGGGAGCTACAGAACATATTCACAATGTTTGTTGGTAATAGATTGTTCTTAACCTTAAACGTGAAAATAGCAATGTCTTGTAGCCTTTTGTTGTACAGAGTTGTCAATCGAGCACGTAATAGGAGCTCCACTGTAAGGTATAGGCTCCAGTCACAAAAAACTGCTCTTAAACCCCGCTCGTTTACCCGATCAAGCTTTCTGCTGTCAGAGGCTCTGCAGAAATGCCAAACAAGCCCACAGTATGTTAGATATGGTAAGATTGCAGCCTTGTATATCTTTAGCTTAGCACAGTATTCATGCTATTATGGTAGGAGACTGATACAGATCAGTTCAAGCACATATTTTGCTTTTAGCTACCAATATATTAGCTACTAATACCAGTATTCCCATTTTCTTAACCGTAAAGGTGACGGCGAGAATCAGTGAAGGGCTGTCGAGTCAATTCAAATTTCGGCTAATTTGTTTTTCCTATATTATACAGGCTAACATTGGCTATATGTTATTGGTACTTTTGCATATTTATATTAGCATAACCGTAAAAGCGGCGATGCGAGTCAGTCAGGGGTGTCGCACGGATCAATATAACACTGATATAATTATTCCTTATTGAATTGCATTCAACGGATCAATATAACACTGATATAATTATTGCATTCAATTAAGTTATTTTTAGTACGGTTCGTTGCAGCGGTTCAGTCTGACGCTGATTTTCCAAATAACATTTTCACCTTCATCTTGAAGGGTTGTTAATTAAGTTGCATAAAACCATATCATTCGGAAAGTACAATCTTGCCAGTGACTTGTTTACTGTGGGGCAGCCACAGTCGGTGTCGGTGGTGGACTGTTTACTGATTTTGACAGGTTACGTAGTTGACAAGTCAATATCATCAATCTTATCTTCAGTTGATATTTGGTAATCATTAAATAGCCATGCAACACGGCCATTATTATGGCGCGTTTTAGGGGTCAAAATTATATATGTATTCGTTGTGAAGTTTGCATTGCTAAATGTGATCTCTTTGTGCACGACGACTTTTAAAAGCACACTTATCTCATCCATACAGATTATGATGCATATGAATTCACATTTTGGCGCGCCTTTCATAATCGAGTCTAATGGAGTGACGTCAAAGTGCTCGTAATTAGCGCGGTTTTTCTAACTATTTAGTTATCGGTCGGTGCACATGGATTGCAGTTGCTCTGTCGAAATTGCGAGTTTAGGGGGCACGGATTTGAGATCTTTAGTGTTCGACAAGTTTGAATACTGCAAGGATTGGCTACGAATATTGGTTACAGGTAAACGAATACCTTAATTTGTTATAGTGGATGTGTGATAGTTTGTACTCTGGTTCCAGAGGTTTTCTCCGGTTCTTTAATAGAGGCGCGCGCGAGGCGGTGATCAGCGAACCGCGAGGAGAGATAATCTCTGGTAGCGGGCGGCACGACGGCTCACTATATTACTAAGTTTCACCTCGGTATAACCGTGGCAATCGCATAACACCTTTTGGAAGATCAATGATTGAGCTTTGTGTCGGTTTTAATTGCTGCGAGCGAGCATTAGGCAGCAGTTCTAATCTGTAAGCGGGTCCAAATCTCGATTTCCTTTTTACCACAATGCTTTGCATGGATCTGATCGTCAAGTGACATTACACGAGGTGGAAGCTAACATTTCTGTGTACGCGATCCTTGTGTAATGATGAATTTGTTGACGTGTAGACGGGCCATCCCTTCATGTAGGACGACACGAATTGCTACCAAATTGTATTCTATTGTATTGTAGTGTTGCGTTCTATTGTTGTATTGAATTGTATTGTGTTGTATTCTATTGTATTTTGGTAAAATTAGTGTCGTCCTACATAAAGGGATTGCCTGTAGAAGTGTCAACTATCAGTTTGCAAAGAGCAAGATCTCTCCTGTTATCAAGATGGTGAGCAGTACATAATTTTCTTCTACTGGTCTTCGAGGAGCAACTATAGAATATCCCGCCATTTGGGTCATTAACAATTACATTCTCAATTACGGTTGATTTCCGGTGTTTAAACTAGCAGTTTTTTGTGACTCAGGGAATTTACCGGGCGATCGTTGATATGTCGGGATAAAATGAAAATAAATCGGGACAACTCAAACAGGATTCAGTTGCACGATAGCCCCAAAACTACACAATATATTCATCTAACACTTTGGCATTTTTATCACCCAGTAATATATTTTTCCTGCCAAAATGCTACTGTAGGTTCTCAGTCTAATACGTTGGAAGGACCAAAGGTGACTTGTCAGGCCAATTTACATGTTTTACACCGCGTGGGTCAAGCACAATTGATTATGCCATAGTTTGTGTCAATCGTTTCCCTTTTATAGTCTTTTTTTAGAATAAATCCACCTTGTTATAATTCATACCACTCAGGTTAAGCTCACAAATCTTAGGTTGCAAACCGAAAACCGTCTCAAGTTAAATAACCCTCCTACTTCCTTTGTATTGGATGCTGAAGCCCAAAACAATTTCATAGCGTCTCTTAAATCAAAGGAAATTTCAGAAAAATTCGAGACTTTAGATCAGATTCGGTTCAAAAAAATCACGATATTGATAATGTGGTTGAAAGTTTTGGCACTATTATAACTGATATTGCAAAAAAACTTCATGTCGAATTAAGAAAAATAACCGAGAAATAGAGACAACAACAAAACTAAAGTTAAACGAAAGGTGGTATGATAAATCATGCTGGGAAATAAAGTCAAGAAATAATTGGTTCGAGTCAGTAAACTCATACTTCAATTTCCAACATGCCCCTTTGTAAGGGGTAAATTATATACTAAAAAAACGAATATAGAAAGAAGTTAACGAATCGAAACACAAAAAACACAGTTAAAAAAATATTTTAGAACGAATTGAAACTCTTGAATCTTCAAATCCTCAAGAATATTGGAAATTGGTAAAATCTCTGAGACCTTCAGTATGTTCTAGTAACAAGAGCACAGCCATTATTGCTGTTGTTGAATGCTTTTCTTATTTTAAAGATTTAAACAATTCTCTCCAAGATAGTAATGACCCTTTTGATAAAGGAGCTGATTTATTTTGTTCAAACATTAACAGTCAAACCTATAGACTTGCTCCAAGTGGAACTCGCTGAGTCAATGGGTAAGCGATTACTGGGTGAAAAATCGAGCGCGAGAATCGAAGCGAGAGGCGAGTTGTGCGGGGGGCTAAGAAAGACTTTGAGAACGTCTATGTGAAAGAATTAGAAGAGATGAGTAAGAAATTGAAAAACAACAAAGCAGTCGGCATCGACTCGGTCAGTAACGAGAGACCTTGCCTTTTTCGTTTTAGACTTCTATTCTGGAGACAGAGCCTCCGGTTTCGGAAGAATAAAGACGAGCGATGTTTTACGTCATCCGGAAGGTGACAGCCTCCTCTTTCACCAGCAATTGCGCGGAAAAACACCCACGTGTTTGCGGTAAAGCGCTCAGCTAACTCGGTAGTATGTCCCGATACAGAACTTATAGCTGTTCTATGTAGACCGTTGCACTGTAATGAAAATTACCCTTGCAAATGGTTCCCTATTCCGTTCAACATCAAGGAGAGGCTGTGTCTCCGCCCGGCCTTTCCTATCTAACGCTGTCCAAACTAGGTTCGTGTATTTAAGCCGAGCGGATGTCAGTAAATATCGAGAATCGTGCGACATTGAGTGAAAAATCAGATTCGATTTTATTTTACCAAAAGAACACAATTGTAAACAATTTTCGAAAATCACATTTAAATGTTCCACTGCTCCACATTTAAAACTTCGACGCTCACTCGGCGTCGTTGAAAATTTGGAAATATTGTGCATTTTGAGCAAGCTCGTGCACAATAACGGCAATTCTTCCAGTATTTTTTATTTCGGTACTGAATTTACCAACCTTTTCCCTATCTTAAGGCATAAAAATAATTTTAGAATTCCTATTTTGGCTCTGCGTACGGACCCGTTGAATACACTACCTTCGAGTAGTGGTGCTCATCAAGAAGAAATTAGGGCCAATTTCAGATGGCTCTATCTCCGCTGGTATATGTATTTATCAACACAAAAATATGTTCCTTTATAGCTGAACCATTCTAATTTTCTGTATTCAAATATTTATTTTGGCCCGCAAAAAGCTTGCCGTCCAGAATCAAAACTGTCTAGCGTATTTTGACCAATTTCGTATGTAGCCCACTAAATGGGTTGTCACGCTAAACCATCAAGTTTCACAATAAGTTGTACTTTAAACAATTCCAAAATATTAGAAATTGACCACTTTCACGTTCAGTTATTTTCAATAACACAATATATATCACCTCAAGAAAAAATAAATTTGCATAAGAGGCTCCAAGCTACAAGGTCAACGGGTCAGCCGCCGGTCACACAACAAGAGAACAAGAAAAGTTTAAAAATACCAGCTTCAATAAAGTTACCGAATAGTAGTTACTATGTTTTTCGCAAAACTTATTAATTATTTTTGATTTACTACTTTTATTCTATGTTCTCGAATTTCCAGCCTAAACTTTATAGATCTCTTTATATGGATCAATTCAAACACACGGCTGTCACGATTCGGCAAAATAATATAATAATATTTATTCATCCTTTATAGTAATTAAGTATAAACTAACGAACTAAGTTTTTACCAACTAATACAGTAATATCGTAAACATATTTAGCAGATATCTTCATGGATAGTAAGTACTAGCCTGCGCAGGCTAACTGCTAACGTACGAGGTCGACAGCTTCTCGCCATTCTTGAGACAAAGCAGAAGAGGAAATCGTCAATATCAGACACTAAATAAAACAATTTCAACACCTGACACAAAGATAAACATATCACAAGAATTTTGGACGAAGTTTTCAAGTACATTTAATTATAACGGCTTCGCGGATGTGACTTGAGGTTTTTCTCGCTTAACTTCTGTTTACCGAGCAAGTTAAGGAACTGAACTTGGATGGGTTCCCGGGGGGTTCTTCAAAGTAAAAAGGGTAGGGGTGACCGTCGGAAAACCTCGAAAAATACCCTAAAAAATACCAAACCGTGAAAAATTTCCCACCCTAAAATGTACAAGCGATACTCGTAAACTAGAACGGATTCAGGAAAGGGGATTACGTGCAGTTTTTTAAAGACAAACAGTCAACTACTATCACCTGTTGCTGGCCGGATCGCCCCGGTCGGAGTACAGCTGCTGCAGCCATACTACGTAGTATAATATCGCCACAGGAGCCCATTACCAGGAGCGTCCATCTTCCATACTAGGTCTGTGAGTCAGCGTATGACCGGATTGAGCTATATTTAGAACAGATCTCACGGGAGTTTACGTGCCCACACTTTGGGAATCCAATCAAACCATAGTCAGGACAATGCAGCGTTAGTAAAATCACCTCAAAGAACAATAGATCATTCTTAATCTCGATAATTACGGCAAGCATATGCACGATCGCAGCAGAGTCAGAAGGCAGTTACCCGGGAAACATGTTCTAAAAATAGCTCAAACCGGTCATACGCTGACTCACGGGTATAGTATATATGGACGCTCCTGATGGCTCCTGATCGCCATCGATATTCACACTGCTATTATATGTACATATATATTTAAAGCTATCCATTACTATCACAGTTCACAATTATTACTATATTAATCTATCTCTTAATTAAAGTAAATATATATATATTTTCGCTTATATTTTATATTTTAGATGTGGTAGAGGGTTTTTCTCTCAAATATCAGATTCTGACTACACTGACAAGAGACTTCAAAAGTTTATTGTGGGATAGTCGCCAGACAACTCCGTACTACAATACAATTAACTAATATAAATTGTATTCCTAACTAATGGGAAACTGCCAGATACGAAAAACCGCTTAAACCACGAAAAAAACACCCTGGGGTTGTGGCCAAAAAACGTGGGGAAATGCGAAAACGTACTCCTCGACCAATTGCAGCAACACGAATTCTCCGAGGGCTAGAGAACTAACAATCGACTTTCTAAGTCAATACAAAGTAACCGTACTATAATCAATAAGATAAATAAAATAAATTCAAAGAAACGTGGAGCCGACTGGCCTAGAATGACTACTTTTCCCGCTCGAAGCATTATATATGCCAGAAGCATTACCCATAATGCTTTAGTGTCCTCCCCAAACCTCTTTACCGTGCCGGCAGAATATCAATTTCTGACTATATCGCTCCTGCGTCGCTCAAACGTCAGAAATTACATCCTTTGACACATGAATAAAGTTATTATTATTATTATTACCTCATGGTCTAAAAATCGCCCTGTTTAAAAATGGATTTCGCTTCGACAACCCCTAAAAAATACTAAATCGCCGATTTCAAACCCTAAAACTGAAGGGGGTCGATCACCCCTACCAGCCGAATAGAGGACCCCCTCGGGTGTTCATGAGTAATTTTGATATCTGAGCCAACTTAACTCATTAGACAAAGATTGGCGAAGAATGAAAAAGTTCCTTTCCTATTTTCTTAATTTTTGCTGTGCTCTTTCGCATTTCTGCCCTCCTATGAAGAATACGATTTCCCCAAAGACTGCTAAAGGCTTTTGTTACAACGAAATAGAAGAAGTTACTAACCATAGGGCAGAATGCCTATTGTGTCATGGACATTTCGAGTTTGCCTAATGGTCGCGGGTCGCGTGTCGCGGGTAGACGGTGCGGGTGCGAGTAAAAAGGTGCGGGTGCCAGTAGAAAGGTGTGGGTGCAGGTAAAAAGTGCGGGTAAAGATATGCAATGTATTTGAGAGAAAAAAGAAAAAACATGATGCGAATTTGATTTTTTTTATGTAGTCGTATCTCTATACCTCACCCTCCATCCCGGATGTATAATTGAAATTGTACTGTTAATTCGTGTATCATCGCATTCTAGTTCATCATATTGCATTGTTCCGTAGTCTCAAAAAAAAAAAAAAAAAAAGTGCTCAGCATTGGCATGTATAACTAATCTCCTGGACACGAATGCATTATCTGTGCTATGGGGATATGCGTTTGAACCTGAGCTTATATTAGATAATACCATGCTGCGTATCCAGGTTAAAAGCATATTGTCTGTAAATGTTGCGAGGCCGAAATTTGTGAGATTTTACGGCTCTCTAAAGCACTGCTTTCCTGTGTTCTGGAGACTAAACATTGGCTTGGCATTACAACAACAGTTTCATTACATTTTACATGACAAGTACGTTTCAGCTAATGAACAAAGTTTCACACCTTGGCTTGCTCGATTTTTTTTATGGGGGGGGGGGATTTGCGTTTGCGGTACCCCCCCCCCCCCCCCCCCCCCCCCCCCCCCACAATCAATTTTCAAATGGTCCGTCTCTTCAGTTTAAATGAGTTCAAATTGTGAATGACAGCAATGCACGGGCAAAGGGTGAAAATCCTAAAATAAATATCCAGCATAGCCTCCTCCGCAGGCAACTCCTAATTAAAATCGAAAAAATCGAGAAAAAAGATGTGAAACCGGCTTCCTGTGGTATAAGAGTCGAGCAAGCTAAGGGTCTATCCAGCAAGCTATCCGTCCCACTAATCTTGCTCCATCTGATGCAATCGCGATAACAAACTATTTAGAACAAAAGACATGTCAGTTGAAGAAGCTACACACCGGCCCCCCCGGGGGGGGGGGGACTCCCCATAAAAATAGACGGGGGTGCTCGACCTATCTTTTAGGGGTTAACATCGTTAGCAGTGCTATCTATTAGGGGTCTTCCAAAGGTCTGCTATCTTTTAGGGGTCTCCGAGACCCAAATTTTTGTGGCCGAGAAAAAATAGCGCTGGATCCTCGAGCATGAGACCCCACAAGTTGAATCGGTATTTACGGCTTCGATATAGAGTTTGATCCATCCGAATATTAAAGACGAGGTTATGGGGCAGTTTGCACAAATTTGTCTTTTGGAGTGCTATCTTTTAGAGGTAAAAATTTTGTGAGCCACGCCCATATTGCTATCTTTTAGGGGTGAATTTCATTTCTCACGTCGAGCACCCCCGTCTATTTTTATGGGGAGTCCCCCCCCCCCCCCCCCCCGGGACACCGGCTCTCCCGTTAAAAAAAACACCAGTCGTATCAATTCATAGAAGATCTAGCAAATATCATTATATAGCCTTAATGTCACAAGTCGAAAACTTTTCGATGTCCCTCGCGAATCACTTCATACAGTCGAACAGTAACCATGGCAAACTGACAAGGTGTGAACATGAACCACATTTAATTGCCAAAAATAGAACGACTACATAAGAAATTTCAAATTCGCCTGAACCTTAGGGCTGCCATGCTAGGTAAAGACATCCACCTTTCCCTTCCCCCTGATAATCGAATACCTTCCATCTTTTCACCCGCACCGGCAAATTCGCTATTTTTGCTTTTTGATAATCGATTAACTTGTATCTGTTTACCCACAGTTTGATGTCGGTATGGCAAACTAACAGGGTGTGAACATGAACCAGATTTAATTTGAACGACTACGTAAAAAAATTCAAATTCTCAATTTTTTCTTTTTTCTCTCGAATACATTGCATATCTTTACCCGCACCTTTTTACCCGCACCCGCACCGTCTGCCCGCGACACGCGACCCGCGACATTAGTCAAACTCGGACATTTCTCGTTAACGAAACCATAATTGAGTTATCACTTTTAAATCACTAATGACTGGATTTCGTTCTCTGTGATTGGTCAAGCCAAAATGTGACCCATGGGAATTTTTCGTTAATCACGAACTTATTAATTCAAGACTTGACCCATGGGAATCTCATTCTAAACTACGACACTGTCAATTATATCCTTGATTGACATTCCTTGCATTAGTGAGCTGCTAATAGTCTCTTATATAAAATATTCGTTTTCGCGTAGTTGCATAACTGGAAACACACAACTGTTTTTAAATTTCTCAATTCAGCGAGTTCAGTCTCGTGAAAGTTTCGAACTTGCCGCGGGTAGACAGTGTCGGCACTGGGCGCTAATTAGATTGGCACCTCAAAGTGTCCAGTCATTCTGCCCTATGCCTAAAGGCTCATTGAGGTCCCTATTACCCGGGGGGGGGGGGGGGGGTACTTACATGAAAAATGGGTATGTATGTGAGGCCAAGAGGCTCAAACCCTGACCCTGTTTGACCCAATCCGAGCTCCAAAACCCTGATTGCCCCCTTTTTGAAAAAAACACCCTGATTGCCCCTTCTTTAAATTGTTTTCAAAACACGGTCGGATATATATCCTGGCCGGTATACCGCGTACCGGGATTTCATGCAAAATACGGAACATTTCAAGTCAGTCGGGACGTGGCATTGGGTAAACAAATCAGCAGATGAAGTACATAGATAAAATTAGCGGCGTCACGATGTATGGGAACCTCAGTGCTTGCATGTGGGCAGGCGATAAAAATGCGGCAACAGAAGGTCTTTTTTTGACATAGTAGCTATAAAAAATTAACTGCCTAAAAAATACTGAACCCCGACCCTGACTGCACCCAAATTATACTCAAATCCTGACCCTGATCTGCCCAAATCAGGTCAAAACCCTGAGCCTACCTGCCCAAACTGAGCTCAAAACCCTCACCCACCCGGGCGGCACATACATAATACGTCACAAACAGGAGTACCCCCCCGGGCCCTATTGAGGCGCCGACCTGACGTCTTGCGACTGATTTCAGAGAGACCTAAATAAACTTGGTATTTCAAAAGGCCTCAATTTTAGTTTAATTAAGAACATACCTTAGGTAGTACAAACTGAGTTCAACTGCCTGCACAACCAAACTTACCCTGGTTACCAGAGGCTCGAAAGTCGAGAGTCGGCTATCGACCCCAGGTCCACTCGGTTACGCCAGTCACTGCAATGTGGCCTCTGGACCAGGGTAAACCAAACTGTGATTTAGGCGCGAAAACGAATACATTTTAGTGTTCTGGTTGTCGGCATGCACAGAGGTCAATAGATGTTAAGCAAGAGAAACCTCTTGTGAAAACGCATCCGACGTATCTTCTCATGCTTAACAAGAAATAAAGAAAACAATACACAGTGACCAAGAGGGCATTGCTGATCACTTATCGCTCTGTTGCTTGCTGTCGTGAGTGTCGATAACAAGAGAGGAGAGTTCTGTGCTATTTTACCCTTCCAATAACTAACAAGACAGACACAGTGTGGAGAATATTGCATGTGCCGCGGTAGACCAGTAAACTGTAGAAGTGCTGGACACGCGACCGAGAGAACGAACTAACTCTAATTACCTGCTTATATACTCCTTAAACAAAGCTATTACGCAACTAGCTTAACATAACACGCTACAACGAATAACACCAATTGACATACCAAACAACACGTGACACTTGGGCGGATTCCAAAACGCACAGAATACAATTATATACTAAACTTCGTATCGCACATAATTTATTATTCTCTTCATAATCTAAATCTCACACATATATCACTACTATTGGAGTGAAAGGCCGCTAATATAACACGAATAATCAGATAAGGCTTAGCTTGTGATACTGCATGCTGGTTTAGATGGCTAAAACTACGTACTGATGAAATGACTCTTTGGGAGACAATTAACATTTGACATTTTTCATACCAAAGGTAGAGACCTCCATGTCGTTACGCTTGTAAAGCTTGGTTGCCATATGATCTCTACGATCGCAGGGAAACCACTCTCCATCGATCGTACTAGCTCGATTGCAGTTGTTTCGTTAACATTTTCAGGGATCAGGAAAAAGACGAAGAAACGGGCTAAAACAGGTTAACATCGACAGGAAACCAAATATCAACCAATACAAAAAAGGTAAGAACACTTTCTTATAGTTGCTGTTATAAACAGAAGAGGCTTTTGGTTTCGATTGCAGTAAAAAAACCGGTTCCGAAAATTTGAGCAGAATCAGAAAAATAACTCAAAAGTTATGACACTTTGATTGAACTCAGGAAGTCGACTCAGACTTTCAAAGCCTTTCAACGATTAGTTGCGGGGGTTTCTTTGCGTAATCATCGCACAGTGGCCATTGTTTTATACCCTGGTGCCAGAGGTTCTAGGTTTTGGTTCTAGGTTTTGTCTAGGTTAGGTTAAGGCGTGAAGCGCCGTCATCGAGGAGCGCAGCGACGAGAGGGAGAGAAGAGAACCTCTGGTCAAATCCGTTGAGAATCTCACTTCCATGCAGAAGCTAGGTTCAGATTTTGAACCTCGTCTCCGATTGGCTTATCTACTCATTACTAAAGCGCGACCGTGAGTGCTTGATACAACAGCAATTGTCATTGGCCTACCACTTCAAACCGGTTTTACGACAACTGTATGTGGTTTTACTTCCAACCGCGACTCAAGAGTTTTTGAGTATTTTTGGGGACGCTGTGAAAGTTTACGTTGGCTTCAAAGTTTCCGGAGATTACTAAATTGAAGACAAAACAAGAAGAGGCACTGTACGAGTTTATAAAACGTAAAGACATCTTCGCTGTGCTTCCGACAGGTTGCCGGCAAGTCGCCGATATTTCAAGTCGTCCCCGTGAAGAAACGGTCTACAGCACGACAGCAAATTCTAGCACGAGGCACTTTTTTCACTTTCCAGAGTAGCCATATAAAGAACCACACTACAGTTGTCATTTCATGCTTCACAGTGCCACGTGCAATTGTTCGTGTGTGAAATCAAAACATTGGTCGTCACAGTTTGACGGGTTATAGGCCGCAAAACCGGTTTGACTCGCCTCGATTTCAAACTAAACGCATGGAAGTGAGATTCTCAACGGTTTTGACCAGAGGTTCTCTTCTCTCCCTCTCGTCGCTTCGCGCCTTAACCTAACCTAGAAAAAAAACCTAGAACCTCTGGCAACCAGGGTAATTGTTTTATGGTAATCTTCAAATCGCATCACAAACAAGTATGAAAACACTTTTTCCAGGCTTTCTCCTTTCGAATGAGCTATTATTCAAGCTTTTCGGTCTTCTAGAAGTCAAGATATCGATAAGAGTCGCGGCTACTTAGAACTGTGCAACTCAACGCAAGGCAATAGAAGAAGTATGGAGGGGCAAACTGGACAAAAATGATATGAGATCGTACCTATTTCGTAACGATGCTATTATTTCGTAACGCGATGCTATTATTTCGTAACGCGATGCTATTATTTCGTACTGTTACATGTCGTATCGCTGCTATATTTCGTACTGGTGCTATATTTCGTAACCGATATGCTATTATTTCGTACTACGACATGTCGTATCGCTGCTATATTTCGTATCGGTGCTATATTTCGTAACCGATATGCTATTATTTCGTACTGTTACATGTCGTATCGCTACTATATTTCGTAACAGAGATGCTATTTTTTCATAACGCGATGCTATTATTTCGTGTCCGTAATTCAATGGGGTCAGTTATTCTATAATTTCACTATTTATTGTAATTCAAGTCAGCAGCTGTTCACTGAAAGATCGGGACAGCGGATGATCACGCCGGGAAACGTAAACAAGATTTAGTGAAAAATTCTACTGTGTTGACCCTGGTGAGTTTGCATGTGGCTGCAAAAATATTAGCGAGTCAGGAGGGGAGGAGAAGGGAATTCTACTCGGCGGCGACCGTTAAATTTTGAAAGGGACAGCGATGTCGTCTGCAGGACCCCTTCCGAAAGCTAAAATTCTGACTTCGAGAGTGTTTTTTATGCACTTTTCTCGCATCAATTGACCTCAAACTTGGCCAGGATGTCCATGAATAATCGTTCTTTCATATTCCCAAAGTATACGAGCAAGCGATTAGATTTAAGGGGAATTTTGGCGGGTAATCGATTGGTGGTTAGCGGTTTGGCAGCGTCTAGTTGCGCCTTGTCAATATTCATCTACATGAAGGACGTACTCGACCGTAACGTGTAGCATCTTTAAAATGCATCGGACGACAAGAAGACACACAGAACTGGTAAATATAATAAGTAAAGTTTATTTTGATACAAGTTTAAAGATTTCAACTTTAGAATTAACGCTATATTCATCCTGCAAATTTGAGGTAAACAACGCAAAATCCGGGGGGAAATCCGTTTGACAACTGACGAAGCCACAGGAGGCCCAAAACCAATTTTGAGGATGGTAAGCTTGTGATGGTAACAAAAAAAATCAGTTCAAATTAGCGTTTTTACCTCAAATTTTCAGAAGCACTGGACGTCGATTTACCGGTGATTTCAGCTTGTGTTGTGCGTGCTTGTGAGGTGCTGTCTTGCTCAGTGTGTGATGAGAGCTCTCAAGCTCCTCAAGAGCACTTCTTAAGATATAAGTTGCTCTTTTGAGCTGATTTTCCTCCTTTTTATCAGACATTTTCAAGCAAACCGGAGCCAGCTGCAGTGGAGGTGGAATCAGCGATTTTCCCGCGCCTTAAACATGTGCATCGTGATCAGCCGCTGTCCCGATCTTTAAGTGAACAGCCGCTGACCCGCGTTATGAAATAATAGCATCTCTGTTACGAAATATAGCAGCGATACGACATGTAACAGTACGAAATAATAGCATATCGGTTACGAAATATATCACCGATACGAAATATAGCAGCGATACGACATGTAACAGTACGAAATAATAGCATCTCGGTTACGAAATATAGTACCGATACGAAATATAGCAGCGATACGACATGTAACAGTACGAAATAATAGCATATCGGTTACGAAATATAGCACCGATACGAAATATAGCAGCGATACGAAATATAGCAGCGATACGACATGTCGTAGTACGAAATAATAGCATATCGGTTACGAAATATAGCACCAGTACGAAATATAGCAGCGATACGACATGTAACAGTACGAAATAATAGCATCGCGTTACGAAATAATAGCATCGTTACGAAATAGGTACGATCTCATATCATTTTTGTCCAGTTTGCCCCTCCATAAAGAAGTCACTATAACCTAAAGGCTCATTGAGGCCCCTATACACCCCATTCCAATATGGCGGATACACGGCCGGAGCGTTGGGGCGGGACACGAAAACGAGGGTAGTTAGGCGGAAGTCGATGTCAAGAAGGTCATGAGGCGGGAATTTCGAAGTTTTGAAGTGAGTTTGTTTTTCCGAGAGGGTTGGAATAAGTAAATTTTATCCCCAGAGAGTTAGAAAATATGGCGGATATTCAGGCTATCGTTTTCACTGAAGAATATATCCCTCAGTGAAAATGATAAAATTTACTTATTCCAACCCTCTCGGAAAAACAAACTCACTTCAAAACTTGCGCGAAATTCCCGCCTCATGACCTTCTTGACATCGACTTCCGCCTAACTGCCCTCGTTTTCGTGTCCCGCCCCAACGCTCCGGCCGTGTATCCACCATATTGGAATGGGGTGTATTGAGGCGCCAACCTGACGTCTTGCGACTGATTTCAGAGAGACCTAAATATCGCCAAATAAAGTCAACTTGGTGTTTCAAAAGGCCTCAATTTTAGTTTGAGCACATAGCTTAGGTAGTACAAACTGCGTTCGACTGCCTGCACAACCATCTGTGATTTAGGCGCGAAAACGAATACATAGATATATATGTTTAAAAGCAAGAGAAACCTCTCGTGAAAACACACTCAACGTATCTTCTCATGCGTTAACAAGAAATAAAGGAAACAGTACACAGTGACCAAGAGAGCATTGCTGCGGATCACTTCTCGCTCTGTTGCTTGCTGTCGTGAGCCGGTCGATAACAGAAGAGAAGAGAGTTCTCTTCATAATCTAAATCTCACACATCACTATATACTAATGGATTAATATAACACGAAAAATCGGGTAAGGCTTAGTTTGCGATACTGCAGGCTGGTTTAAAGGGCCAAAACTACTGATGAAATGACTATTTGGGAGACAATTAATAATTACATTTGCATACCAAACGTACAAACCGCCATGCATGTCCTTATTACCGCTTCCAAAGCTCGGTCGGTTGCCATATGATCGCTACGATCGCAGGGAAACCACTCTCCGTCGATCGTAGCTCGATTGCAGAAACATAAAAGAGACTAATGAATTATCTCCGAATTTTATGCCTGATTTTATAATATATTAATCCAATTTTAAATTTTATAATATTTTACACATACATACTGTACATGTACTAGGTAGTTCAGGGTAGATTAGATCAGATAGTTTTATACACGACCCCACAAGCGGCAACGCTTAAACTTTATCATGTTTAAATAAAGATCATTGATTGATTGATTGATTGATTGATAATTACGATACATATAGGCTATATATATGCACCAACGGAAAACGAAGTGATAAGAAGGTAATATGACTTTTATACAAATAGAAAATGCGTTGCCCGGAACAAAAAAAGGCAATAGAGTATAGAGCCAGAACTTATATTAGCACAAAACTTAGCGTCTGGTTATACAAGTAACAATTCAGTGATCTAAGTATAGGTTAGACAGGAACACCCAACGAACTGTTCTGCAAAATAACTGTTCTTCTGGGCCACTCGGCTGGCAAATTCTGCACTTTGGAATTTCTTGGCTGGCAAATTCTGCAGTCTGATACTAAATAATAATATAACGGAGCGATATTTGTCAGCTGGTAAATTCTGCAGTCCGATATAATTACATAATAATAATATAACAGAACGATATTTCTCAGCTGGCAAATTCTGCACGTACCTGTTGTTTCACAGGTTTTAAAAAATACCGAATTCTGCAGGTTAGCTCAGGTTTTTATTCTTAAAATAAAAATATAGCGTTCTATATTTCAGTTAAGCCCTGTACAAACCGTTTCAACATCGGAACAATATTTAGTGTTGGAGCCGATCTTGAAACAGGTTTAAAATGTTGAAAGGTGTTGAGATATAGAAATCATTTAAAAACAGTTTTCGGTCTCTACAAGTCCCCAGGGGAGGGGTATGTACCGCCCTGGTCATCAAATGTGGACCCCGTTTAAGAGTAGTTTCGTGTTAATTTTGATACCCCGTTTTAGAGTTTGATTAATTTTGATACCCCGTTTTAGAGTTTGCCGGTATTGTCCCAAGACGGATTGAATGTAATACGTAACACGCGTTGCGCTGCTTGACAGAGTCTGCCGGATCAACACCTTCAACATCTTCAACTTCTAAATGAACCACACACAAACTGATCTTCAAAAAAATATACTTTAATTCAACAACGAAGTGTGCTGGTGTGAACTGAATTAGAATCATTTATTGCAATGTAACTTCCTTTGAAACATTTTAGCTTCTCTGAATAAATATCATACCCCGTTTCAGAGTGCATTCCAGGCATTTTTAAGTCTGAGGTCTAAAAATTGATACCTGTCAAATATGTCAAAAATAACGACTCCGATGGGCGGCACATACCCGTATAGCTTATATATGGGAGTATATATGGGGCTACAAATGTTGTGCTATGTTGAACCTGTTTGACCAAAGCTTTACACGCACTTCACGCTCTTGCTATGCTTTAAGGAGATGTTACTCGGGACCAATTTTAACGACGATTTTTCGCGCAACACTAGCCTGAGGTACAGCCGCCTTCCAAAGGGAGCCCATATGTAAGACTGGCCAGGAAAGCAGTGTGGGTCGTTCAGGTCGTTCTCTTGTTGCTCGTTTAACTTTTCGTGATCTAGCCCCTTAACAGCTAATCGTTTCGTGATCTAGCCCCTTAACAGCTAATCGTTTCCCCAGATATTTTGCGGGGATGAAACTCGATATGCCTGCCTTTTTAAAAATGTGCTTTTTAAATCATGTGCTTTTTAAATGTGCTTTTTAAATGTGCTTTTTAAATCAAAAGCACAATCAGCACTCGGTCATTACAGTAGGCTTGTTTGCACAAAACACATCAAGCGAGCAGTGAATCATGCATTTTTCTTTACCACAATGCAGTTTAAAACGGGCTGCTGCATCGATGAAGGCGTGGTCCCACGCGGTTCATATATTATAAAATATACTAAGTTATGCGAAAGTGGAAATTTTCACTTGTGAATCTCTCAGTTTCTTCCTCGATACTAAGTGTTTGGGAAACACCTAAACGGTATGAAAGTACACATTAAACATTTCAAGCGGCTTTGAAGTTTTGTCTTGATTCACTTTTACTGCTGTATTGGTACTGTAAATTACTACAGTTTCCACTATTTTTGTTTTCTGAAAGAAAATTTCATGATTATCAGACAATATCTGGTTCTCGAAAGATTCTTTGGATATTTGAACTGCTAAAATGAAACTGATCTGCGTTGATGGGAGATAAATACTGATACAATCAGCTAAAAGTATAGTAGCAGCTGATATTTCGAGTGTTACGACCGGCTGGTTCACACTAGCGACATCAGCACAAGTAACATACGGAGACTCAGTGATCACATCAGTGAGTAGAACAAGCGCCGCTAATGATCAGTCACTGAGTCTGCGTATGTTGCTTGTGCTTAAACGCTTGAAACGTCAGCTGCTACTCGTGGCTCACGGCCGTTAGTATAGCTTAATTGACTTTTAATTGATAATACCAGTATTGGAATAGATATCGTGCATTTTTATTAGCTGGCATATTCTTCACTTGTATTTTTCAGCTGGGAATATATGTAAAAAAATGTTTTGCTGCTGGCAAATTCTGCACTTAAATATTTCAGCTGGGAATATATTCAAAAAAATATTTTTGCTGCTGGCAAATTCTGCACTTAAATATTTCAGCTGGGAAATTTAGAAATTCTTCATGAACTTTAGGCTGGCTGGCGCTGCAGAACAGCTGTTCGTCTGCCAGCTGAAAAACAATTCCCTTAAATATGTTTAAATACATCTGATTTGTTATAAAAACATCCGAATGTTTGTTTTTATGAAGTTTTACCGTTGGGTGTTCCTGGTTAGATAATGAACGGTCGTGTTTTATGGCATTTATAACGTTTTTTTTACGCGCTAGTGGCTTTCTTAATGAATGCATGCAAGACATTCTAAATGCCATAAGCCACTCGCGTTCATTATCTAACCTATACTTACTAGATAGCTGTGTCCAAAAAGCGAGAGACAAAATGACAAAGGTTCTGCGTATACCTACACAATGAATAGTTAATGCAGAAACATAAAAGAGACTAATGAAGTATCACTTGAAGTGATCAAATAGCTATGTTGTTACGATAGCTGGAAAGTTATTTTAATTTAGTAAACCTAATGGTAAATACAAGAGATCAGCGTAGCACATCGCTATTGTTACTTTGTGTTTTTATTATTAGTTGTTATTTTATATGTCAAAGTTCTCGAAACTGTGTATCTTATTTTATTACTTGTTGTTATACTCTCGCGCGTTTCTGCCCATGAATCAAGATTTTGACATCATCAGTTGTATCAACTGTGTACCGGTTCTGAAAATTTGAGCAGAATCAGAAAAAAAGCTCGAAAGTTATGACATTTTGATTGAGCTCGGGAAGTGGACTCGGACTTTCAAAGCTTTTCAAATATTAGTTGCGGGGGGTTTCTTGGTGTAATATATCACCACATGACGTAAACCAATAACCCTTCCTCCCGGGGTATATACTGCATAGGCAAATCACAATAATGAAATTAAAACTAGAATAAAACGTTTTTATATATTGTTTGCGAACTGAAAACAAAAATAAAACGTGTTTACAAATTGTTTGCGAAGTGAATACAAGAATAAAACGTGTTTTACGTACGTATTCTTTGTGAATTTGTCAGTTTTACCCTCCCTCCCTCACCCCTACTTTAAAGACTGCTAACATACAATGCCGAAAGGTCGACGGCTTCTCGCCATTCTTGAGACAAAACAGAAGAGGAAATCGTCAATATCGGACACTAAATAAAACAATTCAACACCACACAAAGATAAACCAATGACCAAACTACCTTCGTAGCTAAAAATATGACTCGAATATCACAAGAAGAGATTGTTTAGGACGAAGTTTTCAAGTACATAATTAACGGCTTCGCGGATGTGATTTTAGGTTTTTCTCACTTAACATTCCACAATGTGTTTTGTTTACCGAGCACGTTAACCAACTTTTAAAACTTGGTTTGGTGTTTTCATGAGGTCTGTAAAAGAGTAATTCTGATATCTGAGCCAACTTAACTACACACTGAGAAGGCGAGAAACGAAGAAGGTTCGAATCCTATTTTCTTACTTTTTGCTGTGCTCTTTAACATTTATGCTAACCCGACGGGAAGAAGACGATTTCTTCAAAGACTTATAAAGGCTTTTGGTCCAACGAAATGGAAGATGACGAACCTCCCGGGGGGTACTCCTGTTTGTGACCTATTATGTATGTGCCGCGGGGGTGGGTCAAGGGTTCGAGCTCAGTTTGGACAGGTAGGGTCAGGATTTAAGTATAATTTGGGCGCAGTCAGGGCCGGTATTCAGTATTTTTTAGGCAGATAGAATTCATTTAGTTTAGCTACTATGTTAAAAAAAGGCATTCTGTTGCGGCATTTTGATCGCCTGGATATGCAAGCACTGCGGTCTCCAGACATCGTGACACCGCTAATTCGTACTTCAGTACTTATAGATATAGCACTGTTTTGTGCGGTTCTCATATAATATCCTTGTTTTGTTGCGGCTACAACATCAGTGCTAATAGGCATGATAGCTGAATCAGTGGATTAATGACGGACGTATTTAAACTTGGGAATGCTTCAGTTTTGATGTTCCAGCCATGGTATACTAAGCATTAAAAGTATTTTAATATCAATTTATAATTTGTTTTTAATTCTTTTTCAGGCGAACAATTTATTTCACAGGGCTTATTTGTTTTTCTTCAAAGAAGGGCCAATCAGGTTTTTTTTCGCAAAAAAGGGGGCAATCAGGATTTTGGAGCTCGGAATTTCGGTCAAACAGGGTCTGGGTTTGAGCGTCTTGGCCTCATATACATACCCATTTTTCATGTAAGTAACCCCCTCCCCCCCGGGACGAATCTAAAGTCAACTTGGTGTTCAGTCAAAAGGCCTCATTAGCTTTGGTAGTACAAACTGCGTTCAACTTCTGACTAACATTTATACTATGAGCTCGAAGTTTCTATTATACACTGAATAGAGTGTGTCCGTAGAGGACCCTGGGGGGGGGGGGGGGGGGGGGGGGGGGGGGGGGGTTCTTCAAGGTAAAAAGGTAGGGGTGACCGTCGGAATACCTCGCAAAATACCCTAAAAAATACCAAACTGTGAAAATTTCCCACACTTAGTAAAATGAACCTCATGGTCTAAAAATCACCCTGAAAAATGGATTTCGCTTGGAGAACCCCTAAAAAATACTAAATCGCCGATTTCAAACCCTAAAAATACGACGATCACCCCTACCAGCCGAATATAGGAAGAACCCCACCCCCCCCCCCCCCCACCCCCCCCCCCCCCACCCCCCCCCCACCCCCCGTACCCCGTGGGGGTCGAGGAACTATCGGCTGATAGAACTGTAATTGTATTAAAAAGCGCGGGAAGATAGGAGACACTGGGTCAACTCTGGCCGCTGATTTCTATCGAAAATCGCAAACTATCTTATCTAATCCTTCAACACTGCATTCATTGGCCAATAGTTATAGAGTATTTTGAAGCCAGTATATCCGAGATATGCCCCATTCTCGACGATCATGACCTCGCTCCGAAGAACGCCACCAAGTCAATATGTAAATGTCGCGGATTTTTTAGCTTCTCGCGCGAAAACAAATGATCCCATGACTGACGTCATTTATATATTTGCATATATAATGTGGTTGAAAAAAATCCCGCGTGTGTGTATGACTTGTATGGCATCTAGTGATTTGGGCCTCAATTCTGCTTCCATATATCCTAATTACTCGGGCTGCCTGTGGCAGCACCGAGTCTTAAAATGCAAGTCGTTATTTAAAAAAAAAAAAAATTGTTGGGTGTCGCAAAATTTCTGCGCATGCGTTAAAGGTCAAGTTCACCACCAATAAGATCGCACTGTGCTGGTCACGTAACACTCGCCAGGTTAATATATTTACATAATTCAATACAGTAAATCAAAATGGTCGACCCGCGAGGGCGAAAGCCTTCCAACAGGCTCAGGATATTTCAACTGGCGCTCTTGTTGACCATAAAAATACATGAACAACCAGGAGCCGTAATATATTCGATCAGCGCTGTCTGGACAGATCCAATGTACATTTAGAAACGTAAGCGAAATACAATATCCAAACACGTTTGGATATCAACGGGTATCGAATTATAATCAAAGGTTAGATTTCGTCAGGCGCGCTCAGATAAGAAAGTTCAAAGCTCTCAGACTAGGCGAGACAAGGAGATATCAATTTCAATGATCTATTCCATCGTGGGCAATTATGCAATACAACCTAAATTTGGGTCAGGTCTTGTACAACTAAGGCATGTTTTACGACAGAATAACCAGAATCTTTCTACTGGATTGAGAGCTCGAGACATTATACATGTCTGCTAATATGGGGAAAACTGAAACAAAAAATGAACTTTGACGGCAGAAACCCTCATTGAGCCAAGCGGAATATTTACATGATCCGCTAAGATTTTTACAAATCTTAGTTAAGCAGATGTTTTCAGTGTATGCCAACTGAAATGCTGTGCTCGTTTCGTTCTGGTTACGGCTCAGTGGGGCAACTGCACGAACAAGAAGCATGAACTGCCAGTAAATAGAGAGGAAAAGGTACTTGAAATGCACAGCGCTAGCTGAAGTAGGGAATATATATAATATCCGAGACGTTAAATTACGTTACTGTGAAGAGGATCAAAATTCAAGTTTTGTAGCTTGAGACTGTCTTCTGCCGTGACTCGTGAGAGAAATTGGAAAAGATCTAGCTGTTTCATTCAGACACTGGCAAATTTATTGAAAGCTACGGGCTTACTTTATGAGATTATTATTCATTGTGGAATGAAAGGAAACAGGTTAGCTGAAAGTTAAGTTCGAGGTAGGCTTCGACTTTCATTCCGATTCAGTGCATATGTGCACGAAGGTGGGATGCTGTCAACAACACTACCAAAAGATCCAAAACGAAAGATTCAGTTACGTAAGTACTGTAAGTAAACTCTTTTTGATTTAATTTGAATAAATTTCCTCTCAGTTTGTCTGTTAATGTACTTTTTCTTCTAATTATCGTTTTATTTAACATCTCTGTGATTTAGAGTATGCGTACCTCAGAATAAATTATTTGAAAGGTCAACTGAACTCTTGTGTCGATAAGCGCAAACGTTTTTGTAAAACAGTCTGTGAATTTGAGAAGCGGACTTAGAAGAGCTTTCTCATTAGGAATTACAATTTTTTTATTGCTATGAAATTTATGTTTCATTTCACATTTATTCATACAGTTTTAGCCGGACATTTCCCCGAGTTTTTGATCTATTTTCAATCAAATTCAAAGTATTGCATTTATACACTTGAATTGCCAGTATTATGTTGTTCAAATCCTGCGTTATCATAGTCATGTCATAAAAGCAATTAATAGACCAGATGTTTTTATGACGTTCTCACTGGCGAATTAAAGCACGACTTGTTACTAAGAGGATTTCAAATGAAAGGGTATTTCATCTTCAATCTCATGTGGCCCGAGTGAAAGCCCAGATGGGCTCTTGTTCTTTTTATAAGAGCATATAAGCTTCGATGAAAGGGCTTGCTTGCATTTTCGAAGAACAAGAAAGTAATTTGACGATGAATAAGCACCGACCTGTGATATTCTATAAGCAACTGACTGCGTTCACGCTTCGTTTCTGCCAACCACAGAATACAACAAATGTGGCGTGACTGGCCTGTGTGACGTCACAGTAAGTATCGCTGTTAATAGTTCTATTAGTACTTCATAATAGCTGTTAGTGGGTTTTAGTTGGTAAGTTGATATCAGCGGATTTTCGAACCGTACTTCACCGTAAACGTTGAGGTATCCCATGGCAACACGGTTTGTTGGCCCTCCAACATGGTGGAAATGGTCACATGATCTCTTAGTACAATTCCCTATTTACGGTATACAGAGATGTTTATGCAGCACATTACACGTCGCATTCTACCGTGTCGATCAATTCAATTATGTTCAGCAGAAATGCAACAGTTAATTCAAACGTCGAATTTAATAAGTCGCACTTATACCGCACTAAAAATTCGACGTATGAATCAGTTGTCGCATTTTTGCCGAACTTAATCGAATTGAATGAGATACGGTAGAAATACGATGTTTTAACAAGATTTAATTCAGTGTTGGCACCGCATGCGTTGTTACCAAAAATTAGCATAACGTACGCAATAGATACGATACGACAGAAATGCGACGTTTGAGTCAGTGTCGCATTTCTGCCGCATAGTACGATAAGGCCAATCACAGGCAGCCCAAGCTCAAGTTACGAAAATATAAGGGTTTGTATGGGAGCGTAGCGAACTCCGTTTACTAGCCAGAAATACTGTAAAATATTTGAATAAAATGACTTACCTTGCCACTGTGATGTCTTATGTCGTGTTTCTCTCCTTGTTGGGTGGTTTAAAAAAAACCCGGCTGAAATCAGCTTAAAACCACCCAACAAGGAGAGAAACACGACAGAAGACATAACAGTGGCACGGTAAGTCATTTTATTCAAATAGTTTACAGTATTTCTGCCTAGTAAACAGAGTTCGCTACGCTCCCATACAAACCCTTATATTTTCGTAACTTGAGCTTGGGCTGCCTGTCAATCGAACGTTCGACACAAATTTGACTAGTCAATTTAATTGTCCAAACGTCGAATTTCTGTGGAATTGAATTCGTGAATTGAATTCCACACGACAGAAATTCGACGTTTGAACTGGGCTTAACACTGCGACTGCATTCTAATTCCCATCAATATGTAAACTATGTGAGGTGCGGGTGGGGAACACTTGTTTATAACGTATGTTATTATGCGGCAAGCTGGATTCGTGGCAAATGGACAAATCTAATAGGTTCTTCAACTGTCCGATAAATCGCCGTACGACCGGTCGGTATGGTTTTGGACGGCTGCGAGCTGGAGTAGTTGATTGAGATTGTTTCCACACGAAACGTTTAGTGAAAATGCAACGAAAAAATAGGTTTTTGACTCAAGTTATAACACAAAAAGTAACGTCAGAAGACAAATAACATTGCAAAACCTTTTGCCAAAAAGCAATGTTTTATAAAACACAGAGAAAGGCATGACAAAGTTATAGAAAAAAAGACAGTTGTATTTTGCGACTTTTCTGAATAAGTGTCAAAACATACCAAAGGCAAAACCTTTTGCCAAAAACTAGCTAATAAAACATATATACCTGAAACTTAGCTGAATATGCTACTTTGTAGGTTCGTCCCCTAACCCCCCACCCCTGTGGACAGGTTAGGGTACGGCTCTTCGAGTAAACACAAGTATTAAATACCTGTCGAAAATGTTTAATGGCCCATGCAAATAAGCTTCTATGTCATCGGTTTCATCTGGGTATATCGTACGTCATTTGTGATCAAAATATTACATACAGGGTTAGAGTGGTTTGGCCGAGTGATAACAATACAGTAAGTAGCTGCATCAATGCTTTTGTTTTAAACTAAAAAGGTAAAAGCGCTAGCAGTTGTTAGCTTCTGTCAAATGTAAGGCATTTAAAGAAGATATTCAGTCAAACGTTTCGATGAGTGAATAAGGTTAGTTAGTATTGTCGTACCGTGGGTACCCAGCAGGGGGAGAACATGTTGTATCATTTCACCAGCCGAGATACAATACTATACTTTTATTCACTCAAGCTAATTAGAGACAAAAATATACAGTATATAAACTTAGACATTTCTTTTGCTAGAGTTGGTAAGCCTGAAAAAAACATGAGGTTATCTAGTCTAGGTTTACCACAGCGGCATTTACATGTTTAGTTAGATAGTAAATTATTAATATATTCATTAAGTGGTTTTAGTGTTGATAGTAATTTTAAGTAAAGTTTATTAAAGGACAGTTATCTAAATGAGAAACAAAAACAGGAAAATATGCAAAAACGAGGCCTGAGAAGGAAAGAAAGTATATAGTAGAATAAATAATAATTATAATATAAATAATAACAGTAACATGACTATAAGTATTCATAATTGATGATACGATCAGAAGTGATTTCTTTTTTGAAGATATGCCTTTCTTTAGTTTTGACATTTACTGGTATTTGATCCTAGAGTATAATTCCATTTGTATTAATAAATCTGTATTAATAGATCTGAAGCAACATCGATTGAAATGGAGAAAGGATTGCTCTCCCTCACCCGTAACTCGTCATTCTCTTTGCTGATATTTCAAATGTGTGCTCCCTTGATACATTACTGAAACTACATGGTAATATGGGCAATCGACAAACTTTGGAGCAAAATTTGACTCGATCGGGTGGACTGTCAACGAGACCGATCCGCAAAAACCAGCGAACACAGGTCAGTGAAATCAAACGCGCAAATCTCGCCGAAAACGTTACTTGGTGTACTGATATTTAAACAGGCTATTGAATAATGAATAGGCTAAACACATAGTGGGTTAATTTAGTAGCAAGAATACTTTATTGACCATTTTCGAGACGTGAATTACAATGTTAGAAATAAGACGCACTGTACTTCGATAAATTCGCAACCATGCTCGCGCGGCAATGGTCCACAGGCAGCCCACGTAAAGAATAATGCAAAAAGGATAGACTCAGTCTTTAGTTTTATTAATAGAACGATTTTGCTTGTACATTTGTTGTCCCAATTCAGATCATGTGACAACTGTACTGAGGATATAGTGCTTTGTTTTCCAATTAAATGAATTTGTACATTTCCTCTTGGGATACAGAAAAACAAGAAGACATTACTCAAGGGAAAAGTCAGGTGACCTGAATTGGGACAACAAATATACAAGCTAAATCGGTTAATTGGAAAATGTTTATCCTGGTTTCTTCACAGATTTCATTTTAAGATGTAAGCAAATAGCTTCATGTATGTTTTACGTACCTATGTTTGTAAAGTGAGACATTGAAGTGATCCGTTAGCACGAGAACAATTAAGGTATCGCACACCGCGGCAAAACGTCACGCGCCTTACATGAGCCGGTCGCGCGCGCCTCTGCCCAGTTTCCCGCCGAAACTAAAGGAAAACACAGACAATCACCCCTGTTTCTACTTTTAAGTACATATGCGTATTTACGCGAAATGTTTCGCGAAAAATAAGAAAACTACTTAAAAGATAAGCCTAAGACTTTAACAGGTTGAAGTTTTCTTAATTTATAATTCACTGTGAGTTTACTAAGTTATAAAATTATTTACTAAAAAAGTTAAAGCCTCGGTAATTTGTATTTGATAGCAGAGCCTTTGTTCTTTTGTTGAATATGTTCGTGACCCGTGTAATATGCTCGCATATTTGCGAATAGCACGGAACCTCTCGACACCTGTATTCTGATTGCACCCATAATACTATACTTCTACTGTTTTTGTACTGTACTTTATAACGGTTAGGTTGTTTTCTATTGTCGGGTAGGCTAATACTGTCGCTCGTTTCGAGAAGTTCCACCCAACCCATATTTGCGTTCGTTGTATTCCGTATTGGCACTCGAAAACGCTAAGTCGTATAATAAAGTAATGTATTGCACATGTATGATTGCACTGGGATATTGCGGAGCTGGTGGCGAATAAACGTAGGGATCACTGTAAAATGCATTAAATCGAGGAAGAAAGTGAGAGTTGTTGAACCCTTGCCCGTCCATGCTGCTTTCAAGAGAATTCCGGCGAAAACGTGACAGACTCCCGTGTTTTTGGCTCTTTCGCAATTTCTCGAGGTCTGGTTTTCTTTCAGTTTACAAGTGCTGACACTTCACAACTGGCCTAGATAATATCTCTGCTAAACTTCTTTGGGAGTGCCCCGACTTGATCTCTGACTCACTGACTTACTTATTTAATCAATCCATAAAAACAGGAATCTTTCCCGATGAGTGGAAGAGCGCAAGAGTTACACCGCTTTATAAGAAAGCCGGGAAACGTAGTGACATGACCAACTATCGGCCGATATCGATCATTCCAGTAGTTGCAAAAGTGTTTGAGCGCATAATTTATGATCAGCTTTATAAATATTTGACCGACAACAAATTACTCTCAAATCATCAATCTGGTTTTCGCTCAGTTCACTCCACCGTGACTGCGCTACTGGAGGCGACTGACAGTTGGTCATTAAACATTGACCGTGGCAATATTAATGCAGTTATGTTTCTTGATTTGAGAAAGGCCTTCGATACAATAGACCATACCATCTTGCTATCGAAACTGGAATACTATGGAATAACCGGTCATACCCAAGATTGGTTTAACTCATATTTAAATGACCGTACACAAACCTGCATTTTAAATAATTGTAAGTCGTCCAAGACATTGGTTAAAAGTGGAGTGCCCCAGGGGACCATCCTAGGCCCCTTGTTATTCTTGTTATACATTAATGATCTACCCAATTGTCTAACCTATTCTCAGCCAAGAATGTATGCTGACGACACTAGCATAACATACGCCAGCAATGATATAAACGATATAAATAAACGAATTAATTTCGATTTGAACAAAATTCATGTTTGGCTTGCAGCAAATAAGCTCACTTTAAATATGACAAAAACTGAGTTTTTACTTATTGGCTCTAATCTACCAGAAATTCCAAACATCGCAATAAAAGGAAACCCGGTGAAACAGGTCCAGGTATCGAAATCACTTGGTGTAAAAATAGATCAAAACCTGACCTGGAATAGCCACATTCACATGATATCTAAAAAAATTGCCTCTGCGATAAGTGCAATCAAACGCATTAGGTATTTCGTTCCTCGCGAGACACTCCTCACGGTGTACAATGCCTTGGTACAACCTCACTTTAATTATTGCAGTGCGGTTTGGGGTGGCTGTAACAAAGGCCTTTCTCTAAAACTCCAAAAACTCCAAAACCGCGCTGCACGCATAATTACTTTCTCAAGTTATGATGCTAACGCAGACGAACTGTTCCATTCGCTGAAATGGAAAAAACTAGATTATCAGCGTATAGTTGATAAATCCATTTTAATGTATAAAGCTCTTTTAAAATAACGAAACACCCGAATATTTGAGCTCTAAATTCATCAGTCGAATGGACATAACGTCTTATAACTTGAGAAATGCTGAAAATAAGCTAGCAGTACCGCTTCCGCGTACAGATTACTATAAAAACAGTTTCAGTTACAGCGGAGCGGTGCTGTGGAATAGCTTACCATTAAATTTAAGACAGGCGTCGTCACTGACAACCTTTAAGTCACAGATACATTGCCACACTTTTCAGAGTGTTTAACCCAGTTTCAGCACGGCGTCCTTATTTTCTTCTTATTTTTGATACATATCTACTACATTAGAATATTACTATAAATTAATATAGATTATTATCGTAGCTTAGACTTGATTTTAGCATTTATTATAGTATATATTTATAATATATTAATATATATTATACATTTTAATATTTTTATACATTTATATCCTGATGGACCTACCGTGGGTAAATAAAGTTGTCCAGTCCAGTCCAGTCCAAGTGATTCCTACTGTTCAGCTCTAATTTTTGCTCAAAATACCTGCCCCACCCATGCACTTCGGTTTCTTTGAAGTTTTGGTCAATCCGCAAAGGGTCGCACACAGAACGACATGTGTTGATAGATGTTATTGGAAATGCAAACAGAAACACAAACACAAGCAACTTTTCTAAGTGCTAAACACATAGTGGGTTAATCTAGCAGCAAGATAACTTTATTGACTCTAATTCGTGCAATTTCACCACTTAAAGCCTTTCTGTAACTCTAATTCGTGCATAGTGGGCTCCCTCTCGAGGAAAACCTTCATATCTTCCTACGCAGGCGAGTCAGTATAAATCTGGGTTACCTCAGGCATGGTTTGAATAACATTTTAACTCGCATCTGAACCGAAGGCTATTCATAAAAGAAGTATGTGCAGCAAAATTGGATGTTTCTAGTTGTTTAGTGGAATTGAATAATACCTCGATATTACAAGGAAAATTGTTATCATTATTTTTTTCACAGAACCTTCTCAGGACAATTCCCACAATGGATAAATTTGGCGATACATTTCCTACAAACCCTAAAAAGACTGCAGGCTTTCTTTCTATCCTGTTTCTGACCTGGGTACACAATATTCTAAAGCTTGGAAGTCAACGCACATTAGATGGAGATGATTTATATCCACTCCTGGAAGAAGACGAGGCTCAACAATTAGTTAAAAAGATAGAGATAAAGTGGATGGAGGAAATCAAGAAGGCCGAGAAACTTGGGAAAAAGCCTCGACTATGGAAAGCCGTACTCAGAACAATCTCCATGGGACAATGGATACTTGTGATGACCTTGAAACTGTTGGATTCTTTAGGGAGCTTGATGTTAGCTATGATGTTATGGTGCTACCTCGAGGTCATCAGCCAAGGGTCCCACATGGATCAGAGCGATGCCATCCTGTTTATCACAGTCATCAGCGTGGCAGTTATGATAAAAGTGTTTTCTTCAAATCACCTGTTCTACCAAACGTATTTGATGGGAATGCGATTGAAGATAGCAGTCATTGGTATGGTTTATAAAAAGGTGAGCAATGGCAAAATTCCACAGAGGAAATACCTTGGAAATATTGTGGAAATGTTCTAGAAATACGGATTTTCATACTGTGGAAGAGATTGTACTTACTGCACACACTTTACGAGAACAAATATACTCGTATCCGCTACATAAATAGTTATCCATGCGATGGAACTATTTAGTTAGATTAATACTTATCCATTGGATAACGTAGAGCAGATTTCGTATATATATACGAGTGGCACAACAATACGGCATGTTCAAACCCTTTGATGTACCGTAAATCTGTAATTTGATTGGATCAGGAAGACAACAACAATAGGGAAACCATTTCAATGTCAGCATGCCGTACAGTACACTCATACGACATCCGCTCTATCCAATTTGTAAACAACTATAGGACGGTGTCTCTGAACTCGACACCGCGCGCCTTGGCGCCTATAGCTAATTCATTCCAATGCAAAGGAAATCTATCAGTCAAGGTAGAGTAGAGAAAGCACGTTTAATTGATTGACAACAAAGCTACAACTGCGAAAAGTATACACGACTTTCATAATGGCCGCCTCCGGCCACCTCTCATACAAATCTCTAATTTCAACTGGATTTAACTTCATTGCTTTATAAGCTACAGCACTCAACTTTCACAAGTTCACTAATGTCAACATGTTCTTTCACATGACAATGTTTATATTTTCTCTACATGTGGATAAACTACCTAAACGGGAAATTACATATGCAAATTAGGAGGCGGCCATTATGAAAGTCGTATATGGGTCGATCACTTCGAAATAAGAGTCACTGCTTACAGCATGACGTTTACTAGTTTTAAGTGGATATGCTTCGGTGTGACATGTTAATGTTATTCAAAACATCTAAGTAAATCAAATAGAAATCTAAGTACATCTGAAATACTTCCTCAAGGTCGAACGGCTGTCGGCTCACTTGCTGGGCAGCACAAATCGAACATGACGTTATGATTTAAACAGTAACTCCAATCCGTGACTACTGATTGTGCCGACCATAATGATATAAAAAGGCGTGACCAAAGATGGCTGTTTTGGAAACAGGATCCGCTTTTTATCTACCAACTTTTTATCCTGCATGATAATTCATATTATCTATGCCTGGGGATTGTTAATTTTTCTTCGTCTTGAACTTGATGTACAAACTATGATGCATTTTCTTTGTATTTTAGGTTCTCGTTTCAACTCGTAGCGGCCTAACTAAGATAACAACAGGTCATATCAATAACTTGGTATCAACTGATGCCCAGAAAATGGAGCAAGGAGTGATTGGCTTACCTTTCATTATGGTAGCTCCCTATGACATAGCATCATCCATCATATTGCTCTGTTATCTGGTTGGCTGGCAGTCATTGGTAGTTTTATTGTTTTTACTGGTTGTGATGGTCTACAACATTAACATGTGCAGGAAAATTGCTAAACTACGAAATGAACAAGCCCAGATAACAGACAAACGTCTGGCAGCGATGAAGGAGACCATCTCAGGTATACGAGCCATAAAGATGTACGCCTGGGAAGGAAACTACAGAAATACTGTTAGGGAAATAAGAAGGTAAAATATATAATTAAAACGGCTGTATCATGGTAATAAACGCTATATTTTGTGTGTCGTTCAAGCAACTTTTTTACAGAAGAGCAAACATTGCATTCATTGTAGACGATAGCGTCGAGATAGAGCAATTAATACCAACTGCATGTTGCTCTATTTTTTAAGAACAAACCCTGAATACTATTGCAACCTATTGTTAAAGAGATACATTTACACTTTAAAAGTGGAAATACCACTAAATACCACTTTTGCTAAAGTACCTTCAAGCGCGCAACATCATGACATATCCCCTTAAAACAGTATCCAACCAAATAAAAACTACATCAAAAAATATTAATTGTATTCCTTGTTTGATTTATAGGAAGGAAATCAAGATCGTTCAAATGAAGAGTAACATTTTTTCTAGTTTCTTAACATTTTACTTCACCACAAGACAATTGACAGCTTTAATATCTATTACCACCCTGATTTGCTCTGGTGTTCATCTATCCGCTTCAAGCATCTTCACCCTGACTACAATTTTAGACATTTTGAACTTTGTCATTTGTGTAAGAAGTTCTGAACAACTTTACAGGTTTTTAGAATCAATCACCGCATTGAAAAGAATACAATTTTTTTTGTTGACATGTTCTGAAATTTCTCCTCGTCAAGTGGATAAAATAGCGAAGAGAAATACAACTATCATCAACACGATTAGTACTAATCATTCATACGATAGTACTTGGAAAGAAAGGCAACAATATCCCACCTGGAACGTATCAAAGAGGTCTCTACATACCGAAAATGACACCGGGCTACGAAATATAATGGTACCACACCTGTCATTAACTGATGTATCAGCCGGCTGGAGCGAATATGATGAACAATGTAGTTTGCATGGAATTTCTCTTCAAGCAACAGGAAACCAGCTTGTCGTTGTCACTGGAGCTGTTGGTAGTGGTAAGTCGTCATTGCTTATGGCAATTCAAGAAGAAATTCCCGTTAAAGCAGGGAGGATATCGTTTCTTGGTAAAGTTACTTATGTAAGTCAAATTCCATGGGTGTTCTCTGGAACTGTCCGAGAAAATATCCTTTTTGGAAAACCTTTTAACGACGAAAGGTATCAGAAAGTCTTGGAAGTATGCGATCTTCTAGAAGATTTGAGACACCTTCCAAAAGGAGACTTGAGTATGATCGGTGAACGCGGGGTGAGCCTAAGTGGTGGTCAGCGGGCACGTGCAAGTCTAGCAAGGGCAGTGTACTCCGATGCTGACATTTACTTATTAGATGATCCTCTGAGTGCTGTAGATGCTAAAGTTGGTCAAAACATCTTTGACAAGTGTATCTGTGGAGAGTTATCTGGTCGCCTAAGGATTCTAGCCACACATCAACTGCAACATCTCCATCGAGCTGACAGCATTGTAGTTTTGAGTGAAGGTCGTGTTGTTGGGGAAGGATCATATAAAGATCTTATGAAAAATGGCACACTCAACGTGGTCTCAGAAATTGTTGAAGCAGAGAAACTTCACATAACAAAAGAGCAAAGTCTTGAAAGATTAGAAGGTCGTTCAAACGTTCCTGAGAGAGGAGAGAGTGGTAGCCGTGATATGATGGAAGTGGATGAAGATCGAATGGTGGGTACCATCAAATGGCGTCTATACTGGGACTACCTTAGAGCTGGTCTGCCTGCTGTGCTGATCATCTGCCTTATTGTATTGTACCTTGTCATGGAATGTGAGAACGGTTTGAATATTATATCGCCAGAGCATCTTATTGATATTATGTTGTTTTTCTTTGTTGCTAAATTAAAATATCTCGATTGACACAGGCTGTATATGCAACCTCTTCATTACTTAAGGCGAATTTTATTATCAGTTATTTTAAGGTTCTATTTAAATTATTTTCACTGTAATGGTAATATTAATCTAAATTTTGTTTACAGTTTCACTGCTTGCTCCCTACTGGTGGTTATCACGAATTGCCGATATGTCACACAATCAGATGAAAAGCATTACAACACTCACCATCTACGGAGCGTTAACAGCAGCTGCCTTTGTTTTGTCCCTATTGTGCATTGGTCTGTTCTTCTTCTCTGTTGTTAAGTCATCAGAAAATCTCCACGATAAAATGACGGTAGCTGTCATCGAGTCACCTGTGTTGTTCTTTGACACCAATCCAGTAGGACGTATAATTAACCGTTTCTCAAAAGACACAGGCACCATGGATGACTTATTACCCTATGACCTTACAAAGTCTCTCACACATTGCTTGTATTCCACTGGTGTTATGTTGTTAACAGCGGTGGTGAATGCATGGTTGCTTTTTGCAGTTATTCCTTTGGTAATAGTCTTTGTATACCTTGGAAAATACTACCTTAAGACTGGTCGTGAGCTGAAGAGACTGGAGGCGATTCGCTGCAGCCCTGTGTATGCGCACCTTGCAAACACTCTCGATGGACTGGAAATTATTCGATCCTCGGATATGGCGGACCACTTCTTAGATATGCACATGAGGTAAGCCAAGGAACATTTATGAGTGTTTCAGTTTTTAAGAACCATAGGTAAACATATATAGCTAATTGACCAAGCATGAGGTCCGGATGGGGGAATATTGGATGGTTTTCGTCTGGCTTATAAGGAATATTAATGCATTAATGAGGTATTTAAAAACTGCAAAATGCCATCGCCTTGCCCTAGTGCATCCACTCACAGCTTTTTAAGACCACGAACGTTGCATTATGTTTATATGGGTGGGTAGTCAGTGATCGGTAATGAGACCTACCACCAGCAGACCCTGGTGTAGTGTTTGTTGGATACAGAACAGATGATTAAAACATCAGTGTATGTATCAGTGATAAAGCATTATCAGTAACACAAGACGATGATGTGAGACCTCCCACCAGCAGACCCTGGTGTAGTGTTTGTTGGATACAGAACAGATGATTAAAACATCAGTGTATGTATCAGTGATAAAGCATTATCAGTAACACAAGACGATGATGTGAGACCTCACCAACAGACCCTGGTGTAGTGTTTGTTCGAAACAGAACAGATGATTAAAACATCAGTGTATGTATCAGTGATACAAGAATATCAGTGATACAGACGTTGATGTTTTACTAATCAGTATATGTATATCTGATACAACACCAACGTTTGACACTGATGTTTTATTAATCAGTTATATATCAAACAATCGCTAGTACGTAAGGATTGAATATCTAATCTGGACAGTTCTGTATGTGTGTTTACAGTGGTATTCATGTGCTCTTATGCCGGAATGATTAATTAATTTTACACTTTATTATATTATTATCATGGTGTTGTGGTGGGTCTACAGGAGAATTATCAGTTTATTTTTCTTGATCCTAACAATATTTATTTTTTTATCTTTTACAAAGCGAGTATTTTCATATTTCACTTTGCAGGCATCAAAATGAGAACACAAAAGCATTCTTTCTTGTTCTGTCAACAAATCGCTGGTTTGCACTTCATCTGGATTTGCTGTGTGCTGTCTTTGTGATAGCAGTTGCAATTGGGTCATTGGCCTTAGTTGAGCAACCAGGTATGGCTTTACATCCTTGGCATGTTCACTACTCTAGAATATTGGAAAATGAATGTTGTTGACATTGGTATAGCATAAAGATATATTACAATTTTTTTCAATAGCAATCAGTGGAGATACAAACTGAAGCCGCAAAACAAAAATCGGACCGCGTAAGCGGGTCTGAGTCTATAATTGATCTATGTGTCGTATTTGGGGGGGGGGGGGGAGGGAGGGAATGGGAAATGTCATTCGATGTGGATGAATTAGTTTCTCAGATTACACGGTTCCCGTACCGACGCGTGAGACTTCGGTATTCTATTTTCCTTTGACTTTTTCCCAATCATATTATTCTTGTAAAGGAACAAACAATACATGAATCTTTTTCAGAATTCTCTATAATTCTCGTTTTGTAAAGCAAACAACGTATATTCAAACAGCGCTAGCTAATCCAAATATATATATATATATATATATATATATATATATATATATACAGCCGTTTGCAAATATTCTGACCCCCTTACCATATATAAATATATATCAAACATATATCTAACATTATGGGATGTCATTGCTGATATGTTTTTCAAGTTGCCTATCATCAAGGGCTTCAGAAAAAAATATAGGAAGAGGTATCCCATAATGTTTGATACATTTTTTATATATATTTATATATGGTGAGGGGGGTCAGAATTTTTGCAAACGGCTGTATATATATATATATATATATATATATGAAAACGTAGACAAAACACATTATCGGATTAACACGTGGTCAGATCTCTTTGCGGAGATAAGGAAGGGGTCAAAACTATCAAAATCAATTTCAGCTTTTCGATAATATCATGTTGAAAACACATTACCCTAAGGGATTGGCCATTTGAAATGGGGGAGGGAGTACCGCAAAACCCCCCTCCCAAAAAAAGAACAACGAGCAAGCCGAATTTGCACAGAAAACAAAGGCGAGCCAAAATCACCCAGGAATAAAATCGAGCAAGGGTGAAACTTTGTTCATTAGCTGAATACAGAATGCCTTAATAATAGAAATAATAATAACAATAATAATAATAACGGCTGTATTTACCGAGGGTAGTACGTAATAGTGTTAATTACACTAATAAACTTGTAGCCCTCTAAATCTAAATATCATTACACTAATTACATAATTATACAAATGAGACCTATAAATAGCTGAATGGTTGTTACAGCAAAAGTCTTTCCACCTTCTGTTTTTCGTTTAAAACTAGGACAAATGAAGTATGAGTTGGCGTATCTAGTGTGCCTATTATGGAATTCACTATTTAGCTTTAAATCTTCGCTAATATAATCTCTCCGTGCAAACGTTTAAATGCTAATAGACAATTCCTGACTTTAACTTCCTCATATAAGGGAAGTCAACTTAGACTGTTGAAACTATTTGTTTAATGGGCAAACAAGGTTTTATTCTATTTAACATGCCAATATGTTGAGCAAGCTTCTTGTATATTTTGTCAATGTGGTCCTGAAAACGTAATATCTGGTCAACTTCAAGACCCAAACGCCTGGCACTGGAAATTTGTTCATAGAGTATTCCTTCTACTGAAAGTATAATGTTCTCATTGCTTGGTTCAATTTTGGCTGGAAGATGTTTCCCTGTTATTAGTAGGACCTTAAAATAATCGTACAAGGTCCAATGTCAGAAAAAATTTCGGATAAAAAAAAACGTAATAGGACCAGTGACAAGGTCGACATTTGCGACTGAAAGGGTCGAAATTTGCTGCAAAATAATTTCAACAACAACAAAGTGGTTGACCAAGCCCAACATATATACAGCGGTTACCGCATGTCACATTCATTATTGCGATTAGCGACTATGAATCGACCACTATATAGTTACTATTTGAATACTCCTATTGTAACATATACACATTCAGTTATTGCGATTAGCGAGCACGAAGTGGACACTATATAGTTACTGTTTGAATCCTCTTATTGTAAGATGACAAGTTTTGACCTTAAGACTTGGTGCGAAAACAGTGGACTAAAGAAGGCGTCAGTGGGGCTGTTAGAAAAGGAGGATCTTGATGACAAGGAAGCTCTTCTTCTGTCAACGGACGACGACATTAACAAGTTCAACGTTACCCTGGGGCAGCGGAAAATTATAGCGATAGCGATTAGCCAGCATCGCAAAGAAGTGAACGCCGAAACAACGGGGCCTGACACCGCGGCAAACCCGCCGGCAACAACGAAATCGTTGGCTAAAGACCAGGGGTCTAGAGGAGCTACTTAAGAAAATCGAAGGTGTTAGCTTTCTCGACGCCCCACTTTTGTCCTTGGGAGCTACAGAATCACCGCCCCCACAAACGACGCCAATCCAGGGACTGAGCAATGACCCTCAAGTATTCCTGGGTTCCATGACACAGGGACCCAAAAGAGGAGGTGAGAAACCACGTCTTATTCCCGAAAATGCTGAAGAGGAGCAAGAAATTGGCAGCTCAGGTGGGGCCAAGATTGTGATCTGATGCACAAAAGGAAAAACGAAATTGGAAAATATTTCCCTGTCAATGTGGATAGCCGCAAAACTCATCAACACACAATATTTCATCTTTCAAATAATCTCAAAGCTGTTTTAAGAAAACCAAACTGTTGTAAACCCGGTCCGAGTGAAATCTGCGTGCAGCTTCTTGTTCACTGAAGTTTGCTTACATGACAGTTCCATAGTATATACTAATGCCATGATCATGAATAAACAGCTTTATTTTGCATTGATCCTGATCATGTAAATTTAGCTTTAAAGACATTTTAATAGACATTTGCAGGAAACAGTAACGTGCTGATATATCACTTCAATAACCAATGAATTGCGCTCGTGTTTCCAAGGGAAAGGCTTTACAGAAAACAGGCATGTGCTGATATATCACCTCAATAACCAATGAATTGCGCTCATGTTCCCATGGCACAGGCTTTACTGGACGGAAACGATCTTCAAAATCGCTGTTTTACAACGATGGACAATCGATTGGAGGTGGAAAATAGCATTTACAAACAGGTGTTGCCAATAACATTACCGAATATCGTACAAGTGCTTTCAACGTAAATGAAGTTAGATTATTTTGCCGTCCAATACAACCATGTACTTGCATTCCAGAAAGACGCCCTTTGCATAGCCATCAGCAATTAAAATTACATATACCATATTTATCACACACAACCACTTTAATGTAGCATAACGAGCCATGCATAGATCATCAAAAGTCCAAATCAGCGTGAGGTCTGGTTCCTTTGAAGTGACGTCGCAGTTTAGAAATCGAATAACATCTTGCGGTTTTGTTTTATTTAACTTTTAAGTGAGTGTGACAGTTAAGGTGAGTGAAGCTAGTCCTGGCTAATGTCAGGGATGTAGGGAAGTTAAATTGATTCCGGCAGCAAATTAGTATATGCATTATTTTATTTCTGATTTAGTCTGCCATACAAGTTAGTGTTCACAGCCAGGATGAATGTTGAAGCTGTGCGCAGAGTAATTTGCTTCAAAAAACCATCGTTATTAGTACTTCTATAGCTTGGACATTTCATCAACAAAAGTAACATATACGAGAAACCGAAGGATTTTGCGAAAGACTAGTCGATGATAAAAATTACGGGCTTCGCAATAATCGGCTCTATATGGATTACACAACGGCTAAACCGCATCAGCTGCGCTATATTAGGAGCAAACAATTTGGAGTGATGCCCTGGATTGTACGTTAGTGACTTTGCGAAGCTGGTAGTGCTATAAAGTGGCATACATCTACATGGTAAGAAATTCCCGCCAAACCAAGTCTTATGATTTCACACCGCACAGAATCAGCTAACTGCAAGGTATTAATAGAAGCAGCCACGAGGAAACATTGATCCTGCGAGACGAAATAAACAAACTCAAGCAACAGACTTCGACTGAAGAACACTTCGGTACTCCTAATTCGCAGGATACAAGCGACGAACGTAATATACACCGGAGTTGTACAGCCTAGTAAAAATGCCGCCAAAGCTAAACAAAACAGAGAAACGTGACATTGGGAACCGGAACACCATTTATAAAATAAACTAACTATTATATTGCATTATTATGCTTATATTGCCATTAGAAAGTAAGACTTATTTCAAGCTATAGTTCTATATCCCTATTGGTTCATCCAGCGCGAAGTCCTGGCAGCTTAGTCTGTCTGAGCGCTTTAAGGATATATAACTCAGTCATTTCTATCTCAGTAGCGTCTCCGGCAAGTTTACCAAATTAAGATTAATTTCAAGCTACTATAGTTCTATATCCCCAGTTGGTTCATCCAGCGTGAAGTCCTGGCAGCTTAGTTTGCCTGAACGCTTCAGGGATATATATACTTATTTTTCCAGCGACTCCGACAAGTTTACCAAAATAATATTGATTTCAAGTTAGTTCTATATCCCCAGTTGGTTCATCCAGTAGTAAGTAGCCAACTCGAAAGCTATACGCTATACTTTTATTTTCCTCAAATATATAATTTTATTATCTATTATTATGTTATACTTAGCTACCTTCTAAATTCTCCCACCTTATTGTATATAATGAGAAAGTGCTAAAATAATTTTAAACTTGAACTAAGTCCTGCCGGCTTCTTCTGCTTGAGCGCTTCAGGGACATAGAACCGATTTTTAGTTTTCTAGCGACTCCGGAAAGTGTTCCAAAATATGATTGATTTCAAGTTAGTCAATACTGCATGCAAAAAGGCCGCCGAAGGCTGTCATAGTTAAAGGAATTAGAGATAACTCAGGCTGCGTCTAATTGATAGGAATGTAGAGAGTTTACTGGGACCCCCTGGTGATTGCAGAGCTCAGGTCTGCATTCCCCAGGGGGTAATATGGTTACTAAGAAGCTCTGGCTCGTTATGATAAATTAAACATGAAGCTGATTTTAAGTAATATTCGAACTTATCGATATAAAGACACGTTAGATCATTATCATTGACCTTGTGTTGTTTTTGTATATTTCTAGGTGTTGCAGGGATGTTACTTTCGTTTGCTGTGGGTGCCCTTGGCACTGCACAGTATGCTGTTCGTACTGGTGTTGAGGTTGAGAATGAAATGACGTCCGTAGAGCGCGTTATAACCTACAGCCGACTACCTTCGGAACCAGGCTACAGCAGAGAAACCCTCCCGCCAGAAGACTGGCCAAGTGAAGGTGCTGTCAGTGTGAGGGATATGTCCTTGGTGTACTTGGAGGACGGTCCTCGTGTGTTACAAGACATCAACTTAGATATCAAAGCCAAAGAGAAAGTTGGTATCGCCGGACGTACTGGAGCTGGAAAGTCTTCACTAGTGGCGGCATTGTTCAGAATGCCGGACCCACAGGGGCAAGTCTTCATCGATGGTATTGATCTTGGAACACTTAATATACAGGCCGCACGAAGAGCTATTGCCGTCATTACCCAGGACCCTGTCTTGTTTGCAGGCACCTTGAGAAAGAACTTAGATCCATTTAATATATTTACAGAGGATGAAATCTGGATAGCACTGACACAAGTACAGCTTGAGGGTAAAATAGCGAAACTCGATGGTCATCTCGGGTATTGTGTTGGAGAATCTGGTTCAGGATTTAGCGTTGGAGAGCGACAGCTATTGTGTCTTGCGCGTGCATTGCTACAGAGGTGTAAAGTACTGGTTATGGACGAAGCCACGGCTAATGTGGACTTCAAGACGGACCAACTCATTCAGGAGGTAATCCGACGCAAATTTTCCAGCTGCACAGTGCTGACCATAGCACACAGACTGAACACTATCATGGACTATGACAAGGTGATCGTCATTGACCAGGGTCACGTGGTCGAGTATGATAAGCCCAAAGTACTTGCAAGAAAGGCTGATGGTGTCTTTGCTCGATTATTGCAAAGCTATCAAAGCAGCAATGAGCAATAGTATTATTTCCATATGTTTTGATGCATACAATTTTACCAAGTACATTCTAGCTTCTCAGTGTTGTCATTAATCAAAAAGATGGAATTCAAGACGGAACAACTCATTCAGGAAGTTAACGGACGCACAAGTTCAATTTATTGACACTGTTTTATACATAAATATATACAAATAAGTTAAGATAAGGGCTTCATATTTAGAGAGTAGATTCAAAATTGAGATTAGTGATCAGTGTGGGCACATTTTCCAGTTGCACAGTGCTGACCATAGCACACAGACTGAACACTATCATGGACTATGACAAGGTGATCGTCATTGACAAGGATCACGTGGTCGAGTATAGTAAGCCACAGGTGCTTGCTGGGATGGATGATGGTGTCTTCGCTCGACTATTACGAAGTTATGACGGAAATCCTTATGTACACTGATTTGGAAACTAATTTGATAAAATGCTACTGGCTGGCTTACGTGTTTAAAATTTTGCTACGACATACCCGAAAACGGTAATGAATAATTAAAGTATGCGCACTTTAAAATAAACATGCCAGTTTGCCCTGTTTGTGATTACTGGTATCCGAATATGCCCAGCAATCGTTATTTCGAAAAAAAAACACTATATTGCCGTAAGTGGGGGAAATCAGAAAAGACTGGACTGTTACATGTAGTTACTCGGTTAATGTTCCTAGATAGCGCCTTTAATTGCATCATGAACGCAATAATTTGTACCACCGTCATTCATTTGGTTTCAACTAAAAATAATCAAGCTGGCACCGACTTAAAGACGAGGGATATTTACATGACGTTAATGTCCTGATGACACGAAGGACTCGACGGTGCGGTACAACAGAAACTAAGGAATTTCTCGATATTTGGGACAACTGGCCTCGCTCTGATACCATTGTTACCAGACATCGCATCGCACAGGCATGAGATAGGAATAAGGTGCATGACCACGATAAATCTCGCGTCCTGATTGGCCAATAGGCCATATTGACGATGTTGCGCACGCATCAGTAGAACAATAGATGCGAGCTGCTGAGACTCGTTCTGGTTCACCAGCCTTTTGTTATTTAAAACAGATAGCCATTGTTCCAGCTGCGCGCGCAACCTCGTCAAAATGGCCTATAGCAAATGACAATTTCCCCAAGAGCTGCATGCTGAAGTTCGGTTTTGTCCACGCTCGCATCTAATTTTCCAGTTTCTTCTCTTCAATGTGTCTTCCGAAAATTAATTAACAGGCCCCCTTTGCTTCAAAAGTCGATAACTTTCTATCCATTAGAGAAATCCCTATGTAGTGGATACAATAAATTAGTTAGGTTAATACTTGTTCACTGTATAACGTATCTACTTTGTGAACAACTGGGGCAAGGCAAATTATAGGAAAGCTATAATTCGAGTGAACAGGAAAGTTTGTTCCGAGGAAACGATGATATTTTGCACCATTATGAGCCGGCTTCATTTATTTTCAGAGCCACCAGCAAATGAAAGAATTGAGGAATTGAGATGGTTTGCAATAACTTTAGACAACCTTTTGGATGAGAGACATTCAGAAAAGGTAAAAAGCCGACTAACTTTTCAGGCTCAACATTTAGAGGCAAAAGGGCAGCATTTTTGGATATAAAGAATCAGGTAAGAGCTTTTTGAGAACACTAAAATAAAGTACATTACCTGTATGATTAATGAACAGTGACGATAATGATTCCAACGTGTGGCTTAAACGATAGCTCCCATCTTTAATAATTGCTAATGTGCTGATTATTTTCAATTCCAATGAAAGCGGTTACTTCAAACAAAATGACTCTTGAGATATGTCTTTCTCCGTTCCAATTTAAGTGTTATAGCTCAGGTCATGAGGAGCTTTACCCGAGTTAGGATTTTGGCTCCCCACTGCTTAGGGACAAATTGTTTCCCTTAGAACAATTTTAGAAGCTGTGATCCGAAACACTGGCCATGGTTTTATAGGAATGTTGTAATTGGAAAAGCTGTTGAGAGCGCTAAGTAATTAAAATCTATCAACGCTCTATGTTTCTGTATACGTATTTAGTGACCAGGCTCTCGGGTGAGGTTAACGTGGCTCAAAATATAAAACGAAAGGTTAAGGGCGTGTATGGGGAGTTTGCCAGTCACGCAAAATATAATTTATGTGGGGATAGGAAATAGTATTAAAGTGCATATAAGCTAGCCCTGGCCAGTTATACCTTTTTGAAAAGCTTAGACCTTAAAGGTGGGAAAAAAAATACTGGGATAAAGATGGTTTTAATAGTTTTTTAGCGGCTAAGCTTCCAAATTTAGGCTTAATTTCCGCGCACGTTCGGTGACTGGGACGAGAATGAAACTAGACATCATCAACAGAACTCGTCTCTTCGCGGGTATAAAGCGTTGGCATATTTTCAAAACGATTGAACAGATAACTAAGAAAGATGATAACATCGCGATAAGCTTTTCGTAGAGCTTTATTCAGCAAGGCCTTTCATGCAATGGCGGATGGTGATGACATCAAACTAGACCCAGTGCCAATTTTGTAAAGCGGCCTCGCGCGTTTCATATCCGGCGGTCCACAAGCAACCCAACACACGTGTTTGGCCAACTTTGAATGGCCAATATACAACGACAAATAAATCAAATCAACTTTTTATGACGGAATCCTTTGGCTATGGCCTCATGAGATAGTCTCTTCGTAAGGAATATAATTAGCCAGGGCTTATATGCACTACAAGAGATTCATACGAACTTTTATGGAATTCGAGCGAATTTTAAAGCGTTTAGAACTTTTTTTGCCGATACTCAGTGTGAATAATATTCATAAAGTCTGCTGGCGGGATGAAAACCTCTAGAAAATATTTGTTGACCGGTGTCATAGCGATTTGACCGCCCCCAGCGAATTCCCGGCGAAATCGCTAGTGAATTGTACTCGTAATTCTTATTGAAATCGCCCCGCCTCATAAAATAGTGGCAGTACATGTTTTTTTTTATAAATCTAAAGTAATTATTTTTATAAAATGAAACTTACCGCCGTTTTATCTTCTCATTAGTTAATAAGCTGTTTATCAAGGAAGGTTTTCCTTAGAACTGATCTAATTACCGAATTAACAAGCGCCGTTAGCTCAATTGAAATAGAACAAAGCACGCGAGTCGGTAACACTCCTTTATTCGGCAAAGTTATTTCAAAATAGATGGATGGATCGACGCGAGCATTACGGGTTATAAAGATTTTACGTACCACGATAATTACGACAACTTCATTATGGTTTTCATGCATGTAAAAATCATCAGGCTATTTGGCAGTTGTTTCCAAATATGAGTTGCACTCGCTACAAGCTAAAGTCAGGAGCCCTGCTAAAGTAAGTTTTAAAACTTCCCGCCGTTTTAGATCTTAATTAGTTCATTAGCTTGTTTATTCAGGAAGTTTTCACGCGAGTCGGTAACACTCCCTTTATTCGGCAAAGTCTTTTCAAAGTAGGCGGATTTACGGGTTATCAAAACCTTTAAGTGTCCACAATAATTACATCATCTACATGTTGGCTTCAGTCAAGAAATACCGTAAGAACTAATCATTCGAAGATTGACGAAGATTGTAGGTGGATTGCAGAATCTCTTGTCGAATTTCTTGTTGCACTGCTTGCGCGAATGAGAATTGTAGCGTTTACCCAGCTCCCTGGTTTACCGTAGTGTTCCGTTTACCGTAACGAATTTTGTCGAAGAAAAGTGAAGCGTGAATTTTAAAATAAAATTGAATTACATGCACATTACTGATAGGTTTTTGCCGTACTATTCTCCACGTCCAATGCATTACAGTAATAACAAGAAGGAAGACATGTATTCATAACCTTTTAAAAGGTTGGAGGTGAGGGGAGGGGGGGGGGGGGGGGTGAAATCAGTAGAGGGGGCGAGGAAGGTGGGGGTTAGGGGGGGGGGGGGAATTCACTAGCGATTTCACGGGGGGTGGGGGGGGGGGGGGCGAAATCGCTGGTACACCGGAACTATGCATAAGCCTTGTTATCATAATACGAGCGCATCGGAAACACCGAGAACCCTATAAACAGTTGAGTTCCATCTCGCCAAAATCAACTCAACCAAATCTTACTGTACTATAATGGCTATAATGCTTATGAAACATTAAAGAACAAGAGATTACAGGATATTACGACAATAATGTATAGAGTAAAGAATAAGCTTTGCCCACAGTACATATGTGATTTATTTTCATTCAATAACAGCAACTATAATCTCAGAGTGAAGGAGTTTGTAATACCTAGATTTAGCACAACTAGCTATGGCAAGCATTCTTTGAGATACTTAGGACCTCAGCTGTGGTCCAAACTGGACTCCAATATACGTAACGCGCCATCAATTGAAGCCTTTAAAAAGGCAATCAGAAAGCTAAACTTAGAAAGTTTTACAAGCAACGGCTGTAAAAACTGCATCTTATGTGCATCTTAGGTACATATTTTATTTAAATGTTTGTCACTTAGATAGTTTGTCACTTAGATAGTTTGTCACTTAGATAGTTTGTCACTTAGATAGTTTGTCACTTAGATAGTTTGTCACTTAGATAGTTTGTCACTTAGATATGATAGGCAACTAGTTCCTGTAAAAAAACTAGTTTTGGTCTGCGTCGGCGGGGAAGATAAACAATGGTATGTAATCAACTAAAGTCGATTGAGGTATGCTAACCGCCGTGGAAAGTGAGTAGCAGCTGACGTTTCGAGCGCTAGCCCTTCGTCACTTAGATAGTTTGTCACTTAGATAGTTTTAAAATGTTTTTAGATATATTTAGTATTAGTCATGATTTTATTTTGTATTATATTTATTTTATTTATTTATTTATTTGTGTTAGTGTCCCTACTTAGTGGGCAACTGCTATTAATCTTGACACTTTAATAAAGTTATCTATCTATCTATTAAACTCGGCTTTCAAGAATAAGAAAGTTTAATAAACTCGTTATCTTTCTCCTTTATGTCAAAGCTTTAAACACTAATGTTGGTATAAATACGACTTATGAACTAAGAAGTACAATCAGCTTTTTTACTTGATTTGTTGACCAGAACTACATGCACAGTTTATATATATGAGCAGACTGGAATACCAGCTAGAGAGCGCTGGACACTAGTCCAGTTTCGTATTCGAAATTTACCGCTGAATGCAATGACTACAGACGCATGTACGCAAGTTTAGCCTCATTCTGAAGTTAAACATTCATAAATACCAGTGAGAAGGTGGGCTATTCACAACTCTGCGTATTGTTGTAGTTTCGCGTTTTGTACCTTCTCGCTGGTATTTATGAATGTTTAACTTCAGAATGAGGCTAACCCTGCGTACATAAGTAGTGGGAGAGGCACCGAATTAGCCGGTTTTTTAAGGCGTATGCTAATTTTTAAGGCGTATGCATTAATTAGGGTGACGTCACAGTCTTATTGTCTTAGGTCATGCATAAATTAATTAGGGTGTATGCCCTTTTTTAAGGCGCTATGCTAATTTTTAGGGTGTTCTATTGTCTTAGACTCATGAATAAAGTGGTGAGCTCATGAATAAAGTGCGGCGCGCTCATGAATAACAATTGTTCCTTTGGATGAGGTCATCGATGTATTCGGGCATGTTTGGGCAAAGCCTATTGTTTGAGGTCGTCTCTAAAACCAGAAGCGATCGGCCCTGAATCAGTACGACCCAAAGCCTTGAACAAGATCGATCGACCTATTCGAAATTGAGAAGTGAACAAGATGGAATCTACGAAATTGGACTGTGATATCACAGAGGCCATTACAAAGCTACTCGAGCTAGCAGCAGTTGACTTTGAGGTAAATATTATTTTGACTTCTATTTAGACCAGAACCTTATTGTTTGTGTGCCGGTTTTGAGAGCGTGTTTTTATCTTTGTAGACCATGCCTGAAATTCCCGCCGAAATGTTGGAGCCCTGGACTGACTGGGAAACAGAGTTGGAGACTGCTACAAAAGTAAGCAATTTGATCATGTACTATTGTAAAGGTTTAAGCGTAAAATTTACTTTGATTTTCTTCCGTCTTTTCAGAATCACTTGGACGAAACGTCAGACATTCCTCCCGAGATATTCGAGCCTTGGATTGATTTTGACTCGGTAAGTAATTCGATGGGCTAATTCTGTTCATACACCATATCATTCTAAAAAGGTTCTTTCTATTTTTGTCTTAGGAAGTACAAGAATCCATACCAGAGCTACAACAGACTGGAGCGGGTCGAAAGCGAGCTGCCGAGGACAACGTTCCCCTAGCTAAAAAATCAAAGCACGAGTGCGATGTTTGTGGCAAACTCTTTCCACGAGGCTGTGATCTGACGCGGCATAAACAGACACACAACGGCGAAAAGCAACACGAGTGTTCCCACTGTAACAAGAAATTTAGTCGTAAGGATAATGTAAAACACCACGAGAAGCAAGTTCACGAGAACCGTGCTGCCCAGCGCAACTACAAGTGCAATACCTGTGGCGAAGAGTTCCACAATATGGCTCCCTACCGAGCTCATCAGAAGACAGTTCACCCCAAACCCTCGACCAGCAACAAGAAACGACCCAACGAAGACCAATCCGGTAAGAAATATTTATTTTGATAAATTACTTAACTGAGATACGAATTCAAGGTCCGCTATGTAGAACAATAGTCGACATGTTTGGGTCAGTCTTTTGTGTGAGGGATTAACCTTATGCAAATTCGCGTTGCGATGGGGTCTTTTGTTTGTTAGGATTAACCATACATTAACCAAATCCGTTTTCCGAGTATAATACAATAGATAATAAATATTTTAACAAAACAACTTCAGAATGGAGAAAGTGTGCTGAATCATTACTTTACTAACATTACGAAACCATTACGACTCGGCGAGGCCAAGATTTTACCCTAAAACTTATAGCTGGTGTGATAGAATTTAGTTAGTAATTGACAAAACTTTAATTCATATTTTTTCTTAATTGACGTTGTTGTCCCGTGTCCGGTCTTAGCCGGAGTAATAACGAAATCAATTATTACGCAAATTCAAACGAGCTTTTCAATCTGATTTTCATATTTCAATATTTTCGCGTACGTTAACATTACCAGGCTACACTCTATTCGTATAGACACGCGTTATCTTTGTTTTGAGGCCTATAAACTTCAATAAATCGTTAACTCCACAGTAATACATGCCTGGGAAAGTCTTTTGTGTAGGGATTTTTTCTTAATTTAATTCCGCTTGATAGCCGTGACTTATTCAGATGTCAATCCATGTTCGGCTAAGCACAATAGAAGGTGATGTAAGTCTTTTGTGTGGGGGATTAGTCCTCATTAACTTCATCTTGAGTCTTATTCATATGTAGATTCGTGTTCAGACATCCCAATAGAATATGTTTGGACCGGTCTTTTATTTATAGCCAAATAGATTTTTTTATTATTTAATTTTCAGACCCAAAACCCAAGAAAGTCAAACCCAGTCCTGCTGAGAAACCGTCACCAAACCCAACTCCAAGCACCAGCTGGCAGGAAGATTTTAAAGCCCTCACCGATCTCCCTGAAGACCAGCAGAGCCCTGTCCTCGAATACCGTCGCCATTGGTTTCAGATCCGGACCCGGTTCCAACGTCAGAACAGATTATTGGATTGGTACAACTTTCGCCTGTCTTCCCTTCAACCCTCAGAACTCCTTCCCTACTTGGACCGGATCTTCGCGGACCAGTCTACCGTCTTCAAACTGAATGTATCCTTTGGGTACTTACTCCGTAACAACGAAACTGGTGATCTGCAGTACCATTATACCTCCCGCAACAACAACCAAGCTTTTGAAGAACCTTTCCTCATCGCTAATGCCGGTGATCTTGAACGGGTCCGGGAAGCTCTTCAAAACCTGGATATTCTGGAATGGGTGAGACAACAACGGCCCAACTCGAAATGGGTGGTGGACAAAGTCACCAACATCACTTTCTTTGTGACGAAGATCCGTGGTCATCCCATCGGTCGCGGTAAAAATCTGCCCCACTACCTTGTAGAAAACCGAGGCATCATTCCCCTTGATATCGACAAGAACACTGGCAAACCGTATAACGACAACCTATGCTTCTTCCGTGCTCTGGCGCTGCACAACGGCTGCCATCTGAAAAATCTGGAGCGGGATGCTCAACATTATTACGAAAGGTAAGCGTGTATCTGTTTACAGTAGCATTGTCATGTACACCATTATAAAATAAACATGATGAATACTTCAGTACTTCAGTTTACTAAGTCTGTTATTCGCCAAAACGCGTTATACCTTTTTTCAACTATTGTTCGGGTGTTCTAAAAACGGGTTTTAATCCAGTCTTGTGTGAACATCCGTTATAAACAAAACTATAGCTTTTAGAACTAAATTAAGTTTGTTAAGAGCGTATGCAAATACATATCAAAAATAACGCATCGCTGGTTCGTATAAATTACGAGCCCTTTCTTTTGATTGATAGAAATGTATTTAGTCTTATGAAAACAAACGTTTATTGTACATATGCAGAGTAACACATCGCTGGTTCGTAAACAAAACATTGGTCTGTTTGTTTTAGGTATCGAGCAACACAACCCTCCAAGAAGAAATTCAACGGGGTCACCCTAGAAGAAATATCCGATCTGGAACAGCTCTTCGAGGTGAACGTCTTTGTCTACGCGCTGGAACCCACCCAACCTGATGGCGGCAGTGAGGAGAACGACAGCGAAGAAACCAAACCCGAATTAGCAGCCCAACTTATCCACCGCTCACACCACCATTATTCCAGTACCCTATACCTGAACCTATTCCAGAAACACTTCTCTTACATCAAGAATATGAAGAGGTACTCTAAATCCTTCTGCTGTTCTCGGTGCGGGAAATACTGGAAGCATGTTGGTATGTTACACCGTCACGAGCGTACCTGTGAAGCGAAAGTCCGCTACCAATTTCCGGGTGGGGCTTACAAGACGCCTCCGACTATCTTTAATTTACTGGAAGACGAAGGCTTCTACATCCACGAACAGCTTAAATACTTCCCCTACCGAGCCACCTACGACTTCGAGTGTATGTTCGATCACCAGAATCACCCAAAAGATACGAACAAACTGACCTGGCAAGCCAAACATATCCCGCTCAGTGTCAGCGTATGCTCCAATGTCCCTAACTACGAGCAGCCTAAATGTTTTGTGACGGATGGGGACTCTAAAAAGCTTGTGAAAGATATGGTCGACTATCTTGTGAAAATCAGTGAAGAAAGTTATCGCCTCGTGAAACAAGAGTTCGCCTATTTGTTTGAAGCTATTGACGACAAGCTAGGAGTAATAACCGAGGAACAACGAGTAGCCAATGCCACTACCGTTGAAGAGGGTAGTCAAGACAGTGATGATGAGGGCGAAGATCTGATGAATACGGATGATGAAGACGAAGAGATCGAGTCGGAGACAGAAGAGGACCGTATCTTTTTAGATGATAGTGAAGTGGAAGAACAAGACCCGTCATTCTACCGGGCATTTAATCGAGAGCGGGGAGAGCCGTGTGTTGAAAATCAACCGAAAGTGACCAATACACAGCCTAAAAAGAAAAAAGAAAAACCCCTAAAAAAACTAAGAGACAGACTGGATGAGTACTTGAAAGAACTTCCCGTCCTGGGCTTCAATTCTGGCAAGTATGATTTGAATGCCGTCAAAGAATTTCTCTTCCCAGTCCTGGTCCAACATGAGCAAGTAAAGTTTACCATAAAGCGTAACAACAACTTCATGTGTTTGAAAACAGAACACCTTCGCTTCTTGGATGTGACCAACTTTCTCGCTCCCGGGTTCAGTTACGCCAAGTTCCTGAAAGCCTACGATTGCCCTCAAGCGAAAGGTTTCTTCCCCTATGAGTGGATGGACTCCCTGGACAAACTAGACCACTCTTCTCTTCCTCCTCATGAAAGTTTCCACTCCTCCCTGACCAACACCAACATTTCTGACGAAGACTACCAGTACTGCCAGCAAGTTTGGCACGAAAATAACATGCAAACGTTCCGCGACTTCCTCATCTGGTACAACGACCTCGATGTTCAGCCCTTCTGTGATGCCTTGGAAAAAATGTCTGCCTTTTGGAAAGCCCGAAACATCGATATGTTGAGGCAAGGTATTTCTATCCCTGGTATCACCTTAACGTACCTCTTTCAAACCCTTCAACCTGGCACACACTTCTCTCTCTTCGATGAGAAAAACAAAGATCTCTACTCGCTATTCAAGAAAAACATGGTGGGCGGACCCAGTATCATCTTCCACCGATACCACGAAGCGGGTAAGACCAAGATCAGAGAAAAAGAAATACAAGCCCAAGGCAAAGAACCTAACGTCTGCCAGAAAATTGTGGGGTACGACGCCAACGCCCTCTATCTCTGGGCCATTATGCAGAACATGCCTACCGGATCCTTTACCAGAAGAAAAGAGGAAACTCAATTCAAGAAAGAAAGTTCCACCAAAATGGCGACAGAGTGGTTGGCCTGGGAAAGTGAACAGCGAGGGATCCATATCCGACATCAGATGAATGATACGGAGAAGCGTATCGGTGACAGAAGGCTCCCAGTCGACGGATTCCACGGACCAACTCAGACCGTCTTCCAGTTTCAAGGTAGGAAATAATATTTGACAGGGAAAAACATTTAATCATTCAGTTCACTCACTCATTTATTTATTCAGTTCACTCATTCATTTCACCATTAATTCATTTAGTTCACTCACTTGTTTATTTATTCATTCGGTTCACTGTTTATTCATTTATTTCACTCGCTCATTTCACTCACTCATTTAGTTCATTCATTCATTCATTCATTTATTCATTCAATTCACCCACTCATTTATTTATTTATTCGTTTCACTCATTCATTTATTTATTTATTCAGTTCACTCAGTCATTCATTCAGTTCACTCATTCAGTTCACTCATTTATTCTATTTTCCAGGTTGCTGGTATCACGGCCACGATTGTCATCTTAACCGAGGGAAAGAAATGAACGTGAAGAGAAAGAAGCCTATGACTGAACTCCTAGAAGAAACGCGAGCCAATTCCCAATACATTAGGGATGAAGGCTATCACCTTGTGGAGATGTGGGAATGCGAGTGGCGAAGGCTGAAAAAGACCAACCCTACACTTCAACACTTCCTGGAAACCAAGTTCAGCCGCCCTCTAGACAAAGTCACTACGTTGGATAAAGACCAGATTCTGACAGCCATCCGCAGTGGGTCTCTGTTTGGTGTGGTCGAATGTGACATCCGGGTACCGGATCATCTCAAGCCCAAGTTCAGCGAGATGTGTCCCATCTTCAAAAATACAGAGATTTCTAGAGAGGACATTGGCGACTTCATGAAAGGGTTTGCTGAGGAACACAAGATTATGCCTCGCCCTCGCCGCAGTCTGATAGGGAGTTTCTTCGGTGAAAAAATCTTACTGGCCACTCCCCTCATCCAATGGTACTTGGAGCACGGTCTGGAAGTCACTCGTATTTATCAAGTGGTGGAGTACACACCTTCCCCCTGCTTCAAGCCCTTTGGTGAGGCCGTGAGTGACGCCAGGCGCGCTGGTGATGCCGACCCTCACAAAGCCATCATCGCGGATACGATGAAACTGGTAAGTAAAGCTCAAAAGTTAACATATTAATGCTATTAGACGCAACAGAAGGATACTAATTTTAGTTTCAACAGGTTGGCAATTGTAATCGCGTGATGACTCATTTTATTATTGTTTTTTTCTATAGGTGGGCAATTCCAGCTACGGAAAAACGATCACGGATCAAGAACGCCATCGTGAGGTCAAGTTCTGTGAGGAATCCAAAGCTTCCCGCCTGATCAATACTCCTTTCTTCCGTCAAATCGATAATATAGATGATGACACTTATGAAGTCCAGTCCTGTAAGAAAAAAATTAAATTAAATCTTCCTATGCAGATAGGGTTTTTTGTGTACCAGTATGCCAAACTACGTATGTTACAATTTTATTTTGATTTTTTAGATAAGTATCTGGACCGTTCGGATTTTCAGTACTGTGAAATGGACACCGACTCTGCCTATATTGCCATTTCTGGAGAGTCTGTCGAAAGTTTAGTCAAACCAGAACTCAGAGCTGAATTTAATCAGAATAAGGTTAACTGGTTCCCTCGTACTGATACGCCCGAGCACAAAGCCTACGATAAGAGAACGCCCGGTCTGTTTAAGGAGGAGTGGTCTGGTGACGGGATTATTGGTTTAAATAGTAAAACGTACTATTGTTTTGGCGCTTCTAACAAGTTCAGTTGCAAAGGTGTCAACAAGAGATGCAACGACATCGATAAAGAGAAATATCTCAATGTATTACAAACCAAAGAGAGTAGCTCGGGTATCAATAAGGGTTTTCGTGTTGTCAACAACACCATGTACACCTATCAGCAAGTCAGGGCTGGGTTTTCTTATTTTTACCCAAAACGAAAAGTACAAGAGGATGGCGTGACCACTTTACCTCTAGAGATATAAACTTAGAACCAAGTGCTGTAAAATAGTTATATTATCGTAAATAGTATTTTTAAGCTTAATGTAAACAGTTATTTTATTCTTACTTAAAATGTACAAATGTACAAACTTCCAATAAATGTGTTATGGAAATGAACACGTCTCTATTCATTTGTCCTTTTCATCCTGTTTGTCCTGACAAATTACGATAAAACTTCAAGTTTTCTAGTTTTAAAATCATTTGAGTTCATAACATGCAAACGTTAACATGTCCAAACGGAGTTGTAGGAATTGTCCAGTACCAAATTGTGGATCCAAATATTTAGTGAAACTTTCCAATCATTTAGCTGATGTCCATCATTTACCTAGCGAAAAACGCAAGAAATATTTACAAGAGGCAAAATTACAGAAATATAAAGTCGTTCGAGACTATAATCCATTGGATATCCATTGGTTGATTCCTAATGAGAAAGGTTAGGGGCCGATATATACACGTGAACAACGTAAATGTTACCATTTGGCGATATGGACCCAAGACTGAAACACCCCTTTGGAGCGGTGATAGCCGGACCCACTTGCTGTGGAAAAACCCAGTTTGTGAAACGTCTTTTGCAAGCCGGTGAAAATTCAATTGATGGCGCCGCCGAGAATATTATTTGGTGTTATGGATTAGACCAACCCGCTTATGAAGAAATGCAACAAACCCTTCCCAACATAACATTTATCGAGGGAATACCAAGTGACCTGGAATCTAGGATTAATCCAAGCGTTCGCAATCTTGTGGTTATCGATGATTTGATGAGTGAAGTCAGCAGTGATAAAAGAATTTCGAATTTATTTACCAAAGGCTGTCACCACAGAAATATGTCATGCATATTTATATTGCAAAATATTTTTCATCAAGGCAAAGAAATGAGAGATGTCAGTCTCAACTGTCATTATTTGGTCCTTTTTAAATCTCCACGTGATAGTAGTCAAGTGAATCATTTAGGAAAACAAATGTTCCCGGGAAACGTAAAATATATGCAAGAAGCCTTCAATGATGCGACCGCAAAGCCTCATGGGTATCTATTCTGTGATCTCAAGCCTCAGACACCTGATAACTTCCGGTTACGGACCAATATATTTCCGGGAGAAACACAGTATGCCTATGTCAAAAAGGTATAAATGGGAGTGTATAAACTTGAACCGTTCATTCTACCATGAGTCGTCGAGTGAGAAACAACTTTCATCACTTGAAAGTGTTGGCTACCAGTAAACCCCATCAAACCAAGGCCCTACTGAAAGTCGCCGACGATCCATTGATTCACAGCCTTTGCGAGTGTGTGCTCAACGTTCTGAGAGCCACAGTCCCTATAACTCCACAACAAAAGAACAAGCTTGAAAAATTTAGAAATCCTTTACTAGCCTTGGCACAGAAAGGAGTTCCCTTGTCGCGTAAGAAAAAACTTTTAGTACAACACGGTGGAAATTTCCTTGGAATTCTACTTCCTCCGGTATTAAAAGTACTTGAAAGTATTCTATAATGCTTCACACCAAGAAAATGGTTCTAGTACCAGAACAGACTTTGGAAAAATTCCAACAGCGGCAAAAAATAACAACGGCACCGCTGACTACCACGCTAACACTGTTGGACCAACAAATGGAACAGATACTCAACAACAAAGAATTGTCAGATGAAGAAAAAACTCGCCAGTACACCCAAACGCTTCAAAACTACCTCACGTATTACCATCAAAGAAAAGACGAACCTTTATCCGTGAACATAGTTCACCCAATACATGAAGAACAAACTGTCGAAGAGCCAATCGAGAAAAAATCTGAAGTGGACGAACAAATAGAGCAAGACATTATTCGTGGTTTACCGAAAACACTAAAAACCCGTGGAAAGTTATTGATCGATAAAATCAAGGCAAACCCTAAAATCATGGGGTGGAATTCTAGCGGTCAATTAATTTTCGATGATAAACCCGTGACGGGTTCCCATGTTAGTGATTTAGTGGGTGATTTTTTGCGCGAGCGAAAAGGGGTTGAACCGGTCGGAATGCATGTGTTTGCCCGTGGTTTGGCGCAAATGAATGCCCCCGAAGATTTAATTAGAAATGAAAAGAGGCGTAGTATCCTGAGAGAGTATAAGAAGAAAAAAGCAGAGGATCAAGATCACAGTCGAATATTACCAACTCCGCCATCTTCCTTAGCCAAGACCCCAGGACCGATGAGAAGGACTAAATATAGAGCTAATCATCCCGTACGCTGGTTAAATTTTCGATCTTGAAAGCTGTAACTAAGAATTAGTATCGATGAACTAGACTGTTGTATTACTTGTAACTTTATTAATAATAAACAAGTGTTAAACGAATTACAATCAGTTATTTTCTACGCTTTGACAGGGATTCTTGGTGGGTTACAAGCTTTTTACGATAGCGATGAATTACAAAACCAAAATGTTTGATTATGAAGTGATACACCAGTGCATCATTCCTTCTCGTGTTTTTACTAAAACGATTTACAATGGTTGACATGCTAATATTTCGGGAACGATTTAATAAGAAATACAAACAATAGTGTCCACACACATTAGAGCTTAGGCTTTGTAAACATCTATTGTTATAGGTCCATTGTTTGGCGTTGTGTTCTAAAAAATCTTGAAATGCTTGAGTGTAGTCTTGGGGTTTCAGTCCATAAGAGTCCAAAAACTCTGCTTTTCTGTCCTTGGTAAAGTAAAATGAAACCCAATGCGATCCGGGTTGTCCACTCGTATCCACGTTGGCTACAAAAGATGCTGGAAATGAATTCACATGTCTTGGGAGTCGGTCTGAGGGATAAACACCTTGAAAGCTTTTCCTTGTGTAGGAGTCCTTTTGTAATACAGCAGTGATTTGTTTGGTATTCATTTAGCTGGTCCAATTAAAATTTACGTTCCTGTTAGCATCGATTTCGATCACAGAATCAAATTCAGCGTAGATAATACAGTTGACTGTACTTGGTAGAGGTGCACCAAACTGAAGACCAAGTCGGAGATTGCCTTGTTTTATAGGTGAGATATGTGGTCCGGCCGAGAGATCTGGACTCAAGTCGAAGGCAAACAGTGTATAACCATTGACATAATCTTGTCGGCTAATCTGATTGCCTTGGTTGTGAAACAGGGTTCCCGTTCCCAGGAACAGACTCATATACCCCGTCAGATATTGCTGTTCGTCAAAGTTTAACTGTAGCGCTTTCATAGGAGTAGATTCTCCGTTGACGTAGACACCGACTTGTGTGGCTTTGAAATGTTGAAAGTGGAACGGATTCTTTTTATAGGATCCGTTAAAGGCGGTATTTTCTACTAGACCCAGGACGATTCGTTTAGGGGTTTGGCCAAGAAAAATATCATCTGGGGCGAAGGACATTTGACCACTGGGTATCGACATCACTTTGCATTCTACTCGGCGAATAGGATAGAGGGCTGGTGAGTGCCGTAGCGCTGCTGCGTGACCGAGAAAGGTGTCATTGTAAACTTTCACTTTACGAATATACAAAATGGATTGTAAAATGACCACCTTGTAGTCTGCACCGGTCTTAGGAGAGACCAGACAGAAGGCATTTTTACTTCGATTCAGTCTGAGGCGGATCGTCACTCCATTGAGCAGTAAACGGTCTTGAAAAAATAGATCAGAGTGCAAAGGCCCAATCATTTCAAGGGTAGAACTGCCTTTGATAAAGTCATAGCGACTATGCAAACCCTCATTCCTATTAGCTTCCACGGCTAAAGGGTCCACGATGTCCATTTTTCCTGGCGTGTCTTTGTAGAACAGTTCTGCAGTCAGCTGTGAGTCCTTGGCATCAGACCCGTAGGTCAAAAGCGAACTAAGGAATGCTCTGTAAGCATTCGTGTTGGTGGAGGCTGATATCAGCTTGTCATTTAAACTGACATCGATTTGACTAAACAGAGCTTGTAAAAATAGGTTTACGGGTCCAACTTTATCAGCATCTTCAAGATTATCTCCATTGGCTTTCGTTACTTTAACTTTGTGGTACTGCCAGGCTTGTCTCAAATCGGTGTATTCCTCTCCACTGCCTGACACATTGAATTCGATCGGGCCAGAATCGGTAATATTGGATACAGGAAAATACTCAATCCATTGTCCGCGCTCTATGGCTGTTTGAACACTAGGAGCTAAAAATAAATCCAACTCGGATTTGCTACATTCTCCAGATCTAGGGTGAACCATCTTTATGAGAATATAAAGGGTTTTGATATCTTTCTCTTCTTTGCTGGAGATGTGGTCTGTTTGGTGGTTGAACGTGAACTGGTTTGTTTTGTCTGTGCTTTCCGTTTTCTAGGTTTTCGGCCTCTACCAGATTGGGCTCCCGTTGCCTTCTGGGAAGTAGTTTTATCCACAACAGCTCTCCCTACTTCTTTAGCTCTTCTCGCTAGAGAGTCTTTCACGTGCTCTCCATTCATAACGTCTTGCGCTACCCCAAGACCTCCTTTCAATGCCTGGTGACCGATAGCTTTCGCCCCGGTGGTAATATGTGGCATAGCCCAACGAAAAAGGCCTTTGAGCATCGATCCAAGGCCATAGCCTTGCTGTACTCGACCTCCATGAAAAGCCGGTAAATTTCCGCCTTTCTGCTGTGCTTGACGCATATAATAATTTTTGTAGTACTCGGAGTTTGGCATTGTCAATGAAAATAGGGAGAGGCTCGCCTAAAATGCAGTGTCACCAACACTCTCCCGGACTCAAATGGCACTTTTTCACCTGTGTCGCGCTTTATATTCACTTCAATGCTCTCGAATTGCTTTCTGCTGACTGGTAAATACTGAGGGCTCAAGAATGTCTTACTGATCCGTTCTCCATCTTTTCCTTCGACAGGAATGATTCGCAGCAAAGGCACTTGAGAATCGCCGACCAACTGAGATTGTACGATATCACAGTATGCATAAAGGTTGTGAAAGCCATGTTCCAAATCTACATCTCTTTCAGCTTTTGTGGTTTTGAAGTACCTTGTGTCCTGTTTGAATCCCAGCATAATTCCTATTTCATTGAAAATAATGCCGATGTTGTTGGAAGTATGAAAGGTGACTTTGCGCAATAACTTGTCATAAGTCAATCTCACAGTCCTGAACTTAGGATCTGCCTTCTGAATTTCGTTGTTGATGGCTTGGATGACTTTTTCAACAGAAGGGTAATGTCCAGGAGGAACGATGCATATAGCCGGATTGTGAACCTGAACAGTGGTGTCATACAAATAGAAACGGTTCCAAAAGTTTTGTTGAATATTATTCCAGGAATGAGGGTATTGGATTTCTGTTAAAGCGACCTCCCACTCACCAGAAAGTTGAATGGATTGAGGGAGATGTATTCGGTATTCTGATAAAGTATTCGAGGGAAATACATCCATACTACTGTTAGACGGGAGCCACAAATAAAACTGTGTGTTCTCCATGGTGGTAAAACACAAATGACGAGCGGGGCGGGAAACGAGTCAATTTATAAGTCCTATACACAGACAATGGTTTTCTTTATTAATTTATTAAAACGATCGGCTATCTAATTACAAGTATTTGATATCCCTTTCATCTTCCCAAGAATTAAAACTCTCGGGATACCCTTTCCACTGGACAAGGTATTCAAGCCTGCCTTTCCGTTGACGTTTTTTTAAGACTTTTTCTACCCGGTAGAAATCATCTTGCTTTTCGACTCTCTGTAACTCGGCTTCGTAAAATGTTCCTTCTAAAAGTTCTCCGTGATAGTCCTTTAAACGATAGACAGGTGGATGTCTTGGTATTCTTTCAGATATGGTAAATATCTCTTCGGTCCAGTTTGGAAGATAGCCTTTTTCAAAGGTCTTTTTAGTTTTACTCATTCGGACTTGGTCTCCAACTTGAAACTTATAGCGTACAAGTTTTACAGGGGATCCATATAATCTATACCAGACAGTTTGTTCGTTTCCCTTATTGACCTCGCTAGGTTTCATCCCGATACTTCGATGAAAGGCGTGGTTATAAGATTTAAGAAGTTTTGGAAGCACATCTACATAGTTCAAAGTGTTTTTGTAGGTAAAATATTTCCACATATGAGTCTTGAATGTTCTGTTGAACCGCTCTACGACAGACGCTTTTGTTTTATCATCGTGCGTGGTGAAAAATCCAACATCGTTTTCTCTTAAAAACTTCTGGAATTCTCGGTTTAGGAACTCGGTTCCTTTGTCCGTCTGTAGCTTGAGAGGTTTTCTTCCTGATTTGAAAATTTTGCGAAATGCCTCGATGATTTCTTTCCCAGTCTTGGTTTTCAGGGGAACAGCCCACGCGACCTTGCTAAAGACATCAATGCACATAAGCAAATATTTGTATCCGTTGTTATATTTGCTGAGAGAACTCAAGTCCACAAGATCCGCTTGGAATTGGCTGTTGAGACCGCTTACAATGACTCTGTTCCGCCCATAATGTCGACGCGCGGGTTTGTGTAAAGTGTACACATCTTGCTTTCTCAACCAGGCCTGCACTTGTTTACGGGTGATTTTCTTGAGTCCTCTTTCTTTGGCAGCACGGTAAACAGCATCGATACCACGAAAACTGCCTTCGTTCTCGGGATTGTAATATATCTTCTCCAGTTCTTTGTCCATCACAAAATTCAGAATTTTGCACAATAATTTTACCTCCACAGCAGGCCAAAATACAACGCACTCGACTAAAAACACGTTCTAGTCCTACTTGTAAGGATGGTGGGAAACAACCCATTGTGTTGTTGGCTTAACGGTCAAGTGAGAAGTGATGTAGAATGTCAATGATTCTCTCTTTTATAGAATCTCTAAGAAATGTGGATGATGTTGGAGCATGTGTAGAAACAATTCACCCCATTCCTCCTCGGATAGCTCCATTTCTTTAGCAAAGCGTAGAAAGGTTAATAGACGACCGATATTCACCTCAATTTCAACTGCTGGAAGCACATTCATAGCAATCTCTAATCGGGATATTTGAGTATAATCTCCAATGAGATCAAACCAATTTACATTTCCAAAGTCTGTTTGTTCTGCTACACTTCTCAGCAGGGTAAAGCGAGCTACTGCTTTAGTCGAGGCCATGTCGAAATGATTCGTATAAAGTGTATTTGTTAGTACTTATTAAGAAATATTTACATAAATACAATACCTTAATTAATACAAAGACACAATTCAGTATCACATCATGGCTTTATTTTACATAGCATTTCTAAAAGAGACTTGACTGCCAAGCGCCGTTACAGGTATTACAAATAGTTCCATAGTAACACAGAGTTCTCTTGCATACTGAGCACTGTTTGAGCTGAGTCAAAGGTGGCTTTCCTCCAAACGTAACACTGGGTACTGACTGTTCTTCAACATCTCCCGGTTCAGTCGTCATTGAGGAGGTATCTTGCTCTTCTACTGCTGTGGTCTTCAGGATAGCATTTTGTCTCTGAAGTGTTGGCCGAAAAACTTCTTCTGGTTCATCGGATATTTCAGTCTGTCGTGGATTCCTGCGATCAAAGGCTTCATAGTCGGGGTCTTCTGGGTTTTCGGATATGGTTTCAATAAGATCGTCTAGTTCATTCATAATGTCTTTGAGGTTGATCCACTCGTCGACTGTCAAAGCAATTCCCTCTTTGGTGGGAAATTTCTTGTTTTGCCCTTGAATGTACTTTCGAATGTGAATTCTCATCTTGCCGTGGAAAATGTTAGCGCTGGCATGATAACCTCGAGATCCTAGCTTGTAGATCACTTCCATCTTGTTCACTTCTCAATTTCGAATAGGTCGATGAATATCTTGTTCAAGGCTTTGGGTTATACTGATTCGGAAACACTGGTTCTGGTTTTATAGAGGACCCCAAACAATAGGCTTTGCCCAAACATGCCCGAATAGATCGATGACCTCATCCAAAGGAACAATTGTTATTCATGAGCGCGCCGCACTTTATTCATGAGCTCACCACTTTATTCATGAGTCTAAGACAATAGAACACCCTAAAAATTAGCATAGCGCCTTAAAAAAGGGCATACACCCTAATTAATTTATGCATGACCTAAGACAATAAGACTGTGACGTCACCCTAATTAATGCATACGCCTTAAAAATTAGCATACGCCTTAAAAAACCGGCTAATTCGGTGCCTCTCCCACTACTTACATATGTCTGTAGTCATTGCATTCAGCGGTAATTTTCGAATACGAAACTGGACTGTTCCCATCTCCCGGAAATCAAAGTCGACCAAATCATACTGTATTACTATAACGCTTTGAAAAGTGTCGATCAGTTAACTCGGCTTCAAGAATACCCGAGCCAATGACGGCAGCAAGTAAAAACACAATGAACCAGTCACGAATCCCGAAGGTTTTACTTGAACCAATCACGATGAAAAGTAAACGCAATCACAGATAACTACAAAATCAAATTCGAAAGTAATCACCTTAGTTATTACTTTTAACACTCAATCGAAAACGGCTCTATCATGTACTATTAATTATTACTCATAATGTCACTCTTTCAATAAAAAATAATAAAAAGGGGATTTGTTTTCTAGAACAGTTGTTAGAAGTAGCACACTATAAAACACCCTTAACAGGTTCAGCTGTGGAATAGGCTTTTTGTATCAATTGATCACATGATGATTTTCCCATAGTAACGCCTGTGTGGAGGGCAAGCCATTCTAACATTCCTTGACAATAGAGAGAGAGCGTGAGAGACGCGAGCGTGAAACCTCAATACTAGAAGTTCTGCCGGTTCCTTTGTTATTCGTTTTCAGCCCAACTTTATCAGAACTATTTAGCTTTAAATCTTAATGTTCAGTGTTAGAGGATTTTAAGAGCCGTAAGACGATCAGAAATAGCTTTCTGAAGCCAAAACCAAACCGGACTCTGCGAGTTACTCGCAACATGATGGCGTCCTCGTCAGTGTAAGAAGCTGACTTCGGGAATGTACTTTTCTTCCACGCTTTAAATCGTTTTTATGTTCTAGAAAAATTATGTGATGACCGGAGATGTATCTATTTAATTCTCTACCATAGCCGAGGAGATGCTGGGAGACGCTGGTGTTGTATAAACTGGAACGCGCTACTACTGTTGTGTGTCACAAATATGCAGTGGTGATTCACGCTACAACGATGACTTTCCTTTCATCGCAAAAATTCCCCAGTAAAGACATGGGATTAAAGTATCAGTGGATCACCAAAATTCGAAGTAACGAGGGGCTTTATTCCAAGATTACAGACTCTAGTGTTGCTGGTGATCTGAAAAAAAGAGAACCTGTCACATAGGAAAACCAGCTACTCAACAACCTATATCAAGTTGTTATTCGTACATCAGTTATCCCTGTAGCCTGTAACGCGTTCCAATTCATACAACACCAGCGTCTCCTAGCGTCTCCTCGGCTATGGTAGAGTAATAGATACATCTCTAGCTGTCATCACATAATTTCTTCTAGAACATAAAAACGAAGTCAACTTCTTACTTGTTGTCTGTTGAGGCCGCCATCATGTTGCGAGTAATTCGCAGAGTCCGGTTCGGTTTTGGATTCAGAAAGCTATTTCTGATCGTCTTACGGCTCTTAAAATCCTCTAACACTGAACTTTAAGATTTAAAAATAGTTGTGATAAATTTGGGCTGAAAACGAATACCAAAGGAACCGGCAGAACTTCTAGTATTGAGGTTTCACGCTCGCGTCTCTCACGCTCTCTCTGTTGTCAAGGATTAATTGTAATAATAATAATAATAATAATAATAGTCTTTATTAATACTACACAACAGACGTGTGAGTTTACATGTAATAATGATATATATATAATAATGTAGAATAGAACTATGTAAATAATAAATCGATGAATAAATGTATTGTAATGTAAAATATAATAATTATTGCCACAAATATTCTGCTATTTATTTTTGTTATATAAATTGAAAAAGACATCTGTTAAAAAACGATCTTTTAAATCTTTCAGTGCTGACTTTGGGAAGAATAAATTGGTGCCCGCGCTCTCGAAGGATTCTCCCTCTCTTAGGTGGCAGGAGCTCATACAGGGCATGATTAGGATCATTAATGATTCTTTTCCACATCTTAGTGTCTCTGTCTCTAATTACATCAGACATAAGTATGCTTTTAGTAGTATATCCAAACCGAAACGTCCGTTTACAAAACCTATCAATACGTTCAAGGTATTTGCTCTGATAAGCAGAGCCCCATACTTCAATACCATATAAAAATAAGGACATTATAAGAGAGTCAAATAGTTTGGTCAGTTGGTCCACAGAGTATCCATAATATTTACAAACTCTAAGAATGTACAGTCGGCTGTTAGCTTTACATAGTAGGCTATCTATATGGAGGTCCCAGTTACAGGGGTTGTCTTGAAATGTTACTCCAAGTAATTTCAACCAACTTTTCCTTTCAATCCCTGTTACGGGTGCCGGAAGAAGTTGGGGAGACTTTCCTCGTACGACCATCTCCCAGGTCTTAGGGAGCTTAAGAGTCATACGATTATTGGACGACCAGTTCTCAATGTTATTAACTTGTGCAGCAGAGGAGTCGTGATTCTTTCTGACTGGTACCGTAAGAGTAATGTCATCCGCATATTTAATTAGCATATTGCTAGATGGATGAACTATTCTAATATCATTGACCATAAGGGAGAATAACACTGGTCCTAACACCGTTCCTTGTGGGACTCCTCGATTGATATTTACAAAGACAGTAGACAGTAGACAGGCGTTGCTATGGGAAAATCGTCAGGTGATCAATTTATGCAAAAGGCCTATTCAGGTAATGAATTACCCATGAAAACAACAGACATAGACAGGCCGTAAGGGGGCTAGTTTCTGCCTAGATTCAGCTGTGGAATTCAGGTAACGGATTTAAAGGGGGAGCTAATTTCTGCCCCGATTATGTCTCATATTTTCATCGAGGAAGTTAGGACTTGTGACTCCACAATACGCACATTATTGCACTGATTCTATACTCAGTGATTTCACAAAAGTCACAAGTAAAGAGCTGTTGGATATCATTGGTGGAACTACTGTTAAATCATGCGACATGGATCCTCTCCCTGCGTCTGTTATACATGAAGGAATGCATTGATATCTTGTTGCCTGTATTAAATAAGATTGTAAATCTGTCATTGGAACCATAGTTAGTAGAGGGGACTGGTTATGAAACCCGGCGAACTTCAAAGGCGCCTAACAATAGCGGCGCTCTGATGTTGAACTGCACCGTCACGTGACATTGATCGTGCACACACTCAAAACAAGATGGCGGACGCTACAGGCGCTACAGGCGATCTCTACACGTTTGATGACGATTTTGAATTGATTTTGGGCATTCTAGAAGAGGATGAAGGCTTAGAGGAGCACTTTACAACGGCAGTTAGCGATGTAAGTAGAATAGCAAGGTTTTAGTTAGCGTTGTTGCGAACGCTCAACATTGAACACGCGACCTCGAATAACAGCACACAAACTCGACTTTATAATGACTCTTAAAATGTATCCTCGAGCTGGATCTTCAGTATATACATTGCCATGATTCAAAATAACTTTAATACAAGGTATACTAGCATATAGTCGTGGATTGCCGTTACACTTCACTCTATTTTAATAGAGTGAAAGCTCTAAAAGCTTACTGTTGACAGTGACAGTGTTGTGTTCATCAGTTCACGGTTTTCTAACCATATTTTTGTTATTCTGTCTCTACATTATAGGCTCAATCGACAGATCTTGTTTGCAGCGACTGCGATGCGGGAAGAAGTATAAGTCCAAAGGAGGTTACCAAAAGCACAGAACTGCTAAACACAGCAACGAACAACAACGATTTTCGGATCTCACGCCGAGCATTCTGACTGAAATCGTGCATAGTGCTGTACAAAAAGTGCGAGAAGCTAAAGTGTTCGCTGCAAGTCTACGAAAGGAGTTTGACTCTTATCAATATGAACTGGTTGAAGGAACTGCAGAATTCTCTGTGATGAAAGCATTATATGAGGGATATCTGAAGAATGGGAACACTGAGAGGTTTTATGGTAAATACTATGCTCAGGTGCCATTAAAATCTACAAGCTATTTTAAAGGACTATCCAGAAATGCTGCAACATTACTAGCAACCAAAGTGGCTGATAGTATGCTAGTACACTGCAAGCACATGAAATCGCCTCTGGACAACAGTGTTCCCCCATCTAAAACTGTGATATCAGAGAAAGAGAAGGCTGGTCTGCAGTATTTGGGAGGATATGTATTACACAATCTTCACAAGAAATGTGCCAAGAGGGCTACCAATGAAAGCCAACAGGCAATGGCGATCTTGAAAGCTGGAAAATTGGAGGATGGCTGTAATTCACAAAAGCTAGTTTCAAGTTCAAGCCGTGGAGGTCTTTGGGCCATAACAGAGCCAGCACAAAAGGTTTTCTCAAGGATAGAACATCATTTTAGACAGTTAACTGTTTCAGCTAGTTTGCTAAACGTGGACATTGCAGGCATAACTCATAAGTCAGTTGAAGATAGTGAGGTGATATCTAGCTACCAATCCATGGTTTCAGAAGCTGAGCTGGTTCCAGTTAATCATGTTAACAAAGATATCTTGCACAGCATTGTAAATATGTATGTACGGGTTCGCTCAAAGGATATCAGTGAACGTCATAAAATGAAAGCAAAGCGGACTAAAGGCAAGGCTCTTCGCAAAGAAATCAAGAGAAGTTGTGAGGAACAATCACAAGATAGGCATAACTAGTGTGGTTCGCATTATTTTATTTAAAATCACAAGGATATTTCTATTTTTTATATACACAACTTTATTTAACAGTACCAAAGACATATTGGTGCTAGACGCGCCCTAGGTCTGTTCATATGGTCTGTTGGCTAGTTATATAATACTAACCGGCGAAAACTCAAGATGGCAAACCACAAACCTATGCATTAAGACAAAATACTTTCAATTGTTTCAACATTTTAACTTTTTATGCAGCAATTTAGGCTGGATATTTCACAGGTTTGCAAATTGCACACTTTTACTTTTATGTCTTAATTGTAATCTGAGATGAGTTGGCTCAATAAACTTAATGGAAAAAATGAATTGTTTGCTTGTTATCATCTGTATAATTTATTGTCTATCGTGAGCTGTGTACATGCGCTGTACATGCATGGCAATAATAACACATCTAATTAATGATATGTTGTTCACAAGCAGACCAGGGATCAATGCAATAAATCTTGAACACTTGTAGTTCATTCTTGGCAGCTAAGACAGTACCATACAGTAAAACCCGCAAGTAAGAACCTAGTTTTTAAGAACCTGTTTAGCCTAAAATTTGAAACAGCATAGTTAGGAAACAGGTTCTTATTTTCTAAAATCTATATAAAAAGATGTGTACACTAGATAAACATTTTTTTGGGATACACAAGCGCCTCATCACTCCAATTTAATACAATGTAAATGCCAATGCAGATGTTATATAAGGAATACAGGCTGAATATCACTAAATTTCTTTAGAAAATAAGAACCTATTTAATATATAAGAACCTGTTTAGGCTAACTTGGGAAAACGCTGGTTCTTACTCGCCGGTTTTTACTGTAGCTCACTTGTAATCAATAAGACAAGTGTCCACAACAAATTGAATTACCTCCATGCTAAGGCTACCTATATGTACCTTAATTCAGTTTCTTTCGCTTCCGGCATGGCAATTTAGCATCAGTGATCTGCTCCCATGCTTTGCGTTTGTCCTTCCTGCCTCTTGTATTGCCACTTTGACAGGACACAGACCTCTGGATTCGGATTGTGTTGGCGTTGTACCCAAATGCACGGATATCTGGGTTGTCACTGCGCTTTCCCAGCTTGCGCTGGTTTCCGAAGTACTCCTCAACTGGGTCCTGGCAAAAGCGTTCTGTCAGCACAAACTCTGTACCTTCCTGGAGGAGGAACTTCGTGGCCTCGATCACAGAATAAACCGTCATCCTGATCCCCTCGTATGTCTGCCAGGATAGGAACATGCGGCCTATGGCATTCTTACTGAAGTTTCCTGGCCGGTTCTCTGTACTCTCCTTCCAAAGCTTCAGATATTCCAAGAACTCTGTCAAGAACTGGAACCTACAATGAAATGATAACAAGAAACAAATAATTAAGTTTAGTATAAATCTACTCGTGTAGATTTTTGGCTACTTAAAACCTCGAGAAAACTTGATTAATCTGTAGTTGTGATCACATCGATGTTTAACCCTTTCAGCCCCAAACACGTCAAATGACATATTGCTAAATTCTCCTTACTAGTCTCTATACATTAATTATAAACATGTTGGGAGAATTTGTCAGTTCATCTTCAAAAATTAGCTGTTTATCATCAGTTTCTTTATTCTCAGTACCAAACTACTGTCGTTTGTATTGACATTGTTAGGAGAAGATAGATGTTGATAATTATCTTGGGGCTGAAAGAGTTAAGTGAGGAACACAAACCAGCTCGTGTAGACTATTTTAAACGCTGATAAATTACTTTGTTCTGATCAACCGATTTAATTATATTATAATCAATTGTTGTCTAGAGATTTATACTAAGGGAGGATTCATTATTTATCGGGATGACCAGGTCGTGTAAAAAGAGACAGGGTCTTTTTTTTTTTTTGCTGAAAAATGCCGGGTCTTTGCAATTTTATAGTTGATGAGGCCGATTATTTGCCAATAGATATTTCGAGCTCATAATTAATTGTTAAATATATGTTACTAAGAGATGATGCTTTTTAAACATTTAATCCTTTTACACACATCTGGAAACCTCTTGTAGTACTTGGACGATGTGTCGACGGTAGGGACCTCTTTCTCAATTTGTCTGGTTGGTCGTGGAGGAGGTTTTGGAGACTGGTGGCTTTTCTGGGGCATATTTTCCACTGGGAACGCCCCAAACATTGGTTTCTTTTTAGTCATTTTCGTAGATTCAACTGAAACAAGGAAAAGGAAAGAATAATCAAAATTAAAACTTTAATATATCCACAACGAATCCATAAAAACGACCATAGCAACAGACGGGTCATTGGCCTGTCGATAGTTCAGGAGTCGAAATGAGGGATCCGAAATGAGAAATACAGCTGGTGATTTACGGGTTTTAAAATAAGATTAGTTGTTGTAAAAGATACCTCAGAATATATAGTGGTATAGTCTCAACTGTTAGCGAACAGTCGGTTGTCAAATAGAAGTTACAAAGCAAAATCACTAAACACAACGACAGCAGTTCGCTGTTAGAAGCGTAACTATGGAGCCGCTGCATAACACAAACACTTCGCTTTTACGGTTACTTACATATCTCTATATCTTCAGGTTTGAAGTGTTTCTCGCAGGTAAACACCCTGTTGTTCTCTATCAAGATCTGAAACTCAGCATCCTTCGTACGGGTCTTGGTTATCTCGCTCAACCAAGCTTCTCTCCACGTCTTGTATTCTTCGTTTTTCGGCGCAGGTAGCCTGAATATGCCAATGCCTTTCGTTCTTCGGCACGATCCACAGCCCAAAACCGCACAATTATCGCCAGGCATCCTCTAGAACTACTCATAAACAGACTCCGGTGCTTGATTAACTCAAAAAACGTTCGAAAACACGGTAAACGGACCTCGATATTGAAAATTGGTCGCACGCGCCACTACTACACAGACGCCATCTTGAAATATGTGCATGATCAATGTCACGTGACCGTCAAAAACGCAAACAAAGACATAGTCCTTTGTAGTTCGCCGGGTTTCATAACCAGTTCCCTCTACTAACTATGGTCATATATATTAAAGTTTTAAGAAGCGCCACTTTAATAGCGAGCTGCGAAACAGTGAAAGTAACAGAGTGAAAGCATACGAGTTATTTCCCTTTTCGCTGCTCCAGAAATCAAACGTTAAGAAAATATTTGTATAAGAACTGTATATGAAGTGAACGTTAAGAATGTGCGCCGGGACGATAAACATGTGTATTCTTTTCAATCCTCCGGCCTCCATTGAGAGTCGGCCTCCTCCCAATTTCCCGGCGACGCTGTGAAATCTTCCCTTGTGAAACAGAACTTGAATTTTCGAGAATATTCTAGAAAAACCTTAGAAATATTCTAGAATAAAGTTCCAGCTTTTTCTAGTATATTCTAGCATTGAATTCTAGAATATTCCAATTTGTTAAAGTTTTTTATGCAAATTAGGCAAGATTAAGCTGGAATTTCTGGAACAGCACGTTCAAGCTTTTTAAGATAATTCTAGCTGTTGGTTTAACATCATTCAAGCTTATTCAGGCTTTTTTGCATGTGATATTCGAGCTTTTTCAAGCAAATTCCAGCTTTTGGCATTTGATATTCCAGCTTTTTCAAGCAAATTCCAGCTATTGGCATGTGATATTCCAGCTTTTTCAAACAAATTCCAGCTTTTGGCATTTGATATTCCAGCTTTTTCAAGCAAATTCCTGCTTTTGGCATCTAATATTCCAGCTTTTTCAAGCAAATTCCAGCTTTTGACATTTGATATTCCAGCTTTTTCAAGCAAATTCCAGCTTTTGGCATTTGATATTCCAGCTTTTTCAAGCAAATTCCAGCTATTGGCATGTGATATTCCAGCTTTTTCAAACAAATTCCAGCTTTTGGCATTTGATATTCCAGCTTTTTCAAGCGAATTCCTGCTTTTGGCATGTAATATTCCAGCTTTTTCAAGCAAATTCCAGCTTTTGACATTTGATATTCCAGCTTTTTCAAGCAAATTCCTGCTTTTGGCATGTCATATTCCAGCTTTTCCAAGCAAATTCCAGCTTTTGGCATGTGATATTCCAGCTTTTTCAAGCAAATTCCAGCTTTTGTCATGTGATATTCCAGATTTTTCAAGCAAATTCAAGCTTTCTTCAATGGCATTCCAGCTTTTTCAAGCTTTTAGCAGTACTGAATTCCAGCTTTTTCAAGCTTATTCAAGCTTTTATATATACATATTGCACTAGGACTACATTAATTCCAGCATTTTTACACTAATTTCAGGCCACATGATGATATTAACCTGTATTATAAATAATTATTTAATTCATTGATGAATGAATTGAACCCTAACCCCATTTGGATGCTGTATGGCAAGCCATTTTAAAAAATGCAGAAAGGTAGACATTCGATAATGGAGGTAAGGAAAACAGCATTTTCAAACAGGTAACGCAACTGATGTTGTACATTAATTGCTAGCTATATTAATATAGAAAGCAGATTAATTACATGTCAATGTAGCATTAAATTGATGAGGCATACATATATGTAATGATATACTATAGACAGTAACTGCCACACAAACATAACATTGTGTGATACATGTAGTACAGTACATGTAAGTATTTAATTATTATAAACAATACATGTACACTGTATCTATAGATATTTTACGTTTACGAGTTGAAATAATAAAATTAATTACTACATGCCGAACATATGAAACAGCATATAAGCTAAATGTATATAATATATAGTACTGCATGGAGAAAAGATGAAAACACAATATAACATTTCGTAAAAGCTCAATCGTGTTTATTTTTAAAAAGTACAAAATTGGAAACTCAAATTAGGTAAATTAAAATCAATATTTACAATTAGTCCAGTCATCCTATGATTTTTTTATGGTCAATCTCAAACAAATTGCAACAGAATATTTCTCACCGCCAAATGATAGATAGTGGTCCACTTAGTAACATACTAAAAAATCACCCAAAATCCGTGTGGTGGAACATGCTCAAATTTGGCCACAGGATACCCGCGTCGAGAAAAGTCATGGCTCAAGTAAAAAAATATTAAAATGTTTTTTTTGGCCTTTAAAGGCAATCAACCAAGCAAAACAAATATCTATGCAGATAAAACAATGTTGTAAATTGAATTATTATGAAATAAAATGGATTTGAACAGACACAGGCTCCCACATATATATATACAAGGAACGCATGGCGGTTTTCGTGTCGCTGCATCCTCTGTAAGTTTAATGCTAAAGTTCTCGATGATTTGCACTGACTTTTTTATCCTGGTGAATACTTGTAATAGGGTCATGTCTTGGAAAAAAAGGTAGGTTTAAAATACTTTGTTTTTTCTTGATGTATCTTATTAACGGGAATCGTGTATCGATTTCTTCATACATCGCGTGCGCCGGGCGATATTACGACTCACGTGTTGATGTAACAGGTGCATCGCCAGAAATTCGAGACCTGGTATTTCGCAACACATATTTGACCCCTGTTCACTGTGTGAAATGGGTCATGAAAATTGACAGAAAATGTATGGAGATCGTAAATATTTTCCCTATTTCTCATGAAATACGGTACAGTCGTAAAAATATGCGGTCATGGCATTATTTCTATAGATATTATCAATTCAGTTTTAATATTTTCAAAGCCAAGTAATAAACTTTGACGATTCCTTTCTTTGATTTTAGGGGAAACATAAAAATTCGGATTTATTACAGTGGACATTAAACGATTTCCAGTAAAAACATGCAGATAACAGTTTATAAATGTATCTACTGCAAATCTACAACCTTAGCAAAAAATGTACAGTCCATTTTCAATTATTCCTTTTCCTTCTTGAATATTCATCTTTTCGACAAGGAACCTCCGATTCCCGTCTTGAGACTGTCATAACTCTGACAACAAGTGACCAAATCCAACAAACATGCCAGCTTTGGACACCTTTTTCTATACTATAGAAACTGCAGTGTGTTTGTTTAAACAGCCAGCAGTTATTCAAGCTAATTATTCCTTTTGGAAAGTAGGTCCTAAACGGATCAGAAGATATAATGAGTCTGCGATAAAATTCTAGTAAGCGGTATTACTCAATGATATGTTGGTACTTTATGTATCATGCATTATAGTGTCCCTATGTACGATATAGGCTATGTCTATATTAGGACTCAATGTCTCGAATTTCTGGCGATGGGAATACCAGGCTAATAAAAGTCACAAATAATCAAATAAAAATCTCAATTATTTTATCCAAGTGAATCTGGTGTACCAGGAGGCGTTCAGTCACAATACATAATGGAGAAGTGTTGTTTCTGTGGTGAGGCATTAAACGATGGTCAACCTACCGCCGTGTTGACTCAAAAAGGGTGTGATATATAGTATCAATCGTCTAATAAGTGAAACACTTGATGACAGCAACATTCACACAGAAGTTGGCCAGAGTGTCCATCAGAGTTGCCGTCGTAATTTCTGCAGGCCAAGAAAAACGAATAGGAAGAAAATACATTTATCAGTCGACGGTCTGCCACGCCCCGATTTATCTGGAAAGAACACTGTTTCTTTTGCGGCTAACACGCTAAGTATGATGGTCGAAAAAGAGGATATGATGTTATTCCTGTACGAACAAAGGACTTTCAAGATACCATAAACGAAACCTGCAAAGCAAGAAACGATGAATGGGCAGAAACAGTCCGAGGGAGACTAGAGTATGCACAGGACCTACATGCTGCAGATGCAGTATATCACCAAGCGTGTAGCGTTCACTTTCGTACCGGAAAGCAGGTCACAAGAAAACTTGGCAGCGATGCAACCTCTGATACATGCTCAAAGCGGCTAAAGGGACGGCCTATGGCCACGGCAAAATGCACAGCGTTCTTCAAAGTAGTACAGTTCCTTGAAGAGAGTGACGAGGAACAAATCACAGTCATTGATCTTACTAACAAGATGCAGGAGTACCTCGAGGGAACTGGGGAACAACCATATAGTGTTGTGTATATGAAAGCAAAATTCCAAGAACATGTTAGGGAAAAAATAGTGACAACGACTGTGAGGAAACAAAGCGTCGTGTCTTTCCAGAGGACAGCGACATCGATAATAAACGAATTCTATAAGCAGCCAAAGATAGATGATTATGAAGTAGAGAAAGCAAGGATTGTTGAGACGGCAGCAAAACTAATCAAGACTGATATCAAAATTTAGATGTTTCAAGTAGTGACTGCCCATCGAGTGAGGAAATGTCTTCCATTGACCAGGCTTTGGAGTTCATTCCTAAGTTACTTCAACACTTTTTGAAGCATATTTTTGTTGGCAAGGACATCAGCTTAAAACTTACCTCAATCGGAGGCAAGTTTAGCGAAGGCAATGTTCAGGTGGATCCGCAACTATTATTTCAGAGACTGAGTTTCGTTGCGACAGGAGGACGGTACGAAAACTCCCAATCGTTTTTCAAGTTCGAAATGTGCAGTTACCCACCAGCTTTATTCGATTCCTCGCTTCTTCCACGGCAAGCTAACAAGGCTGCATATTGGCAGACGCAATTTGGACCCGTACGAAGAATGACCAGACGGCTGGGCCTACAGGAAATGTTCCGCACTATGTTCTTGGTGGTGGTGCACTGCTTCATCGCGTTCCGTGGCCAAATGGCCTTACATTCAGTGATATTTTCTCACTCTATGTACAGTACGTGACTCGCAGATACGACAAAGCTACAGTAGTCTTTGATGGATACGAAGACGGCCCATCCACAAAGGATTGCGCGCATGCATGAGAGAAGAACAGGCACCTCTAGTCCGACAGTGAACTTTGATTGTAACATGGTCCTGAAGCTGAAGAAGGAGGAATTCCTGGGGAATACAGTGAACCAACAACGGTTCATAAATCTACTTGGGGAGAAACTGCAGCTATCAGGGTGCAATACTATATCCACACTGCAGGAGACGCAGACCTGTCGATCGTCCAAGCCGACATTCAGTCTGCCAGAACAATCACTACTTTTCTGGTTGGAGATGACACGGACCTACTAGTCCTGCTTTGTCATCACGCAGAGATAAATGCACGCGATCTGTTTTTTCATTCCTTAGCCAAAGGAAAGATCGACGACTAGAAGGATTTGGAATATCAAGAAAACCAAGTCTGCACTGGGCTTGGATACATGCGCAAATATTTTATTTCCGCACGCAGTTCTTGGATGTGACACGACTTCGAGATTACATGGCATTGCAATTGGTAAAGGAGTAGCGCTCAAGAAAATCACGACGGATGCACTATTTCACGAGCAAGGTGAAGTTTTCAATCGTCGAGCTGTTACAAAGGATGATATCATTCTAGCGGGAGAGAAAGCCTTCGTTTGTCTGTACAATGGCAGGTCTGGTGAAACTCTAGATTCATTAAGATATATCAGATTTTGCCAAAAGATCGCAACAGGAACCACCTTTGTGCAGTGTGAATGTCTTCCACCAACATCTGCAGCCGCTGCTTATCACAGTCTAAGGGTGTACCACCAGGTGCAGCAGTGGAAAGGTGTAGCGCTTCAGCCACAAGCCTGGGGGTGGAGGTTAGCGGACGGAAAGCTGCTTCCAATAAGAACTGACCTGCCAGCAGTTCATGAGTCGCTTTTAGAGGTTATCAGGTGTAACTGTAGATCTGACTGCAACACGCAGAGATGTTCATGCAAGAAACATGGGCTGGACTGCTCAGCTGCATGTGGTGTATGCAGAGGGCAAAGTTGTGCGAATTCGGTTGCGCCAGACCTAACCGAACATGGCGAAAACGATGACTATAAACAGATCGACATGTCTTGTATCAGTAGAGACTCACAAATATCAATATGAAATAACACTGACCATGAAACGACACAAGCCTGTGACTAAATTAGTCATATATATCAATCTGTCACATAATGGCCGGTACCATAAGGGAGGTAGAGGGGGGCAGTTGCCCTCCCAAGAAAGATATATAGTGCAAAAGTTTAAGTCAGTTGTGTTGTGTTTCCTTGAAAATCACGAAAGAGTCTATTGCTAATCGATAATGATGAAAAGCATAGTGAGAACACTTTGGGATCTCCACTAGCCTTTGAGTTCTAATATTCATAACAAAGCTTTAATTGTCATGGTCTGTATCAGAGCTCAATAAAGTCTAGAAATCTACACTCTTCTTCTGGAGTTGAACGCAGACCTGACCCGCGGGCTCCAAGGGATAACTGAATTCTTGAAGCGTTGCATTTTCTTTCACAAAATCAGTCTACTATGTATTTATTTTATATAGAAACACGTGATTGTTTGTTAGTAAGAATATTTGAGCCTTTTCAAATAGGAACACCATGTTTAATAGCATTTTTATTAAAATGTTATTTTCTCGACGCGGGTACGCTGTGGTGATAGCTCGAAATCTTGAGCATGTTCCAACACGCGGATTTTGGGGGATTATTAGTATGTTACTAAGTGGACCACTATCTATCATTTGGCGGTGAGAAAAATTATGTTGCAATTTGTTTAAAATGAGCATTTGTATTTAAATGTTATTTTTCTCGACGCGGGTACCCTGTGGTGAAAGCTCGAAACACGTAATGCCAAATTTGAGCATGTTCCACCACGCGGATTTCGGGGGATTTTTAGTATGTTACTAATTGGACCACTTTCTATCATTTGGCGGTGAGAAAAATTCTGTTCTGGACTAAATGGGATTTGCTAACTTTCAATTGACAGTACAAATATACTACACAAGGAGCTATAGGTAGCAGAGATTGCAGAATACTCAGACACTAGACTTATGTAGCTAATTCATTTTCGAAGTGTCCCATTAAAAAAACAATGAACCCTGAATCCTTATACCATAAAATTATAATTATCGCCTCCCCTTCTTCTCTGGTTATATAGGCCGATCAATCTGGTGATACACCCAGTCACAGCCAGTGTTCGGGTAAAAAATCCCTGTTTTTTTTAACGGGACCTACAACTACCATATAGTGGGTGATCAAAGCCAGGACTACGCTAAACCACTGATCAAGTTGGAATTTAGCATGTTGTTTTCTTGGACAGAGGAAAACCGGATAACCCGCATAAAAACCCTTGGAGCAAGGGTGAATACCAACAAACTCAACTCACATGTGGTGCCTACGAACTAGAATTGCATCCGGGTCACAAAAATACCACTGCAAGACCCTGGCTCCTTTGGTTGCATGTTATAATAATTATTAGATCACACTGAATTACAAAATTGGGTTATGTTGAACACAAAATGGAACCATTTGTGGTCATGGCCTCTAAAAGTAAATAAATCCTTCAGTTGTAATGTAATCTTTGGATATAAATGAATCTACATGTATGCAGCAAGAGGGTCTGAATGGGGTTAACAGCTGACTACTGACAAACGGCCTTAAAAATAACTGACAACTGACAAATGACGACTTTTTTACTGACAACTGACAACCGAAAAATAACCGAGAACTGACAAATTTGGTGTTTGTGGGTCAAACATTGTAAATGTTCTCTAGCAATGATTAACTAGAGCTAACTGACAACTGACAAATGGCCAAAAAATTAACTGACAACTGACATGTAGACCCCCCATTCAGACCCTCCAGCAATCCTATAATGTTAAACTGAATCTTGTTCCAGGAACTCATGCAGCCAACATTCTTGTAGAAGTATTCAGGACCAAACAAACCCTTGTAAAATCTCATCTGTTTTTGTAGCTCGAACCCCTTGCCTTCAAAAAACAATACCACTTTTAACGTCTTTAGTCACTTTCAAGTGAACTGAGGTCATTCTGCAATCAGGCCAACTAAATTAAGGTTTAAATTTTACTCAGCTGCACTAGTTCTCCTATCCCTCCAGTTTTAGCTTTCTAAACCCTTTCTATATATTGGTTTGCCCTACAAGAAAACAACAACATACACGATTAGTCACTTTTATACATGTACATACTGCCAAATAATTAGAAAACCTATTAAAAGCAAAGAGCCTTTGGCCATGGGGAAAGGGCGATCGATATACATGTACAACGACTGGAAAATATTAAAACTGCCTGGCAGATCGACCGTAAAAAGCGGTCAAATAATACAACGGATTTCAATATGTTTATATTAATACATTCGACATACTTATTTGATACATACATGCTCTCACTTGTTTATCATGGTTTTGAGGTACTGAATCAAATAACTTAGTGCTCTTTCGTATTCCAAATACTTCGAGAACTTCAAGCTAGAGATTTCAGAAGTGGCTAAATTTGCGCGGTGCACGTAAGCCCACAGTATGTTAGATATGGTAAGATTGCAGCCTTGTATATCTTTAGTTTAGCACAGTTTTCATGCTATTGTGGTAAGAGACTGATAAAAAAAATATTTTGCTTTTAGCTACCAATGCATTAGCTACTAATACCAGTATTCCCATTTTCTTAACCGTAAAAGTGACGGTGAGAATCAGTCAAGGGCTGTCGAGTCAATTCAAATTTCGGCTAATTTGTTTTTCCTATATTATACAGGCTATACATTGGCTATCGATGCGAGTCAGTCAGGGGTGTCGCACGGATCAATATAACACTGATATAATTATTCCTTATTGCATTCAACGGATCAATATAACACTGATATAATTATTCCTTATTGCATTCAATTAAGTTATTTTAGTACGGTTCGTTCCAGCGGTTCAGTCTGACGCTGCCGCTGATTTTCCAATAACATTTTCACCTTCATCTTGAAGGGTTGTTAATTAAATTGCATAAAACAATATCATTCGGAAAGTACAAACTTGCCAGCGACTTGTTTACTGTGGGGCAGCCATAGTCGGTGTCGCTGGTGGACTGTTTATTGATTTTGACAGGTTACGTAGTTGACAAGTCAATGTCATCAATCTTATCTTCAGTTGATATTTGTTAATCATTTAAATAGCCATGCAACACGGCCATTATTATGGCGCGTTTTAGGGGTCAACATTATATATGTATTCGTTGTGAAGTTTGCATTGCTAAATGTAATCTCTTTGTGCACGACGACTTTTAAAAGCACACTTATCTCATCCATACAGATTATGATGCATATGAATTCACATTTTGGCGCGCCTTTCATAATCGAGTCTAATGGAGTGACGTCAAAGTGCTCGTAATTAGCGCGGGTTTTCTAACTATTTAGTTATCGGTCGGTGCACATGGATTGCAGTTGCTCTGTCGAAATTGCGAGTTTAGGGGGCACGGATTTGAGATCTTTAGTGTTCGACAAGTTTGAATACTGCAAGGATTGGCTACGAATATTGGTTACAGGTAAACGAATACTTTAAATTGTTATAGTGGATGTGTGATAGTTTGTACTCTGGTTCCAGAGGTTTTCTCCGGTTCTTTAATAGAGGCGCGCGCGAGGCGGTGATCAGCGAACCGCGAGGAGAGATAATCTCTGGTAGCGGGCGGCACGACGGCTCACTATATTACTAAGTTTCACCTCGGTAAAACCGTGGCAATCGCATAACACCTTTTGGAAGATCAATGATTGAGCTTTGTGTCGGTTTTAATTGCTGCCGTAGCGAGCGAGCATTAGGCAGCAGTTCTAATCTGTAAGCGGGTCTGTAAGCGGGTCTCGATTTCCTTTTTACCACAATGCTTTGCATGGATCTGATCGTCAGGTGACATTACACGAGGTGGAAGCTAACATTTCTATGTTTGCGATCCTTGTGTAATGATGAATTTGTTGACGTGTAGACGTGTCAACTATCAGTTTTCAAAGAGCAATATCTCTCCTGTTATCAAGTTGGTGAGCAGTAAATAATGTTCTTCTATTGGTCTTCGATAAAGTCAAGCCGCCGGTTCAAAACAAAATTAACATTTACAATTACATTCTCAATTACAGTTGATTTCCGGTGTTTAAACTTGCAGTTTTTTGTGACTCAGGGAATTTACCGGGCGATCGTTGATATGTCGGGATAAAATGAAAACAAATCGGGACAACTCAAACAGGATTCAGTTGCACGATAGCCCCAAAACTACACAATATATTCATCTAACAGTAATATATTTTTCCTGCCAAAGTGCTACTGTAGGTTCTCAGTCTAATACGTTGGAAGGACCAAAGGTGACTTGTCAGGCCAATTTACATGTTTTACACCGCGTGGGTCAAACACAATTGATTATGCCATAGTTTGTGTCAATCGTTTCCCTTTTATATATATTTTTTTACAATAAATCCACCTTGTTATAATTCATACCACTCAGGTTAAGCTTCCAAATCTTAGGTTGCAAACCGAAAACCGTGTCAGAAAAATTTGAGACTTTAGATTATTCGGTTAAAAAAAAATCACGATATTGATAATGTGGTTGAAAGTTTTGGCACTATTACTGAACTGATATTGCAAAAAAAACTTCATGTCGAATTAAGAAAAATAACCGAGAAATAGAGACAACAACAAAACTAAAGTTGAACGAAAGGTGGTATGATAAATCATGCTGGGAACTAAAGGCAATAAATAATTGGTTCGAGTCAGTAAACTCATACTTCAATTTCCAACATGCCCCTTTGTAAGGGATAAATTATATACTAAAAAACGAATATAGAAAGAAGTTAACGAAACACAAAAAACACAGTTTAAAAAAATATTTTAGTGTCGGGAACTAGCCTCCGCGCTGAGTGTTTTCCCGGCACAGTCACTGAAATCACAATCACTGATAATATTCGTTTACTACTTTATTGCAATTGCCAGTTCACTTCTCTTCTCGATCACGCTCGCTCTGTTTCTTGACCCGAATTCTGAATAACAAAACTAATCTACATTCCACTAAACATACCGGTGACTAACTTATCTCACTGTTCAGCTCTAATCCATACTCTCGTATGTCACTCATGATAAGCATACAGGAAATTGAGCCCGTCTCCAACACTAGAACGAATTGAAACTCTTGAATCTTCAAATCCTCAAGAATATTGGAAATTGTAAAATCTCTGAGACCTTCAGTATGTTCTAGTAACAAGAGCACAGCCATTATTGCTGCTGTTGAATGCTTTTCTTATCTTAAAGATTTAAACAATTCTCCAAGATAGTAATGACCCTTTTGATAAAGGAGTTGATTTCTTTTTTTCAAACATTAACAGTTCAACCTATAAACTTGCTCCAAGTTGAACTCGTTGAGCAACTGGGTAAGCGATTACTGGGTCAAACTGATCGAGCGCGAGAATCGAAGCGAGAGGCGAGTTGTGCGGGGTGCGAAGAAGGACTTTGAGAAAGTCTAATAAACCTATTTTAAAATAATAATATGTCTTATAATACAATATCTAAAAAGCTAAGTTATATTTAAAAAACACCTATTTATAAAACTATTTTTAAAACGTTCCGTATTTACACTTGGCCATAAGCTTTCTTGTCTCCGTAGTTTTAAAGTTGAGTCCTTGATGCGAGGCAACGATTCACTAAGTGGATGAGAATTAATTTTCCTGATCTTTTTACATATAGAGCGATCAGTGGTTTCCAAAAGGGAAGTTATATTTACATGAGAGGATATGTATCTACGTTTATGACAGCGAGTTAAAAAAGCTTGGATAGTATTTAGTTCAGGCGGAGAAGCGGCATATACTGGCAAACCATAGTTAACTTTAGGGAGTACTATAGATGTAAAAAGATGATCGATTTCTTTCTGACTGTAACCTTCTTGCCTTAGACATCTTAAAATATATAAACACTTATTGGCTTCATTAAGTTTAGTACGCACATGGTCATAAAATCTACAGTTCGATTGGAATGTAACTCCTAAAATTTTAAGAGTTGAACATTGAGGAATATTGTCAACGCACGGATAAGTGCCCGTCGATGATTTCTTCATAAAAATAAGTTACTTGCACTTTGACGTGTTAAAAGACATTTCATTAACATGAGACCAATGTTTAAATTGACTTATAGCTTCTGCTGTAGTATCATTACAATTCTTAAAATTACTATGAAAGAATTCGAAGAGATGAGTAAGAAATTGAAAAACAACGAAACAATCGGCATCGACTCGGTCAGTAATGAGATGATCAAATGCTGCGTCAAAGTTCATAGTAAATGCTTAGCTAAACGTTTCAATAACATTTTCCATATGGAGCACTTTCCGCAATGTTGGAATGATGGGTGTATTTCAGCCATTTTTAAATCGGGAATTCACGAGGATCCAAATAATTATCGTGGGATTGCCATAAATAGTTGTCTGGGAAAGTTTTTTTACTTTAATATTAAATTCTCGTTTAACAGCTTTCTTAGAAATTAATCAATTTATTAGATCGGCTTCCGTAAATCTTACAGAACGGCAGACCATATTTTCGTAGTCAAAACTCTTATGGATTCTTACTTACGAGATAATAAGAAATGATATGTTTGTTTTGTTTAAAGTATAACTTTTAGTGAAACTTGACTGTTTAGCGTGACAACCTGATTTAGTGGGCTACATACGAAATTGGTCAAAATACGCTAGACAGTTTTGATTCTGGACGGCGAGCTATTTGCGGTCCAAAATAGATATTTGAAGACAGAAAATTAGAATGGTTCAGCTATAAAGGCAAATCTTTTTTGGTATAATAAATAGATATACCAGAGGAGATAGAGCCATCTGAAATTGACCATAATTTCATCTTCAGCACGACTACTCGAAGGTAGTGTATTCAACGGGTCCGTACGCAGACCCAAAATAGGAATTCTAAAATTATTTTTATGCCTTAAGATACGGGGGAAAGGATGGTAAATTCAGTACCGAAATAAAAAATACTGGAAGAATTGCTGTTATTGCGCACGAGCTTGCTCAAAATGCACAATATTTCCAATTTTTCAATGACGCCCAGTGAGCGTCGGCCGTATTTTGAACTATTTTTTTCAAAAATCAAAAAGCAGTGGAACTTTTAAATGTGATTTTCGAAAATAGTTTACCAATTGTGTTCTTTTGGTAAAATAAAATCGAATCTGATTTTTCACTTCTGTCGCACGATTCTCGATATTTACTGACAACCGGGATATTTACTGACAACCGGGAGTGGTACCGAGAAAATTATATGTTATCTGAATTTAAGCCAGCATTCACTTAAATCTTCTCCTTTTCCAATTATGTTGTCACCCAATGTATCAAAGGAGCTTAGTTGTTGGGTTTGTAAGAATTAAGAATTAGTTGTGGGGTGGGAAGAAAAATATTTTAGTTATGATAAGTTAATTCAAGAGCTAGAAGGGTCTAGGAGCGGGATACGCAGTACAAGGGCCTCACAGACTCTGTAACCAAGGACTCGAACTTCTCATATCTTAACATGTTTTTCTCAGGTGTGAAGAGAGGCTCCGAGTGTGAATACATTACTATCTGGCGATATATTTGTTTTATAGGTATTGCTACTTTTGTAGGGTTTCCAATGAAATGTGCTCTAATTTGGGAGGAAAATGCCACTGTCAGAGAGCTAGAGGATATCATTAAGTCTGAGGACGGCTGAAAAGTACTTGGTTTGCTTCAAGTAGGCTTTGTGAGGGGATTTCACAGGATTTTTCTGTTGTGTTTGTGCTTTCAGACACAGGAACAAAATATTCAATGAAATCCTTGAAATCCTGCAGTTGGCAGTCTTTTACCCCTGCTCAACTTATCAAGAGGTGTTTTTGTTACTTTAAAGCAACGGCTTGAATCCAAATCACCGCTCTTGGTTGTAGCGGTAAAAGACTTACAGGAGTCCCACAGGGGGAGACCTTTGTGGAATTGTTGTCCATTGCCCAGCATGCAATTGCAGGTGGGTACGGAAAAACGTTGTGGAGAGAAATGCAATGACAACAGTACGCCCTGAGTGGCCTTAACTCGGACCACCTAGGAATAGGTGAATACATGTAGTTCTAGCATATTTTTGTATCATACATGGTCTGTGCATGCCAAGGGGAGCTGGATAATTATTGATTCACTACTGATGCTTGTGATAATGGAAGGGCTGTGTGCAAAAATGGTGTAAGTGTCTCTTTATAACATTCTAAGTTCTCCAACAATTTCTTTGTTTTCAAAGGGAGAATTTAGAATGTGATCAATAATCACTTATGCCCTTTTTGCACAGAGCCCTTCTGGTGGAGATGTTTTTTTTTATCAAAGATAATATAGAATTTCACTTTCGAGATGATGTGAGTTCTACAACTGACGACTATGAGTTCTTGTGGATTGAAATACACAGCAAATCCCGAAATTTATTATGCTCAGTAATCTATAGACATTCCCATGATAATTTCGATAGCTTCTGTGACTATTTGTCTGGAGCAATTGACAACATTTCTAAAGAAAATAAATATTGCATTTTATTGGAGACTTTAATATAATTTTATTGAACTTACTGCAACTGAAGACTTTATTAACTCTTTGGGAGCTTCCTGTTTTCAGCCACACATACTTAAACCTACCAGGATAACTGATCATTCGGCCACTCTAATTGATAAAAAAAAATTAAACTGTATTTAGCATCATACAATTAATGGAAATTTGCTGTGTGATCTGACAGATTATCTGCCCAATTTTTTGATTATCAATAAGTTCTCATGTGCCTCTACTAAGATTGATATATACCGTCGTGACTACAACAGTAACTATTAGAAACTCCAAACTAACAAACCCACACTACATTGACAATGCTTTCAACGATTATTTTGCAACTATTGGTTCCAATCTTGCTAATGCCATTCCTCCAGTTTTAAAATTAAAATACCTCTGTAGATTCATATCTGCATAGACCCCTTTGCAACAGCTTTGTCCTTTTTCCTACGAACACTATTGAAATTGAGGTCAAATCAGCAATCTGAACTCGTCCAAATCAGTTGGTCCTTTCAGTATCCCAACTAAACTGTTAAAGACACTTAAAACTCTTTTATCTGAGCCCCTGGCCTACCTGTTCAACTACTCCTTTGCTACAGGGATATAGTATCAGATAATCTTAAACTAGCTCGTGTTATTCCTGTCTATAAAAAAGGACCTAGAGCTATCGCCTTATTTCTCTGCTCCCTGTATTAAATAAGATCCTTGAAAAATTAATGTACAACAGGATTATAAAATTTCTTGAGTTAAATAAAATATTTTTCAATGGTCAATTTGGCTTTCGATCTAATCATGCCACAGTACATGCAATTTTGCTCATAACTGACAAAATTCAAAAGGCTATTGAAAATAAACTTTTCTCTTGTGGCATTTTTTTGACACTGTCGACCACACAATTTTAATTAAGAAACTCGAATATTATGGAATTAAAGGGTAGCAAAAGATTGGTTCTGTTCACTGAGTATCTTGCAAATAGAAAACAATTCGTTTCCATCGGCAATGCAAAGTCTGAAGAAAAGCCCATTACTTGTAGTGTCCCCCAGACTCAGTCCTGGGCCCTCTCTTATTTACATCAATGATTTCCATAACTCTGCAACTGATATTGACTTTCACCTGTTTTCAGATGACTCAAACTTATTCAGTTCTCACAGAAGCCTACAAACTCTAGAAGCTAATATGAATAATAAACTGTGTGGTGTGAATGAATGGTTATGTGTAAAACAAGCTCTCGCTAAATATTGATAAATCTAATTTTGCCATTTTTCATCCTACTCAGGAAAAAGCTGATTATACAGTAAAGCTTAGGATTAATGACAAAGTGATAGAAGAAAAGAAAAGTATTAAATATATTGGAGTTATTATAGATGCCAATTTTAACTGGAAGGATCATATTCACGAGCTCTCAAAAAAAAATTCTAGCTAGAGGTATCGGTCTACTTTCAAAGCTTCGGCACTTTGTCTCCACTTACACACTCACTCAAGTTTACTATGCTATTATCTTCCCCTATTTAACATATGGTGTTTTAATATGGGTTAATACTTACAAAACCAATCTTAACCCTCTGATAGTCCTTCAAAAGAAAGCTATCCGCATAATTACCTTCTCAGACTTCCGTGCACATACTTCTCCTATTTTTAAAGAACTCAATCTGCTTAAATTTTCTGACATTGTTCATTTATATACTGTTGTATTTATGCATCAGTACACTCACGACAAACTTCCTGATAGTTTCTGTAACTTTTTTACTTCTGTGAGGAGTCAACATCATTATAACACACGCCTTGCATCCAAATCTACATTTACTCTGCCTTCAGCCCGCACTAATTATGGTATGTTCAACATTAGATTTGCTGGACCTAAAATATGGAATGTTGTTGATGAGTCCCTTCAATCTTTAAATATCTTTTCTTTCAAGCGAAAACTAAAGGTTCGCCTAATCAACACCTATTAAAGACTGATCTCTGGCTCTGTTCATTCATTTCCTTTTGTGTTGGCATTTATTTAGCTTCTGCTTTTTTTTGTTATACTTATAACGGTACTCAACTTTTCTTTTCCTTTTTCCCCCGATTTTTTCTATCTTATATTACATTTACTAGTATTATTAGTCATTATAATAGATTTTACTTAGTAGTCTAGTTTTTGTTTTCCTGCTTGCTTGCTCTGGCACCATAGACTTTTCCTGACCACAAATGTATCTTCCTCTTTTAATAGCCACCTGCCTCGTCTAGCCCCTTATGGTTATTGCAGGTGGCCTGCACCTTATATTCTGTAATGGACATAATTATCATTGCATATGTAATTCTTAGAGTGCTAAATAAAGTGTTGTTGTTGTTATATAGCATACATGTACATGTAACTTTTCCTTTAGCTAATAGTAATAGCTTATTTAAAATTTAATATCCCTTGTGAATATTTAAGGGTGTGTCGTTCTAAATGTGAAATAAAGCTGCATGCAAGTTTTATTTCGAGTAGAGTGGTGACTTTTCAAATATTAGTGCTCGTGTTCATTTTCTACATCTTGAAGGAGACTGAAATTTATAACGAAACATGATTTTGTCTTGGAGTCTGGGGTCACCTATCCTGGACATCTCACATTCAGACTATAACTTCTAAGACTGGTGTTATTAATAAATCCCATCAATTCTTCTCTTGTGATACTCTCCACATTCTGTATAATTCTCTTGTATTACCTTATCTACAATATGGAAAGCTTATATGGGCATCAACTTATCCTACACACATTCACCCTATTTTTATGTTACAAATAAACGTAGGCAGAATTATTACCCATTCATACTCACATGCCCACACACAACCATTATTCAATAAGCTTAAAGTGTTAACTGTTTCAAATATCTACAAGTTTCAGATCTCATGTTTCATTTTCTCCCATATTAATAAAATATTACCTGTTCCACTGTCCTCCTTATTCAAATTCAACCAGGATTGCCATCAACACTTTACAAGACACCAGTCTGACATGCATCACCACTTTTACAAATACAAACACTAATACTTTTAGATCCCAAGGACCCAACATATGGAATGAAATTCCCTTATTCCTTCATGAATGTCTACAACCTGTACATGTAATTTAGGTTAGTTGTGTAATTTAGTTTAGCCTGATTGATTCCTGTTTATACACTCTTCTCTCGTATGTATTTTTTGTCTTCTCAGTCTGCAGTGTAAGAACATTTGAATCCTTACTCATGTCATGAAGTGACCGAGTGAAAGAGCCTACGCTGGCCTGGAACTACTGAGGAATCAGTCCATTTAGTACTTTATTTGATGCCATTACTTTTAACAGAAACGAATATTAAATAACAACAACGCAATCTGGTATTAAAGTAAATGTGTATTTTACTTACAAACGTAATTTCACCACGTGCGTTGAGGAGCGCCAGTTAATGGTCGTTAATCCATAATCCTTTCGTAAAATGTGAGAAAATTCCATCCAATGTACATGTCCTCCTAGAAAAACACAACATCTTGCCATTTCTATTGAATAAGCCTTTGGTTTCTGCAGCAAATCATCACGCTAAATTCCAATTCGATCTGTGGATTAGCCGGGAGGCTTTGATCAGCTCAGGTCGTCGTGTCCGTAAGATCTATTGCCATTTGGGTAAAAATCGCGGTCCTTCGGCTCCGACAAGAGTGCCAGTTGAAATATCCTGAGCCTGTTGGAGAGCTTTCCCTCGAGTGAAGTTAAATAAAACATTAAACTGCTTACATTTGAGAGAATTGGGACTCCAAATTTGAGAGAACTTTCCACGAGGGTCGGCCATCTTGAATTTACTGTGTTAAGTTGTGTGAATAAATTAAGTAACACATGGCCTGGCGATTGTTCACGTGACCAGCACAGTGCAATATTATTGGTACGGTGGCGAAAAGAACTTCAAAGAAGGTGCAATCTGATTGGTTGACGGCGCAAAATCTCGACACCAAAAAATTAAGGATAAACACTTCTGACTCGTGCCTCGGTCGAAGGCCTGGCCCGAGTAATAATAGCGTGGTTCACACTCAAGCATGTTAAGGCCTGGTTCAGGGGTCAAATTTCGGGTAAAAACTGTTTTCCTTATTTCAGCACAGCCGAGTATGGTAAGTACGCCAAGTTTCTCACGATAATAGGTATCGCCATTCTTGACTACCTTAAGTGGTTTGTGTGTAGTAAAACGTGTCACGTGGTATGTCACGTGACTTAGAACACGAAATCAGTAAATCAAAAACGCGGCTCCGAGTTTGAAACAGCTAGGATGATGAGTGGATGTGTTTAGTTAAGGTTGAAGCCCTTTACCTAAATCAACTTAGAAAAGATGACTACAATGTTTCATTAATGAGTAATTAAGGCGAAAATATGCAAAACAGGTCACGTGACTTTTTGTACCCTCAATATCTCCTTATCTTTACGTGATAGTCATGTTTTCTAAGTGTGGTCTGAAACACTTCCGGAGGAGTAATGTTTTAGAAGGGTTACTTTATATTCATATGTTATCGTCGCAGCCGCATTTCACTTAAACGATCATATATAATTATGACGTCATCGGTCACGTGATACGACTTAACAAATTTAAGGAAGTGCATATTAGTATTATAGTGTAATTAGATTTTGTTTAAACTGTTATTTATGTCAGAAAACATTAATTAACTATTTTCCATTAAATGAACCAGCCCTTAACATGCTTGAGCAGTCGCTTGGTGTGTTTTGTACAAACAAACCTGGTGGTTGGAAATATTAAAGAAGGTACTGTAACGACTGAGTGCTAATTTTGTGTTTGCTCTTGATTTCAAGTGCGAATAGGAAAGATATTTTGAGCCGATTTTCAGCTCCTTAAAATTCGTGAAAATCGAATTTTAATAGTCTAAATAATTTACATTTTCAAAGATGGAACAAATAAAGAACTTGTATGAAGAGCGTGAAATTCAAAATGATTACTGTCAGTTTTGTCTATAACACAAAGCCGGTATAATCAGCTCCTTTCCATCCAATAGGCCTTTTGTCACGTGCTGATATAATACTTCGTTAACGAATGAATTGAGCTAGTGATGCCCATGCCGAGAAAGACGGCGTTGCCATGGATGATGGATGGCAAGCTATCTTTAAAAATGCTGTTTTATAAAGATCGACAAACGATTGGAGGTGGAAAATAGCATTTACAAACAGGTTTTGCTGATAACACTACCGATCTCGTACAAGTGCCTTTAAATACAAGAATTAAGATGTAATGTCACCCAGTACAACCACGTGATTGCATTCCTGCAAAAGGCCATTGTCCTCGACTATCGGTTCGACGTACTCCCTGCTTTCATTAGTTTGTTTGTCCTTCTTCGGCTTGTTGTGCCCATGGGTTTTTCCCTCATCTGATCAGTGGCGAAAAGTCTGTACTACAATAAAAATATTCAAAGCCACCTGTCGACAAACAATCAAGTTAAATCATCACCAATCACTTAGTACCCCACATGAAAATCGCGCAATTCATGATAAGCCGTAATATTAATCCGGGTTCGTAAAGTTGTAATTGTTTTTATCACCGTTTTTTACTAGAATTCAAAAGATGCTATTTATCTATTTCACAGTTAGTAATATTATTGCCATTTTCAGCGTTTCATATCATGAACTGCACCGCAGTTTTTCAAGAATCGGAGCGTGCATTATCAGTAATATTTATGTTATAAAACCTGGCAGCACTTACTTGTCATCGAGAACCGCTTCTAGTAAATGTTGCACTGCCCATTATTGTTTAGCGTTTTTTTAAATCAGCGTAATGTAGTATTTTTCGGGGGAGGTGGTTTAATTCTACAAATTTGTGAAGAAAAATAATTCGGGTCAGTGCCCTGGCCTAACGTCGCAGAAAAGCTAGACTCATCTAAGGGCCTGTTCACATGACACGTTTAATCTCGCAGCAATATTTCTTATCAAATTTGATTTATAATTGGATTATATTCATTCTCTGTAATAAAATGTTATGAGGGATAACTGGTCATACACAAAATAACTAATTTCCAATAATCATTCATACCTTGATTTACACACGGTTAAATCATTTTTTTCATTTTTTCAATTTATTTTACAACTGTTATGACTGCTACTACAACTAAAACTCATTACTAAAGTTAAAAAAAGTAAATTACTAATGTATAATATAACAACTATTTAAAATATCGATATGACAAAATGAAAACCTCCTTAACATGAATGCCGTGTGAACGGCTAATTCAAATCGAAGAGAAGAAGCTGCTGCAGCCAGACCGAAAACCGCTAAGAGTTTATAGGGAGCTTGGGGTACCTGTGGTTCAACATGATCCGCGAATACAAATTATTGGGTTTAGCAAAGTCGTGATGACGTTGTATTCTTGTCAAACTATCACACTGAATCACATTGAAAGTGAACGTTTGGTCATTCTGACAGACATTCTTCCTTGTTGTGTATCATTCTGATTTCATTCACAATTGCATGCCAGCACTGGCAGCGCTATGGGCTACGGCTGAGAATTTCTATCTATAGACTCTTATGCAAACACGACTTTCAGCCAAACAGCGCGCGAGTTTCCTATGGGTTATTTTATAAAGTTCTACAAGTCAGAGATATGAGAATAATTAATATATTCGCCCTTTTTGAATTTTCTTTTCCCGTACCTACATGTAGCCTGGGAAACCAGCCGACTCTTATCACTCCGATCCCCACTCGCGATCGCGAAAGAGACGTCTGGGAACTGAGGCAGAAAATGCCATACTGATGACGTAGCAGATAGCCGTTTCACGATGCATAAATTAGTTGCAATTCTGCGAACAACAGAGTTCTTTTTAAGGAATATACTAACTACCGTGGCTGCTCGTTTGCTTGGCAGTTGATCACCGTCACGAACAACTCATGAAATTCAAGCCTATTTAGCGTGTGCCGGTGCTGTTGTTGACTCCTTTGCAGACGGAGTTCTTTCAGCGGCTAGTAAAGCGAAATGTCGTACTGTCAAAACATTTACAAGAAAGGTACTGACTACTGTCATAGTTGTTTATAATTTCATATCAGTAAACCTACATACACTGAGCTATCACAAAACACTGAATGAGTTGTTGTTGCGGCGGATAAATCGTTCAGACAGTGAATCTGGGCTATGAATAAACATAATTACATGTAAGTGTGCTATGAATCACGAACCAAGTGTGATATGAATCAATCACCCAAGCAAACGGGCAGCCTCGGTAGTATACCTGAAAATAACCGCTGCATTCTGTAGCTAACCTCTTCGGCTACTGACCTGACAAAAGAGCTGGCTTGAAAAGTGGCCTGCTGTGCTGTGTGTAGGTTTTGAAATTATAAACAACTATTATGTTTTGACAGTCGTAGGACAAATTCTCTTGACCGGGCCGCTGAAAGAACGAAGAAAGCGAGCTACCAACACGCGCTAAATATATAGGCTTGAATTTCATGGTTCTTCATGACGGTGATCCACTGCCAAGCAAACGAGCAGCCTCGGTAGTTATATTCCTTGAAATTCGCATTCGGCTTCTGAGAATTGCAACTAATTTATGCATCGTGAAACGGCTATCTGCTACGTCATCAGTATGGCATCTTCTGCCTCACTTCCCAGACGTCTCTTTCGCGAGTGGGGAGCGATAAGAGTCGGCTGGTTTCCCAGGCTAACCTACATGTATAGCTACATAAATTATCTTCAGATATAAAATATTGATATTTAATAAAGTCAGTGTGAAGGTGATTGGGGCCTTTTAAGACCTTAAACTGCATGTCAACAAGATCAAATGAGAGTTATTTTTCTCTTTTTCCTTAGACTCAAATATGGGCCAAAGACTTAACACTTTGAAGATGGTGAGATGCACACGGCTAGTGAAATAAAGTCGAAAAATCCTACACTTTTGGCGGCCATCATTACTAGGTACCTGCGCCTGCGCAGTAGTGGTGTTTATAGGGTTTAGAGATTACTTCATGGAAAGTGCACGACAGCGATTCCACGATCGCGATGTGTTAACAAGTATCATAAACAAATGAACAAAAGCAATCGAAATAGCAGGATCCAGTGGGACGCAGAAATATATTTAGATAACGTTATGGTAGAATTTGAATACATTTTAAAACACAAATATTGTAGGAGGTGAGCGTGATATTTATTATACATTCAGATCACAATCTCGTTTCCGATTGGCTGAAAAGAGTAACATTGTCTTCAGTTTCGCGTCAAAAATTTCCCTTTTCTGTCAATCGCAAACAAGATGGGATAAACAAATATAATTCTTGTATTTTTACAGGTCCAATGGATATCGATAAATTTAGCGAAACATTTCTTACAAACCCTAAGAAGAATGCAGGATGTTTCTCTCTCTTGTTTATGACCTGGATAAACAACATTCTAAAGCTTGGAAGCCAACGCACACTAGATGGAGATGATTTATATCCACTCCTGGAAGAAGACGACGCTCAAGAATTACTTAGCGAGTTAGAGAAGAAATGGAAGAAGGAAATCGAGAATGCCGAGAAACTCGGGAAGAGGCCTCGACTATGGAAAGCTGTACTCAGTATACTGTCTGTAAAATATTGCATATTTGTGATGACCCTTAAATTCTTGGATTCTTTTGGAAGCTTGATGCTAGCTATAATGTTATGGTGCTACCTCGAGGTCATCAGCCAAGGAACCCACATGGATCAGAGCTATGCTATCCTGTTTATTCTGGGCATCAGCGTGGCAGTTGTGTTAAAAGTGTTTTCTCTCCATCACCTGGTCTATCATACGACTTTGATGGGAATGCGATTAAAAATAGCACTCATAGGTCTGGTTTATAAAAAGGTGAGACTTAATACTTATAGTATTCAAGAATAATATAAAAAAATATTAGCAGAGGAATATTACATTTATTTTATACTTGTTTACTACGCGCGCCCTGATTAGCTGAAAGCTATGGCTTTGTGAGATTGTAGAAAACTCAAATGACGTCAATAACGCGGTCAGCGAGACTGTAGACCATAGAAATGATATAATACCCATGTTTCTATGAGAATGCAAAGTCAAAGAGGAGAAAGTGACATTTTCAGCTGGAATTGACGATTTTATCAAGATTGAATTGACAGACAACTAAAATTAAATACTTTAAATTATTTGAGTATGTCGCAATGCCGTCTTGGGGCGACATGTTCTACAGCTCCATTTGTGTTTTTTTTTTGTCAGAGAACAGAACACAATACAGGCAAGCCTAAGAGAGAAACACTCACTTTGTAACAGCGAATCACTTTGATAGGTGCTTGCGAATTTGGATAAGGAAACCGAGAAAATGGCAGTCAAGGGGTATCAGTGTAAAAGTGGGATTACAAAATGGAAATTAGAGAAGAGAAAAAAGAAAGAGTGATAAACTGGCACTCAAACCTACAAATGCATGTAGGCCATTATTGATCTCTTAATACTTTCGGTTTGTTCGGCTATAACAGTTCAAGAATCAATCTAACAATTAGCTACAATCTCCACTTTTGAAAGCATTGCACATGATCGAAGGAGCAAGGCTTCTTGTTCGGCACTATTTACCGGCTAAGGAAATAAAAAAAGACAGGACAGCTCAGCCTAAGTTAAAAAGGAATAAACGTCTCCCAACTTCTTGACAAAATATGTTATCTAATAAGTGATCTGAAAATGACAAGGATATTGAAATTGTGTGGTTAGAAATTGAACAGAGAAATCATCCATGCAAGTTCCTTTGTTGATTTATTTATCGGCCGCCTAATGTTAATTACAAACAGATTCAACAAGTAAACACAATATTGAAACAGCCCTCTTGAATTCTAGTGAGACATGAGTAGTATAGAGGGTGGGGGCACCGGACCATTTCAATCTCTTCGAGATCAAAATGATCCGTTGTCGACCTCAAAGAAGGTCTCTCCCCACCCTCAATACTACTGCAGCTTCATTCTGCTATGTTTTCGTTGTTCGTGTTCTACTATCCTTGGAATTATTTAGGGCGTGGTCAGTTTAGGGCGTGGTCAATTTAGGGCGTGGTCGAATTCTTGAAATTCTTCATAACCGGTTTAACCAGTTCAATCTTTGGATGTCAAATTCTTGGAAATCTCCATAACCGGTTTCAATCTTTGGATGTCGAATTCTTCTCTTCATTCTTCTCTTACTATAGTATTCAACTTTTCATAGTTGCATTCTAAGCTATTCATTCTAATGGCTTCATTGCCTTGCCTGATATCCGCTATTGCCATATATTGATTTCTGCGTCTTCTCTGTGTAATGGATGCTGGTGCATGGTGAGAGTAGAGAGCGATGAATGGAGGAAGGATGGAGATCGATTTTAGTTGAAGTGTAAGTTTATTGTATTTTATAGTGTCCATATGCGTAACTCTCGATTCCATCTTCTAGTATGTATCTTTTATCGTCGTAGCATGATAGACTCGTCTTATTGATTTCGTAGCTTCCCAATTGATGATTCACGCTCCGAATCGTCTTCATTGTATGCGACATCTTAGTTCTATTTAGCAACGCATCTCTATAATTGATATGTTTGATTTGTTTATTGATGGTGTTCTTCTTAATGCCCTTTGCCGTTTTCGAATTCGAATCATCATCTTTCATGTAGCTGTACATCTTTGATCTCAATCCTACGAATTCGGTTACATGTTTGAAGCCGTTAGCGCATTCGTTCTTGAACTTACCGACTGCTTTCTTGTTGTTCTTATCGTAGAATGGACAATCGACTGGATAGTCGCTGTTGTCGAATCTATCTTTGTCGATCTGGAAATCTCTATATATGTTCTTAGTTTCGATCTGATACATTAGGCTGTCTGTGTCTGTAAACAGTAGTTGAGGATTTGCGTATTTCTTCTTAATGTAATTGTAGTGGAAGTCGTACATTAACGTTTTGGATAGGTCTAGTATGCACATTCCAACATATATCGGTTTATCCAATGTTATCGTATTCTTGATTTGATGGACAGCTACTAGGTCTTCATTGAAGATCTTACTGCTCACATATGTTGGTTTGCTAGCTAGTTCCAATAGCTTCTTCTTGTCGGTTATTAGTTTTACGTTACATCGTTTGCGAATATTTTCCATAGTCTTACCGAATATACTGTTATTTTGAAGTTTATAGTAGTCTTTTTCGAATTGATTCTTAGCTATGGTTCTCTTCTGAGTGTTGAAATTGATGTATTCTCTTAGCCATGGACTTTGGTTGAACTCTAAAACTCGATGGACTTTTTTGATTTTCATTCCTAGGCTGGTGTATAATCGTAGATTTCTATAATGAAGCACGTATTTAGTCTTGTCGTTTAGATTCGGAACGAGCTTGCGTGTAGTACCAATTGACATATTGTGCTTCTTTTGGATGTCTTTGCAATAGTCTGATAGCATGTCGTTATCTATGCACATCTTTTCTACTGCTAACGGATAATCGTTATGATCGTCATGTATAGATTTAGGGTATTCTAAATCGACCTCGATTATGAGTCCTTTTTTGCTATGCTCGTCGTACTTAGCTAGATTTGTATTTTCGATCTCTTTTATGGTTAGCCATCGAAATCCACCATTAGGTAGGTATTCGCTCATGGCGTAGCCGTAAAGGTTATTAGCGTCAAGGTAGATTATATGACTATTTGGAGCATCTTTATCGTAATCTTTTAGATATTCATGATTTGCTTTAGCGTATCTATGAGCTATGTAACTAGTGCCACCTCTCATGCCCTTCTCAATAAACTGGTAGATATCTATGTCAGTGATCAACTCTAATTCGACTTTAGTCATTTTGAGCATCGCATCAAAACTTAAACCAGGAGTCGTAAAATAATGACATGGGTCGAGGCCGTAATTCGAAATCGACATAGATCTGAAATTTTCGAAGACGTCTGTCAAGAGAAGTACGTCGATTGTTAGGTAAAGGTCATGGTAATCGCCCATAGAAGTCATTTCGAAGGTATCGTATACTTTTAATGCATGCTCGTAGTCAGCATTCGATATGTGCTCATCATTGATGATGCTATAGAAGTCTTCTTTCTTAGGAAGGCATTCGTAGTTGAATTTTTCGAAGTCATCCATGAAGTCGTATGGATAGACTCCTTTCCTTTTTACTAATTCGAATTGCCCATCGTTTGCGAAGTCTTTCTTAGTGTATATAAATTTGTCTTCTGGAAGATTAGTTGCTAATGTGCTAAGTGATTGACCCATAAATTGGAAACTGTCGAGAAATGTGAGGTTATTGCCTAGCATGAATGCCATATACTTCTCCATATTATTAGGGATTACGTTGAGCTTATGGTGTTTTTTATTACCATTCTTGTCTATGTATGGATGATTCTTGATGACTTTGCCGATCTGTTGCATAATTAGATGAGAGTCATATCCTCGAAGATTGTGAAAGAAGACTGGGATCTTAATTTCTTCAGCTTTTATGTCGAAGTTGAGATTGCATATTTGATGAGCTGATCCTCTGTATTTTCCAGTGATATGGCAGTGATCTCGAACTCTGATGTCGTTTACTAGGTATTCGATATCGCATATATGGCATTTGGTAGCATCTTTGAAGTCTAGTTTATCTTTCTTGGTCATAACCATGTCTTTATTGAAATCGTTCTTTATTATATTTTGACACCATTTAACCTCTTCAAGCATTCTTTCCATGAATTTGTAGACGGATTTCTCACCTCTATAGATCTGCACTGGTTTACTATATTTGTCATTGTAGCAGCATACTACTTTGTAGCCATAACCACAGTCTGTATGCTTTTGGTAGGCTTCAGTATATGATTTATCGTTATTAGGTTTGCAGCCATCGATCTTCTCAGTTATAGCTTCGAAGTCGGCATAGATCACGAACGGTGTTGGTAGTTGTTTATGGAAGTTCTTGAATTTCAATATGTTGTTTTCCTTAGTTGGCATCTTAATTGCTTGCGTACCATTTACTTGGATGCAATTCTCTTTGTGAGCGACCAACACTCTTTCAGATCCAAAGCATTGTAAGCAATGTCTACAGAAGTGCTTTCTATCCTTGTGTTTCGTTTGGTTGTACATGAACTTGTTGAAGTCCTTGATTAGAATGTAGTGCTTATTAGTACCTTCAGTGATTAGTAAAAGATCCATATGGTCATCGTACTCTTCTTTCGATACGAATATGGGATATGGCTTCCTTTCTTCATATCCAAAGACACTGATACTAATGTTGTTTTGCTTTTCGATTTTATTGTACTGTTTGGTAGCTACTGGAAATTCGATGCCTGAATAGTCTAGGTCCTTTGCAGATTTTCTATCGCTCTTCTTGATTCTCTGAGGATATTTTTCCTGTGGATTCAAGTGCCTTACGTGGCACCATCTGAAGCATTCGTCGTCGATGTTTTTCATGTTGATCAAGCCTTTAGCCGAATTTCTAAGCTCTGCTGGTAGTTTGATGTAGCTGCTTCCTTTCATAGGCTCATACTTGACTATGTTGATGTAGTGTTTGTCAATTGTCTCTATGGTCCATCCTGAACCCTCTGAGATCCATTGCGCTATTTTGTTTAGTATTTGTTGTTTGGATGATTGTAGTCCTTCCACGATGTTGGTTTTATTGATTACTGTGAATGCATTGCTGTTGAAATAAGCCGTTTTGATTGTTGTCTTGTCTTCGTCTAGCTGTTTTTCGAATGTAACCTTTATTGTTTCAACGAATTTGTAACCTTTGGTCTCAATCAATAGCTTTTCGAATTGATTCTGAATGCCTCTTCTTGTAGTGGTTAGTTGTACTAGTGGGTCCTTTTGATTCTTAATGGCGACTTCAAATGATCTGATTGAACCTTTCATAGCTCTATCTAGTTGTATGATCTTAGTTCTTGTAGCAGGAACAGGTCTTTTGATAGTCCTCTGAGCTGGGATTGGTTTGTAGTCATCTCTGAATCGAGTTGGTGGTAGGATGATGTTTTCCTCGTAGCGTTCGATCATGTCCTTAACGCTTCTTCGTGGAGTAGGAACTGGTCGGTTGTCTCTGAATTGAGCTGGTGGTAAGAGGATGTTTTCATCAATTTTTGGACGTCTTATAGTATTTTGTTTCAAGATCAATTCGATAAGTTTCGATTTAGACAATTTATTGAGATTCGATTCGTTCATCATCCTATATATTAACTATAGATAAAAAAATATGTTTTTAAACCTAGGTGCGTTTGGCTGCGTTTGTGCTTCTTGGTCTTAATATGACTTGATTTACCAGCCATCGTGTAGTCTTTATAGATTTCGCACGTTAAGCAGAACCATGATTTACTTAGCATGTACTTAGTTTTTCGATGCTTCCTTTCAATGTCGTCATACATTCGTGGTCGACCTCTTAGTCTTTTGATTGGTTCTATGGTATTGTTATCGTTCATGTATATAACGACTATATATATAAATTATTGTCAATTTAATATGTGCGTTCAAACGTGGTTAATTGATTAATTTAGCATGCATCTATATCGAATCTAGATTCTTAAATGGTATCCAACTATTGAATTCATCGCTATACCCTTTCCACGATACTAGAGCTTGTTTTTTCTTGTAGTTCCTTCTAATGACTTTATCGATTCTGAAGATTTCTTGAGTCGCTTTCGATAGTTCAGGTTCGTAGAAAGAACCTTGTATTTCTTCACCATTCGAGTCCTTCAATTTGTATGTAATAGGGTTCGTATATTGGATTCTATCAACTGTAAACACTTCTTCAGTCCAATTCGGAGTATAGCCTTTGTCAAACACTTTACGCTTGTACTTACTTATTCGAACCTTATCGCCAACCTTAAATTTTGGTTTCGATTGTAATGACTCCATATTGCCATATAGATTGAAGTACACAGTTCCTTCGTTCTTCTTCTTAGATGCTTCGATAGGAGTCATTTTGATGCTTGAATGTTTTGTACCATTGTACTGTATCAATATTCTAGGCAGCATATCTAAATACTGCGTATTGCCTTGGACAGTGAATTGCTTCCACATTTTAGTTTTGATCGTTCTATTCCATCTCTCGCAAACAGAAGACTTTTCTTCATTCTCAGTTGAATACATTTGTATACTATGTTTGTCCAATAGCTCTTTCACATTCTTATTGTAGTACTCCTTACCCTTATCAACCCATAGATATTTTGGCTCTCTACCTTCCTTGAATATCGTTTGAAAAGCTTTCATAACTGTTTCGCCTTTCTTATCTTTCAATGGTAAGATCCAACCAAACTTGCTAAAGACGTCTAGAACCATGAGAAGGTATCGATAGCCCTTATTCCATTTGCTAAACTGTTGCATCTCAACGAGATCAGAACACCATATTTCATCAATGTGATTAGCTATAACGCGCCGCCGAGTAAATTTACGTCTTATTGGTCTATGCAATTCATCTGCTAGTTTTACTTGCCAGTTTTCTTCACTCGACGGCTTTTTCCGTTTTTTGGCTTCTTAGCACCCATTCCAAGCTTTGCTTTAGTCGCGATAGCATTCCTTGCTAAGGCATGACCCCATTGGCGATCCTTCCATGGAATTTCGTCTAATGATTTGACCATTTTTCGATCAGCTTCATTTTTGCATTTGACGTCATCATCACAGATAGAATAATCGACATCGTGTTGCATACTCACAGCATCAGTTTTGCCAGTTGGCTTATCGTAAATCTCTAATATTCGACCTGTCTTATCATAAGTCAATTGATTTTCTAAGGGATTCCCAGGTCCTGTATAATGATGACCTGGTAGCGTGAATCCCTTTTTAGGTGCAACCTTTAATATTGCTTTATGAATGTCTAACTTACCTCCTTTCTTCATAGTTTTCATATGATCATCATAGAATTCGGATGCTGGATCTGTTACGTCAGTATACATACTCATTGGATGTTGTATCTGGCCACCACGAACTTTCTTAGATGCTAGATTCAATATGGTTCGACCTTCTTTTTGGATGAAATCGGCAGCTTTGCTTCTTATCTTCTTACCTATTGCCTGTGTAGCACCCTTAGCAAGTGTCGAAAATAGCTTTCCACTACCTGGAACCATTGATAATGCGGCGGCTCCAGCAAGAAGTGGTATTCCAGCTGAAATAGCTAGTGCTCCTGGCAACATACTACCGCCTTGTGTAGATTTCACGAATTTCGACTTTTGACTTCCGCATTCTACACATGCACCTACCAGACGAGTCCTTCCATTTTGAGTCTTTACGATATGCTCGTCTTTCGTCTCAGTTTGTTTCTTTTGTCTTAGACAATATATCTTAGTCATTTCGTATACAATATCGTTACATAATATCGTAAGCGAAGTGCTGTATAAGCAATTCATTGAACATAGATGGTTTGAACTGAAAGTCTAACAAGATGTCGATAGGTTTTCTACCATTTGAGCGTTCTAGAATGTAGAATATGCAATAATAACCACACATAATGCTATCCATATCTTGAATCTGCGAGCTATTGTACTCTATTTGTTTGTTGCTTGTTTCCATAAGCTCTATTACCTCTTCTGCTGGCAATAGGCCGAATGAATCGAAGTGTTCGATGTAGTTATTATCATGATTGTTATATACGGCAACCCAGTGAGTACCATCGCCTTTAAAATAGTCTTGAATATTGATTACTACACACCCGTCATTATTGATCCTATCAGGTAGCATATCTTTACTGTAAGCACCTATGTAGTTGGCGATCTTTAGTTTTTTCATAATGCTATCGATATCGATGTTGCTCAGTGGTCTTAGCGCGTTCCGTAATATGGACGCTTTAGGATTGTCCCTGGAAGCACGAGGCCTTTGGCTGTTTTCTTTCTTGAGATCTTTTTTTTTACTCCATAACCAATCGTACCATCAGAATTCCAAGATCCAATAAACGGTGGTGGTCGTAGGGCTGAAAGATTGAATCCTCTTCCACTTGACTTTGGATTAGTACCTGGTAGAGCGATTCCTTTACCGAAGATACCGCCTAAGAGATTGGGAAGCAGGCTTGCCGCTAAGCCACCAAGCAAAGCCCCAATGAACCCGCCTTGCTTACTTAACTGCGTCTTACTGAGTTTAATATCTACTCCGACGTTTTTCGATTTAGCTTTATGGATTCTATCGATTTGCTGCTTAGTCAATTTAATCTTATCGCTACCTTGATAGTCGCTAGATGATAGTCTAATGGTAGTCGATGTCTTGTTTTGAACAGCTGAAGCTATCTTACGTTTCTGTGCCTCAGACAACTTTAATGATGTTTCTACATAATTCGTTGGCATTCTATATATGATATCGTTAGACAATAATTTGAATATGATTAGAGAATTGCTCCAAGTAATGGTATGCCCTTAAAAGGCGAATTTGGTCCTAGTATCAAGCCTTTGCCCTTCTTTTTTGGTCTACATCTCTTTTTCTTAATGCCTTTTCCTTGTACAGCCTTAGAGACAGAACCAGATATTGCTCCAGTTGCAGCAGCCATTCCAAGAGCTGGTAGGATTTTCTTCAAGAACATAGGAGCAATCATTTTCACTAAATTACCCAATCCACCTAAAAATCCGCCTTGTTTTGAGACTTGCGTCTTACTAATTTTTAGTTGGACTCCAGACATTCCTCTTTTAGCTTCAACCACCTTCTTACGTTGCGCTTTAGTCAGTCCTAGAAAGTCGCTTCCTGTTAGTTGATTGTTGTTCAATCTCAAGCTAACTGTTTTCTTATTGATGTAAGCATTCTTAATTGATTCTTTTTGAGATTCGCTTAGACTCAATCCTGTTCTAATATAGCTCATTTCGTATATGTAGTATAATTAGATAAAATTTACACGATTACATTCATTCTACCAGACAAGCCTTGTAGTTGTAAGTGCCTATCGGATAGGATTACGGCATAAACATAATAAGGTATATCAGCATTGTTAGCTATGTTTCTGAAGTTCCCACCTAGGGTAAATCGGACTTCAATATCAGCCATGCTTGTTTTCAGCTGCTCTGAATGCTTACTAACGTCGAAATGATGTATTGGATACAATGATGCCCAATCCTCAACACTAAGCTGACTACCTGTATCGGTATCTTGGTATTTGTTAACGGCATCCATGAACATCATGTACGATCTATTATAGTTCCTATTAGCTGGAGTGAAGTTACATTCTACTTCTCTTTCTGGATGTTGTACACTATTGATTCGAACACTGATTCTCGTTAGGTTCCCATTATCGAAGATCATATTATTGACATTCTGTGCATTAGCTGTTGGATGACGATCACTAGACTGTAATGCAATGAAGACATGTCTTGGAAGTTCGCTACCTGGCTGTGTTGTAATTCTCCATGTTGGGTTCGTTTCAACGGCTTGGAACATCGTTCTGTATACACGTACCTGCTCGAAGTATAGGTCCTTTATGTAACCACTTACTAGTTTGGCATCAATGTATGATTGAATTTCTAGTGAAGGAACGACTTTAGGCATCCATAGTGATAGGTGAGTAATCTTAAATTTACCAACGCCTGCAGCATTATCTTTCATGATATACTGGTTTGCTGTTGCTCTGTTTAGGATAAGCGTATGTTTGACACTCCGAAACACAGTATCTACATCCTTACAGAATCCGAAAACTTGCGATAGTGGTAGAAGCAGGGATACTTGTTTAGCTCCTGTCGTGATAGCCTGTCGAGCAGTGAAACCTAGATTAGCTGTTTGGTCTTGTATGTATGCAACAACTAAGGCTTGCGTTCCTGTTCGAACGGTAGCTGCATTAGCAGCATCATCGACTGCAGCAATTGCAGTTGTGTACTTTAAAGTTGGTGTACCCGTTGATGTATCTCTAAACCAAAGCATATTACTAGCAGTACTACGGCTATAGTCATCAGAAAACATGACTGTGTTTAGAATTGTGCTTGCTTCTGGTAGGTAGTCATTCACACTTTCTACTATTTGGTTGTTAATCTGATATTGAGCACTTGAAAATAGACTCCACGCATTATTCACAAGCGATACAATATCTGTTGCATTATAATCAGCATTAGCAGCTGTTTGCAGCTTACCACGCACCTCCAACATAGCCTTATGTGGGAGCAGGTATACGTCTTCATCTCGAGTCTCGATGATCCTTTGGCCATCTTTATCCATGTTATTAGAGTCTCTTGGAAGGTATTCGATATATTCGAATTTCGTAGTTGAGTTATCGATAATGTTCGATTCATCGAATTGAAAATATTGGCTAATTACTTCAGTCATATATTATATGATTATACAAAAGTCACTACAATCGTTTCATGCCACTTCCAGCAATAAGATTCGATAAGATAGCTCTCGACCGGTCATTCAAGACTTTCCGAACCTCTGGATTTGACGAAACGTCTCTAACGCCCTGCTTTACTTTTTGAAGGATCGCTTTAGTGCCAACATTGATGGCTTTCTGTTTAACATATGGAAGAGCCTTAGTAATAACGGGTTTTAGCAATCTATTTTTTAAAGCATTAATGGGTCTCGTTATTATCTTGCTAGCTGTTGAAAGCGTACTCTTTGCTTTGTCGAATACGTTCCCAATGAGGTTTCCACCAATGACTTTCCTTTTGGTATATCGTTCTCTCGTTAATAGCATATACATATTGGTTACACAATCTCACTAAGATGGATGTAATACGTAACTCTCTCATTATTCATTCTTATCGAATTACCACTTTGATCTCTAAGCGAGAACGATATACTGTTAATCGATCTTTTCGATATGTTCATATCGAATCGTTGGTTAGGATGGATGTTGATCAAGTAACCTGGAGGAACCGATGGAACGAATGAGTAGATGACCGAACTTGTACTGCCATTTATGTAAGAATCTGTTACTAGATCGCAGTGTACTTGAATAGTATCGACCTCCGTGATTTGCACAATCTTATCGCTATCGTGAAAGCCGTTGCCTTGAACTATCTTAGATTCGAAACCAAGTATCGTCCTAAAACTTTCGTCAATAGTGAAATCCACTTTATAACCATTTCGTATCTCAATCATAGACTTCAGTGTGTTGTAATTAGGTTTAATATCGACATAGTACTTACTGTTAGCAACGTCCCAATCGCTATTTTGCTTCATATGGTGCTTCATAGTGTCGTTTATGTCAATTACGTTGTATGCTCCTGGCGATAATGTTATCGTCTTCCAAGCTGTACCATTGTAGTATTTGAACTTGTTATTTGCACTCGTTATGTTGTACCAAGAGTACCACATAGATGCATTGATTAACGAGATTTGATAGTTTTTCGTAATATCTAGCTCCAATGGAGGATTGAAGTATGTCGTGAAGTTTTCAGATGAACCAGATCCTTTCTTACTATCAAAGAATAACGTAGTTTGCATTATACAGTTTGGTTAGATTATTCTGATGAACATATCACATCCCCATTACTAGCGAAACTCCTCGCGATCCCTGAGACTTCTTCTAAAATCATACTTGAGGTAACGTAACTATTCCACTTAGCGTTTCCATTGTTGTATATTCTATTGATTGTAACGGTTCCTGTGTCTTTCACTTTTATCTGTAATTTATATGTATGTGGGGTTTTATTAAATGGGACGTGGAACCCAGTATGGGACACGCAGGCAAGAGTTTCTGGATTGATGGCTAATTGCGAGCCAAAGCTAGCTCTGTTACGGGTTTGAAGGATATTATTTGGTAATGAATTCGTACTGACATAAGCCAGTAATCCTTGACCTGTAGTTACGACCCATCGAAACCACACATTAGCTCCTCCAGCGTCACATCCAAGGTAAATCGTACACGATAATCGAATTAAATTCGTTGCTTCCTTGGGAGATATCGTGATGGAGAAATGTGGTATGTCTCCCCACTCCATGTCTGCATGACTCCATAAATTCGAAATTTCCTTTGCTATATAAGCGACTGTCCTAATAGGAACCACTTCTTGCACTCTTTGTTCAATAATGTACTCATTATCATCGAAGACAGTAGGATTCACAAAAGTATTTGCATCTAATGCTCCAGCAATGATTGCAACATAGATAGTTATTAGCTGATTGGTTGACTGATTATGACTCAAAGTAAATGATAGTTTACCTGTGCTATTGGCAGATGTTGTTATGCTTAGCTCTTGGAAAGCAGTGTTTGTAGATCCTATCCTTCCACTTTTTATCGTGTTTGATATGAAAGTCAAATTCTCTTCAATTGATAAAGAGCTTAGTATTATGGATCCAATGTTGTTTGCATAAGCTTCGACCCGAACTGTGTATGTGCTGTTGCCTTTTAACCCTAAAGTCGTATTATCATTTTTTGGTATAGTCATAGTCAACGTTTCTGTTGAGTTCGGTTTAAAAGTCTCTAGGATCCTAAAACCTCGATGTTCTGGAGTGATGTTATTCATAGAGTATGCGTCATATACAACCATAAATGAGCTTACACTGCTCGATGATGCCCAATTACCAGACTTCATAAGGAAATTGCCACAATTGAATGTTAGACTACTATGCATAACACTTGACCCAGGCCCAGACCCTCGAATCCCTTGGCTTCCTCGATCGCCTTTCATTCCTTGGCTTCCTTGATCGCCTTTCATTCCTTGGCTTCCTTGATCGCCTTTCATTCCTCGAATCCCTTGGCTTCCTTGATCGCCTTTCATTCCTCGAATCCCTTGGCCTCCTTGATCGCCTTTCATTCCTTGGCTTCCTTGATCGCCTTTCATTCCTCGAATCCCTTGGCCTCCTTGATCGCCTTTCATTCCTTGGCTTCCTTGATCGCCTTTCATTCCTCGAATCCCTTGGCCTCCTTGATCGCCTTTCATTCCTTGGCTTCCTTGATCGCCTTTCATTCCTCGAATCCCTTGGCCTCCTTGATCGCCTTTCATTCCTTGGCTTCCTTGATCGCCCTTCATTCCTCGAATCCCTTGGCTTCCTTGGCTTCCTTGATCGCCTTTTGGTCCACGCTTACCTTCCTTTTGCTCTATCGTACCATTGTAAAGCGTTCCAAATATTGAGTAACTCATCTCTTATATTATATGATTACATTAGTTTGATGCGTATTCGTTGATTCCATTTTGAGCAACTTTTTTAGTAATCCCTGTGATTTCCTCAACCATTATTGATGATTTCACGTATCCATTCCATGCCGCATTAGCGCCATTATACAGTCTATTCAATACCATCGTTCCTGTATCAGTGATCTTACACTGCAGCTTATACGTGTGTAGGATGCCGTTACCGAAATTCTCATGAAAAGAGACGTCTGAAATACAAACGACTGTCTCTGGATCTCTTGGCGGTTGTGCCGCAAATGCACATCTGGTTCTCAAGCCAATTGCTGCATCTGGTAAATTACTTACACCAATAATCGTTTGTAAATGGTGCCCTGGAACTGGCGTTGGCGTTAATAGGACCCATCGGAACCAAAAATTACCTCCTCCAGTGTTGTTTGAGATGTATAGGCGGCATGATAGTCTCATCATATTCGTACCTTTTGGTGTTAGCTGTATTTCGTAATTGGGTATATCCATCCAATCCGTATCGCGTTGAAGCCATAAGAGTGAAATCTCTTTCGCATTAATACTAACTATTCTTACTGGTGTTTGCTCATGCATGCACTCATTGCGGCTTCCAGTTCGAATCGTTCCAAATTTCGTAAAACTCATCTATATTGTATACGTACATTATAGTAGATGAATATAATCAACTTTGACGATACTGAAAAAATAAGTCAGAAACCAAAACATCACTTCTTGCTTCCTGATTGCCATTTTATGCTAGTTGGTAGTACGGGTCAAGGTAAAACGAATCTGCTTACCAATATGCTTTTAAAATGGATGAAGTACGATTCTTGTAAGATACATACTCTAAATCCTCATCAGGATAAGTACAGTCTAATAAAAGAATTCCATGATATCATTAACGAGGAATTAGATGACGACGACGATGCGTGTAATGTCGAATTATGCAATCCAGAAGACATCATACCAGTTGAAGATTTAGATGATGACGCTAATAAGGTTATCGTATTCGATGATATTAAGATCGACAATAAAAATATGAACAACGTTAAGGAATACTTTTCGCTATCTAGAAATAAGAACTGTAACTGCATTTACTTGTGTCAAAGCTATTACGATGTGCCAAAATACATTCGACGCAATACTAAGTGCTTCGTTCTATTTGGCGGATTAGATAACAAGGACATCAGACACATTGCTGATGATAACTGTAAAAACATCAGTCGGAAACAATTCGAAGACATATATCGAGAAGCTACGATAGAACCATTCGATTTCATGGTGTTGGATAAGACTTCTAAGCATATTCCCGAGATGTATCGAAAGAACTTCGACGGTTTATACGTGCATAATACGTAGTTAGAGAATGAGAATTCGAGGGTTTTCGTGTGATTTACATACGATTTCAAAAAGTTACGCTAACTTAGAGTAACGAATTATGTAACTAATATGTATACGTATGTCGTTCAGAACTATTAAGACAGTAGAAGAAAGAGCAAGCTTAATTAACGAATTCTTGAAAAATAGGCAAATCTTAAAGAAACGATTACTCAATAAAAAGCTAGGTGATCAATCATTACGAGAAGCTGGCGAAAAGCTATACCAACCCGTAACAGCTTCAGTCGAAAAGGCGCAGAAATCGGCTGATAAGAAACAAGATGAGATGATTGAACAGCTACAAGAAAACCAAGAGAACATCACTGGAGCAATCGATACACTTAGTGAAGCCATCTCAACACAAGGATCTACTAAAGGCTTAGAATCGTGGATTGGTAAACTGCCATCGCATTACGAGGAAGACGAAGATGAAGACGAAGAGAACGACAAAGGAGCCATTGATGGTACAAAACCAATTTTTGGAGCACAAGAATCTAAACGACTAGAAAAACTAGGGTTCGATCCAAGCTTAAAAGACATACCTTCAGAATACTTAATACAGAATGCCATAACGATACTGAACAAGCAAATCAAATCATCTAAATCACCCACGACAATAAAGATACTAGGCAATCAAAAATTAGCAGCAAGCAAGTACTTGAAGGAAGTGCTAAAACTAAAGACACCAGAGAAGGAAGTCGTATTCGTACCAGATGAGGACGTCATAGAAACGCCAAAGTCATCTAAGAAAACGACTGGCACAGGTCTAAAAATAGGGTCCGATTATACGTTTGGAAATTTGTATATCGATCCAGCTAAATTATTAGAGATGAGATTAGAGGCTTACAATGGTAGTGGTAAGAAGATACTAAACCATAAGGTCGATAATTCATTTATGGAGTTGCTAACGAAACGCTACAATCCTAGAAGACTGTACACTGATGATGCTCAAAGGATATTCAACAAGCTGATTAAGCTCTCGGGAATCTCTCCATATACGTCTAAAAGTGGTAAGATCGACTTAGGAACGAAAAAATCAGGTGGTTGTAACAAAAGTCGTATAAAGTACTACAACAACCCGAATGAGCTATGTGAAAGACTAGAGTTAATAATAGCATCGAAAAACGCTGGAAATAATAGTATCGAACTTTCTAACGAAGCCGTCGAGATACTCAATAAGCTTTCTAACGATGGCTTGATTGACGACGACGAATACAAACAGATGTATCAACAATTTATGTAACGTATAGCTATATGGCAAAGACGTTGAAAGTAGACATATTCAACTTCAATCATATAGACAAGGACTTGAGTGAAGCAGATGTCGAAATGCTAAAAAACCTGTATTCTCACTACCACAAAAAATGCTTCTACCACAAGCAAGCATACAAACGATTCAAGAAGGTTAATACAATTCTACACTTATCGTCAATTGGTCTCACAAGTACAGGCGTAATCATTGGGTCTATAACACTAAATCCAATCATTCTCGGTACAATATCGGGATCAGGACTATTGCTTCAAGGACTACTAAAAATGAAAAACTACAATAGGAAGACGGAAATGAGCAAATTTGCGTACACATCATATCAGAAGATCTTGAATAAAATAAGGGCATATCTGCGTGGAGAAGAACTCGACATCGAAAGATTTACATTAGAGTTGAACTGGTTGGACGATCAAGTTAGTGACCTATGTCCACTAGTTGATAGATTCAGAGAGAGATACAACAAGAAGTACGCAACTAGTTGATCATTGCCATATCAATTATCTTCACTTCTTGCAAAAACGCCATTATGAGTCTCTATGTATAACCATTCATTCATATCACAGATCTTCTTCCATATCCTAACATATCGTTTAACAGTAATCTTCGATATGTACCTAGTACACTTTTGCATATGGATGCGATAGTTATCGATTCCAGATTCGCGAAACTTCATTTCGAACAACTTATAGAACACGAAATCTAGTATTGGATACCTCTTCCGTTTCAATATAACATCAATAGCACTTTCGAATTTATTGAACATCCTACGAATATCAATGCACTCACCATATCGTAAATCAAATTTCGCAATGAATATATTGTCAATATGGTATTTCCTATGGTAGATAGACTTACGTCTCATTCGGTACCTATTTTCGTAGTAATCGATATATCCATTCACCAAACGATATGAATGAACTACACCACAGCTTTTGCAAACATACATACCATTATCATTAATTATCTCTGTATTGCCACAACACGACTCACTCTCTTTCTTGCGTACGTAATCTATCAATCGCTCATTGCAGAAAGGACACAACTCTCCAAAGTCTTTCATCTCATCATGGATTTCTGAATTGCAGTTCATCCTATACTACTATATTAGATATTAAATATAGAGTACCATGCACCAGCATCCATTACATAGAGAAGATGCAAGATACCTCGAATGCACTATGAAATAGAAGAAACTCGCAGAAGCCAATATATGGCAATAGCGGATAGCTGGCAAGGCAATGAAGCCATTAGAATGGATAGCCTAGAATGCAACTATGAAAAGTTGAATACTATAGTAAGAGAAGAATGAAGAGAAGAATTCGATATCCAAGAATTCGACATCCAAAGATTGAAACCGGTTATGGAGATTTCCAAGAATTTGACATCCAAAGATTGAACTGGTTAAACCGGTTATGAAGAATTTCAAGAATTCGACCACGCCCTAAATTGACCACGCCCTAAACTGACCACGCCCTAAATAATTCCAAGGATAGTAGAACACGAACAACGAAAACATAGCAGAATGAAGCTGCAGTAGTATTGAGGGTGGGGAGAGACCTTCTTTGAGGTCGACAACGGATCATTTTGATCTCGAAGAGATTGAAATGGTCCGGTGCCCCCACCCTCTATACTACTGACATGGCTCCTTGGTGGTTTGAATCAGTACAATCACCACACCCGATATCCCATGCGTTCAGTAACTACGTCAAATAATTTCTAGTACTATCACTCGGCCAGTCTCACAGACCTGTTTAGATGACTTGTACGCTACTGATATGTCAAAGATCTTGCACACTGCATACGCAACTTTATTACACGAACCATCAGATCATTTACGTATTTATGCTGTTCGTCATCAGTTTATCAAACCTAAGACGTTTCCAAGAGGTTTATGGTCTAGATCGATGAACATAAATTCCGTGAAGATCTCAGAGTTTCCCCTTTGATGAGACCAAACAACCTTCAAAGATGGTACTCGCTATTTAATTCAGTAATGAATAGACATTTACCCTTGCGTCGAAGAAGGGTGAAAAGACTTCAGCAACCTACTTGGCTTCCATCAGACTTACTGATCGCTATTAAGGAACGTAATAAATTGCTGAAAAAAGTCCAGAAATCGAAGTCCGACGAAGATTGGAAGCGGTACAAAATAAGTAGAAACAACAGCTATTATAAAATAAGAATCTCTAAAGGAAACTACTGTAATAAGTGCATTATTTTAGGGTTTTCCTCACTCTAACTCGATTCTAATCCAAGAGTGAACCGTATATACACAACACAACATGGCCCGGCGACCACCACGCCACAATAGTAGTACCATGCCAGTCCGTACGCTCCTTCGTTAAGTGTCAGTAGTTGATTTCGTAATCAACAGTCCAAGCAGGAGGTCTACGGACCCGCGGTTGACGAGCGAAGGACGTAGTAGCAGGGGAAGGTCATAACCGTTCACCATCTTTAGCTGTATCGTCAGTAGTGTCGTTCACAATCCTCCTACTTGGCAAACGGGACTCTGTACTTTGCGCCAGAGTCTGTTACTCGTCCCCTATGATTCCTGGCATCTGTCTTCTTGTGGCCTGCTGTTTGTCAGCAACGTCGCAAGGTGGTTATTCATCATCATGTTCAACATCTATCTCAGCATTGTAACTCTTTGGATAGCTATTCTGGGCTTCCAGCGGTTTCACCTAAGCCTCGGCTGTTTGGACTATGGGAGCCGGTGCCGTACATGTTGATACCGGGATGTAACAAGGTTTGAGCCTGGTGAAACTGCTGAAATGCACACTAACCTCATGGGAGGTCCTTCCTTTCGTACGCGGTTTCCAACATAAGTGATCTTCTTGACACCTTTGTAAGGATCATGTTATTTCATGGACAGTCCCTTAGAACGACCTTTCTTGATATAGGGGGGGGGGGGGGGGTCAATCAGCTACTCTTGCATTGTAATAGTCTCTGCACCTAGGGCATCGTTGTGGCTTCCTGTCTGTTCTCCCTTGCCAAATGGTGTGCGACTTGATTACTCGATTTCATCTGCTCCACAAACTCTGCAAGCTCTGTTTGTTCGTCAGGCTCCTTGCTGATCATGATATCAATAGGAAGTCTTGCCTCCCTTCCGAACATGACCCGAAAGGATGTCACTCCAGTTGAATAATGAACAGTTGATGACCTGTGGAAGCCACAAATCCTAGTCATATTGATGTTCACTGGTGAACTCTGAAAGCATGTCCTTCGTGGTCCAGTTCACCATCTCTACCAAATCATCGCTTTGGGGATGATAAGGGTTTGTTGTTGTCTTATTAATACCCAGTATTTGTAACATTGTCTCAAAGATACTGCTCTCAAAATTAATTCCTTGGTCACTTTGCAAGTTTTGCATAACACCATAACGTGACACCCAACCACCCACATATCCATCAGTATCCGTGCAACTGTTTTGGAAATATGTAATCAGTGACTATAAGGATACATTTATTACCTCGAGGTGTCCTTGGTATATAGGGGACCAACTACGAATAGAGCAACTCTCTCCATTGGCTAACCCGTATAGCTTGCATTGTGCCAAGAAGGGCACGTGGCTTCTTAGAACGCCGATTTCGCTGGGCACAAATCACACAGTTGCGACAAAATTCCTCCACACCTTCCTCCCAACCTTCCAGTAAAACCTGGCCTTCACCGGTTCTTGCGTCCTGTTGATTCAGTGCTGACCAAACCTCCTTGACTAAGGCTTTGTACGTGGAAGACACAAATGTAGGACTTCCGCGCGTACGTCCATCTTCACTTCCGCAGTGCCCATATAGCCTTCTATATCCCCTTTTGAGTGTAAGCCCTCAAATTGACTCCATAAACTACCGGTAGATGGGTTAGCTGCAAATATTTCCTTGCGAGGAGGGCGTTTGCTTTGTTGGAGCCAGGATATTGCAGGTCCAGTTTGGGGGATCCTCTTGTTGATATTTGTACGATTGAAATTTGTACGGCTAAAGGAGGCGAGGACTAATGCAGACGGATATCGTGTACACAGTAGAAGAGACAATATATTCTAGAATGGTACGTGAATGTTTTTTTTAACCGAAACTAAGTTTGGTAATAGTATCAGGTTAAGCAGATGTTTTCAGTCGGTGTACACCAAATGTTGTGCTCGTTTTATGGTTGAATAAATAAATTAAAGGAGAACTCTTTAATGAAGTATAATGACCCCTAATAATTAATTACATTGTGTTCTTGATACAATGAACCGAACCGAACCGAGCCGCCGAACAAACACAAACGTTTATACTGCATCAGCTAAGATTTCCCTTATCCGATTGGTAGCTTTAGACTTGTCATCTAACTATATCATATGTTTTGTTTAGTTTAGTTTAGGTGTTGTAGTGGAAATTGTGAGCGAATCGACACGGAACTAGAGAAGTTAGCTGCCGAATGAATGTGAAATTAAACTGACACCAATATATCTATAATATGAGTTTCTGATAATTCTATCTGTACCTGGTTATTTTAGCTTGGCTTTGGTCTCTTAGCGAAATGTTTATTATCTCATTCATTTCAAATCTTGTTTCGCTTCAAGTATAAATTACGGGTTTAATGGGGGACTTGTTTGTTTGTGAGTTCTATTGAAGATATAGTATAGCTCCCACGTACGATTTGTTTCCCTTCACGCACTCTCTCCATAGCCAGGTTTTAAAAGTAATAGAGCCTTCCCAGCCTTCAAAAAACCCATTATCTAGGAAGAAGCTAAGTGGACAAAGCGTATATGTGACTCAAACCTGGTAGAATTGTCAGAAACTCATAGCAGATAAATCGGTGTCAGTTTATTAAACTTAGTTTTGTTAAAAAAAAATGCACCGACCATTCTAGAATAGATTGTCTCTTCTACTGTGTACATGATTCCCATCTGCATTTCCTCGCCTCCTTTGGCGTCTGAAGTTTCGAAATGTGTCATAAAAGGGTAATATCGAATTGAATTTTAACCATCAAATCCTAAACTAGAGTCTTGTTTACTAAATATCAAGGAAAAGTCGCTGGACTGCGCTTTACTTTCAGTATCGAAATCCACATCTGGCCATGTTGGGAAAGAACTCGTATTCTGGGTATGACGTCAGAGTAATAATTATCGCAAACGTTAACCGGGATTCCTGTGGTAATACAAACCTCACAATAGATATTCGCACTAAACATTGACAGAAGTATTGCATTAGATTCAGGACATATTGACAAAAAAGTGTGCCACTTTAGTTTAAAATGTTGAAAAACGTGTCACTTGCACTTTAATTAAAATAACGCTTATTCCGTTTCCCGTAATCCCAGGGTTTTATTTTTCGATAACAGGCGGCAGCCGGTGAAATTTGGCGTATACTCTGGTTAATTGTGCCGGTTACTTTAATCAAACAAAGCACGAATCTCTATTGAAGATAGTATGAAAAGGGGAGGTTCAGTTATTAACCTATTCAAAACCACCCTGATTCCGTGATTTGAATAGCGTTCGATAGGTATTAAAATATTTATAAAGTTATCGTTAACTGAAGAAAAGGGTACGTTTCTACTTGTGTTGTGGAATTTTATGACTGAATGAAATTCCAAATAAATGCTTGTGAAAATGTCTTGACCAAATTTATTTTATTCCACGGCATTTCAATTTATTTTTTGAAGTGAGATATCTCTGACATCGATAATATTATGCAGATTTATTACATTTTATTTTCGCAGTTCGATTTTTTTAGCTCTCTATTTCTCGCTGAACAATTTATCGCCATAGTTTCTTGTTTTCCGAGAGTGCTGACGAAATAAACCGAATTATCGTTCCTCTGAGTGCCTCATTACATATATAGATCACATGGCAATAGAGGTAATCGGCAAACGCTGTTGTCACCCAATTCAGATCATGTGATGTAAACACATCACTGCATGACTGCATTATGATTAGAATGAAAAAGGAATAATTCCCCAGAGGAGTATCTGTTTACATCACATGATCTGAATTGGGAGGCAACAGCGTTAGCCGATTACCTCTATTGAAGAAGCTTTATATTTGTCTGTTATTTATATTTAACAATTATTCACTGAAGTCGAAGTGACTATTGGCTGGAAACTACAAACTACAGTTTGTAGTTTTGTGGATTATAGCCATCACAGAATCAAAGACAATGGTAAATCAAGAGACAAATGATTTCGGTATGAGATAAAACTTGAAAACACACCGAGAGCGGCGAGAGAAGAGCATAACAGCAACCGGCTTCCTGAATGAAAACTAGAACTTGTTGTTTTTCTATCAAGAACCAAGGGGAAAATAACTCAAGTAAGTACACTCTTTTTAAGTCGAACAGTTCCAAAGTCTCGTTGTGTTATTTATTGCTCTAAGTAGACGTTATTTCAGTTGTGATTCACGAGGACCGAATAAACTCAACCCCGGCCAAAACTCGTAAGTAAACTTTGATTGTGACGGCTTATGGATTAAAATAAGCTTCAAGTTTAGCCATACTTATTTAGTTGCTTCTTTAGTGGGTTTTGGAAAAGCTTTTTCTTTCATATTATTTATTTATTCGTGAGAAATATCAGTAAATATGCGAGCGGCCATTTTGGTAAATGCCTTGTATGTTATATTCACCTCCAGGCGCTCTGGAGGTGAATATAGCAACGTATGACGTAATTCTCGAGCAATCAGAGCACGGGAATCTCTATATTCACTGATGAAATTATACTAAATACATATAGTGACTTAGCCCTGAAAACCCTAAATTAGTGAGAACCTGTTGTAGATAATAATAATAATAATAATAATAATAGCATTTATTTAAACACGGTATTGGCGTTACTGCAGCATTCAGAGCTGATGTGGCCGTGATAATACAAAAGGAACGATAAAGAAATCTAGCAAACCTCATTGATTATGTAAATTACAAGTTTTTGATTGAAAGGCTATTGCATTATAAGATATTGGAATGATACTAATTAAATAGTTGAAAGACTAACTAATTGACTAATAACTTAATTAGATGAATAAGCGAGTAGTTGTGTAAATGGATAGGCGGATGTCTAATAAATAAATCAACACTTGGACGAGTAAACATGAATAAGTTAGGCATGCATAAATAAAACATACTAGTGGTATGAGAACTTATCAGTGTTGATCCTGACATTTGGTTGCAGTGGTATGGAGTTAATATACTTTTTGACAAGTTTTTTAAAGGTCGAGTGTTTTTTTATCTATAAGGAGATCGTCTAGGTAGTTCCACAGTACGGATGCTCTGTATGTGATTGACTTGCGTATAGCATTTGTACGTGGATGTGGGATGACTAGCCTATGAACGCCTCTTAGAGAGTGTGTATTGTTTCTTAGTGTGAAGACTTTATTTGGGAGTTTCTCTGAGTTGAGCGATATATCGTTTGTGAACAAACGTTGCTAGCTTATATTTGTAATTCCAGAACAGCGGATTCCAGTGTGCCTTGTTGATGACATCTGCACTGGGAGTGGTCCAGTCACATCTGTGGATGATCTTGTCAGCTCGAACATGCATCCTCTCAAGATATTGAAAGAGGGTCGTGTTGCAACTGCCCCAGATAATCAGTCCATAGGTGATGGAAGGCAGGATCACTTTAAAGTAAAATATCTCAAGACTACTCAATGGAAGAAACCGTAGTGCTTTAAGTAGATTAAGTCTCTTGGCAAATGATTTTATTGTCTCTTAAAGATGCATGGGCCAGTTCAGCTTATTATCTATGTTAATTCCGAGGCATCTCGTTGAGTTGACTATCTTGATGTTATTGTTGTTAATTGTTAATGCTGGAATGGGGCCTACGAATCGCTTTCTTGATATAAGCATTGCTTCACATTTTTTAGGGTGTAATGTCATGGCATTGTTGATGCATCATTTTGCTATAAGTCCTAATGCTCTGTTAGTTTCTTTAACAGCAGACTCGACATCATTGGCAATGCAGAATAGGGTGGTGTCATCTGCATACATCTCAATGTATGCATTTTCAATTTGGGCAATAGTGTCTGGTAGATCATTCGTATACAAACTGAAGAGAATAGGGCCTAGGACAGACCCGTGTGGTACTCCACATGTGACATTGGCGGATTGGGATGTGCCTTCACCAACTGTAGCAAACTGGACAGCCATTCCCATAGATGGCCCATAATTCCAAAACTCTGCAACTTATATGGTAAAATGGTGTGGGAGCCTGAGTCAAATGCTTTACGAAAATCAATGAATACCGCACACACGACTTTTTTATGGTCCAGAGCAGAACGCCATTTCTCAGTCATATCCCTTACCAAACCAAACATATGGGATTCATATGGGTATGACATGGGATGTACATGGGTCTGGTATGGGAACTATATGGGTTTGAGTTTTTGTTACATGGGATAAATATGGGTTTACCTACCATTCATAAACCATATATGGGAAAAGTAAGGTTTAAAATGATATCATATGGAAAATACATGGGCAGCACATCCCATATGAAACCCATATATGGAAAGCATATGGGAAAGAGATCCCATATGAAACCCATATGTATGGGAACTGTATGGGCAGACAGGATAATAGCCATACGGTTCCCATGATATGGCACATATATGGGTACAAAGTGGAATTTGTATGGGCAAAACATGGCACGCATAGGTAGAGGCCCATACTATTCCCATCATCTGGTAAATACATGGGAAGTATATGGGGGATGCATGGGCTAAAATGGTTCTTTATTCGCGTAGATCCCATATGAAACCCATATACATGGGAATTATATGGGCAGAGACTGTAACAACCCATACGGTTCCCATGATATGGCACAGCTATGGGTACAAGGTGGAATTTGTATGGGCGAAACATGGCACACATATAGGTAGAGGCCCATACTATTCCCATCATCTGGTAAATACATGGGAAGTATATGGGGGATGCATGGGCTAAAATGGTTCTTTATTCGCGTAGATCCCATATGAAACCCATATACATGGGAATTATATGGGCAGAGACTGTAACAACCCATACGACCCCCATGATATGGCAAAGATATGGGCAGTAGATGGGATTTGGATGGGCAGAATGAAGACACACAGCGACCACACAGACATGAACCCATACCTTTCCCAGCATCTGGGGATACACGTAGGAAACATATGGGGGATGCATGGACAAATGTTTCATTGCTCGTATGACTGATCCCATATTAAACCCATATGTATGGGACTTATATGGGCAGAGAAGATAATAGCTGACACGATCCCCATGATATGGCAAGGATATGGGCAGTAGATGGAATTTGTATGGGCAAAAATAAGGCAAATTAACAGGAATATGTGTGCATGGACTATGCTTTAAGAGCTCACTAAGGCACATGGGAAATATATTTAATGCTGTCCGATCCAGCGTAAGCGCAAAATTTGTTCAACCAAAACTTAGATCACGGACTGAATATATGCCAATAACTGCGTAGAAAATTGAAAATCGCTTTGTTTGGTATATTAAATGTTTGCATTGCGGCTAATTGAAATGCCTTCACAACTCGGTAAAATGAGGATGACGAGGGTCACAAGAAGTTGACGTAACTCGCGATTGTCAATTCTCAGGTTCAAATTTGGCGAGAGTTGGCGGTCAAGCGAGAGCGTAATTGTTCTTGAGCAACTCTCGGGGGGGGGGGGGGGGGGGGACACAGCGACAAATATACCAATGTATCATTAAAATATCAATAAAATATTTAAAAAAAACTCTCATGTTCCCATGCGCTCACATACTCGTTTGATCGGCGCTTAAACAGTATACATTAAATAAATACGTGCACAAAATACATCATGCAAATATTGCGTGACCGTTCAAAAGTACTGGAAAGCCACTGGGAAAATGTGCGTCCTAATGCTTCTTCGCATTTGGTGGGTTACGTTTGGTATTATTAAAATTAGATAAATAAACTGTAGAGTACAATCAAATTTCATTAGCCTCGCCATCCGAATCACAGGTAGCCCAAGCACTGTTTATGGCTATTTTATAAATTTGTATGGGAATTTTTAAATCTAGCTTTTCGATAAACATACTGTAATAAAATGAATAAAACTTGTTTCAGCGAATTTGGGTGCCTGTCAGACTAAAAAGAGCTTGGGCTTCCTGTGCTCGAACAATTGATCGATATTTGAAGTCCCGGATAGTGACTTGATTCCTGATTGGCTAAAACTTGTATTTCAAAATTATTGTCGGTTTCACAGTTCGTGTGGATGCATGTGAACAGAGGCGAGAATCAGCCTTCATACCTTCAAATCAGCATTTATAACTAGATTATATTGCTAGAAAGACTAGAGTAACTGCTGCTACTGAGAGACATAAACTAATTTGTGGATAAATCGGTGAAGAACCGCTGGGAAGACCGAAGCCGAAGGTAAGCATTCAATTTTACTGCAACGTGTGACGTGTCTAGTTCATGTCGTGTACAATCTCACAAAGCTTTCATTGTAATTCAGTTCATCAGTTCGCTAATTCTTCTCATTCTATCGAAGAAATAGCCGGTTTGTAATCTTAATTACGAACAATTCTTTAGATCAGAAAATGGGACTGTCAAAATGCTCCTCGAGTGACTGCATGGCTCCGACTGCATCAGTGCATGCGTGTTAAAATATCGAAGCTGCTTAATTTATAAATATTAAGAAAGATCCAGTTGTATTTCTTATTATATTTCTTCCCAGGTCTTTAGTTGCTCACCAAAAGCTTTTGTATTGTATAAATAAACAAGAGCTTCTAGATAGAGCTGTCAGTCCTGTGGTCAACTAAAAGTGCCTTGAGTTCATGATCAAGTCAAATATTACATCACTCGATCATCAGGCCAAAGTCTGGTCACATGCAGCTCGTTCAAGTTTTCAATGGTAAGGAAAGTACATGTACATTGTATATGGTCTCCTAGTTGACTGCAGAACACCCTGGCACCCCTTCTAAACTGTGCAAAATTTCTCCATTGTATTTAGGCTCATTCTATTCATGAATGATTTTGTGGTGGTTAGGGTTTTTGATTTTTTTGGGGAAGTTTTTAGAAGGTTTGTATGAGGTTTGAGAACATGCATTATTAATGAACCTGCAGTGGCAGGGTATTCTGCATTTACCGGTAGCCCAAATAAAGGTTTAGAAGTCAGGCATCAATTTAGTAATAAAAATAATAGAGGTTTACATGTATGTGGTTTCTCAGGTTACACTTGCATGACTTTATAATTATAAATACATTGTACATGTAGCTAGGTTTATTATAAGTACAGTAATACCATGACAAGAGGGAAATTAGTGATTAAATTTCCCTGCAAGCCAAGGGAGAGTTTGTTGAAGCAGCCGAGGGACTTTTACAAACTCTCCTGAGGCTTGAGGGGGAAATTTAATCACTAATTCCCCGAATTGTCATGGTATAACTTTGTAATACTCTGATCGCCGAGGAACAGAACAAATCTGTGAGAATTAAGTTTAGTTTTCTCTGCCTAAACTAAAGATGTCGTAGTTGAGTTGCTTTCGAAAATGTTTTACTGCTCGATTGAATGACCTTGACTTCCCCTGGGGACAAGTGTGTTGTTTTTGAGAAGAATAGCAGTAAAACACAATGTAATTAATATGTGCTTGACTAAATATTTAAAGGTCATGCATATATGGTTTTAAGTACATTGTATCCCACATGGAAGAAGCGGGTTTGAGAAATAAGAGAAGAATGTGCAGATTGAAATACGTGATCCCACATGGATTACGTTTAAGGTTATGATGAAGTCGGGTCAGTTTGGGTTCAATTTTTTCAACCGGGAGCACAGGGCTTAAGTCGTGCCAGAGGGGAGCAAGAGTTGATGCTTTACACCCTCATGTCCAGCCTGCATTGTCTTCTAGTTTTCCCTCTTTACGATGCAAGCAAAAATTAGAAATATGCATTGTTCTTGCAGGGAAATTTAGAAATTTCCCTGTTGAAGACAATGCATATTTCTAAATTTTCCTTGCATTTGTAATGAGCCAGGGAATTTAGAGATTAAATGTGTGTGACCAATCAAAGGAATCCGAGGCGATCATGGTATTATCATAATTATGACCTGTAAGCTAAGGGTCCCTGCATGATTTCCTTTCAAAACCATTTACAAAAGTCATGTGATGGGGGCTTTACATATTTGATGTGAGCCCAACCCCTGCTAGATTTTTTGCTTGTTGTCTTGTAATTTGAAAGTGGTCACGTGATAAAAAAACATTGACTCCTAATGGGGCCATTGACTGAGTATAAAGGTCGGGCCAGAGAGCAACATATTTAGCAGCCCCCCTTAATTTCCAGGTCCAATCAGTAAATCATAGTTCCCCTCACTAGGGCGCAGGCAGCTACATGTATATGTACATGGGGCTTTCAAAATGTTTTTGAGTAAGATGTCAACAAAGGAAAGTACTAGGCATCCCCCAAAAAAAAATGAGGAAAGTTTATTAATTTGTCTATTGATAAAGAGAAATTTAGCCCATGTTGTACCTCGAAGCACAGGGAGTTCTAACTTAATACATGTACACATACCATTTATATGCTGACCTTTTAAACAGAGCTTGAGAAGCTTCAGTCTTTTGGCCGAATGAATCTCCTAACACCCTAATCTCACGCTTAGACTCTGCACGGGCAGAGGAACTTGGACTCAGATCCCTCACGTGCTAGCGGCCTAATCCCCTGACTACATCATTGTTGTTTCTAATATGAGAAGGGAGGAAACTAAAGTCACATGATGGCTTGATGATCGCCACACGATACATGGAATGGAAGTAAAATTACAGAAAATCGAAAACATGAAAATCAGAATTAACAGAATTCTTTTTCGGTTTGGTTATTATTCAAATATTTGTAAAAGCGATATCTACATGTATGTGTTTGTTTCTTTGACTCAGATTTTCATTACATGTAATTTATAAAACAGACAAATAAATTCTGTCAGTTATGATCACTGAAAAGAAAACTGAAAGAAACTATCGAAGCTGAAAATCAAATTCCAGTTCTAGAAGCATTATATTCAAATTAGTATATTAGCAAGAATTCTTCAGGCAACTTTGAGAACGATTTCAAATGCCAATGGCTCACATGAGTTTGCAAGGATTTCTTGTCAAGAGATTGTAAACAAGACAATTAAAAGAACATTCAAAAGTAAACTTTGCTTACTTTGCAGGTTTTTTGTCCTTGGGCCATTCGACAGTATTTGGGACATGGAACTCTGAATTCTTAATTACTGAAAACTTACAAGATCATTGCATTTTCAATTATTTGATAACTAAAGTATAACAAAATATGATTTTGAAATGACGGCACACTCTTATAGTCATAAATTATCATTAATTAGCTGAAATACAAAATTGTCTGTCACGGAGGGGAAAACCACAAAAAACCTGAGCTACTTGCTTTATGTCAAAAACAAATAAAAAATATCAGGACACACAGTTCTTCACACGCACTAATAGAGAAACAAAAATTAATTTTAGTTGCTGTTAAGGAGGTCTTGCTATAGTTCGTCCAAGATCAGGGAACTTTCCCCTCCTGACAAAATTTGGTTTAAAAGTTTTGATATTTCCAAAACAGTCTAAACAAAATTCACAATATTTTATAAACTTCTGAGTTCAAGTTCAATATGACTATATAAAATAAAATAAAAAATTCTGAACTGCAAGTTTTCTTTGTTCTATTTCAATAATAACAAGTGTCACGGAGGGGGAAATTATGTCACGGAGGGGAATTAAAACTTTAAAAGCTGTTTAAATAACTTAGAAATTGCATAAAATGTGTAATTTTCATACATGTGTGTACATTGTACCCAAATCACATAATTGTAACCTATGCGCATGCTCATAGCAGCAATGCATTGTAGGCAAAAGTTCATTTGAGCATGCTCATAGCAGCAATGCATTGTGGGCAACCTTTGCCGTGTGCTCCATGTAAGTGTAACTAGTATCATAGATTGACATCTACAGCCTTATTGTTCCCAGTTTGTGTTCCCAGGATAATTACATAATGTTATATTGTAAGTTAAATTAATATTCCAGTGGGATTAATTAAGACAACATTTTTGGTTCTGTTTTCATTCACTGATTCAAAATGTCCTCATCGCCAGTCAACTGGATACTTGAAGACTTGAAAATAATATTAAACTTTCCCAAATCACTCTTAGATTCCACTAGCAGACGCACAGATGATCAGTCTATACACAGTAGTACAATAATTGGAATTTGGCTTTCGAAAATACAGTAAATGCAATTTTGCTTTTGTCTCTTCTCCCTACTGATGTCACTAATCAATTGTTCAAGGTTGTCAGTCATCTCAGCGAAATTACTTCCGTTCCATGTATCGTGCGGTGAACATCGAGCCATTTGTCGAAAAATCTTGTACTCCTATTTTAGTGTTTTGAAATGAATCATTTCATTAAAACATTGGCTAGCACCCCTCTCTGAAAAGGAAAGAATTGTTGGTAGGAAAAAAAATCAAATTTGTCGAAACGGGACCTGGTTATTTCTTACTCAATTATACACTTGAATTTAGTTTCCTCCCTTGCTACTTTCTAACTACATGTAGTTACCATGCGATATCTGAGTCTGAGTTCTTCTGCCCGCACTGACTTAAGCCCAAAATTAGGGGTGCTAGGTTACACTGTCAGTGGTCAGATTCGTTTGGCTGTAAGACTGAAACTTCTCTGTTAAAAAGGCAGCATACATGTATAAACGGTTGTACTAATTAGGTATGGTTTTCATTATATTAGGAGCCAGTAAACTGGTAAACATTACTGCTGCATGGTTGTTAGGACCATGCAGTAATATTTTTGTTGGCTGCACCATTCTTCATTTCCCTCATATTGCCATATTTCAGTAGCATTAAACCCTCCTGAAGGTGGATAATTAAACATAACTTTTAGATTTTCATTTTCTTTCAGGTCGAGATATCGAAAGTTTACTGGAAGCACGAACCATTTTAGTTTATAAGAAGTCATAACCAAATAAAACTACACAAAGGTGATCTTCAATTTAATAGTCAAATTGACAAATTGAATTAGTGAGTTAAGACCTGATCAAAGCCTTGCATGTATATTTTTTATATTAATTAAGCTATTTGTCGTTATTGTTCATCACAAAACTGTTGAGGGCTTATATGCTAGTTTTAAGAACATCAAATTTCCAAAGGAAACTATCAGCCGATAGTTCCAAGACAAACCCAGTCTGTATGTCGTTATTGTTCATCACAAAATGATCTGCCGCTCTCAGCGGGCACCGATAGTTCCCATCCACGGATGATAACTGTGACGTCACATGATCACTTTTAGCTTATAGTGTGCATGTCAAAATTTTCTGGTGAACTATAACGCCTTATAGTTTGTATCCATGGGCGACAACTATCATGTCTAGTGATCGGTTTTAGACTGAGTGTGCACCAAAATGTTGTGGTGAACTATAACAGGTGGTAGCACCCTGAGGGCGGAAGAGAATTTTGTAATGAATAATAATGACAAATAGTGTGTCTGTCTCCGAACTATTGGCTGATAGTTTCCCTTGGAAATTTGATGTTCTTAAAACTAGCATAATTTTATAAGCCCTTGAACTGCGTCCTCAGACTTATAGTTGGTTTCAGAACATGAAATTTCCATGGGAAACTATTTAACAATTATTCACCAAAGTGAGCCACTTGTTTTAGAAATAAGTATATACCACATATTAGTGAATAGTCAGCACCAAATAGTTATATTATTTTCTGTCAATTGGACAAAAACTTGTGTAAGGTGATCACTGCTTCGCTCGGAGCTGAATATGAAATCTTATTCACTGTTTGATTAGCCAATCGGAGTGTGCGAAGAGCACTATTCACTGGTGTGGTATACACTAATAGCCGATAGTTCCTCGACAGATGCACTATAAAGGTTCCTTGTTGGACACACTATATTTGTATAATAGTGCCTGCCCATCATTTGATCAATATCCAATCAAAATTGGAGAGAATTTCCTGGTGAACTATAATGGCTGCAGATACATGTATATGAAGTTAGTGAGGGAATTAGCCCTGAGTCAACTACATTTTCACACTTATCATAGAAAGCATGCAAGATCATCAAGTCTGTTAATTTAAGCATAATAAGGCTACATGTATATGGTTCTTTCCAACATACAGTAGATTCGATTTATATACAATTATAGACATGTTAGATATTCTTCAAATCAATATTAATAAGTCATAATACCTTATTATCTAGTACAAGCGGCTTAATTCATAAATTAAACACATTTTAAAGTAACTGCCTGCATGCTTATAATCACGGAAAATGGCACATGCAACTTTTGTATTAAATACCAACGAAAATAATGCTTGGTACAAGATTGTTACAGTGTTTAGAACAACTTACAGTACTTTGTATATTTGCTGTTGAAAATATAAAACGTACTGTACATGTATGTCACAAACTTTAAATATAGTAGTTTGATGCACTCATAAATTTATAATAATATTCTTCTGTGTAATACATGTTAGACATCTACATGTATGTGTTTATACCATGGCATCAATGAAAATAAAGACATTGTTAATTGAATTATGGTTGAGAGTTCTAATATTTATATGAATTAAGACATGGCAACTGCATATACTTGTACAGCAAAGGATAAGGTACATTGCACAGCTGCTAGAGTATACTGGGGGTGGGAATCAAAACAATTTATGGATATCATGGGTACATTTTTGTATGTTACTGCATCATGACATGGGTATTGTATGGAGAATGTATGGTAATAATGTGGGTATGGGAACTGTATGGTAATGACATGGGTATTGTATGGTAATGACATGGGAACTGTATGGTAATGACATGGGAACTGTATGGTAATGACATGGGTATTGTATGGTAATGACATGGGAAGTGTATGGTAATGACATGGGAACTGTATGGTAATGACATGGGAACTGTATGGTAATGACATGGGTACTGTATGGTAATGACATGGGTACTGTATGGTAATGACATGGGTATTGTATGGATAATGAATGGTAATCAGATGTGGGTATGGGAACTGTATGGTAATGACATGGGAACTGTATGGTAATGACATGGGAACTGTATGGTAATGACATGGGCATTGTATGGAGGATATATGGTAATGACATGGGTGGTGTATGGTAAAGGCATGGGTATCATGGCAAAGGTATGGGTAAGATATGGTAATGATATGGGTAAATTTGCAAGGAATGGGAATAGAATGGAAATTGTATGGGTATACTATGTAAATGGTTACAGGTTTCATATGGCATTTATATGGGAAACCTATGGATTATGTATGGGAAACGTATGGCAAGTGTGTGGCTTTTATATGGAAATAGTCTGGGACAATGGCTTCTCCCATATATTCACCATATCACTCCCACGCTTATCCCATATGCTACCCATAGTATTCCCATTCACAACCCATGTATTACCCATCCCTAAATATTAGAAATAATTAATCTTACCCATATACTCCCCATATATGAAAACCATATGGCCATATATGGGAACCATCTGGATTTTAGACAAATCCATACTTTTCCCATATACTTTTATATGGGCAATGTATGGACCAGATATGGACCAAATATGGGTTTGAAAATATTGCCATTTAGACAGCATGTAACCCATATATGGGAATCATATGGCCCATACGAATCCCATGCACAACCCATCACATACCCATATATGGAACTTGAATGGGCCCATACAAAACCCATACAAGGGCCATATATGGCCCATATTATGCATGTTGGTAAGGGATGTGCAAGCAGAAGTTCAGTTGAGTGCCCTTCCCTGTATGCCCATTGATGAGGACTGAGAAGATTATGGTTCTGCACTGTGTGTTCTATAATCTTATCTGAGACACAACGTTCCATAAATTTGCTTGGGATGGAGAGTATGGAGAGGGGACGGTAATTCTCTCTCTCGGTGATATCGCCTTTTTTGTGGGTTGTCCTTAGGCGAGCACATTTCCAAGTCGCTGGGACTTTGGTCTCCACCAAGCTATGGTTATAAATCTCAGTCATTGGGGGTGTAATCGAAGCTCCAGCTAGTTTTAGGAGTCTTGGTGAGATTACATCTGGTCCAGTGGCCTTGTGGGCGTTTAGTGTTTCAATGTATTTCCCCACCGTTTCCTAAGTGATCGTTAGTGATTCCAAGGTTGGTGTAACTCTTATTTGTAGTGATTGGAGAGGGATAGTCGATGGCGGGAGGCTTAGAGCCTGTTTTTCTCCAATTGTAGCAAAATACTGATTCAAAAGCTCAGCTTTTTCTGTATCGTTGGTAGCCAAAGTCCTGTCGTCTCTTCTTATTGCCGGAGGAGGAGGATCATTACAAGGGTGTGCAGCTTTGTTTATTAAGTTCCAGAAGGTCTTGCAGTCTCGAACCTTTTCAAATTGATCAGCATAATAGTTTGCTTTGGCTTGTCTTAGTTCATATGTTACTTCGTTTCTAATGGTCTTGTATCTCTGTCTTATGTTATCATCATTTGACCTTTTCGATTCATTTAGTAATTTGTAACGCATATTCATCTTATGCCTGGTTAAGGCTGGTTAAGGCTGGTTCACACTAGTGATGTAACTGTAAGCATAAGCAATATACACAGCCTTGGTAATCACATCTGAGTAGAACAAGCACCGCTAATGATCATTGCATTCACTGCATCTGCACGTTTGTTGCCTGTGCGTATACTTATGTTACTAGTGTGAACCAGCCATTGGTTTTAGTATTTACTAGATAACTGTATTATTATGCTGCCACAAATTATTTATATTCACTGTAAGATTATGACTTGCAAATTATTCATTATATTTTATGTTACAAGTGCAAATTTGATTGTCTTTTTCAGAAAGACTGTTCACGAATTAGTCAACATTCAAATTTAAGGCACCAAAGTAGTACAAACTTATATATCTATTCATGCACGTGTATAGGTTGTTAGCTGACAACCTACGAGATTTTGTGAAATAAAGGAAATTTGAAAAATAAATCAAGTTTTTTTGTGATAAATGAAAGTTAAATATAAAAATGTAACTTAAGGTATATGTGCATTCTATGTTTTAAAAACGTTATATCAACTTTTACAAAAGGCTGATGAAACACTTGTTTGGGTTAAAATAACCATATTATCAACCATTTGAAAAAAGGTTAAATTGGCCAAAGTAAACTAAAAAAATTGGTTCTCTCAGATGCATCCCAAGTACCATTTTAATTAGTCAATTTGACTAAAGAAATGGTTATTTCAACCCAAGTAGATACGTCAAAAAAGTCAACAATATGATATTTTTGTATTACAGGTTCTGGTTTCAACTCGTAGCGGCCTAAATAAGATAACAACAGGTCATATTATTAACCTGGTATCAACTGACGCCCAGAAGGGTAATAAGTTCATGTCCTAGATACAACAATAGGTTAATTACGTTCTATTATGTTTCGGTCATAGAACGTCAGTAACATATTGGTGTATCTAGGACATGAACTTATTACCCCCAGAAGCTGGAACAAGTAGTGCTTGGCATAGTTTACAGCATGGGAATTCCGTATGATATATTATCATCCATCATATTGCTGTGCTTTCTGGTTGGATGGCAATCTTTGGTAGCTATATTGTTATCACTGATAGTGATGGTATACATCATTGGCATGTCCAACAAGTTTGCTGAACTACGAAAACAACAAGCCCAGGTAACAGACAAACGCCTGTTAGCGATGAATGAGATCATCTCTGGTATACGAGCCTTGAAGATGTTTGCCTGGGAATTGAATTACAGAGACAGGATTATGAACATCAGAAGGTAAAGCTAACTCATAAGTGGCAATAAAATAAACAAATGTTTTAATTATATGTAGTTCATAAAAATATTTTTAGCTAATTAAGCAATTAACCACGCCTTTCAATTGGTTTAATTACTATCGAAATAAACGCAGGCAAGATGTTATTAGGCGATGAGATGACACGATCTGGAGGGTTTACCTCATCCAGGTAGGTGGGAGGGTGACATCTCAAGATTTTCTATCCAATAAATAGCTTATTAACTAATAACAGTGATATGTTCATCTTACAAATTTTTACAACAACATCCAATTTTCTCGCTAATCTAATTGGCTATCCGCTTTATGCAATTTAAGTACCGGGCAATGAAAATGACGTCACTCGCAAGCCGCGATAGCTTTGCAAAGTGCTTTCACTTCGAATGGCTATTAACTTCGCTTCCAAAAACAATAAAATGAGGACTTCACAAGCATTTCATTACTAGGAGAAGTTAATCGGTAAGTCAAACTTCTTTGTAGCGTACATGTGCCATTTGGCAAAATGTGAGTTTTCTCTTGAGTGGAGAAAGTTTAGGTGACTCAGTAATAGACCCTTCCCCGGTTTTTGGAACTTTTGATACATACGTATAAAAGCAAAACCGTCGATACTGCTGAAAAGAGCACCTATAAGTTAGTCAAAATCCCAAATTTGAGAGTTATATCTTGAAAAGGAGCAAAGATACAGGCCCGCAAACTCTGAAAATTTCGAGAAATTTTCATAAACTTGCCCCCTAGTTAAAATGTCCATACAACCGTCTGTAAACTTTTCCGAGTTTGCGGGCCTATAACTTTGCTCCTATATATTCTAACTATTCTAACTTTGAATAACTTTGGGGTGCTCTTTTCAGCAGTATCGACGGTTTCGCTGTAATACGTATATGATATCAAAAGTTCAAAAAACCGTGGAAGGGTCTATTTTGACTAATTCTCTCAAAGCTCAGAAGTCTTGAATTATAACAAGAACTTTTTTGGTCCAAGAAATGATTTCACCATGCAGCATTCCATCAATGACAGAAGTTAATCGGTGAACCAAATGCTATTTGCCTTTTTCAACTCGAAAGCAGTTTATTACGCACTCGTTTGAAGCTAATTATAAAGTGCTTCTTCGTTGTTAAAAACAAACAAATCGCGTACATTTTTCCATTGCGATTCGTTAAACATATATACTCACAAAGAAATAAGATTCATGATGCTGTAGAGCTCGTTTAAAAGTCACTGTTGGAGGGGTTTTATGAAATTAGGTGATCATTGTTATTTTGACTAAATCAATTTTATATTAATTGACTAAACATCTGATATTATTGTCTTTTTAGGGAAGAGGTCAAGATCGTTCAAATGAAGGGTATCATTTTATCGAGTTTCTTAGCATTTACCTTCACCACAAGACCACTGATTGCTTTAATATCTATTACCGCTCTGGTTTACTCTGATGTTCATCTCTCCGCTTCAAACATTTTCACCTTGACTACAATTCTAAACATTTTGAACTCTACGACTCTATATCTTTTCTTATTCATATCCTGGGTTGTAGAATCACAAACTTCAGTGAATAGAATGGAACAATTTGTGTTGACATCTTCACAAAACTATTGTGCTCGTCGAGAGAATGAAATAAAAGATGGAACATTAACTGGCAACAAAATGCAAAGTCCAAGTTCAAAGGATATTACTCGTAAAGGTAAGGTTGCAAAGTCCTATGCGGCCTCCCAATTACCAAATGTTATACTACCACACCTAAAAGTAACTGACGCATCAGCCTGTTGGAGGGAAGAGGAAGAGCAATGTACTTTACGTGGAATACGTCTTCAAGCAACAGGAAACCAGCTTGTTATAGTCACTGGAGCTGTTGGTAGTGGTAAGTCGTCATTGCTTATGGCAATCCAAGGAGAAATTCCCATTTAATCAGGGAGGATGTCTGTTCTCGGTAAGATTGCTTATGTTACTCAAATCCCAACGATGTTCTCTGGGACTGTCCGTGAGAATATCCTCTTTGGAAAACCTTTTAATCAACAAAAGTACCAGAAGGTCTGCGAAGTGTGCGATCTTCAAGAGGATATGAGGCATTTTCCAAAAGGAGACTTGAGTATGATCGGTGAACGCGGGGTGAGCCTAAGTGGTGGTCAGCGGGCACGTGTAAGTCTAGCACGCGCAGTGTATTCCGATGCTGACATATTCTTATTGGATGACCCTCTGAGTGCTGTAGATGCTAAAGTTGGTCAACACATCTTTGACAAGTGTATCTGTGGAGAGTTATCTGGTCGCCTAAGGATTCTAGCCACACATCAACTGCAGCATCTCCATCGAGCTGATAACATTATAGTTTTGAGTAAAGGTGGTGTTCTTGGTGAAGGATCGTATGAAGATCTTATGATGAGTGGTATTCTCAGCAACTTGGTTGTGGATGCTTTTGACAAAAAGATGGAACTAAGGCATTTAAGAACTGAAACTAGTTTGAATGACACTCATAGACAGGAAAGTTGTAGCCAGGATGTAGAAACAGCAGCTGAACATCGAATGGTGGGTACCATCACATGGCGTCTATACTGGGACTACCTTAGAGCTGGTTTACCTGCTGTGCTGATCATTGGCCTTTTTTTATTGCTCGTCTTGATGCAAGGTAATGTTGGCTAATCAAGAATCATAAGTAAGATATTATGTTGGATCTGTGATCGTGGATCTATTCCAGTGATTACCGTATATACTAACTTGGTAAACATTTTACCATTATTAACCATGGCAATTATTGCATAAGTTTCTACCTCGACTTTAAGTCTTCCTATTGCGGCTAAGAAAGAGTATAATACTGTTTTTCTTCAGTTGAATCTTCAAAGTAATAATTTGTTTAAGGGCTACGAAGGTGAAGCAAAACTAACGATAGCAAAAACAGTATTTTTCATAGTTTTTAAGTCGTGGATGCACGCAATCGCTTGCAGAAAGGAGTTATCGGGATGGTTGCATGGGGTAATCGCGCAACTCACTCGCTCACTAAGATGGTAGCAGAACGGAAGGCCCGGGATGCAGATTGATTATACCATCGATATTTAAATAATTAAAAGTTTAAGAGATTCAGTAATTTCGCTGTCTGATGACGTTTCTAAAATCCTCCAAAGCCTGTTGTGTTATTGTTTATCAATGCTGTGCATTGCTTTGTTTTTATACATTTTCACCGCATATTTTCAAATCTTGCGGGAGACGTTCTTGTTTGCATTAGACCAATTTCACAATCACGTGCAATTGTACAAAGCCTTTGTTTATTTAGCGTGCTGGTAAATGTTAAATAGTGGGTGGTGCATCAGTTAAAACAAAATACTTTAACATTGCGCATGATCGTGAAACTAGCCTATACTGACGTAAAATGCTGGTGACGTCAGGTGTTGCAATATCACTCTCCGACTCGGGGTTAGAGAATCAAATTTAATATTATTTCCATATTGTTTTCTTCTTAAAAAAATGATTTAATATTTCGAAATGATCGTAACAATTGTGCCATACCAATATTCCATAATTTCGTAATAATATTCATATTATGATCTATTTTTCTTGTAGTTTCACTCCTAATACCCGATTGGTGGTTGTCACGTATGGTCGAAGTGTCACACAACGAACAGAAGAGCGTTACAACACTCGGTATCTACGGAATAATAACAGCAGCTGCTGTAGTTTTGTGCCTGTTGAGCGTGGGTCTCTTCTTCTTCTCTATCCTTAAGTCATCTGAACGTCTACACGATAAAATGACGTTTGCTGTCATCAAGTCACCTGTGTTGTTCTTCGATACCAATCCAGTAGGACGTATCATGAACCGCTTCGCAAAAGATATTGGCACCATGGATGACGTATTACCCAGTACAATAACCGAATGTTTGATGTACTGCTTTAATTTGGTTGGTGTCGTCTGTCTGTCAGCTGTGGTGAACGTCTGGTTGCTTCTTGTGATCATTCCCCTGATGGTTGTCCTTTTGTACATCGGAAAGTACTACCTTAAATCTGCTCGGGAACTTAAGAGATTGGAGGCGATTCGCTGCAGCCCAGTGTATGCACACATCATCGATACCATCAGAGGACTGGAAATCATCCATTCATCGAACAGGGAGAATGATTTCTTGGATATACACTTAAGGTGCGAATAATGAAAATATATATATATATATAATGTTTTCACTGAAAGTAAAGGTTGCGCAGTATTGATACAGTTTATTGAGTAATAGTAAAGTGCACCCGCCGTGATAGGAACCGTTTCACAAATATAGACGCTCGACTCGCCAGAACTCACCTGTTGTTTAAAAATCCATACCTATCCGTGCCTTTACACTTTGTCCACCGCATAAAACTACGTACTGCTAGATAAACAGTCCGTAAACTGCTATTAAATTGGAAACGGTGGGTAACTTGTTCCTATAGAAAAATAGTGTTGGTCGGCGGGGAAGATTAACACTGTGACAGAACGAGACGGGACAGTTCCTGGATTTGTCGTTTTCACGAGTTTTGTCAATCCTGAGGCCAAGGTAGCATCGGATCCTGTTTTCTCCCGTCAGGTGCTTGGAAAGATACAATCATCACACAAGCCGAACAGATCTAGAAATACTACAAGTAAATGTCTCAACTACAGACAGGCTACTATACAAACGTCACTTCTGTTAACCAAGATAACAAGAATTTTCGCGCCCCTTCTGGTAACGAAGAAAACAAGATTAAGGGTATCCTTTGCAATGGTTTGCACGATCTAGTCACCTGAAAAGCATTTTTGAGAAAATCCCTCGATGAGAGAAAGGCTCAGCTCAAGGACAAGGAGATATGCTTTGGTTGCTATGGAAACGGCCACACTTCCAGGGGATGTCTTCAGAAAAGAATATGTACAACCTGTCAAGGGAAGTATCCCACTGGTCTTCATGACAACCACTTTCAAGTGAGAAGTCGAATGAAAGATCTACAAATTCCAGAGAATCAATTCCCGTTGCCGAGACCGACATCCAAGAAACGGTAAAGAACGGCCGTGCAGTTATCGATTAGGGTGTTAATATAATGCCTATTGTTGCAGCTAGACTCACGTCGCAGGGCAAGGAAGTGATAGCATACGCCATGCTCGATAACTGCAGCTCAGGGACCATTATCACAGAAAAAGTAAAAAGAGAACTACAAGTGCAAGGAACAAGTACGAAGCTCATGATTAAAACAGTGAACGGTACAAAGCTGCAAGATACAACAGTGGTGAATGGTTTGATAGTCTCCAACGTAGACATGAAGAACTTTGTACAGTTACCGAAGACCTATACAAGGAACGAGATCCCTGCATCAGCTGAAGAAATACCAAGACCTAAAACAGCGCGAAAGTGGCAGCATATTGAGCGTATAGCAGACAAGATACCTCCATTCATGGCAAATGTCGATGTTGGTTTATTAATAGGAACGAAGTGTCCTAAGGCTATTGAACCGAAGGATTTCATAACCTGTAACGGCGGTGGACCGTATGAAATTCTTACGTTTGCCGGATGGACAGTGGTAGGACCATTCAATGTGCAGAATGAGAAGAAAACTGTTAGTAGTCACAGGATTTTAGCAAAAGAGGTCAATTCCAACAGGCCGCTAAGCCATCACTTCGCGATTAACGACACTGTGAAGGAAGTGATCGTAACTCCACAAGCCCTCACATAGATGTTTGAACAAGATTTCAGCGAATCATGTGTGTCAGTCATGAGACTGGCCTCTCGTATGAAGATCGCTGCTTCTTACTAATAATATCAAACATGCGAGTGGTCATTACGAGATACCACTCCCATTCAAAGACGATAACGTTTACATCCCAAACAACACAAACCAGGTCCTCGAGAGAGCAAATTGGTTGAAGAAAAAGCTTGCAAAGAATGACTGCCAATTTTATCGTGATTACTTTAATTTCATGAAAGACATAATCGCGAAGGATTACGCAAGGAAAGTACCAGAGAACGTTCAACTTCCAAGTCGAGGTAAAGTGTGGTATATAACACACCATAGCGTGTATCATGACAGGAAACCCCAGAAGATACTAGTGGTGTTCGACTGTAGCTCCAAGTTCCAGGGAAGGTCATTGAATGAGGAACTTTTACAGGGACCAGATCTCACTAGATCCCTAGTTGGCGTTCTTACAAGGTTCCGACATGAGTCAGTAGCATCTATGGGAGACATAGCAGATATTCTATCATGTACGAGTTCCAGAGGAGCAAAAGAATTTCCTGAGGTTCCTGTGTTGGCCGGACGGACACTTGTCCCAAAACCTATTCGGCGCTGTATCGTTACCAAGTTGTTCCAACTTCAGTCTTAGAAGCGCGGCAGATGATTTCGGAGGAGAAGAAGAGAGCGACGAAGTCTTGAGGAGAAATTTCTACGTCGACGCCTGTTTGCGATCGGAGCCAACTGAAAGCGATGCCGTGAAGCGGATTGATGAAGTGAGTCGTATCTGTGCGCAAGGAGGATTCCACCTCACCAAATTTGTCAGCAACAAGAGGTCTGTGTTGCGTGCCGTCCCAGAAGAAGACAGAGCTAACGAAGTTAAAACGCTAGATCTTAGTCACGAACAGCTGTCAATAGAACGCGCTCTTGGCGTAGAGTGGTGTACGGAACAAGATACAATCCGAGTCAGCAACTTACTCAAAGACACGCCTCTAACGCGCAGGGGTAACTTATCTACCATTAGCTCGATTTATGACCCACTAGGTATCGCCGCTCCAATTCTTTTACCCGGCAAGAAAATAATCCAAGACTTATGCAAAGAGAAACTGGATTGGGATGAAGAGATATCACCAGAATATACTGGACACGCTGGGAGTGTTGGAGGAACGAGCTGTCTTTACTCGAGAAGTTCACGCTACAACGCTGCTTCAAGCCTGAGTCATTTGGTAACGTAGTCTCACGGCTGATTTTCAGACACCAGTTCTACAGGATATGGCCACGTGTCCTATTTGATACAAGTAAACGACAGAGGACAGATATATTGCGCATTTCTAATAGGAAAAGCACGATTAGTGCCGATGAAGATCATCACCATACCGCGCCTTGAACTGACGGCCGCAGTTCTGTCTGCACGTGTTGGAACTTCAGTGTTAAGAGAGGTTGATCTTCCAATAGAAAATCAAGTGTATTGGATAGATAGCCAGACAGTAATTAGCTATATTAACAACGACAAGAAACGCTTCCAAGTATTCGCATCCAACCGTGTACAAGTTATCAGAGAACTCTCTAGTCCGACACAGTGGAAGTATGTGGATGGCAAAGATAACCCAGCTGACGATGCGTCACGCGGATTATCAGTCAAGCAATTCATTGAACAAGGTAGATTGGCGTCAGGACCAGAGTTTCTTCGAAAACCTGAAGAGGAATGGCCCCATTGTGAAGTGATTCCAAACGAAGATGTGCGTGATGATGATCCAGAAGTAAAGAGGACTAGCGTATGCGCAGCAGCAGTAGAGGCTAACATATACATCCTTCATCGCTTTGAGTATTTTTCGCAGTGGATTCGTCTCAAGAATGCGATAGTATGGCTGCTGAGATTGATGCCAAAACGTGTAAAAGAATTCGAAGAAACTGACATTTTCTCAAGCCCTGAAGTTCGTACTAGTCAGCAAAGACCTAGACCAATTACAGTTCACCAGCTTGAAAAAGCCGAAGTTTCTATAGTGAAGATAGTCCAGAATGAAGCATTCCACGAGGAAATTGAACCTTTAAAAACAGTTACTGCCTAATACTTGAGAGACAGAGAGCTAATCAATGGAAAGAAGATTGAGATAAAGAAAAGTAGCTGTTTGTATCGCTTGGATCCATACATCAACCAAGATGGTGTGCTTCGCGTCGGAGGAAGGCTTAGTAAATCAGAACAGTTATCAGAAGATGAAAAACATCCAGTAATCATTCCTAAGAAAGGTCACGTGACGGATTTCATTATTCGTCATTCACATGAGAAAACAGCGCACGCAGGACGTGGAATGGCGTTGAATGAGATCAGGATTGGATAATCAAGGCTAATTCCGCAGTTAGACGCTTTATTGCAAAGTGCGTAACTTGCCGGAGATTGCGCACCAACGTAGGAGAGCAGAAAATGGCAGACTTGCCTAGGAACAGGCTATCTCCAGCCCCTCCCTGCACATATTGCACTGTGGACTACTTTGGGACGTCGGTCATCAAAGAGAAAAGAAAGGATCTGAAAAGATATGGGGTCTTGTTCATGTGCTTGGCCAGCCGTGCCGTTCACATTGAGACAGCAAACTCATTGGACACTGACTCATTCATAAATGCCCTTAGGCGCTTCATAGCAACGAGAGATGATATCCGATCAATGGACTAACTTTGTGGGAGCTGACAAGGAACTCAAAATGGCAAGGGTTAGAATGAACCACGACAAGGTCGCAGAGACGCTACTAAAAGACTTCAGTGCTGATTGGACCATCAAGTGGGTTCGGAAACCACCGCGAGTTTGGGGTAGAGACGTTACTGGTAGACATTATTGCCTATTGCATTCAGACGTCTCTCTCGGGAGGAACGAACCAGAGGGACGGCTAAAATCCAGGCTAAATGATTGTGGCTTATAAAGATGGCAAGATGTTCATAAAAATATAATAATAGAAATACAATGTTCTGTTCTGGTAATCTTAGCTAGATAATCTTAAATTAATCATGAGATAGTAAAAGGATCAGAGACTATATGCCCATTTTTTATGGAATGAAAGGTTAACAAGAATAAGGAAATATAGATCAGAATAATCTTTGTGAAGAAATAATTCCTTCTGTTATTTTGTAGGAATCAGAATGAAAACACAAGAGCATTTGTCCAAGTTTTGATTACAAGTCGCTGGCTTGGACTTCAGCTGGATTTGCTGTGTGCTGTATTTGTGATAGCAGTTGCAATAGGGTCACTAGCTGTAGCTCAACAACCTTAATTTGTTAAATATAGTGAATCTGTGATAATTTGTACTCTGATTCTAGAGGTTTTCTCCGTTTCTTAGAGAGGCGCGCGCTGAGTAGCCTGCGAAAACATCCGCCTCTATTCGCGGGACGAACGAAGCCCCACGAGATCTAGAGAGACGTCTGCGATTCGAGCCGAAAAATTCCACACTGATGACGTAAAATCCCGTTCAGAATCCGTACGGGAACACAGAATCGCTGATTCGGTCAGTTCGTTAGATTGCATAAATAATCTACTTCGCAAAATCAGTTTCTAGCACGTAATACATACATACATACACACATACATACACGCATACATACATACATACATACATACTTTATAGTTTACACGTTAGAAATCATCAGAAATAGTACAACATTAAAAATAAAATAATAAATCGTAGAAAGAATGCCTACTGCTTTACATGTTTGACGTGTCTTATAAAATTGTAATTACTATAGTGTATATGTTTACGTAGTTTAGTTCTAAAAATATTAACTGTATCAGATAATCTGATATCCTCAGGCAATGAATTCCAAAGGTCAGTCTCGTAGCAAATTCGTTTTTTGCCAAAGTTAGTCCGGGGTTGTGACGTATATATTTTGGAACTCGCACCTCTCAGATCATATCAGTTTTAAGGCTGAGTTTAAAGTAAAGTAAAGCAAAATGAAAGTTTCGTCTTTCAAACTTCTTAGTCAAGTATGCGGGAGCCAGACCGTGCAGGGCTTTGTACATTAGGATAGCCTTTTGGGTAGCCTGCTTACAGGCTCTCGGTTTTGCTCGGCCCACAGGTAACCCAACATTTCCACCCGATCCAAAAACTAACATTTCCGAAAAAACCGAGAGCCTGTAAGGGCTACCTTTTGGGTGGCTCTCTGACTGTCGAGTCTTTTCCAACTGAGGGTGCCCAAGAGATCATCGATATGAGTCTGGAATGGGAGATTTGTCAGTATGCGGGCTGCACGATTTTGTAGTTTCTGAAGTTTGTCTGCCAACCCTTTGTTTAAGTTACCCCATACGCAACTAAAGTAGTCAAAATGAGATTGAACTAGGGATTTGTATAAAAATTCCGAGTATGGAATGAAAAGTATTAGGCTTTTAAGGGCACCGTAAGTAAACTGTTCGGTCTATCGGATCTCGCGCAATGGATAATCACTTTCAGAGCTTATCCTGTATGACAGTTGTTCACAAGACTATCCACTTCATGTACAATCGATATCAAAGATAACTGGCTAGGGCTTATATGAACTTTAACGTGATGCCGACTTGTGTAAGAGCAAAATGTCGCCGAAGTTATTTTCACAAAAGCCGTCGCGCAGTGAAAAATAATTTTGATAGCTTCGAACCTATGACAATTGTTCACAAGGGTATCCTCTCTCAGTTGAACGGGATAATTCGCCTTCAGGAGTTACATTCTAAGAGATTTCGTTTGATTTTCAGAGCTTGGTGCATAGAATTTATGTCGTAATGACGGCAATTGTGTTCAGTTTCTAGCGCGTAAGTAAATTGTTCGGTCTATCGGGCCTCGCGCAATGGATCACTGTTAGAGCTTATCCTGTATATATGACAATTGTTCACAAGACTGTCTTTTGTCAATTGCTGTTTTTTTTTCGGTTTCAGGAGTTATTTTCTAGAAGAATTCGTTCAATTTTCAGAGCATGGATAGAGCTGTCTTTGTTCTGCCTCGTTTCCGTGCCGTGAATACCTTGGGGTTTTGTGATTTTACGTCATCAGTATGGAATTTTTCGGCTCTAATCGCAGACGTCTCTCTCGTGGCGCTCCGTTCGGCCCGCGAATAGAGGCGGTTTACGTTGTTTTCGCAGGCTATGCGCGAAGCGGTGACCAGCGAGCCACGGAGCGGCGAGGTGAGAAGCCAGAGAACCTCTGGTAGCGGCGACACGAATTTCACTATCATGCTAACGACAGGTGTCAATTAACATCACAAGCAACCAATCACAACACACCTACCACGTGGTGTCTTGGGGTAGTAGGAAAGGAAAAGTGGTAGTCGTAAAAAAATACTTAACCAGGGAGTAGAAAGGAAAATTAATATTTTGAATACGTACGTCGCAGAAAGGAAACCATTTCTTCAACACCAACCGGCAAGAACTTCAAAATGTTTCATTTCTGCTATTTGACCCAAAGATGTTCACTGACGATCTTCTGCAGGCTTTCATATGGACCATACTTATTTCACAGTACTGTTTTCGATTTTAATTTACGGGTTTTGTCGTTTGAAATTCATTTTAACATTTTATGCCTTTTAACATATGTAACTTCTGTAACATTCCTCTATGCCTTCGAAATCCCGGTCTAGAGCGACGAGGAAGGCCGAAGAGAGACGAAGCGACTCGACAAATAATCTTTCATCAGTCTGCCATCTTTGCTCTCTATCAGCTCTACAAGATAACAGTTGCTGTTCAAAAGGAATACTCAGAATATGAGTTTCCCTCTTTTTTTGTTGCACAAAGGCAAAGTAAGGTGAAAGAAAATATTACAGTTTCGCATGGCTCCATAATCAAATTTATGGACTGGGGTCTTTAACCTGGGGGGGGGGGGGGGGGGTGCTTATGCGAGAAATGGGTAGGTATGTGCGTCTATGAGTTTCAAACCCTGATTGCCCTACTCTTTGTGAAATAGATTGTTTATTTGAAAAGGAATTATAAACGCATTACAAATTGATATAAAAATACATTAATGCTTAGTATACAATGGCTGGAACATCAAAAAGCATGACTCTGACAGCCCAAATTAGGTTCAAATCCTGACCCTGACTGCACAAATTAGGTTCAAACTCTATCGCACCCCTGTCTTTAATCAGCTAGAAATTACGAATTTCGCTAACCTAAGCCTATGTATATATACTTCTTTCATGAAACTAATAAACAATCAAGAGCATTCGAGTTAGACTAGCAATGCTATGAGCAGACCACCCAATAATCAAATACGAAGAAATGCACGCGCGTATCAGTTACAAATTTCCAATATTCTTGAAGATTTGAAGATTCAAGAGTTTCAATTCGTTCTAAAATATTTTTTAAACTTTTTTTTGTGTGTTTCGTTAACTTTTTATATTCGTTTTTTAGTATATAATTTACCCCTTACAAAGGGGCATGTTGGAAATTGAAGTATGAGTTTACTGACTCGAAACGATTCTCTCTTTAGTTCCCAGCATGATTTATCATACCACCTCTGTCGTTTAGCTTTAGTTTTGTTGTTGTCTCTATTCCTGTTATTTTTCTTAATTCGACATCAGTGATAATAGTGATAATCAGTGATAATAGTGCCAAAAACTTTCAACTACATTATCGATATCGTGCCTAAGATTTGTGAGCTTAACTGCAAAAGAGATTGGTGAGTGGCATGAATTATAACAAGATGGGTTTACTGTAAAAAAGACTATATAAGGGAAACGATTGACACAAACTATGTCATAATCAATTGTGTTTGATCCACGCGGTGTAAAACATGTAAATTGGCCTGACAAGTCACCTTTGGTCCTTCCGTGAAGTATAATTAAATTAAAACCGACACAAACCTCCATTATTGATCTTCCAAAAGGTGTTATATGGTTATATGGTTATACCGAAGTGAAACTGAGCAAGATAGTGAGCCGTCGTGCCGCCCGCTACCAGAGATTCTCTCTCTTCTCTCTTCGCAGTCCTCGCGGTTCGCTGATCACCGCCTCGCGCGCGCCTCTATTAAAGAAACGGAGAAAACCTCTGGAACCAGCCGTACAAACTATCACACATCCACTATATCAAATTAAGGTATTCGTTTACCTGTAACCAATATTGGTAGCCAATCGGCTTGCAGTATTCAAACTTGTCGAACACTAAAGATCTCAAATCCGTGCCCGGCCTAAACTCGCAATTTCGACAGAGCAACTGCAGCCATTCATGTGCACCGATAACTAATTACTCGGGCCAGGCCTTCGGCCGAGGCACGAGTCAGAAAATGCAAGTGTTTTATTCTTCGTGTCGCTGTTTGGCGCCGGCAACCAATCAGATTGCACTGGTCACGTGACACGTACGTTGCGCCAGCCATGTGACATCCTGGATGTGATTTTCAGGTTTTTCAAGATGGCGACGAGTGGGAGTTAGCAAAACAATACAATACAATACAATACAATATTCTTTATTTACAGAGGGAAGACACATTAACCTTACATAGTTATCTAACATTTAATATCAGCTGTTTTTTTGTGTAAACCAAAGGTTCCTTCAAGTGCAATACCAAGATTTTTGTCTTTTCTAAAGCTGAGAGGTGTTTCACGGGCTTTGGACGGGAATTTATCACATATCCAGATCCACTCAAGGAAGATCTTAGCCATCGTCACGAGTGGATATCAACACTAATACTAATAGGACTAAGAGTGAGACAACAGTTTGTAAATGTAAGTAGTTAAACTGAACATGATAACTTTTATACCAATTGACTGTGGTTGTGTTGTTATTCATTGTTATTAACCTCTCGGAAAGTATAGTAGAAATGACGCGATTTCTCAGTTCTCGATCTGACAGGGTCCTTTTAAAATATTATATGCACATGTTTTTATAAATTCGGGAACGAAAATCTAGCAGGATATGGCGTGAACTCTACCCTGGGTACCAGAGGTTCTCACTTCGCAAAGCTTAGGCACGAAGCTTTTCCACCGAGGAGCGAAGCGACGCTTGCTCCTCGACACTTTGTCCTCGCTTCGCGTCACGCAGTTTTTTGTTTGCCGACGATTGATACGAACGGGCTTCAAACTCCGGCTTTATTTATCTTCTTTTTATTTTGCTGAACTGCACAGAAGACCTTGAAATTACCGTTAAATAAATCTTCCTTATTTATCCTAAAAAAAGCTTTGATTTTATATACCCTCGAAGAAGGAATTAATTTTACTTTCTTCACTTCGCCTTCTCTTTCCGTTAACAATAGTCAATAGGGAATGGACAATCTGAAATCTACAATGAACATACAATGTTTACCGTCTCGTTTTTCTCGGCCAATGGAAATCGAGATACCGTGGCGCTGTAATCGGTTCGGCGGCAGAGGTTTCTTTGTATTAAATTTATTAGCACAAGTTTCAACTATTCTCTTCTCTTATTCCTAAATTCTAAAGTGTATAGTTTTTACAATGGGGAGCTGGGGTGGTGCAGTGGTTCATCACCAACATTTGCTGAATTTCTTTGTGCTTGTGAATTAAGCTATTTTCTAATTTTTGATTTTTTGGGTATAATCACTTTGATAAGTTATAATTTAAAAATAGGTAATTTGTCTCTACCAGCATGCTTTTGTATAATAAGTGTTGGTGGTGACATCACATCATTAGTACTAATTTGGGCTTATACATGTTTGCACTTTAAGATAACCCTAAGGACCCACCTCATAATTGTATTTCTTATTATGCCTTATTACTCCACATTTCCATCATCTTATGAGAAAATAATATTGTTGTTGTTAGTAATGGAATCAAATATAGTAGCAAATGGCCCAATTCCTCAGTTCTTGGATCTGACCATTCCAGTATCGGCACTTTCACTTGGTCAGGAGTACCAGTACTTTTTACAGTGCGACTACTGAAAGCAGGGCCACTTAGACAATGAGAACCAATCACATTGCAGAACGAAAACAAAGCATTACAACTTCGGTAACTTTAGCCAATCAACAGATAGCAAAGAACAATGCTACTTGACTTGGCAGAAATCTGAATATGCTTTGTTTTCGTTCTACAATGTGATTGGTTCTCATTGTCAAAGTGGCCCCACTTTCAGTAGTCGCACTGTAAGAATTATTCGGGAATGAAAATTAAACTTGCTGTGACCCCAATGATAGAAAAGAAGGAGTGGAAATTGCATGTTTGTTTGTGGCCTGCCATTATAAGTTTCAGTCTCCTTCAAGATGTAGAAAATGAACACTAGTGCTGTGCTCACTAATATTTGAAAATGGTGGTCTAGCTGTAGTTTACAACCCCAATCGTCTCCTCTGGTTCGTTATTGAGAATTACTCAAACATCTAGACAGATCTAGATAGATGACTTTATTTCACATGTAGAATGACACATTCTAAATATTCACAAGGAATAGCCGAGAAACATTATTTGGAATTACTACTCAAATGTTAACCATTGCACTTCAATCAACAACACCCATACCAACTTTTTATAATTCTAAAGATCCTCAAGGAACTATTATTGAAAAGAAAGTAATATTAAACTACATACATGTAATAATTATTGAAAGAAATTGTGGCTGAAATGTATGTGTGTTGTGTGTGTATTTTGGCTCTATCATTTCCAAACCTGACCCCCACCCCCTCCTTTCTGGGCATACATGGGGCATTTTGACATTTGTAGTGCCATTATATATAAATTATCACAAGAGCATCAGTAGTGAACCAATTCTCGGGCTCCCCTAGCACAAACCATATATGACAAAATATGCTAGAACTCTATGTATTCAATACCTAGTTACTAAGAGGATTTCAAATGAAAGTGTATTCCATCTTCAGTCTCATGTGGCCCGAGTGTAAGCCCAGATGGGCTCTTGTTAATAAAATAGACTGTAGCAAAACCGCGCTAATTACGATCACTTTCACGTCACGCCATTAGACTCGATTATGAAAGGCGCGCCAAAATGTGAATTCATATGCATCATAATCTGTATGCATGAGATAACATATATCTTTCAAATTAACAAATGTTATCTTTATCGCCATTTTTTAATACTCAATCATATCAAATACTTATCATAATTGCTGTAATATCGAACTCGAAGCGTCTCTCGTTGAAATATTTCACCCAACTCTAAGGAATCCGTTTGTATCCTCTGCCGGCTTAGAAAGCATATACAATCACCCGACTCGAAAACATTAAATGGGTTGAATCCATCACATTATTTAAATTTAATGTTGTGGGTTGAACCCTGACGAAATTATAATCTAAGCAATCTCACAAAAATGTGCTCGCATTACAGTCAGAACACGTTGTTTACCTGTGAACCCTAGCTCTAGGTGGGTGACAACTCGTCGTTTACCTGGGACTTGTGTTTAGGTTTATATTACGGGTTGGGTTATTATTTTTAAAAGTGAGAGTCGTTCCATCGCAAGTTTCTGTGATTCATTGGTAAAGTTCTGGTCTTGCACACCGGAGTTCTTGGGTTCAAACCTCGCGGCGGCGAATCGAAAGGTAAGATATAAAAGTAAGATATATTAATTAGACAAATTGAACTTAGAGAGGGATACCCGTACCAGCAGACTTGCAGCAGGTCTTCCTAATAGACCGGTTCGTGCTCATCGTTGCATGATGGGTAATCAGGACAAACATGGCGGGAAATACCGTGTTTGTGTGAGAATTCAATGTTGATTTTTTTACCAAAAACATTGCGAACTAGAGAAATCTAGTATCCCAAATCAAAAGAAGGGCTGTATGTGTTTTCACTATTGATTTGTTAGGTTAGAAGAAGTAGTCTACGCTCGACAATCTTACTTTGATTTGTCCCATATATTTACTGTAAAGAGCCGCGATCAAATTATGAGTACCAATGATAAGAGCTGACTGGGAGAGCTTGTCATTGATACATGACATAAAAATAAAAGCTATTTTATCTTGAATGCTAATTATGTCATTAGTTGGCATGATTATTCCAGCACACTCACTCATGTGTGCAACGATGAGCGCGAACCGGTCTTCCTAGGCGACCTGCAGGTCAAGTAGATGTCTGCAAGGCTGTCCTTGGTCTGCTGCAGACGAGCGTTTTGTCTACTTCACGTCTACAGATTAACGTGCTGCAGGTCTGCTGCAGACGAGCGTTGAAGTTGTGTGGACTTCTGTCTGCTCCACGTCTGCAGATTAATGTGATGTAGGTCTACTGCAGACGAACGTCGAAGTTGTGTGGACTTTTGTCTGTTCCACGTATATATATAACACCAAGTGGCTTGATCAACGCTGATGCCGGTTATTTTTGTTGACTGACAAGTCATGTATCCAAATTCATTATGTACCATAGTTTCAATGACTATATCATTGACAAGAGCTTTGCATGCCGCTTCCAAACGTGTTACACACGGAAAAATAATGTGACCCTGTGCACTTCACATCACGGCCAAATCAATTAACACTGAAATCGTGTAAGAGTGTCCGCTGAGTGAAGACAAAAACATGCACCATGTACGTATATTTACGAATTAGAACGATGGGCTCTTCTTAGATATCTGAAGCTTAAGAAGCACAGTTTAAACGCATTGATTTGTGGTTTTTATGTTCCGGGGTTTAAAGAGATAATAAATATTTGTTCTTCTGTTCTTATCAATGTGCATTCCGGTAGAAGTATGCACGGTACGCGTACCGTATAAATAAATTTGATGGATACAACTACGATATCCAATTCCAATCACGCGACAAATGGTATTCACGTTTGGGCGCCTTTTTTCGAACTGTTTGTGCTAATCTTTATCAGCCGTCGATCGGTTTAGTTTGCACATTTATTCAACTAAACAACTTAGCCGCAAACATTCATCAATATCACGGACAACAGAAAAAGTAACATGGACTCGGGCGATACATGTACAGTGCAGCTATGCAGTGGAATAAAGGAAACATCACAAAGGGCCGGGAAACAAAAGTAGGACCTGCGGCTCATTTGATTGTTTCACGGTGATCCTGGCGAAGATTGTCTCGAAGAAGTGGTCTGTGATAGTTGCCAACTGTCCTCGTAAGACCAGGGTGAAGCTGGTTACTGATTCGCATTTCCTGATTCGGCTGTTTCCTGATTCGGGCATTTACTGATTCAAAACCGGGGGGGTTAGCCCTGAAAACTTCAATTGTGCTCTAAAATCGACTTAAAGGCTAAATGTGAAGTTGATTTACCTAAATATCATCACATTGGTATCTAACCTTGTATAACTCTGCGATATATCTTCCAGTTCCACTGCTTAGTGTATTTATCTCGGTGCTTACTGTTTCACGGTCGATTGACCTCACCAACTCAGATCAGAAGCGCAGCGAATCGCTTAAATGCTCCTAACTTAATTTTGAAACCTTGCATGTATTGTTACCTACAAAGGAAACGATATACTTATATGTGTCCCGTATTTGACGAGTAGTATGTTCGATTTTCAAGCATTTACTGATTCATCGCATGGTTAGTTCATGTCGTAAATGTTAAATAATAATAATAATAATAATTTTATTAATCCTTATACTGAGATAGTACATTGGAGTTTCATGACATAACAATTCTTACTTAAATTAAAATAATTAGGTAACTATATCTTTTTCTACCAAATTAAGTATATTGTACAAATACTTAGCGGAAATCTTTAAAATACATTCATCATTCATTGCTAATAGATACAGAAACAAGGACCTCTTATCAAATAACCGAAAACTATCATTAACGTTACATAGGTCACTAATAAAATCCTGTCTAATTTTCATGAAATTAACGTTTGTACAAGACATTGTATAATGAAATTCATCACCTACTTCATTGGAGTTACAAAACGAACAAATACGTTCTTCAATAGGAGTGTTAGTGTATCGCCCGGTTTCTATAGGCATCTTATGAGCTGAAATCCTAATTTTAGACACAGCCTGACGATGTTTACCATTCGTAACGTAATACAAGTACCTTTCAAAATTCATATTTGACTTAAATAAATTAAAAGTACGTAGTTTTCTGTTATTGTGAATTTGACTTTGCCAGAAACTGACATAGAAATTGAAAAGCTTAGACTTAATCGTTCTAATAAAAGTACCTATATGAGAGGGAGATATGTGGAGATTCGAAATATGACCATAGCCACATAATTGTAGTATTGAGTTTATAAAAATGACACAACTGGAATTTGAAGTCAGACAAGACTTAGAAGCTTTGCCAACGAGAGTATCGTTGAAATTAGCGTCTTTTAAGCGTAACCAATATTTCAAAGTCAATATTGCGATCTGTATTATTAAAGGTGTTCTTCCGGCTAATTCTGAGTATACTGCCAGGTTTGATGCTTTACTGTGAACACCCAGAATACGCTTACAAAATTTCAAATGAAGTTTCTCTATACAACTTACGGATGTAAATAGTTTACGTTTAAAATGGTCGAAACTAGATATTTTTCCCAAACACAAAAAAACCCAAATTTCACAACCATAGGCGTTACCACGGAGTTGAAGAGTTTTAAGAGCACCTTCACGGGGACATTCTCAACATTCGAAAAACATCTAAAAAGGCTATGATACGCCCGTAACGCCTTGTTGTACAACAATTTTTGGGCAATTTTATAATTACCTGCAAAGTGAAAGATGATACCTAGGTACGTATATTCTTCTACACTTTCCAAAATATCATTACCGAAGTACCATAAGAGTTTATTTAGTTTTAGTCTCTGAGAAGATGACGCAAAAATTAAGATTTTAGATTTTTTTAGATTCGCACATAATTTCCATTTTTTAGTATATGAATGTAGCTCCCGGAGACACGATTGTAATCCAGATTTAGATTCAGACAACAGAACTAAGTCATCAGCATATAACAAACAGCTTAACTTAGTGCCATTCAGATTTACTGGGTCACAACTGTTGTTAAATAAATCCGGGATGTCATTTATGAAAATATTAAAAAGTGTAGGACTAAGGTTACATCCTTGTTTAACGCCAACTTCCGACTGAAAAAAGGGTGTGATACCTTTACTTATTTTCACAGCGGATTTAGCAGAGGAATAGATACTGAGTAAGATTCGTAAGAAATTTCTACTGCATCCATACTTGATGAGTTTGAAAAATAATCCCTCTCTCCATACACTATCGTATGCCTTCCTGAAATCGATAAAACAGGCAAAAACAGGTTTGTTTTTTGATTTATAAAAGTCGATTATGGTTTTTAATACTAACATGTGATCGGATGTTCTAAAACCTTTCCTGAAACCTATTTGACTTTTATTTATTATGTTATTTTCGTCTAGAAATGAATTGAAGCGAGTGTTCAGAATAAGAGTGAAGAATTTGCCTAAGCAACTACTAATGGATATACCCCTATAATTATCAGGATTTAACCTATCACCGGACTTATGTATAGGTACTATCAACCCCTCTGACCATGTACGGGGAAAATGCCCATGACTAAGGATTGTGTTGAACAACTTAATGAACGAGGTGCTAAAATGCCTAAGGACGATTTAATGATTTCGTTACATATAGAATCTCTTGCGTTAGCCTTTTTGTTTTTTAGTTTTTTGAAACTTCATTTATCTCGTTTATTGAAATGGGAACGTCAAGAATCCTAACGTTATCAGAAGCCCAGATGTGATAATCCTTAACTATTTGAGCTTCGTTACTTTTACTGTGTGTTGTAAAGTTGATCTTATTCAATTCTTTAAAGTACTCGTACCACACAGAAGGAGATATGTCGTTAGAAGCGCTTGGTAATTCATTTGACTTAATAACATTAACAAGTTTCCAAAACTCCTTTGGATTGTTACTTTCTAAGTTTTGAATTTATCTAATAATTCATTTTTAAATTGATTTTTTGAACGTTTAATTAATTGTTTGTATTTTTTCTTGGTGGAAAAAAACTTATGTCTTAAGAAGGGATCGCCTGGATATTTTGAAACCAAAAACCCTAAGTTGCGTAGCTCCTTTTTGAGATCATAACAATTTTTGTCGAACCATTTTTGATTTTGGATAACATTATTCTTTTTCATACGTTGACTTTTGAATTTTCTAGTTGGTAAAACCTTTTTAGCCGCATCGACTAAAATGTTTGTAAAATCAAGAACCAACGCATCGATATCGGTCTCCTCCTTACCTATCGAATCAAACAAAAAGCTTAATTGCATATTGACCTCATCCGATTCAATGATACCGATGAACTCATTTTTGAATTTATCATTCCAAAGAAAACTCTCTGGATGAGACTCCATTTCGACTTCATTTTCTAACCGGTTTGTAAATTTAGCGTCCAAGACAAAGGAAAGAAAAGAGTGATGAGAAAATTCTGTAACGCTTGAAACCGTGAAAAGATTGATAGATGTGAATAAGTCACGAGAAACGATAGCGTAATCAACAACACTCGCGCCATTATAGGTGTGACAAGAAAACTGACCAAGAGAATCTCCCTTAGTTCTACCGTTTAAGGTTATAAGATTGTTACCAATACAAATTTCAGAAAGCAATCTTCCGTATTTATTTATGTGGGTATCTCTAGAATTTCTAGGCTCTAATGTGTCAGAGCGATGACCCGTAACGTTATCGGATACGTCGGCAATGTAGTCTTCTAGGTTTCCCATTCTCGCATTAAAATCGCCGCACAAAATTAGATCACCCTTTCTAGAGAAATTATAAATGTTTTCCTGTAACGAGTCAAAATGATCTTTGTCTAATCTTTTTTCTCTAGAAGAGTTTTTGGGGGGAATGTATACACTACAAATGAAAACGTCGCGTTTCAAGTGGAAAAAATCCTTGTCTAATTTCCACCAAACGAACTCTTCACAACTATCCTTATCAAGAAATTTGACTCCTTTTCGTAACGATGATCTTACTAGCACGGTAATTCCTCCTGAGTTTCTACGAGAATTTGGATGTTTGCTTCTACATTTCGAAAAAGCATAAAAACCTTCGACACTGAGGTCGTGACTATAAGATAACCACGTTTCAACGAGAGTAACAAAATCAAATTTTGCTATACATGATTGAAAATCTTCATCAACCAGATTCCCAAGAAGACCCTCGACGTTCCAACTACAGAAACTCAAATATTTTTTGTCAGACATTTGTCGTAAAAAACGTAAGAAAACGAGCACAATACTAGGGGTAAAAACAAACAAACAAACAGCGAAACTAACGCCATCTCCCACAAAACAGCCAAAAAAATATAAAAATTTGTTGTAACTTTCACGGAATTGAAGAAAATTAAATATATAACTGTATGATCCTAAGATAAATAATGAGTTAAGGTGGTCTTAATTGATTGTCAAACTGCCGCGAAAGCATGTTCATTGGAGGATAACCAACTGCCTGTGGATAACACGATAAACTCGGTGGCGATGGAGGTACCATAACCCTCTGATAAACTTGACTCGGTTGCTGTTGAGGCTGGTTATTCACACCAACGACTTGAATTAAGTTTTTTAACATATCGGATAGGCTACTTAACTGGGAATTAATTAAAGTAATGTCATTACTAACTATTACTTGTTCTTGGACTGGAGTGACATTATGGCTGCTTATATGATTGTCATCTAAGTGAATTCGCCTGTGAACTTGCTTTTGGTTGCCTTCAAACTGGGACCATTGGAGACCAAGAGAGACACGGATTCCGTTTTTCAGATTCCTGGCGAACAACGGAACCCCCCTACTCCTATTGAGATGTTTACAATCGTAAAAGTAACACTCTTGGCTTAGATTGTGGTTGTCAATGTGCGTAACATTTAAGAGGCTTGTGACTTTCTCATGGATCGAAACGTTCGCCATAAACACGAATTCGTCCAGTTCATCGCCCCGAGGAGTAATGCCTGACAGAATTATCTTCTTTCCAGGAAAGGTTTGCGAGGCGAGCGACACCATTTCTAGTTGTTTGTTTACAACATGCTCAACTGTGAACGACTCCAAATCATTCACACCAGTGTTTATGATAATTCCTTTCTTTACTGAGAACCTTGGTGAGTTTAGAATTTTAATGGCCGTATCCGTATTCCCACACGGAATCAACTTAGATGTACTCTGTGGACATAACTTGTTTAAGTCGATGAATTTTCTATTCGAGTCACACAAGAAAACGTAATCGTATTCACGAGGCGGACGTTCGTCATGATTCTGAAAGGCTTGGCGTGACGTCCTTGATTCAGGATTACTGGACATGGATTCCCGTGGTCCTTGCTCCAACACAGACGATGAGTTAGGAATGAAGTGTGCTACAGGAACATTAGCGCTTTCGGATCTTACAATTGACTCAGCTTCCACTGAAGGACTATCTTTGTCACCATTATTTGGATTATCCGCTTTATCCTGTAAAAGAATCAACTGATTTTCCAGGGTTGAAACTCGAGCCTTCCATTCTTCATTCGAAGAGATTAGTAATCCCTCAAACCTTTGATTTGCCGCATTTAAGGATTTGCATGTTTCATCGAGAGATTTGATTCTCTTGTTTAAGTTTCCTTTCTCTTCGACAAGAGAACCAATACGACCCTGAAGTTTCTTTACTTCCGTTTCGGCTTTTAACATACGATTTTCGACTTCACTCGTAACATTCTCGTGTGCCTTCTTTAAAATAAGCAACTCATTTTTAAACCGGTCCTGGAGAGAGTTTGTCAGATCGACTTTGAAAGTATCGAAATCCTGTAGGACTAGATTACTATATTGCAACCGTTGAAATTCGTTGTTTGCAATTTGGTTTTCTAGCTTAGCAACAACATCTTCCACTTGAGTTAGTTTCCTACCAAGAGCTAAAACGTGAACCTGATCTACTTTAACGCCATCCCCAGTGGCAATATCTTTCGAAGGTGACACCGGATTCCTTCTTGCCGGAAATGACTTTCGGAATGGCGACTGAACCGCTAAGAAAGTAGGCACATTTGAGCGAGTCTTGCGGCGAGGACTTTTAGATTTGCCACTGACTTTTGCTTTCAAATTACTGCTGCTCTCGTTGTCGTCCTCTAAAACTTCATCGGGATCACTATCATCGGAGAGAACCTCGAGGGAGGCATCGACCAGATCTAATGCCGGTTGACAATGGAATACTTTAGAATACAAAGCACTGATCTGACCATTATCTAAGACCTTTCCACACAGACCATTTACCAAAACTCCCAGCTTACTGAATTCAGAGTCATGCCAGAGATCTCTGTACTTTCCTTGAATCATAAACTTAAGCTTATGTAGATATACAGTTATAGAAAATAACAGGCTTGACTTCCCATCCTGGAGCTGGTAAAGTTGGATAACGAGTTCAACCAAAATTCCAGAATCGTCAGTTTTACGTAGCCAATCGACTTTGTAACAGTCTTGGTTACCGAAATCAAACCAATACCTTATCTTCATCGCTTTTAACCACTGGGAAAAACGACATGTGTCTTCTACCACGAATAGATACACCGCTCCTTTTTCTGACGCTTGAATGTCCTCGATCGGCCCATTAACGGATGTTAAGACTTCATCATCATCAACAGGATCCCATGAATCTGCTTGCTTATTTTCAGCACTACTAAACGTCAACGGATTACTATCCATGTTGTGAACTTAAACCATCAAAAAAAGTAAGATGAAAGTTGGCTGAGAAGGGAGAGAGGCCGACTAGCCGCGAGCGCCATTACGACACGTGTGACTCGCCGCCATGATATGTCATATATATGATATGACATATATATGTCATATATATGTCATATATATGTCATATATATATATATGTTAAATGTCTTTCGTCACGTTATCATTTACTTAATTACGTCATTGTCTTCTTGTGTTACCCGGGTCATTGTACCATGACAAACACATAGGCCGTGTTCAGACTGCGAGCTTCTCTAGTCTGAACATTTTTCTGCTCTGGTGATTTAAGCTAGCTAGTGGTCGGTGGAATACTTTGAAGTTCCAAGCTACCTAGCGAGGTGGCTTGAATAGAATCTAGCGCGCTATAAGCCCATCGATGACAGATTTTAGTTATTTTAAGGTTTTGAAATGTACACAAATGTCAAGTCAGTGTTATCATCCGATCTAGCCGACTTTATTCTAGCTCTCGCTACGACCACGTTCACTTCTCGCCGCGTTCACTACTCGCTCCAATTACTCGTAATTTCTCTTACCACGACAACTACCGGGTGTATTGTACGTCAATTGAGCCATCATGGATAACGAGGATCGCCGAACACCAGTCAGTAGCAGTTTTTCGCACAGTTTTAATATTTTGGTTGAAATTTCAATTGAGCACTTTGCGATTACGAAACACTTGCGCCAAGGGCAGTTATAGACCAAATTTCTATAAACAACCCAGAAGAGGGAAAACCTACTAAGTTACTGGGTCAACAAACTAAATCTCTAAAGTGCTCAGATTACGCATACCAGAATTTAGTCTGAACAGTACTAATTACTCGGGCTGCCTGTGGCAGCGCCGAGTCTTAAAATGCAAGCGGTTATTTTTTTTTATTTCATGTCAGACGGCTTCTGCGCATGCGTTAAAGGTCAAATTCCAACCAATCAGATTGCACTGTGCTGGTCACGCAAACAAAGGTTAGATTTCCTCAGGCGCGCTCAGATAAGAAAGCTCAAAGCTCTCAGACGAGGCGAGACAAGGAGATATCAATTTCAAATAGTCATTGTCAGAAATCTATTCCATCGTCGGTGGGCAATTATGCAATACAACCTAAATTTGGGTCAGGTCCATGTTTTACGACAGAATAACCAGAGTCTTTCTACTGGATTCGGAGAGCTCGAGACATTATACAAGTCTGCTAATATGGGGAAAACTGAAACACAAAATGAACTTTGACGGCAGAAACCCTCATATTTGAGCCAAGCGGAATATTTACATGATCCGCTAAGATTTTTACAAATCTAATTAGTTAAGCAGATGTACGCAGTGTATGCCAACTGAAATGCTGTGCTCGTTTTGTGGCCTACGGCTCAGTGGGGAAACTACACGAACAAGAAGCATGAACTGCCAGCAAAGAGAGAGGAATTGATCGGAGACGTTAAATTAATTTCATCTTCAAATTATCTCATGTGGCCCGAGTGAAAGGCCAGATGGGCTCTTTTCTACTTTCAACACACAGTCGCTAAACTGTACGAAATCTCCAAGAATAAATCCCTAATGTCCAAACTAACGGGAAAAACTGAAAGAGGAAATCCTTATGAGAAATCGACGTACATATGAAGCTATATAAGTTATCATCGACTATATGGGAGTCAAACATCGAGCTGCTATGAAACCGCTTGTGACAGTTTGTTTACGCACTTTCATGACAAACGAACGTTTCTACTTTCGACACAACGGTCGCTAAACTGTATGAAATCTCCAAGGATATATCCCTAATGTCCAAACTAAAGGGAAAAACTGAAAGAGGAAATCATTGTGACCAATCGACATAAATATGAAGCTCCAGAAGTGATTATTGAATACATGAGAACCCATAGAGAAAACCGATAATAATGAACACGGTATTAGTTTCACCGACATTTGTGGCGTAACTGAACTCGCACTACAGCATAGCTTGAAATACTGTACGAAAACTCAAGAAATCTTCCATAGAATGTTCTATTTTTTTTACAGCTGAGAACTGTATTATTAAACACAAGAAATAAAACAATGGTGCCATTTGAAGAATTATATCATGTCAAAAGTGCAAACGAAGAAATATATATCTACGGACGCGAGCAGCTCGATCGTTTCACTTTGGTCAAACTCGGACTGTTTACGACTGGAACCTGCAGTTTTATCGGACCTGCAGACTAAATTGTAAACGTGTGGCCGTGTTCAGGCTAGTAAATCTAGCTAGCTAACCACAGGAGGTAGCGAGCTTCTTTAGTCTGAACAGTTTTTCTGCTCTGGTGATTAGCTAGCTAGTGGTCGGTGGAATACTTTGAAGTTCCAAGCTACCAAGCGAGGTAGCTTGAATAGAATCTAGCGCGCTAAAAGCCCATCGATGACAGATTTTAGTTATTTTAAGGTTTTGAAATGTACACAAATGTCAAGTCAGTGTTATCATCCGATCTAGCCGACTTCTAGCTCTCGCTACGACCACGTTCACTACTCGCTCCAAGGTAATTTCTCTTACCACGACAACTACCGGGTGTATTGTACGTCAATTGAGCCATCATGGATAACGAGGATCGCCAAACACCAGTCAGTAGCAGTTTTTCGCACAGTTTTAATATTTTGGTTGAAATTTCAATTGAGCACTTTGGCGATCAATTATTTGCGATTACGAAACACTTGCGCCAAGGGCAGTTATATTTCTATCTTTTAGAGGTCTTTAGAGATAGAAACAAACCAGAAGAGGGAAAAACAAAAAGTAAAACCTACTAAGTTACTAGGTCTGAACAGTACTAATTTATTAACTAGCTGCGAGTTGCTGACAGATATCTCAAGACTCTAGCTAGCTGCACGATAGTAGTCTGAACATACATACACACATGAATAAGTAGTGTTTTCAATAAAAGATCAACTACTTTAATTTACATACGAGAAAACAAAAATATTAAATTACATACATGTATATATATACTAGGGGAGCAGAGAATGAAAGTCACCGCGCTACCGGCCACTCCTAAAGACTGCTAATAATTCTTCCCTTTGGTTATTACTAAGAGGATTTCAAATGAAAGGGTATTTCATCTTCAATCTCATGTGGCCCGAGTGAAAGCCCAGATGGGCTCTTGTTTTATTAACTAGCGAGGTAGGAGTTGCTGACAGATATCTCAAGACTCTAGCTAGCAGCACGATAGTAGTCTGAACATACCCATTGAACCTGGATTTAATGTTAACTCGCTTTATTCTCCTCAGCAAGAATATCGTGCCTATTTCAAAGTTATTTCCTGATTCTACACTTCAGAATATCGTGTGTATTTTAGGTCATTTCCTGATTCGAGACTTCACAATACAAATCTTGAGCGGGACAGTTCCTGATTCAACCGGCTAGTTAAAATAAACTCCAACTGACTTTAAACTGCTTCCACGTTATTCTTTTCACCTATCAGTAAGCATTATACTGCTTTAAGAGCATTACAGTGCATATCGTGTGTATTTTAGGTCATTTCCTTCGCTTTTTAATGTTTTTATTAACGATATACCTGAGATTTTTAACGATGGCTGCGACAAAGTTCATTTAGGAGACACTAAACTGAGCTCACTACTTTATGCGGATGACCTGGTTATTCTATCTGAATCGGCAACTGGCTTGCAAACCTGTCTTCGTAGACTTGAGTCTTATACGTACAAGTGGAAGTTGAAAGTTAATTTAAAAAAGTCAAAGGTACTGGTTTTTGCAACGGCTTCTCAGAGACTAAAACTAATATTACGTCAATGGTTTTATGGTAACGACATGTTAGAACGGGTCGACGAATATACGTATTTAGGTATTACGTTCCATTATTCAGGTGGCTTTAAAACTGCACAAAAGTTGCTTTATAACAAGGCTTTGCGTGCTTACCATAGTCTTTTTAATTGCTTTTCCTCTATAGACAATGTATCAGTAAAAGTTCTTTTGAAATTGTTTTCTTCGATGGTAATTCCGATTTTATTATATGGATGTGAAATTTGGGGAGTATATGCCCTAGGTAAGCTTTCTGGTTTTGATATTTTTAAGAAGAAACTTTTTTCAACAATAATTCTCGCAGAAAAGCTCCATTTGAAATTTTGTAAACGTATTTTAGGTGTTCACGCTAAATCATCAAATCTAGCTGTTTATGCTGAGTTAGGTAGGGTACCTCTTATTTTACAGGTATCTGCTCTTATTGTGAAATATCGGTTACGTCTGAATGACCCCACTCTTAGTGAAACTATCGTTGGCAAGGCTTCACGCGTATGTATTAACTCCAATTCTCAAAGTGTTATATTTGCGAATTATATCTTAAAGATGTGTGGTCTTGATAATGTTTCAAATCTCCGTGTTCCATTAAAACAGTTAGGACAGTTTGCAAAAGTTCTAAAAACAAAGTTATATGGTCTGTACTCTAGTTTATGGAACAATGAGGTTTTCGGAGGGCATTCTGACTCTCATGAAGTAACGCGGGGTAAATTACGGACATTTGGACTTGTTAAATCTGATGTGTGTTTTGAGAAGTATTTAAGTAGTATCTCAAATGTAAAACATCGACAAGCTGTTACCCGATTACGAATCTCGGCACACAGGTTGCCGGTTGAAACTGGGCGATACAAAAAAATACCATACGATTCTCGAATCTGTACTATTTGTAATGATAACAGGGTTGGCGATGAGTTACATTATATATTTGAATGCAACAATCATGATTTTGTCAACTTGAGAAAGGATTTTCTTCAAAAGTTATATTGCGTCAATGATGTTTTTCGTGTATTTAATAAGAGGACTTTATTTTTGTATTTGTTTTCAATGAAGGATGATTCTGTTATTGATATATCTTCAAAATATTTTTTATGATGTTTTGGAATTAGCAAAAGCATTAATAGTTGTATAATTATTGCTGTAATGACTCTGTACTGAAGTGCTTACAAGTATTTGTTATCTAGTATCATTTTACCAATGTATCTGTAGGGATATAAGGTGTAATAAAGTATTATTATTATTATTATTATTATTTCCTGATTCGAGACTGCACAATACAAAGCTTGAGGGGGACAGTTCCTGATTCAACCGGCAAGTTAAAATGTCCGTTAAAATAAACTCCAACTGACTTTAAACTGCTTCCACGTTATTCTTTTCACCTATCAGTAAGCATTATACTGCTTTAAGAGCATTACAGTGAATGTCGTGTGTATTTAGGTAATTTCCTGATTCGAGACTTCATCACAATACAAAGCTTGAGGGGAGTACAGTTCCTGATTCAACCGGCAAGTTAAAATAAACTCCAATTGACTTTAAACTGCTTCCACGTTATTCTTTTCACCTATCAGTAAGCATTAAACTGCTTTAAGAGCATTGCAGTAAATATTGTGTGTATTTTAGGTCATTTCCTGATTCGTGACTTCACAATAAAAAGCTTGAGGGAGACAGTTGCTGATTCAATTGGCAAGTTAAAATAAATTCCAACTGAGGTACGGGAATCCCGGCAATGTCATCATGGCATTAGCTCTGGTACTTATGCGAACGGCTGAATTATAGTGTGAGTAGGTTTCTAGTACATGAAAGTATACTTTAATGAACCATGACGTTTTTATGAGAGATTTTTCTATACAGTTCGAGGTTATTAACAATGACTCTCTTCTTCGCGCAAGTGTTGGTATCGTTTTCCAAAATTAAAGCGACATGGGTGGGCCATGTCACGCACTGCAGTAGTCATGCATAGTAGAAATCGGCCTTCTTAACATTATTTTGTTTGGTTAGGCGTAAAAAGCGAGTTACCATTTTCTCTATTTCATAAAAAAAAGATTTGGTGTGTAACAGGAATGTGTATCAAAATGAAATACGAGTTGTTTTTAGCTCCGGTGCTACCTTTATGTAATTGATATCAATGAGAATAGCTTCACCTGCTACTGGACAAACATTCCTGGTGAAGGCGGATAACTTTCACGATAACGTCGCAAATTCAGTCGTAAAGGATGCAGCAATCACGGAGCATCATGCAATGGAGCTGGAGTATATTTACGTTCATCTTAACGAGAATATAGCAAATAGGCTTTTAGGGGATTCACGTGTAAAAGTTTGTAATCCAAGGGAGAGCGTTGAGCCTCTTACAGCTTTACGAATATGCCTTGGTGATGTTTCACCAAGAGCCAGTTTAGAGATCAATTGCTCTGAGGATGGCATACGGGAAACACTGGAGGATCTGTTTGGTACATCAAATCCACTCGTAGGCACTATAGCATCGAGTGTCTTGGGCCGACAATGCACCGTAGTTCAACTTCACCCAACGTGGCATCCACAACTTTGGACACACATAGGTTGGTTTAAAGTTCTGAAAGGTAGGTGTTAGCTTCGCACTAGTTAGTTGTTATTTCTTCGTTGCCACATATGTTAAAGGGTTGTAGGAGAGATACGGAGAGAGAGTTTATATTTGCGTTTATTAGTGTACTAAACGGTTTAACAAAGTACATTAGAGGTTTGGCGTAGGCGATTGCTTTCCCAGGGCTTACCTATGGCTTACCCATGGCCTATCTATTGCTAAATTTTCCAATTATAACCTCCTCTTCCTCACCTCCCCCTCCCCTTTCCCTTCTTCTGTGGTAGGAATGCAATCTTCATTGTTGAGGTATGCTAAGCGCCGTGGGAAGCGAGTAGCAGCTGACGTTTCGAGCGCTAGCCTTCGTTAGCCCTTCGCTCTTTTGCTCTGAACGTCAGCTGCTACTCGCTTCCCACGGCGCTTAGCATACCTTGATCGACTTTAGTTGATTATATCAGTGTTTATTGCAAAACAGCCTTCTTCGTGTGGTTTTAAATATCACAGCGTAGTAATGTTGCCGTGCCATCATGGACTTGTCTATTTATTTCATGCCGCAGGTAGCCGGACGTAGCAAAAAGAACCGTATGTCATTACGATTCCTTGTCCGGAGTAAACAGCGGATCCGTTGTTTCACAAATCATGTAAGTTCGATAAATGAGGGAATGTGTATGTGGAGAAGGTCACATTAACAATTAAATGGCTTCCTTTTCTACAGGGAACTACTCTGCTATGAAAGTGTGGTCCATTTCGGCAATCCCCTTGACACTAAACAGTGGGTGGCATTAAATACAAACAAGGTATAGTGCTGCCCTTCTTTTAATGCTGACAAATCCTCATGCACATGAAATTTAACCAGGTAGCAGCTGCAGCATCACTGAACATTGAAGCTCGGATAATGGTACGCGTATCATGATCATAAACGTTCCTCCAAGTAATAGTAGTTACTCTGTACCTCCCTTTCAGTAGTTCTCAGTTTGATTTAACAGATTTTAAACAACCTTTCTATTGAATAGAAGGGGTGAAGCGTTCTTACAGCCGTAAACTGTGTAATACATGCATGCATGTAGGTTTAGTGTGATGTGATTATATTTCAAGTTCAGATCTGTGATACTCGATTGAAATATTAGCAGATTGCTTAATAAAAAGTAGAAACCCATTGAAGCCCGCCCTTTATCTTTATATTTACTAAGGTTTGAAATAACTCGACAGCATGGAAATACTGCTATTAATTGTTCTTTGTTTCATGCCAATCCTTTGTATTACTTCCATAAATATCATCTTATTTCGTAGACCATACCACTACAAAGAAATACAGATGACTGTGGCGTGTTCGTGTGCCAGGTTCGGTTGCCAACATCCCCCGAAAAATATAATCAGTCATTACCCGGCAAGGTTGATGAAGACTTTTTGTTTTTGTTCTTTGTACAGTTTGCTCTTTACGCAGCACTCAAGAAGACAATATATTTCGATGGGGTAAGTTTGATTCCTAGTAGCTGGAATGAGAATTAAGGCAATAGTTAATGGAGACTTCCGGGTTTAATCTGCACCGCACCATCGATCGCAGTCCTAAACGTTATTGGCGCATTGGTGCCGCGCAAAAGTGGCGCACTACTGATTTCACCAACGATGCATTACTTTTTGTTTTAATGGAGTACCTGAAGACATCCATATATTACGAAAATCAATTAGATTTCGATAATGCCAAACTCACTTGAATTTCGTAAACCGATCGTCCATATCGTCGGCTGTCCACCACTTTATGTTCTATATAACAAGGAGGACAGAAGGGCCTGACTACTAGGCTGAGACCAAAAGGACACGGCTGAGCGCTTTTATGAAGTAAATTTTCTGATTGTCTAAATCAAATGATTACTTATATACGTGTACCTTGTCCCCTTATCCTAGAAAGTGCCCCCTCAGTTACAGATAGGGGCCATCTCGGTCTTTAAAAAAACAATTGCTAGGTTAAAAATAAACCATGAGCGGTGTATATATACATTAGGGTCATAGATCTATGAGGTGTGCCGAATCGTAGTCCATTATGCTGAAGCCTCCACGCATTGAATGAACGGCGACATACCGCTTGTATTTATATATTCGATGTTAGTATATACCACACCAGTGAAAATCACTTTTCGCGCGCTCTGATTGGCTACTCAAACAGTGAATATTATTTCATATTTACCACCGAGCGAAGCAGCAATCACTTCGCGCGAGTTTTTGGCCATTACACAGAAAATTAAATAACTATTTGGTGCTGGTTATTCACCTGTAGTGTGGTATATACTAAAACAAGCGGCTAGGTAAATATCCACCACTATTCACCAAGACTGAGGTGAATAATTGTTAAATATTGTTAACAATCTGGGCCACAAACTTTACAATCTCTTGCCTGCCTTTAATGTTAACCGTAAGTTCTCACTGAGCCACATAACTTTCCATAGCCCTATCTGAAGGACAGACAGGTTCAGTATTTAAATATTTATAAGCGTAATTTGTAAGTCATTTTATAGTAATTTTATACCTTTGTTTTCAATTATGCTTGTAAATTTGCATTATAATGCCATTCAGCTTTCATCTGCAGTTGTAGTATTTTAATAAACGTTTTTTTTAGGGAGACATTTGCCTCATAAGGAATATGATGATTCTGGAAATCATATCAGGAGCTATGTCAACATGATTTAATATGCCTGGGACTATCGTGGCTGGTTCTCAACCTCACAGGGACCACGGAGCAGCACACCCTTGAAGGAAAATAGGCCGCTGGATGATTACTTGTGCAATTATGTATAATATATTACTTCTTGTCGACATTCGTTATGTGACAAAAATGTGAAAGGAGCTTTTAGACAAACTACTTCTACTTCTTATAAGGATAGAGTAGTTGCCTGGAATAATAAATACTGAGAAACTACTCCCTGTTGTAAACTAAGGGTTTTAAAATACAAATAGGTCTGGATTTGACTTAATAATAATAAAAATATTACTACGATTTGACTGCAGCAACATAATTATTGAGAAAAAATAATTCCATAATTATGTTGCAGGAAAAATTGAAATTGAAAGTCAATGGAGCAATGGCTATCGAGTTCATGTAAATAGTAATTAGTTCGTATTGGTAGCTAAAATCAACGCTTCAGTTTTCTTGGAGTGTCGTTCAGCATATCCACGAAAAGTCTGGGGTGTGAAAGGTTGTGAAAGGGAAAGAGGGAATTCAGCGAGCATTTAACTTGCCGGTTGAATCAGGAACTGTCCCCCTCAAGCTTTGTATTGCGAAGTCTCGAATCAGGAAATGACCTAAAATACGCACGATATTCACCGTAATGCTCTTAGAGCAGTATAATGCTTACTGATAGGTGAAAAGAATAACGTGGAAGCAGTTTAAAGTCAGTTGGAGTTTATTTTAACGGACATTTTAACTTGCCGGTTGAATCAGGAACTGTCCCCCTCAAGCTTTGTATTGTGCAGTCTCGAATCAGGAAATGACCTAAAATACACACGATATGCACTGTAATACTCTTAAAGCAGTATAATGCTTACTGATAGGTGAAAAGAATAACGTGGAAGCAGTTTAAAGTCAGTTGGAGTTTATTTTAACTTGCCGGTTGAATCAGGAACTGTCCCCCTCAAGCTTTGTATTGTGCAGTCTCGAATCAGGAAATGACCTAAAATACACACGATATGCACTGTAATAGTAAAGCAGTATAATGCTTACTGATAGGTGAAAAGAATAACGTGGAAGCAGTTTAAAGTCAGTTGGAGTTTATTTTAACTTGCCGGTTGAATCAGGAACTGTCCCCCTCAAGATTTGTATTGTGAAGTCTCGAATCAGGAAATGACCTAAAATACACACTATATTCTGAAGTGTAGAATCAGGAAATAACTTTGAAATAGGCACGATATTCTTGCTGAGGAGAATAAAGTGAGTTAAAATTAAATCCAGGTTCAATGGGTATGTTCAGACTACTATCGTGCTGCTAATTAGAGTCTTGAGATATCTGTCAGCAACTCCTACCTCGCCAGTTAATAAAACAAGAGCCCATCTGGGCTTTCACTCGGGCCACATGAGATTGAAGATGAAATACACTTTCATTTGAAATCCTCTTAGTATCAAGTCGTGCTTTAATTCGCCAGTGAGAACGTCAAAAAAACAGACTGGTCTATTAATCGCTTTTATGGCATGGCTATGATAACGCAGGATTCGAACAACAGAATACTGGCAAATTCAAGTGTATAAATGCAATACAATGACATATTCAGACTTTGAATTTGATTGAAAATAGATCAAAACTCGGGGAAATGTCCGGCTAAAACTGTATGAATAAATGTGAAATGAAACATAAATTTCATAGCAAGAAAAACAATTGTAATTCCTATAAATGAGAAAGCTCTTCTATTAAGCCGCTTCTCATATACACAGACTGTTTCACAAAAAAACATTTGCGCTTATCGACACAAGAATTCAGTTGACCTTTCAAATAATTTATTCTGAGGTACGCATACTCTAAATCAGATGTTAAATAAAGCGATAATTAGAAGGAAAAGTACATTAACAGACAAACTGAGAGGAAATTTATTCAAATCAAAAAGAGTTTACTTACAGTACTTACGTAACTGACACCTTCGTGCACATATGCACTGAATCGGAATGAAAGTCGAAGCCTACCTCGAACTTAACTTTCAGCTAACCTGTTTCCTTTCATTCCACAATGAATAATAATCTCATAAAGTAAGCCCGTAGCTTTCAATAAATTTGCCAGTGTCTGAATGAAACAGCTAGATCTTTTCCAATTTCTCTCACGAGTCACGGCAGAAGACAGTCTCAAGCTACAAAACTTGAATTTTGATCCTCTTCACAGTAACGTAATTTAACGTCTCCGATCAATTCCTCTCTCTTTGCTGGCAGTTCATGCTTCTTGTACGTGTAGTTGCCCCACTGAGCCGTAACCACAAAACGAGCACAGCATTTCAGTTGGCATACACTGCGTACATCTGCTTAACTAATTAGATTTGTAAAAATCTTAGCGGATCATGTAAATATTCCGCTTGGCTCAAATATGAGGGTTTCTGCCGTCAAAGTTCATTTTTTGTTTCAGTTTTCCCCATATTAGCAGACTTGTATAATGTCTCGAGCTCTCCGAATCCAGTAGAAAGACTCTGGTTATTCTGTCGTAAAACATGGACCTGACCCAAATTTAGGTTGTATTGCATCATTGCCCACGATGGAATAGATTTCTGACAATGACTATTTGAAATTGATATCTCCTTGTCTCGCCTAGTCTGAGCTTTGAATTTTCTTATCTGAGCGCGCCTGAGGAAATCTAACCTTTGTTTGCGTGACCAGCATAGTGCAATCTGATTGGTTCGAATTTGACCTTTAACGCATGCGCAGAAGCCGTCTGACACTGATTAAAAAAATAAATAATAACCACTTGCATTTTAAGACTCGGCGCTGCCACAGGCAGCCCGAGTAATTAGTACTGTTCAGACCAAATTCTGGTATGCGTAATCTGAGCACTTTAGAGATTTAGTTTGTTGACCCAGTAACTTAGTAGGTTTTCCCTCTTCTGGGTTGTTTATAGAAATTTGGTCTATAACTGCCCTTGGCGCAAGTGTTTCGTAATCGCAAAGTGCTCAATTGAAATTTCAACCAAAATATTAAAACTGTGCGAGAAACTGCTACTGACTGGTGTTCGGCGATCCTCGTTATCCATGATGGCTCAATTGACGTACAATACACCCGGTAGTTGTCGTGGTAAGAGAAATTACGAGTAATTGGAGCGAGTAGTGAACGCGGCGAGTAGTGAACGTGGTCGTAGCGAGAGCTAGAATAAAGTCACTGACTTGACATTTGTGTACATTTCAAAACCTTAAAATAACTAAAATCTGTCATCGATGGGCTTTTAGCGCGCTAGATTCTATTCAAGCCACCTCGCTAGGTAGCTTGGAACTTCAAAGTATTCCATCGACCACTAGCTAGCTAATCACCAGAGCAGAAAAACTGTTCAGACTAGAGAAGCTCGCAGTCTGAACACGGCCTATGTGTTTGTCATGGTTCAATGACCCGGGTAACACAAGAAGACAATGACGTAATTAAGTAAATGATAACATGACGAAAGACATTTAACATTTACGACATGAACTAACGGAGCGACTTTAGAATACCCTGTCACTTTTGAAGGCACGACCTAAAAAACGATGGAACCAAGGTGATGCTATAAGTATAGTATAGTGAAGTGCTGCTACCGCGGTCCGCAGTCCCGCAGTCGATGAATTTCAATGAACTTTAAGTATAATAAAGTGCTGCTACCGCGGTCCGCAGTCCCGCAGTCGATGAATTTCAATGAACTTTAAGTATAGTAAAGTACTGCTACCGCGGTCCGCAGTCCCGCAGTCGATGAATTTCAATGAACTTTAAGTATAGTGAAGTGCTGCTACCGCGGTCCGCAGTCCCGAAGTCAATAAATGTCAATCAATCGTATCGAACCCAACTAAAAGATTGGCCAATAGGAAGACAAGCGCGAAACTCAAGTCACTTTGCCTCCTTTGTGCGTTACAAAAGGCCGGTAATTAAACTTGCACTTCAGCGCTGAAATCAAAGCCGCTTTCTCATTTTTCTAAGCTAACAATTAACAATACATTGAAAAGGCCTGCGTGTAATGAAGAAGAATGTTTGCCGATATATTATAGAGTCTCATAATTACTCCCTTTTTGAAGTGTTAAGACGATGAGCTATAAAAAGAACGAGGCAATAATAACAGTAAGAATCTTTGAGTAGCGCGGTGGTCCACGGTGTCGATAATATCCTTGATCTTTTGAGAACGACGCAATACTATTATCATTTGTATCGCGCGGATTGGTTTGGTCTTGCCTGAGCTATAAAAAGAACGAGGCAATAATAACAGTAAGAATATTTGAGTAGCGCGGTGGTCCGCGGTGTCGATAATATCCTTGATCTTTTGAGAACGACGCAATACTATTATCATTTGTATCAGTATTGAACGTAACGCATTCTCGCACAATACTATTTGTGTTGAACATCGCCTAGAAGTCAATGTCAATTAACGTAAATAGAAACCTACGTTTTCACATGCGCGCGCGACCACGGACCGCGGTGACAGTACTTTATGGTAGCTAAAAAAGTGACAGGGTATTCTAAAGTCTATCCTATATCGTTTCCTTTGTAGGTAACATTATACATGCAAGGTTTCAAAATTAAGTTAGGAGCATTTAAGCGATTCGCTGCGCTTCTGATCTGAGTTGGTGAGGTCAATCGACCGTGAAACAGTAAGTACCGAGATAAATACACTAAGCAGTGGAACTGGAAGATATGTCGCAGAGTTATACAAGGTAAGATACCAATGTGATGATATTTAGGTAAATCATCTTCACATTTAGCCGAACAGAAGTAGGACTTCAAAAGTCGTTATACATGTCATATTATTTCAGAAGTAAGGGTCGGGTCGCACTAGAGACATGTCCAGGACATCTCTGTTTTGATAAGCTCAGAAATTGACAGATGTCCTCAAAATGTTACGGAGCCAAGTGCGACCTGTGTTTTTGCGTAACGGGACAAACTCGCCGATCGGGACATTTCTTCAAAGGCACCGATGTCCTGCTCCGAGGCAGGACTTTTGCCTTATATAAGACAAACTTTATTTGTTTTCACGCTAAATCGCGCAAAGAACGTCACTCACAGATAGTTATTAGATGCGCTCAAATTTCATTCTTCGCTCCTGTTTTGCTAGAGCATAAACTCGAACACACGTGCGACTTCACGATCAAAATGAATCCTTTTGCCCGACCGAACTATCCGTGGCAAGACCCAATATCGACGGCCTCGTCTAAAACGACGTCGAACTCTTCGGTGCATAACAGATCACTGCATCTGCGACAATTGTAGCTGTAGAGATACATCCCAAAGAACAGCAGCAGTTCTCTTCTGTTCATGGCTGGAGCAGTGTTCCGAATTTTGAAGCAGTGTTTACGTGTGCTATCGAATAATTATGTTCGAACGAATGCCGCCAGCGTTTTAAGCCAATTACAGATGATTGACATGTGATGTTATTTTAGTGCTCATGTTCCGCTAATGTTACCACCAGTGCGACCTGAATTTGACATTGCTTGATTTGTCCTAGACATCTCTGAAGATGGCTCATAGTGCGACCCGACCCTAAGCATGTAAACGGATCGGCTAATGGAATTAAAAAGTCGGTACCGCTTTCACAAGTAAGACTGCAAAAGACAAGAAGTGTGCTTTTAAAAGTCGTCATGCACAAAGAGATTACATTGAGCAATGCAAACTTCACAACGAATACATATTTATATAATTTTGACCGTCCCCTAAAACGCGCCGTAATTATGGCCATGATGCATGCCTATTTAATGATTACCAAATATCAACTGAAGATAACGTTACAAGATTTGATGACATTGACTTGTCAACTACGTAACCTCTGTCAAAATCAATAAACAGTGGGGCATGAATAGACCACCAGCGACACCGACTGTGGCTGTCCCACAGTAAACAAGTCACTGGCAAAATTGTACTTTATGAATGATATGGTTTTATGCAACTTAATTAACAACCCTTCAAGATGAAGATGTTATTGGAAAATGAGCAGCAGCGTCAGACTGAACCGCTGGAACGAACTGTACTAAAAATAACTAAATTGAATTCGTATCTAAATGCAATAATGGAGGGACCATTTGAAAATTGGGGGGGGGGGGTACCCGGAATTTTTTTACTCGCAATTTTTTTTAGGAATCCTATTGCTGCAAAAAAAGTTTTTTATGGCATCGGACCTTGCACGATATTTTTTTAAGACATTCAGTATTTTGGTTTTAATAATAACAAGAGCCCATCTGGGCTTTCACTCGGGCCACATGAGATTGAAGATGAAATTACACTTTCATTTGAAATCCTCTAGTAATAACCGAAGGGAAGAATTATTAGCTGAATTTAGCAGTCTTTAGGAGTGGCTGGTAGCGCGGTGACATTCATTCTCTGCTCCCCTAGTATATATATATATATATGTAATTTAATATTTTTGTTTTCCTCGTGTATGTAAATTAAAGAAGTTGACCTCTACTTTAATATTCATGTTCATGTTACGCACGCTTATAGCAGAGCGCGGTAATTACGTCACAAGTCTAGACCCCCCGCCAAGACTCAGACAAACAAACCGCTTTTCTTGTATCAACTTACAAGAATTGACTAGCACTTCAGTTCGTCCTCTGTCTATTCTACCAGAAATGACTGCTTTCCTGGACCATATTTTGAAAGGGAACCTGATGATTATACTGTCGAACAGCTTAAACTTTGGCTGAAATACAGAGGATTGAAACAAAGCGACAAACGTTGATCTTGTCAAGCGAGTTTTGCATCTTCGCTGGCCAACCAACGAGACATGCTTACTATATAGACTGTCAAGTCCTATTTAAACTGTATCCCAAACTCATCTTTTCCCATGCAATATCGTTGTAAGACTTCACCTAAACATTGAAAAGTTACAAAGGTCAGGTTTTCCTGTATTAAGGCAAAAACAAAAGAATGTAGCCGCATGCCGAGTGCAATCATCTTGTTCAATAAAACTCATCGGAGACCAAAGCTGTTATGGCTGGAAGAGCATATACATTAAAACTATGAACTGATAGCATCCTAAAATTCGGCAATCTTGCTTACGTTGGTGTGCTCTTTCAAACCATTATGTTATTGTTTGCATTTATCGAGTTTTCAAATTTAATACCTGCAGCTCCGAAAGAAATTAACTTCATTTGTGCTCAGAAAATAAATCAAAGCATTGTAGATGTAGGCTTTGCTTCCAAAAATTATTTAGAATCCACTAATAAATTCAAGTAAACTTAATGGTTGAACAGTAGTTCCTTCTCATTGTTTACTGGTGGATACATAGTCAGGGTTTCAGTAATTTATAGCCACTTACGTTTCATTGCCAGACCTTAAGTCTCGTTGTTCTGTGCTTTTAAGGTCTCTTGTACAAACATTTATCCAATGCTGACATTTCTCACTGGATTTGCTGTAAAGGTTTTGGAACAGAAAAGCTCCTCCTGTGAGTGATCAAAAAGGCCGAGAAAAGATGGGAAACCTGATCTACTAGCGGTGTACAGTCTGAACGATGCTTCATTCTCCGAGACATATCTCTTTGAGCGCCGGATTCACTCTTATATCTCCCCCAGCAACAATGCTTGGTATAGTCACCATTACTGATATGACTAGGAATCTTACTGAAGCAGCTGAAGGCATTGATTCTTTTTTTTTATCGAAAAAAATACGAATTCGGTCCTAATTTAGTCTGCTGTTCTGCAGGTTCAGAGTACTAATAGATGAGTGTCTCAAATCTATGTTTATATTTGTCCCATATTATAAGTTGTATCCTGTCCACCTATGATGGAGCTATCACTGTATTTCTCTACTGTTCTTTCTACCCTGCGGCTCTTTGATCGCGTCCATATCGGTATTTGTTGGACTAAAGATTATTAACTGAAATGCCCGTTTTGTTTATCTCTATTTAAAAGCTTTTACCCTCCTTCCCAAAACTGCAGTCTGCTCATTATATTACAGAGCTATAAAGGGAACTGTTGGAAGCCTTTAATTTCTCGAACCAAAATCTCGGCCGTGAGAGGAGTCTTTTTTAGCGTGAGAGTTGAATAACTGCTTCGGTCATCATATTCTGTGCCGAGTGAGTGTTTATTACCTACGAAACGTACCTTCAACAAGAGCGCCAGTTGAAATATCCTGAGCCTGTTGGGAGTGTTGGAAGGCTTTCGCACGAGTGAACTTAAATAAAACATTAAACTGCTTACATTTGAGAGATGGGACTCCAAATTTGAGAGAAAATTCCTCGCGCCGTCGTCCACCATCTTGATGTACTGTATTTAATTATGTAAATACATTAACCTGGCGATTGTTGCGTGACCAGCACAGTGCAATCTGATTGGTTTGAATTTGACCTTCAACGCATGCGCAGAAGCCGTCTGACATGAAATAAAAAAAATAAAAAAATTACGACTTGCATTTTAAGACTCGGTGCTGCCATAGGCAGCCCGAGTAATAATAATAATGGCCACATTTATATAGCGCCATATCAACCACAGTTTCATGGCGCTTTACATATGACTGACATATCCCGTCAGTGAATTATTTCGGACTGCTTCACGGCGCTAATAGCTGCCACCAGTTTACAATGTTGAGTGTGGTTAGTGCAATGGCCAGGCTGCTGTACCGGGTGACAATCCCCTGCTCTTTTTCGAGTAGTACAACAGGTTCTTTCACGTCCCCTTCAGTAGTATATACAATAGCGGTTCTAATTCACATCCTTATTTAAGCCTTTTTTCTCCCATCGTATATCCCTACTCCGCGAAAAAATCGTTGAAATTTGTTTCAATTCGCCTCCCCATATAAGCCCCCGCAGTCCCACGGATGGCCCCACCCACCTAATTAGATCTAATTAGAGATACGTCATTCTAATGTATATCTGAGATACCGAATTATATGAAAAAATGCGCGGCGAGAATTTATGTAGTTGGTTAAAGGTTGGAGAGCAAGCATTCTGCAGCAAGTCGTGCATAGGTACATATTGTAGGACCCATTTATATAAAATAAGGCAGGGAAGGCGGATTCCAACACCTTGTCGCGGATGCGGGAAGGGCACCCAGAGCACTTTTTATACTTGTGTTGGGTGCGGCTCTGTGTTACTACGCGTAGAACTATCCAGGAAGGAAAAGATACTTGTGTTGGGTGCGGCTCTGTGTTACTACGCGTAGAACTATCCAGGAAGGAAAAGGCAGCAAGGCGGCAGTTCATAGAAGTACTGCAAGAGCTTTTACGGATTTGAAAATCCATCTAGGGATACGTGTGAAACATGGCTGCTCAGAATTCCCCACTAGCATTTGAACGCACTAAATGGGTCATTGGTAAGTTCTTACGAGGCTGGCAGATGGATATTCCAGAGGGTCACGAATTTGGATGCCGACCCAATGGCCTTCTTAGATGGTGTACGTCATATAATCCACGAAAAGCTAGAGGAAGAGATTTTAGATCTAAGAGGTGTGAAGTTCCAGCTCGCGTTGAGAGTACATCTACTAAAGTACAAACTCGATGGTAGTGAAGAATTCATCGATGCAATACTTCGCCACAAGCAGGAGGCCGTATTGCAAGCCCATGAAATCAATTCCGCGCTAGATAGGTCTTTTCCTGCGATCCAAGAGACCCTGGAGAAATGGACACATAGAGGCTCAGGGTGGGTGGTAGACCGAGTAGTTCTGCTTTGGCTCGACATAGCGCGATACCAACCACTACGAGGAGGCTCATACATTCCACTACCTAAAGAAGTCCAAAACAAGAGGGCTGTAATTAATGTTCAAAATAAGGGTGATAACTGTTTTCGTTGGACACTCCGATCAGCACTCTTTCCCGCTGAGATTAATACGCAAAGACCATCTAAGTATCCTATAGAGGATGATCTAGACTTTAAGGGAATCGATGTGCCAACCCCCATATCACAGATTTGCAGGTTTGAGAAGCAAAACAATCTTGCAATCAATGTCTTCGGCTGGGAGAAAGGTGTGTTTGTCTACAGGATTAGCAAACAATGTGTAGACACCCGCCACATTATAGATGAATCCGGAAAGATTAGCATTATAGATAAATCCGGAAAAATTAGCAAGAAATGTGTGGACACCCGCCGTATCAACATGCTGCTCATAGAGAAGTCCGGAAAGTATCACTACACTTGGATCAAGGATTTGAATCGCCTCCTATTCGATCAGAGCAAGTACGAGCACCGAAAACACTTCTGCGAGAGGTGTCTCCACGGATACTGCAGAGAAGATCTACTCGAAAAACACATTCCAGAATGTAAAGGTATAGGACAGACAGCAGTGAGAGTCGAGATGCCTGAAGAGGGTAAGAACAAGCTATCCTTCCAGAACTTGCACAAACAGATGAAGGTTCCCTACGTCATTTACGCCGATTTTGAGGCATTGACCACTAAGATCGAAGAACCAGAGCACTCAACTGCATGAGGCCTGTGGATTCTGCTACGTCGTGGTGAGATGTGATGGTCATACGGAGCCTCCAGTCGTCTATAGAGGGCCCAATGCTACTGAAATGTTCCTAGAGGCAATACAACAAGAAGAACAAAAAGTTGAAGCGGCTCTATCTAGACGTAAAGCCCTATGCATGACTCCAGAGGACAACATAGCCCACCGAAGTGCAACAATTTGCCACATCTGTCAGAAATCTCTTAATGGGGATTCAGTTCGCGATCACTGCCATATCACTGGAAAGTATCGTGGAGCAGCACACAATGCCTGTAATCTACTCCTGCGATAGACCCAAAGAAGACCATAATACCAGTAGTCTTCCATAATTTGCGGGGATACGATTCTCATCTCTTAATGCAGTCTATTTCCAAAGTAGAGGGGCAGATAAATTGCATACCAAATAACATGGAGAAGTACATTTCATTCTCCCTAGGGAAACTGCGATTCATCGACAGCGTTCAGTTTTTGCTATCCTCTCTTGCTCAGCTAGTATCGGCTAAAAACCCGGAAGGATTCCAAATCATAGCCAGATACGAGCAAGACGAACATAAGCGCGGGCTTCTTCTACGCAAGGGCGTCTACCCATACGAATACATGGACAGTTGGGAGAGGTTTCAGGATGAGCTACCGCCGCGCGATGCTTTTTATAGCAAGCTTTCTGATGAAGGAATCTCAGATGAGGACTATACTCACGCACAGAAGGTTTGGGCTGCATTCGATTGTCAAACTATGGGAGACTACCACGACCTATATCTTAGAACTGATGTACTTTTACTCGCAGATGTGTTTGAAGGCTTTCGAGCAACATGTATGCAAAATTATGGATTGGACCCAGCTCACTATTATACGAGTCCTGGTCTATCGTGGGATGCATTGCTAAAGAAGACTGGTGTAGAGCTTGAGCTGCTCACAGACTACGATATGCATATTTTCATCGAGAAAGGGATGCGAGGCGGCATTTCGATGGTCAGTCGACGCCATGCAAAGGCCAACAATCCATATGCGGCAGAATACGACCCAATCAAGCCCACTACGTACATACAGTATCTGGATGCGAACAACCTATACGGATGGGCTATGAGCCAAGCGCTACCAACAGGAGGATTTGAGTGGTGCGACGTAGAAGAGCTACGAACCTTGAGTATCCTCGATATCGCGTCGTATGTAAACATACAAGCGGACAAAGGTTATATCCTTGAGGTAGACCTTGAGTATCCTCTAGAACTCCACGACGCTCACAACTCGTATCCACTAGCCCCAGAGCGTATGAAAGTACAGAAAAAATGGATGTCAGAGTGCCAATGCGGACTACTAGGTGAAAAAGTATTCCCAATCGAAGTCGAAAAGCTTGTGCCCAATTTATTTGACAAAGAACGCTACGTCCTACACTATAGAAATCTACAGCTATATCTATCTCTTGGTATGAAATTGAAGAAGGTGCACCGAGCACTACGATTTAACCAAAGCCCTTGGATGGAGCCATATATACGTATGAATACAGACCTTCGTAAACTGGCTACGAGCAATTTCGAGAAAGACCTCTACAAACTGATGAACAACTCAGTGTTTGGTAAGACAATGGAGAATCTGCGTAAGCGCGTGGATGTTAAGCTGGTGCGTGCAAGAGAGGAAGACAAGCTTAGACGGCTGATATCGAGCCCAACGTTTGCTAGATCAAATATATTTGATGATGGCCTCGTAGCACTACACATGCATAAAAGCAGGCTCGTACTTAACCGCCCAGTTTACGTTGGTATGAGCATCCTAGACCTATCCAAACGCCTGATGTACGATTTCTATTACAACCAACTTAAGCTCCAATATGGTAATAAATGCGAACTGCTATACACAGACACAGATTCTCTATTGCTTGAGATCCAGACTGAAGACGTTTACGACGACATGGCCAAAAATGCAGACCTATACGATACAAGTGATTACCCAAAAAACCATCCACTATACGACACCACCAATAAAAAGGTTCTTGGAAAGATGAAGGATGAGTGTGCAGGCGTTGCCATCGTAGAGTACGTTGGACTTCGACCGAAGATGTATTCGATTGTATGCGTAGACACTAAGGAGATTCGCAAGGCTAAAGGAATACGGAAGTACGTTGTGAAGAAGCACATGCGACACGAGCAGTATAAGGAGTCTCTTTTCGATAGGAAGACCTTCAGACATGGAATGAATATGCTGCGAAGCATTGGGCACCAGATCTATGGTCTGCGAGTTAATAAAATCTCACTTTCGCCCCTGGACACAAAACGTTGGATTTCCAAAAATGGAATCGATACATTAGCCCATGGCCATAAAGATATCCGTTTGCTCCAAGACGAACTAGCTTAGGATCCCATTCGGAGGTAGTTCGGTATCAAGTGGTACGACTTGTAGCTCTTCACGCACGAATCCACGCGTTGGTAGTTGCTGAGCAACATTCGAAACCTGCGGAGCAACATTCGAAACCTGCGGAGCATACAAATAATATAGGACTGGCTGACCCGAAGAAACCATACTACGCGAAATGCTATACGTTTTCAAACTCCATATAGGATCGGTAGCACGCTTTCGTCCACCTTCTAGCTCACCAGGAGCGTATAGATATCGAACACTGACATCGAATGGAAGTCTTTCCTCTTTGAGCCCAGGCCAACTAGACGTATCCGTTCGTCCCGAACCGGCACGGGTTCTGCTGGGTTCGATTCGATTTCGTTTTTGGTAATTGCTATGGATGGTTGTTTTCCTATCAAACGCGTAGCTTCGTTGTTTAAAGCTTTTACGACAGCAGGTAGACGAGACACCCATTCGACAGATCTATCATCCTTTCCCTGTGAAGTAAGTACCATCTCCTGAGCATATTGGTATCCAAACAATCTCTCAGCTAAAGTACGATTAAATCGTTCGACGATTGCTTGATCCCGGTGAATATCCACACGACCACGACGTACAGAAACTTCATGTTTATCTAGTAGCGAAGACATTGCACCCATAAATTCACGTCCTGGATCGACTTGTAAAAGTTTTGGCCATGTTAGTGGACTTCGCTTATATATTCGTTCGAATGCCGCAGCAACTTCTTTAGATTCTTTAGTGGCTAATGGTTCGGCTTCTTTGTATCTGGATGCTACATCCACGATCGTCAGCGCATACTTATATAGCTTTCTTCCACGTCCAGGTCGATCGTGAGGTAGAAAAATCAAATCGGCTTGATGGACCTCATTTGGTGTAGATACATTGAATTTAGGTCGTGGAACGTATTTGGGGGGTGGTAAATAGATCTGCCATATAGCTTGTTTTTCTAGCCACATCCGAGTCACATCTTCAGATATGTTTGTCGAATTTGCAAGATGTTTAATAGCTGCTAGTCCTTTCCAATAACCCTCCGGACTATAGTATCGTAAACTTAGTTTAGTGTCCATTAATATGTACATACATATATGTGCATTCTAAGCTTTAATAAGCAGAAAAGTTACTACCTATTAGTCGCATTTTATGCGGAGTAATTACTTAGTAATTACCTAGTAATACTCTAGTAATCTAGTAAGTGATCTAGTAATTACGTTAATCGTAAAAAAGCTCGTTTTTTAAAGCATAGCTATAACCAATTCTTATAAGAATCGAGTGGCAACGTATCCAGTCGCGAATACACTACCACCTAAGGCCACCAATTCGGCAGTTTTCCTCGAATTAGATGGTCGATAATAATCTGAGAGTTTAGGATTTTCCAGTTTCATTTGTAATATATGATATATATGGAGTTTTCGCATTGCATCGATTCTATCTTTAAGTCCAACGTGTGCGTTATTTTCTTTCCAGTGGTTCCAGGCGGCTTGTGCTTCTAGTCGTTTTTCTCGATTTTTCTCATAGGTTTTAATAGCGGCATTTGCCTTCTCCTGAGCTTTATCATGTCTTACCATCTCTGCGGCAGCAGCATTAGGCCCGCTAGTTGCTTTTTCTATTTCGTGTGCGGCAATACTAGCGGCAGCACTAGTTATGGCGAAGACAAATCCCATAAATATTATTGATGCCATAGCTTCGAAGGCGAGGTAGAGTCGCCCCTGTTACTCAACAGGCTTCAAATACCCTTTGTCCTTTAGGTATTTCCTGGCAGCCAGACTACCAGATAACACTGCTATCCACTTCACGAAGTTCAAAACGCTAGACGAAGGATCGTTAGTCAAAGGTTCTTTGATTGCTTTCTTTCCGATCCAACCGATACCTGCCGCAAGTCCAGTCAATATGACAGCTTCCTGTATTGTATTCATAAATTCTTTAGCCATCTAATTGGAACAACGTTTACACCACCGATAATATATGTCTACAGCGTGGCTTCAAATGCTATATCATGCCTTGAGTTTTTAGGTTACGACCTTTTGGGGTTTCTTTGGTAGCGGCAGCTGAGCTGTCTGTGGCGGCAGCAAAGCTGCCATTGGAGCTGTGGTTAACTCGTTGCGTTTGTTTGTATTGCTTATACTGATAGTACAAACCCACAAATGCTATGCTTACCCCAATTACAGCAAGTGTGGTATTAGTTGATATTAAACTTGGCTTATCGGTATGACTGTCTACCTGCGCCTGCGTTGCCGCCACATTGGCGATATTTTCTTTCCTTCTTTGCGCTATGAGTTTGCCTGCAGCGACTCGTTTTGGATTTGGTGGGGGTTTTACTGGTTCTTTCGTGATGGGATCATTTCGATCTTCGGAATGGGTATCAATTTCCATCTTGTTAAGAGTAATTACTTAGTGGTTGAGGTAACTTCAATACGTTAATTACGCTAAAGATTCTTCAAATTTGAATATGCCTCAAGTGCTTCATCGATTTGTGGGGTAGCCACTTCATATTCGCTGACTTCGGCATCCTGTTCCGCCGGCATAGAATGTTTAGCAACGTGACAAAGGGCACTAGTTAGTGCTACAAGTGGACCTGCTTTGTAGGCCAATCGACCAGCCAGTGCAGATAGCTCGTTTCGGACTAAGCGGTCTTTCTTTAGAGCTTTCAACAGCCTTCGTTGTTGTCGAGAATCTAGAGGCCTCGCATATGCTACTACGCAAGTTGCTAGACTTAGTGCTCTATCCACTAAGCAGTCATTTATTTGCTTTGCTAAGACGGCTTGGTATCTACGATATAGGCGTTCTATGTCTTTATCAGGTAACTTAGAAATGTCCCCAAGAGAAAAATTCTTCCCTAGATATTCTTTTGTCGTACCAGTCACGGCTAGAATAGAAAGAGCTTCCCTATGTTCGATGATTTCTATGCTACGATGAAAGATTGCTGCCGCTTCATCGGTGGTAGCGCAGTGTGGCGGCAGCAAGCTGCCATCGAAGCCATGACAATTTGTGCCGGTAGCTCCGATGGCGGCCCTTGGTGGAGGACCTGTCACATCTATTTCGCCGGATTCAACTAGTATGTTCATTAATTCATCATCAAAATCTTTAGCCATCTTACTTCAACGTATTGTGACATACCATAGGTGAAGGTATCTCTAATAGTGTGGAAAACGGATGTCGCAAACAGAAACATATATGTGCGAACTTAGTCTCAAGTTCTGAAATGAATAGCTTCTTATCATCTAAGGATATGCTAGCGCCGTAGTCATCGAATAGATCCTTCAATCCCGGTGCGCTTGCGATGCGAAATGCCACAATGATTGCGCAATTCTCACGAAAGTTCTTGCATATACTTTTTTGTGTTTGCGATGAGGCCCAAATCGAAATACCAATGTGGCGTGCAGAAAAGGCTAAATCGGATATCTTATTGGTCCTTCCCTTAACATCCTTGCTTGCCGCACAATCATCGAGGATAATAAGTGTATTCGTTCCTTCGAAAAAACATGCACAGTCGCCTAGGGTTGCATCAATGTCATTCTGAGAAGGCGCTAGGACAATGAAGCGAGGATCTCCCTTACCAACACCTTTATAGGTTTTATTGTTAGCATAGGTGGGACAAATTAATACGATATATTCAAATTTAAAACGAAATGGACCTCTCAATTGATCAACTATGAACTGAGTCTTTCCGCAGTTTGTGGGGCCAATTATGAGTGCGTTAAAGGGAATTTGATCTGTCAATGTGTCCATGTCGACGAATACGTCAAGAGTACATTAATGAATACGTCAACGAGTACATTAGTGATAAACATTTTGTAGCATTCCTTGTTCAATAGTTGCTTGTGCATCAGAAAGCACGAATATGTGCATGTTCACCGTACCTGAGCCTCCACTGCGATGAATCCTAAGGCGAATGGATGCTCCAGCATCTTGTTGGGCTAAACCATCTCCATGAACTATACTGGTTTGCGAGGTGCGGCAATCGATGAGTGCGGCAAACTTGTTCTCAAAGAACTTCTTATGCGTCATGGATGTAGTGGCGGCAGCCTCTCCGAAACGCGGGACAAACCAATTCTTCGCTGACTTCCATAAATCCTTTGGTAGCATCCCAAAAGAATATAGAGCGTTAGGAATGCCATTGACATGTACCTCGACCTTGGTGATTCCTGGATTTACGAATTTCTCACTATCTCTAGTGCCTGCCACATGAGGATCCACAAATAGAAGAAGAATGCCATTGAGAGAGAGACGAAGTACGTTTATGCTTTCAGATACTAGTGTATCGGTGGCTAGATTGATTGAGACGGTTTTGAAGTACTCATAATGGTTATACAGAAATGCTTTACCGCTGGCGTAGGTACTATTGGCCTGCGACGCAAGATCGAGACTTTCGATGACTTCATATTCTAGTTCAATGTTCGATAGTTTGTACGTTCCTACTTTCGTACTGTCGGATCCGACTATGACGTCTATGGCCGGTGCCAGTGTCAAATGAAACGACATCTTATCTCGAATCGCATGTGGATAAAAGACGCCATGGGTTGTGATAACTTCATGATCAATAGGTATCTTATACACGCTACCATATGCCGCTAGTGTCGCATTATCAGCCGCACTAGACGTAGATGCGTTACTGGCCTTTGAACGAAGTTTGTTCACATTAGCAGATTGAATGCCCCGCTCTACGCTATTCTCTCGTTCTACATCAGATAGGTATAGATCGCTATATACCTGTAGTAGATCGGGTCGACTTAGATCTTCTAATCTAGTAGTTCCCATCCATACGACTCGCTTTGAGACTATGCAACGTCCAACGTTGGCCACCAAATAGTTGTCGGCATGACCCCCGGATAGAGCGATATTGGCACTAAGGGCTAGACTACCAGGTACTAGAAGTCTATTTTCGCCTAACGTAGGAACATTAACAATTAAAGTTTCCCCAGGATTGGCCGATGAAGGAGTGAAAGTTACACGATGGAACACACGACTGGCTTTAAGAGATCTACCTTCTATAGGAGAATAGTCAGGATGGAGCGTCGTTTATATCATGATGTTTGTTTCACAATTGAATACTAATAGTATATCACATATCAAGTGTTCAATATGACAGAAACTTTAGACTTCGATCCTATATCTGAAGAAGGTAGAGCCGATGTGAATGATCTTACTGCCGAAGAATGGGCGGAGATTAGACCTGATGATGGCGAGGCAGAAATGGATTGGTGGAATAGAGCTAAGCATAGCTTCAAAAATACGACGAAAAGCATACGCGATAGGTTATGGAAAAATCGTAGTAACTGGGGAACCAGTTCAGCTGAGTATATAGAATTAGTCAATCAAGGTGATGATGCGGAAACGCAATTTACGGCAGGCAGTAGCGGCAGCGGAGCTGCTACTGTGGAAACGCTATTTGAAAGACTGGAAAGACGGACTGAAAATGCACAGGACCAAACCACTATAAAGTTTCCAAAAGCAGATCTAACGAAGTTCACTGCTAGTTTGGATGACTATGATAGGGTCGTGATAAAACTAAATCGTAAAAATGCTGGATCATACTTACTGTCGAACGCCGTAGACACTCCCAACGCATTACCGAAAACGCTTAGGGACGCTCTTGGACCTACTGCGGAAAAGGAGATTAGTATGAAAGAGGATATGGCCACCGAAAAAGATAAACAAAAGGCCAAGGAAATAAAAAAGATGGATTCATTAACTAAGGGAACTCCAGAATATGAAGTGGCAAAGAATAAAGTAGTAGCACTAGAGGATCAGAAACAGGAGATCGAGAAAGAAATAGAAGCCATCAAAGATCGTATGTCGTTACGAGACCGCATAAAAGCCATCTTCAAGAAACATGGATTTACGGTGATTGGATTGTTAGCTGTCGCTGGTGCCGTAATTGGTGCTGTCGTTAGTATATTGACAAAAGGCTTGGCTTCCGTTGCTAAGGGAGTTGGTGGTGCTTTGAAGGATCTTGGAAATAAGTTGGCTAACGTGCTACCTGCGGCGATAGGCGCTATTGCGAGTTTCATATTCCGTACAGCTGGAGAAGTTTTCGGCTTCCTTGCCAAGAATGCCTGGATACTCATTGTAGCTGTGGTCATATTCCTAGTAGAGCAATATAAATCGTCGAAACGACGCTAACGAAATATCATCCATGAGGCTACGCCGGCCATGATACCCACGATTGCCAAATTGGTTTCGTGACTCGTTGGTGATACACCGCGACTTTGTCTACCAGGTGGTTTAGGAATATGTGTAGCTCCGCTGGATGCGATAGGCTTATGCGTTACTGGCAGTTGCGAAGTACCTGGTTGCCCTTTTGGTGCTGGTCCTTCCATGTGGACTGGTGGTGGTGGTTTTTCATCGAGGTTGATACTATCATTTATTCCTAAACTTAGGCCTGGCTTATTCGACATTTTCAGGTAGTTGTTATAACCGACTATACTTTTTTTATTGATATTCATATTGCTGGGTATTAACATACAACCCTTAGCAATTGCTAGGTCGAGACGAGAGTTCGTGTCATTCAGAGCTTTGTTATATTGCACTAAACTATCCCAATCCTTTTCCATGATGGTATCTCTAAGCAGTTTTTTGAAGTCTTCTTGTACACCGGGGGACAAGCCTGGCGACCCTACGATCGGGACAGTTCCCACACCCTGGGCTCCTAGGATACAAAACACGTAGACCTTTACGGATGCATTAATTCGGACTACCCCAGCCTTAGTCAGCCCCTTGCTCTGCTGCGGAACGAACCAATTGTGCTGCTTTTTCGCCATTTCATCGCGATAGAACCGCGTCGGAATATCGAGTGGCCCACTCGTATCGAACCCCCACGACTTATCAGTAAATTTTGCTCGGCGCAGGGCGAAGTTTACTTAACTTTAATGACTCCAAACTCTCTCCTGAGCCTGTCGTATACGACGGAGTTCCATGGGACGTTGTCGTTCTTATTAAAGATGTTTTCTCTGGGGAGGGGGACTCCCAATTCGAACAGCAATCGCATGATTGTGTAGTACACGTGGAAGCGGTAAAAGCTACGAATGTAATCAGTGATTGGTGCGTCATCTGAAAGATGGTCATCGAACGACACTCCACAGCCAGCCGTTGCGCACCAAACTACGAAACAGAATTGTTGTTGCCAATGCCTCATTGGTAGAGCGTCTAACCATTCTTGCGCTTTTTCGACCTTATCGTCTTCGTCTTCGTCATCATCATTGTCGTTACCGGTGTTAGTAGGAAAATCAAACCCCAGCCCTTGTAAGATATCTCGCGGCTCTAACGTGAAGAACCGATCCCTTGTTACGTAGATCTTAAGAGTTTGTAGAAATGGGTCTATGTCTTTGGCGTCAATCTTCCAGGGAACTGCTGGAACTGGATACTTAAAATCAGTCCTTCTGAATGGAGGTGGAAAACCCACGACTAATGCGGCGTCAATGCGTTTTTGTATGTCTGGCTTATTATGATAACTCTCCAAACCATAAGCGATACCTAGACGTTCTTGACCTTTGCCTTTGAATATGACGTATGAATAACTCTCCCCATCGAACTCGGAGGCTTGAGTGCTAAATTGAGAATAGTCAGCGTTCGGATACTTCTTCTTAAACTCTTCCCATATAGACATATTATCCGTGGCGTCTTAGTCTAGGTGATCTGCAAATGCGAATTTCTTCAATTAATCCGTTCGATTCATCCACTTGACTAATCTGTTTGATATTGATACGTATTAAAGTTATGACATATGTTAATATCGTGAAGTAAAGAACGTATGTTAATATCATATCGAAGTAAACTTCAGGCTTTAATATGGTAATCTTAAATGTCACCACTACCTCGGCTGACCATACGGTCTACTTTCAAGAACCTATTTACATCCATAATATTTCTCTAATCGCGGTCGCTTTTGAGAACGGTTGGTGGAACCTATCAGAGAAAGCTTCATTCACTTGGAATGCCCCAGGCGAGATACGGATTCCTTATGAACTTAAGCCGGGGAATTACAATATAAACATCTTAATGGGCGCCCTCAAACCCGCGGTTACTGCTGGTTTATTGGAATTCGTAGCCCACGATCATAGGAAGTTTTGGATTCTAAAAATTAAGAAACCAATCCTGTTCAGTAAGAATCTCTGCGATTTGTTTAATATCAAGGGTACTCCAGAAGGGGATAATGTGTCACTCAAAGTAGGAGAATACAAACTGGTGGTACAACTTCTTCACTATGTATATATCTATTGTGATGTGGTGGATCCTAGCTTCTCAATTCTTAATGGAAAGCAATCAAACGTGCTGGCTATCATTAATCTCGTGGGCCTTAGGTTTACAGAATGTACTTACAATCAATTGCTTCCCATGCCCATACGATCTCTAGGGACAAGACGAAACAGCCTTCGCCTGACACTTAGAGACGAAGAAGGAAATATTATAGACTTCCGTGGTCGACCTATACGATACGTATTGAAGATTGAGTAAGTTATAATATATCGAAATGGCAAGCGATTCAATTCAATTAGTTCCAACGGCACCAGGTATTTATCCACCGCTGGCTAGTGGGGCTAGCGGAGATAATTTTCGGTTGCAAACAGTCCGAGATACTCTTTCATATATCGAAACTCAAGAAAAACACTATGAAGGTGTGCGTAAGAAGTACGCCCGCGCACAAGGAATTGTCCATGGTGCCGCTGTTGTAACAGGAGGTCTATCCGTAATTTTATCTGGGTCTGGATTGGGAATAGCTTTAACTGGTTTTGGAATAGTGATTGGTTTACCATTAGGTGTTATTGGTGGCTTATGTGGATTAATTTCAGCATCTACGACCATTGGAGCTAAAAAATTAGGAATAAAAGTATCTAAACATGAGAAAACCACTATGTTGGCTAGAGCGAAAATTAATACGATTCGTGATCTAGTATCGAAGGCCTTGCGCGATGAAAACATATCTGACTCTGAATACAGTCTCATCCTCGCTGAAGCAAATAAATACGAGATTATGAGGTCTGAAATTCGCCGAGAGACTCAAGGACAAATAAACGAAAAAAAAGTAGAACAAATTCGCTCCGAAGTGCGGGAGGAAATGCGAGAAAAACTTGGCAGTCTAGTGGGGTAAGAATTGACATCTCATATGAGAAAAGTGAGCGTGGGCGATATTTACGCTTTTCTAAGCGGTTCGTATAAATTAACTTGTATGTCGAGTTCGTATGCAAATTTCAAGACAACGGGTGGCGATTGTCTGTGGATTTTTTATTTCAAAGTTTCAATCTCGAATTTTCTTATTCACATTCCTATCGCGCCGATCCGCCCCTGTTTTACTCGTTCAAGCAAAATTGGGGCGCTCAGGAATTTTAGGAGGAACTTGGAATGTATATATCTAAGTACCCTTGGCTAGCAAGCTGTCAGAATGAGTTTTTTTCGGGCTCTGAGCGTATTCTAATTTCAGTCAACGCTAGAGCTATTTTAGCCGTCTGCTGCATCTGTTGGGCTTTCGAATTCTGCGAGGAACATTGGAGTTATATTCGACACGACTCTTTCACTGGACAAGCATATTAAGCAAATTTGCAAATCTTCTTTTTATGCTATTAGGAACATATCACGCATTAGAAAGTTTCTAAGTGTAGATATAGCAAAGATTTTAGTTCACGCATTTGTCACGTCAAAGCTTGACAATTGTAATTCTTTGCTCTACGGTATTCCTAAGAAATCGTCACAGCGCCTGCAATATGTCCTAAATTCAGCGGCTAGGCTTGTTACCTTGTCTCGCAAGTCAGACCACGTTACACCACTTCTTATAGAATTGCACTGGCTGCCTATTGAGCAGCGAATAGAATTTAAGATATTACTGTTTACTTATAAGGTGGTGAATGCCACTGCTCCTCAGTACTTGTGTGATTTATTAGAGCCTTATGCTCCACAACGAAGCCTGAGATCTGCATCGAAGTTAATGTTACAGGCGCCAACTTTTAATCTTAAATCATACGGCTATAGAGCCTTTTCTGTATGTGCGCCAAAGCTATGGAACTCACTGCCTTTTAACATTAAATCTAGTCCTTCAATAGAGGTATTTAAGAAGAGTCTTAAGACATACCTTTTTAAGAAAGTTTTTTATTGATCAGTTTTCGGATATCGACAATTTATTGTAATTTTTAATCATGGTTTTTAGCTTAATTAACTTAGGATTTTTTAAATATCTTTTAAATTAGATGTAGTTTTTTAATTAGGTGTAAAGCGCTTTTGGACTTATAGGAAAAAGCGCTATATAAATGTAATTATTATTATTATTATTATTATTAATTATTACATCGGCTGCGTCTTATATAGCTGAGGTTCTACCGGCTTCGTCAGACGTATTCTCAGCAGTAAGATCGAGCGACATGGAAGGAGAGCAACCGAGAAAACGTGTCCATCTGTTTCTTGAGAAACTTGCCATAGAAACTAAAGTTTCAAAATCACAAGTCGGGGTAAAGCTTTACAGAAAGAAAGTGGAGAGATCTCGCTTGTTACGGCAGCGAAGAAAACTACAAGAAAGACTTAGAGCCCTCGTAAAAGACCTAGAGACGAAGGAAGCCGAAATACAGCTCGTGGAAGAAGACATTCGGATGCTAGGAATTACTGTCGACGAGGGGACCGATGATGAAGATGACTAAGCACTATCTAGACGATCCTTCGCGTAGGAATAAAACACCCGCGACGGGGGTATGGCTAAAACGATCCTTCTCTGATCTGGTGTCGGTGTTGCTTACAGCACTCGAATAAACAACTCTTACCATAAATAGTTGTCCTGCCTATTGTTAACCATCGGCACTGATTTTGTCCTCGCATCTTATGGCTGATAATATAACGGTATTTATTAATGGTTGCATAAAATTGGTCGTTTTTTTTTATTGAGGGGTAGTTCTTAGTAAGGGAATAATGGGGGTTATATGAGGTCTGAATATTCGTTCTCTAGTTCATGCTGGAAGAAGTACTCAACTAGACACTTAACGATACCGTAATGACCATTGTAGTAGGCATAACGTAGTGCGTGGTCGGCGTCCATATCATAATAAAAGGGATAGAAGTACTCAATAATAAATTTAACAACGTCAAGAAAGCCATTTCTAGTGGCCTTGAATAGCATGCCACCAACGTCCTCATATAATTCATCATAATCATATTTGAGGATCTGGGAGTGCTTAAAGAGAAACTTGACGATATCGATATTACCATTTTCGCATGCGTAGCAAAATGCACAGGTGATGTGTATGGCTAGTATATTGAACTGGAAGCGCTTAATTAGCCACTTAACGATACCAAAATTATTATTCCTACAGGCATTGATTAGTATGTCCCCATCGTAGTTATGCTCGGTTTCATCGTCGTCGTCTTCATCGTAGTAGTATGCCCTAAAATTACCATTATCAGCATGGCTATATCCTACTACGATACCATATTCGCAATCGTATACGTCATCCTCGGAAATATTGAATTTCTTAACCAAATTATCTCTCTCATCATCGTTATGAGCAGACATAAGCCCTAATAGGACTACTCGTCTACGGAATTCTTTGTCTACGTTTTCGTAACGTGCTATAGATGCGGCATCATTTAGATGTTTTGAAGTCAAAGAAATAGCGGCAAATGATGTAGGACCGGCATACTCTACGATCTTAGTCAAAATTTCTATAGGAAGGTACAATATATTAGCCATAGTATACTTCCGATGTTTCATATGTATGTACTAGACAACTGATATCTCTACACGGTTTTTAGAACACACAACAGCTCTTGCAGTACTTCTATGAACTGCCGCCTTGCTGCCTTTTCCTTCCTGGATAGTTCTACGCGTAGTAACACAGAGCCGCACCCAACACAAGTATAAAAAGTGCTCTGGGTGCCCTTCCCGCATCCGCGACAAGGTGTTGGAATCCGCCTTCCCTGCCTTATTTTATATAAATGGGTCCTACAATATGTACCTATGCACGACTTGCTGCAGAATGCTTGCTCTCCAACCTTTAACCAACTACATAAATTCTCGCCGCGCATTTTTTCATATAATTCGGTATCTCAGATATACATTAGAATGACGTATCTCTAATTAGATCTAATTAGGTGGGTGGGGCCATCCGTGGGACTGCGGGGGCTTATATGGGGAGGCGAATTGAAACAAATTTCAACGATTTTTTCGCGGAGTAGGGATATACGATGGGAGAAAAAAGGCTTAAATAAGGATGTGAATTAGAACCGCTATTGTATATACTACTCCTTCAAATACTGATTAGAAGTAGGAGACAAGGCCAACGGCTTATAAACGTCCCTGCCCATGGACGCGGCCGGGATTCGAACATCAAGAACATCTTACACAATTTTAATGTTTCTAGATTTATGGTATTTTCCATGTACATTAATTACCTTGTTTAGTAGAAAACATATATATCAGGCATGCTTCGGTTCTAAGGCTCCTTTTGTGAAAACCCCCCTTTTGTGAAAACATGCCTGATGTTGTGTGCCTTTAGCTTTAAAAGCCAGTAACTCGTGTTTTTTGCCTTTTTCTTGAAAGGGCAAATGACAGTTTAAGACTTTTCTGGCGTTTCTATCCCATAATTTACTTGTGTGATATTATCCCATAATTTCTTTATTGAGAGCTATAGGTTAGGGTTAGGTTAGAAAAACGCCATTTTCTGGTATTTCTTCTCCAAATACGGCAAAATTCCATGAACTAATCTTAATCTACAGGAAAAGAACGTTATATTGCCGTGTAGTGCATCGAAATCCATTAAAAGTTCGAGAAATGGCGCCACTTTGAAATTTAAGTTATACAAGTAACTTTGAGAGATTAAGGTTAGGTTAGAAAAAACACATTTTCTGGTATAATTTCTACTCAAAATACGGCAAAATTCCATCGATTAAACTTAATCTACAGGAAGAGAATGTTGTATTGCCGTGTAGTGCATCGAAATCCATTAAAAGCTCGAGAAATGGCGCCACTTTGAAATTTAAGTGACACAGGTAAATTAATGTGTACCTGTTGGCTTTAAAAGCCGGTACTCACTTATCAACGTTTTCATAAAAGAAATACACCTTTTTTCTCAGACCTCGTGGGAAATGTACGTCTTCCACAAAGCAAATCGTTGCGCCATACGCCAGGCAAATTTGGTTTTTCGCGAATTGTTTTGAACTAGTCCTCCCCACCCCTCACCCCCACATAAAATACCTAGAGACAATTATGGGATAGATACACCAGAAAAGTCTTTAAAAAAACTGTCATTTGCCCTTTCAAGAAACCGGCAAAAACAAGAGTTACTGGCTTTTAAAGCTAAAGGCACACAAGATCAGGCATGTTTTCACAAAAAGGGGTCTTCGGTAGGCCTATCCCGATTGCGCTGGGCACTTTTTGAGCACTTTTTCGATCTTGGAGCACTATTTTACATTTAGAGCTCCCTTGCGCACTTTTTCGCAATTTGGGCAATATTTAAGCACTTTTTTCGGATTTGGGGCAAGTTTCTAGAAAACATTTTGTCTTTTTGAACACTTTTTCAGCAAATCTGTTATTTCGTGATCGTGAAATTGAATAATTAGTAATGCTGTAGAGAAAAGAAAAATGTAATGTACTGAATGCAAGGACCAATTCGGACGAAGTGCAGGAACCGGATCACCTTGGATGGGATCTAATCAGCAAAAATATACGAATATCAAGACAAAATGAAAGGCTGATTGAACGGTACTGGGAATATATATAATTATTACCGATATTTCGGTTGGCACGGCCAACCTTCCTCAGGGTACACAAGTATATGGCAAGAAACCGTTAGTTACGAATTTTGAAAACATGAATGTGAGACTAGGAGATAAAATTACAAGGGATGAGTGGTCGTGATAGAGAACTAAGCTAAATACAATTCCATAATAGAGACTAAGTGGTATAAAATTACATTTCTTCTTTTCTGTTCATGCCTTTAGGTTCTAATGTTTGTCCTTTATCAATAAGAAATACCTCGCGAGCCTTGCGTACGCCATCTCTATTAGAGTGGATGAGTTCTAAGGGAATTAATTGCATGTCATTAGGGCAATGATTGTTAGTAAGAAATGTCATGGAAATGCACGTGCGCTTGTCCTTTTAAGCATGGGAACAGTTGATTCTGATTGGCTCATGCATGGCGGTAGTTACACGATAGTCTGAAACTGCTAGACGGAAACTGTGAAGTGACACGGCCTAGAACGTTAGCCTGCGTCTCTTGTGTTCGATGGTAAAGCAACTTGAAACTTATGATGTCATGCTTCAAACTCCTAATAAAGCTTTGTTAAGTTCGAAAAATATTCGGTTCTATTTATTTGAACATTTCTTAACATGAAAGGTTAATTTGGTCAGTAAAACTAGGCATATTTATTAAAAGCTTAAATTTAATTGTTCAGAATTGAAAGCACTATTTAAAAAAAATTGAGCACTATTTCGAAATTTTGAGCACATTTTTTGCATTTTTTAGCACTTTTTGAGCACTTTTTGGGCCTTTTTTCGAGCATTTTTCTTGGATTTTTCCAGCGCAATCGGGACAGGCCTAGTCTTCGGTTCTAAGGCTCCTTTTGTGAAAACATGCCTGATATACATGTATTCTTCTTGAAATCTCTACGTCACACCCTTCCCAGATGGATACTTAAAATTGTACTGTTAATTCGTGCATCATATTGTCTTGTAGTACATCATATTGCGTTGTTCCGTAGTCTCAAATAAAAATTAAAAAAAGTGCTCAACATTGGCATATATAACTAATCTCTTGTACAAGAATGCATTATCTGTCCTATGGGAATGTGCCTTTGATTATGAGCTCAGATAATATACCGTCCTGCGTATGGAAGAAAAAAGCAGAATGTCTTTAAATATTGCGAGGCCCGAGATTGTACTGCTCTCTAAAACACTGGTTTCCTGTGTTCTGGAGACTAATCATTGGCTGAACCTGTTTCAGCTAATGAACAAAGTTTCACCCTTGCTCAATTTTTCTTTTCGGGGTGAGTTTGGCTCGTTCGCTCTTTTTTCTGTGCAAATTCGGTCTGCTCGATTTTGTTTTTGGGATTTTGTTTTAGGAATTTTCAAATGGTCCGTGTTATATTAATGCATGCGACACCTCTGACTGACTCGCATCGCCGCTTTTACGGTTTATGCCAATAGTAAATATGCAAAAGAACCAATAACATATAGCCTGTATAATATAGGAAAAACAAATTAAACGAAGTTTGGATTGACTCGACAGCCCTTGACTGACTCGCGCCGTCACCCGTTACCGTTAAGAAAATCGCAATACTGGTATTAGTAGCTAATATATTGGCAGCTAAAAGCAAAATATGTGCATAAACTGTTATCAGTCTCCTACCATAAGAGCATAAACAGTGCTTGAGGGCAGCCCCAGTTATTAACTCAAGCTAAACGTAGTTCTCAAGTAATTAAGAGATATGCCTCAAAACAAAGCGGAAAACCATTTATTTACTGAATCGCAGAGTTAGAGGAGAGTGTTTGTGAACGTATACATAAGTTTTGAATGCGTCCCATGAGTTGTGTGTTGAAATTTTGCAATGGTAATGGCGGACCGTCCCTTGCCATTACCCCTACACGGTAGAATCCACTGAAGCAACTGGAGCTCGGATTGGGTCAAACAGCCTCTTGGCCTCACATACATACCCATTTTTCATGTAAGTACCCCCCCCCCCCCCCCGGCATTAAGCAAACCCGTTCCCGTGGGCGAGGAATGCCTAATCACTTTTTAGCGTATGTGACGTCATATACTCAACGCATCGTTCTCAAGTTGTTTCGATCGCGAACCCATACATTTCTTTATATAATGGCTACAAACTCCGGCGCACTGCGAATTTTGCTGTGGTTTAATAAATAACGACCGAGAATCTGCATCGGACTCTTCAGAACATAGTAATGTGTCTTTCTGTTTAATTTATTGCCGAATGTAGATGATTTGAGAAAATAGAGCCGCTGGCAACCGAGTTGAAAGCTGGACAAATTCGCTAAAAGCTAAAGAATGTTATGATATTCTAGCTCTTAGCTATAGCAGAGGTTTCTTATCTTTTTTGAGTAATTTTTCCCCAGGGTATTTTCCCTGGTTCGGCTTTAAGGTTGTGCTGTTACTGGATCCGGGCTACAGGGAGAATTCAGCGGAGAAATCACTAAGGTAATCAGTTTATAAGTCCTAAGTTTTATCAGTATACTGAAACACGGATTGGTAGTTATTATCTGTGTCCCGGCATATAGATTTTCAGGCGAATCTACATTCTAAAATACAATGTAATTGCTATAAAATTAGAACGCTCTGTTGTCCAACATGAAATAGTGAGTGATAATAATTTACTAGAAACTGACAAAAGGTATAGAAACTGACTGATCTGCAGCTTTACAGTGGCTATAATAAAGTGCCGATATAAACAGAACCAAACTTCGCTATTCCCCGTTGCTGTTTGACACACAAACGAGGTGCTGTACATGAACTGATAATATTGGTGGTTTCTTCCAGTGTGACCAGTTTATTGTCTTGAAAATAAAATTAGCGGTAAAGTAAAGGCATCTACATCGCTAGGTTTATGTGGTTATAGGAAACAGCAATATACAAACTATGTTCTCAGCAAACGTACTGTATTAAACGTATGCCTAGCATGTGGTTATAGGAAACAGCAATATGCAAACTATGTTCTCAGCAAACGTACTGTATTAAACGTATGCCTAGCATGTGGTTATAGGAAACAGCAATATGCAAACTATGTTCTCAGCAAACGTACTGTATTAAACGTATGCCTAGCATGTGGTTATAGGAAACAGCAATATGCAAACTATGTTCTCAGCAAACGTACTGTATTAAACGTATGCCTAGCATGTGGTTATAGGAAACAGCAATATGCAAACTATGTTCTCAGCAAACGTACTGTATTAAACGTATGCCTAGCATGTGGTTATAGGAAACAGCAATATGCAAACTATGTTCTCAGCAAACGTACTGTATTAAACGTATGCCTAGCACATTCAGTTGGTTCGGCTGTTTTGGCCTTCTTTCGAGCTTTCGAACTGTTATATACTGGACTCTGGTATAGTACGATCTTACCGGCTATTCCCTGGGACACAAACAATTCTGGAGACGGCTTCTGTCCTCAATACGACCAAAACCTTGAGGGTTGAATATATTAAATTACAAACCTTATTCCGCACTGATTATCACAGCAGCCCTTCACCTCTCAAAACCTTGCATTTTATTGGACCCCATTTGGACTGCACTGACAAAGAACTGCATTGTTTTAGGGTTAGGGTTTGTATTGTTTCAGGGTTAGGCATTGTTTGGATAGCCAGTACTATTCCACGTTCCGAGGAGGTGAAGGCCGCCCCGATTATCACGGCTGTTCGATCGTACCGGTACTCAACTAGAAGGCTTGAATGTCCCGGGGGTGGGGGGGGGGACTCCCTTATATGAGGGGTACATAGATGCTCGTCGTACCTTTTAGGGGTCAAAATCAGGAGTTTGGCACCACTTAGGGTATCCACCATCAAACACAGACATTTCTATGTAAAGCGGTACCTTTAGGGGTCGGGTGTCAATTGAACAAAAAAGCTGTTATCAATTTACATTTTTATTATCTTCAGTAGGAGTCAAAATAAGCTTGAGCCACGCCCATTTTAGTACCTCTTAGGGGATAAATCGAAAATGTCCGACGAGCATCCCTACCCCTTTTATATGAATCTTTAGACAAATAAATAGCTATGTGCGTTACCTTAGCTGGGAGATAAACCGGTCCACCTATATTTCTTTGAAAGCAAAGAAATGTTTAACTTCATTTTTATACTCTAATCACTGTAGAGGCCGCTCTTGACTTCAGACAGTCCTGGATCACTTTCCTTTTAGGTGAAACGGGGAGATCGTCCCAGCACTTAGATCCCATTAGGACCTATACAAAGAAACAACGAGATAGATCATGTTTCACCTGTACTCTATGCCGACTTATTCGATCAGACTAACTATGACTTGGCTCTTGGTGAGCCCATAACCCATATCGGTGACCTGAGAAACGCCGGCCTGCTCTCGGTGAGCTCAATGGCCGCGTAACCAACTTCGCTCACACGCAGCCTCGGTGCTCGTATCGTGTGAAAACGTAGTCCTACTCTTGGACTGCTATACGCCGACCTGCTCTCGGTGAGCCCAATGGCCTCGCATTATCTTCGTAACTCTGTAAACTCTGAAAAGATAGTCTAATCACATAAACGTGCCCTTCCCACCAGGGGGAACCCAAGATAGTTCAAATTCCGTCCATGCGCGAGAACTCTTTTCCCTTCGTAACGTCGATAATCTAGTATTGCATAACTATAGAGATGCCATAATAATGGCCAAAATGACGACGAAGGCCAATCAGGGACTATCAGAGTTCCTTTTGCTCTTTCTCTTTCCATATGGTTAAGTACCCTAGCAACTAACTCTATTGGAGGAACGACTAAGCAGATTGGAAAAATGCATCTACTCCAAAAGTCCCTGGATTCCAAAATCGGGAAAAGAATTTGGCAACTTTCTTGTTGTAATAGGTCGCAAAGCAATCGACAGTGTATGGGCCCCACAATTTCTGAAGAATTTCAAAACATTCGTCCCCAACCTGCCAACCGTCTAGATCGAAAATTTTACTAAGAGCATCTGCTTTCTTATTCAAGGATCTGGGAATCCATTCAATAAACAATTCGATACCTCTTTCTAAACAAAAAGAGAATATGTCGACGGCTAACTTCTGTAGCTCGAACTTCATACTGCAGACTTCCACTATTTTAACAGTTGATTGATTATTCGTGTACCATTTAACCTTTGAATTATCTAAGAAAGGTACGAAGGACTTAAGACTGTAGGATACGGCTAAAAGTTTCCTATGTGTCGAACTGTAAGTTCTCTCCTGTTCTGTAAACATGCGATGACATGAGATTTCTTCTGCCCCCTGCACGATAGCTCCACAGGCTTGCCCACTTGCGTCGGAATAAACTATTTTATTGTGAACCTTACCGGAAAAGCAGTCTCTAGAATTAAACCTGACGTTGGCTAACCAAAATTCTAATTCCGCAACGCAGTATTGATCTAAAAATACTTTTCCTCCCATTCTGTTGCTATAACGATATTAATTTGACAATGACGTGTCATGATTCTTGTTAAATGACCGAAAACTGGACTTAACGAAATGACTGACCCTGTGAAGAACGCTAGCCATCTTGCCGAAACAAAAGGTGAGTCTAATATCTCCCTTATTTTCTTTTCGATTTTTATAATTCTCACTTCTCGTATAGTTATGCTACCGCTCGCACAATTCCAAATTATTCCTAACCATTCAATATTCACTACTGGAGACCACACGCTTTTCTCCTCATTGACGACGAAACCGGCCGCATGTAAATCTCCTCTGATATGACGAGAAGCCTCTTCGGCTTTTTCAAATTACTCTTCAAAACCAATGCAATCATCTAAATATATTACGCACTGAAAACCTCTGGCTCGCCATAATTTGACCAAGGGTCTCATCACCTTCGTGAAAATGTATGGGGCTGATGAAAGACCAAACGGAAGGACTGCACTAACTCCTCATCTTGCACTGCATTATCACTGTCTTTATTGAAGGACTTAGATGGCTCCGGTGTTTGATGTCGAAGGGGTTCCATAACCAAATCTTTTGCCGCTCGAATCGCTCCTAAGCTTGAAAGTTCGCACGCGGCATGTGGCGCTCCAGTGCCCTCTATAACCGCACGTGAAGCAGAGGTCGTCTGCACGAGGTTGCCTACGGCCTTAAAAATAAATAAAGGAAAAGCAGAAACAGAAAAAGAATAAAAGAAAGGTTAACTGAGACCTAACCACAAACGTAAATAAATATTTATGCGATAAACCGTCGTTTGAACCTTGCTCCGTACTGATACCTGGATGAAAAACTCATTAACAGGAGTCTTTTATAACAACTAACAAAGAACAGCTATTACGTAACATACACGCCTATTATGTCATTGTTTGTATGAATTTTCATCCAAACGCAGGAATTCAGCTAATTAGCCTCCCATAGGAAAATACATTTTACGTTTCACACAGAAATCATATCTAAAATATAGTTTTATAATATATATATATATATATATATATACAGTCGTTGCCGTTAATGTTGTCCTAGACATATGCACATATGGATTAATAGCCTTTGTTCAGTTCGCACCTTTTACATAAAGAACCGTAATCAGCCGTGAATGCGCCCTTTGTATTTGGTAACAAAGAGCAACGGTGGTCTAATGGTTAACGCTCTTGCTTACCAGTTCGAAGCCCCGAGTTCAAGCCCAGTATCGGCATCGCGTCTTTTTTTTTCACTCCGAAGATTTTTTTCATTTCTTTTTCCCCTTTCTTTTCTTCTGACTGCATTCCCTTAAAAGCTTTTATTTCAAACGTGACTACAAGAACGGAGTTCTTTTTAACCTTTGAAATGACTAGGACACCTATCATCAACATATATTTTATTAAGGGATGTTCGAACATTTCTTTTGCAAAAGCTTCGACTGCCGCAGGGAATGTAGTATTTTGAACATCGACATCGTCCATGGCAAAGCTTGAATTTCTAACGAGACCTGAAACAACCATAGGGGCTGATCAGAGCCAGGTCCCGGCTAATCCACAGATCGAATTGGAATTTAGCCTGTTAATTTTTGCGGAGGGAGGAAACCCGGAGAAAAAAGCTCGGAGCAAGGGCGAGACACCAACAAACTCAACTCACATATGGCGTCGCGTCCGGGGATCGAACCTGGGCCACAGAGGTGAGAGGCGAAGCGCTTAACCGCTACGCCACCCCGACTCCCCTAAAGCTTCAAACGTTTGTGATAGTTTGTCAAACACCCGTAAACCTTACGCCGAGTACACTGCTTTAATTCCATGTGAATTCTCTTTCTTCACAAAGAAAAAAGCTTCGTCAACTTATGCAAGCATTACTATCGGTTTCAAAGAGTATTCTGCACAATTTCTGGACTGCCGGGTATTTTCAAAACTGTCTCCGTGTCTCGCGGTCGATGTTTACGAAATCTGCCTAAGTTCAGAAAATCAGTACGAATGAAATTCATAACACTTGCTAAAATCGCTTCCTACTTCTAAACAAAGATATAATACTTTGAATCAGTGGGTATCTAGTATTTTCAAAACTGTTTCTGGTATATACATGTAAGCGTAAAATAATTACGCTTATTCAAATCGACAACCATCTTGAGACCGTTTCAGGATGAAAGTATTATTTTAGCTACAGCGTCCGTTCTTATCCAATGTCAAAAAAGAAACTGCAAAAAGAAACACACATGTACACAGAACAAAAAAAGGGAGGGGGGGAAAAGAAAAAAAAAAACGAAAAAAAAAGATACGATGCCCATACTGAGACTTGAACTCTGGGCTTCGAACTGGAAAGCAAGAGCGTTAACCATTAGACCATCGTGTAGGCTCTTTGTTACCAAATACAAAGGGCGCGTTCACGGCTGATTACCGTTCTTTATGTAAAAGGTGCGAACTGAACAAAGGCTATAAATCCATATGTGCATATGTCTAGGACAACATTAACGGCAACGACTGTATATATATATATATATATATATATATATATATATATATATATATATATATATATATATATATATATATATACAGCAATTTTCATACATTTTGACCCCCTTACCATATATAAATATATATCAAACATATATCTAACATTATGGGATGTCATTGCTGATATTTTTTTCAAGTTGCCTATCATCAAGGGCTTCAGAAAAAAATATAGGAAGAGGTATCCCATAATGTTTGATACATTTTTTATATACATTTATATATGGTGAGGGGGGTCAGAATTTTTGCAAACGGCTGTATATATATATATATATATATATATATAGCTCAATTCGTAATTTGAAGCTAGCTGCCTAGGGAGGGCTTATGTTCGTTTTCTTCCGTGAAGAAACGAAAGTCGACGCTGACGGAAAGCGATCTTGGCTCATATTATAACCAAGATAGTCAGAGGGCAGAAGTTGGAGATTCTGCAAAGTCAATTCCAAGTTGAAAGAGTGCAAGTGCCCATAAACTTCGCCCGGAAGTTTCGACTGTAACTTCGCCTTCGATAGCCGAAGACGACGAACAACAGAAACCTAACACGATCTTCCGTAACAGTTATTGTACTAGTTTGGCTGTTTCTCTACGCTTTCTTCTTCTTTGCCTTCTCTATATTTGCACTCATGATTTCTGTGAAATACCATGACAATGGTAACGCTAAAATTGAACTTTTCTACTGCAATATTCAAACCGAAGATATCGCACCGAAGAGCTAACTTATCGTGGTCTGCGTAGTCCTTCACAGAAGCGCCAGGAAACTTTACGGCGTTATAAATGCAAGTTTTGTAGCATGTATCGAAGCTCCTGTCCCTCTAGATTTTAATAGATCGGATTGAAAATTGGCATATGGCTAGATCAATATGTTGACAAAAAAGGGTGTCTCAGTTTTTTATGCGTTGTTTTATTCTTGAGATACTTTCATGTTTCGTTCTTCAACCCCTGAAAAAGGTGTTCCAGATCTTTGCAGTTGATTATTTTCGCGACGGAATAAGATATCACTGAGAAAACTGAGACACTAGTCTTTTTTAGATCAATATCTCTACTTTATGAAGGTCGTTTCAGCACGGATTTCCGTCCAATTCCCGAGGGACAGGAGCTCCAGGTATAAGGTATGGTCAAATTGGATTAAAATCACAATAAATAAAAGAGTATTTACTAATGAGGAAAATCAAGCTGTTTTCTAGAATCTATGTTTATTAAGCTTTCAGAAAATATATACTTTGTAGGGGTTTTCTTGAATTTAACGCGCGCAATTGAAAGTTTTCGGGAAGCGCTCTTGAAGGGCTCCTGATACCTTAAGTTATTATCGCCTGTGTAGCAAGGCGTTCTAGGGAGAATGGGACGAGCAACAGGGGAAAAAGAGAAAGAACGCCTCAAAAATGAGGTATAGGAATGCGCGTGCTGGAGTGGGGCAAATGCGGAGTATATATGATTACATATTTTTAATTTGATTTTTGGAAAGAGTCCCTGATATGCTTAGTTGGTTGGCAAAGAAATGTATAACATTCAAAGAAAGCACTTCTATGCACAGCGGAGGCAGTGCTACCTTAATTGTTTTAAAATGTATTTTTTATACTTTATTTTGATATTTTGTCTTATCAGGACTATAAATGGATGACTTTGGCCAAACATTTCTTACAAATCCTAAAGAGACTGCAGGCTTTCTTTCTATCTTGTTTATGACCTGGTTAAACAATATCCTAAAGCTTGGAAGTCAACGAACCCTAGATGGAGATGATTTGTATCCACTCCTGGAAGAAGACGAGGCTCAAGAATTAGTTGACACGTTAGAGAAAAGATGGACGGAAGATATCAAAATTGCTAAGAAACTTGGGAAACGGCCTCGACTATGGAAAGCTGTAGTCAAAACAATCTATGTAAAGGATTTCTTACTTGGGCTGGCCGTAAAACTCTTGGAGTCTTTTGGGAGCTTGATGTTAGCTATGATGTTATGGTGCTACCTCGAGGTCATCAGCCAAGGATCCCACATGGATCAGAACTATGCTATCCTGTTTATAACGGGCATCAGCGTGGCAGTTATGATAAAAGTGTTTTCTTATCATCACTCGGACTACCAAACACATTTGATGGGAATGCGATTGAAGATAGCGCTCGTTGGTTTGGTTTATAGAAAGGTGAGTATCACTTTGTTAAACACGTACTATCCATAGTTACAATTACAAACAAAATGCTTTGAATGAAATTCAATAAAACATTTGATGGGGACGGTAATATATCTTGTATTATTCACATCTTCAAAGGCACTGGCGTTGTTTTAAGCGCAGTTCTCTAACAATTACACGGGCTAAGCAGATATGTGAGTTTTGTGAATGGGGCTGATTGACACGCTCGCTCACTCGAAAACTCCAAGGTTACCAGGTCAGACCCGTATTTAATTTAACCCTTTCACTTCTCTTACTTTGAGGGTTTCAGGTTTACTAAATTTCACGAGCAAAGGTCCTGAGATACCCCACACAGCATAATGTATAGATAAATAATCATATTGAACTCGTTCTAAAAGTAAGACATGAAGATATAATTCCCCAGCAAATACCTTGCACAGACTCAGTTCTTCGAGAAAGTGCAGATTTAAGCCTTATGCCATTCAGCCCTGTATAAATGGGAATCATAATTCAAAAAGCCTCAACTTATCAATGTTTCCACAAACAAACTTGCTGTTGTCCTCCATTGAAATAGCTGCTGACTAAAAAATGGCTGACTAAAACCTATGAGCCTTCAGTATTATATGTCAGTTGCATTTTGAATGACAACAATGGGAGAGGTTTCTTTGAATTCTAGAACAAGCTAAAAATCATTTAAAAGGTATCAGGGCTGAAAGGAGGCTCTATAATTAATCTCGGTTCCTCTAATGAACTTATTGTGCAAAAGACGTCATGATAAACTTTTAAAGCAATGTTTTTAAACGAGTGTATATATATATATATATATATATATATATACAGTCGTTGCCGTTAATGTTGTCCTAGACATATCCACATATTGATTTATAGCCTTTGTTCAGTTCGCACCTTTTACATAAAGAACGGTAATCAGCCGTGAACGCGCCCTTTGTATTTGGTCACAAAGATCCACGGTGGTCTAATGGTTAACACTCTTGCTTACCAGTTCGAAGCCCCGAGTTCAAGTCTCAGTATCGGCATCGTATCTTTTTTTCTTTTTTTTTTCTTTTTTTTCCCTCCTTCTCTTTTTGTTTTGTTTACATATGTTTCTTTTTGCAGTTTATTTTTTTATATTGGATAAGAACGGACGATGTAGCTAAAATAATACTGTCAACCTGAAACGGTCTCAACTTTTCCCAGACTTTCGAAGTAGATAATTATACCAGCACTGACCGAGTACGCCCAAATTACGCTATTTTCGTTTAGAACGGTGTAGCGATTCTGTGGTTGGTTGTGGGTTTGAAAAAGCGTAATTTGTTTTTCTTACACTGTGCCGGGCTTACATGTATATACCAGAAACAGTTTTGAAAATACTAGATACCCACTGATTCAAAGTATTATATCTTTGTTTAGAAGTAGGAAGCGATTTTAGCAAGTGTTATGAATTTCATTCGTACTGATTTTCTGAACTTAGGCAGACTGAGCGAGCGACCTCATTTTCCCCCCGAGATTTCGAAAACATCGGCCGCGAGACACGGAGCGGACAGTTTTGAAAATATCCGGTAGTCCAGAAATTGTCCAGAATTATCTTTGAAACCCATAGTAATGCTTGCATAAGTTGACGAAGCTTTTTTCTTTGTGAAGGAAAAGAACTCACATGGAATTAAAGCCGTGTACTCGGCGTAAGGTTTACGAGTGTTTGACAAACGATAACAAACTTTTGAAGCTACGCCATGGACGATGTCGATGATCAAAATACTACATTCCCTGCGGCAGTCGAAGCTTTTGCAAAAGAAATGTTCGAACATCCCTTAATAAAATATGTGGATGATAGGTGTCCTCGGCATTTCAAAGGTTAAAAAGAACTCCGTTCTTGTTGTCACGTTTGAAATAAAAGCTTTCAGGGGAATGCAGTCAGAAAAAAATGGGAAAAAGAAATGAAAAAAATCTTCGCAGTAACAAAAATGCCGATACTGAGACTTGAACTCGGGGCTTCGAACTGGTACGCAAGAGCGTTAACCATTAGACCACCGTGGCTCTTTGTTACCAAATACAAAGGGCGCATTCACGGCTGATTACCGTTCTTTATGTAAAAGGTGCGAACTGAACAAAGGCTATAAATCCATATGTCTCGGACAACATTAACGGCAAATGTTGTCCTAGACATATGCACACTTTTACTTGGAAAAATAAAAAAATAAAAAAATTGCACTCTCTATTTACTGTTTTGGTCAAATATTTTTCCTGATTTGATGAATTAATGTTTACAGAACGCAACCCGGATGGAACTATCATGCCGAATTTCATCTGCGAAGCAAGAATTCAACGCTATTTGTGAAACTGTTTCGCGCAAAATTGAAGAGATTAAAATAGCTTAAAGGTTTACACAATTTATAAATTTATTGACAACAAATCATAACACATTTAATTATTTTGATTAAGAAACGGTAGAAATCAACGTACCCCATATCATTGCCATATTTTATGTACTAAACGATTCTAAAATTTTCTAATAAACTCTTAGTTATTCCTTTTGAAATTCTCTTATCCAGTTTTATTCAAGTCTCGGCGGGATCCTGTTTTTATGGTATTTTTTTTTTTTAGTGAATGTTTTTATGAAAGGTGATGTTCGATAATTCTTGGTTTCGCATCGCTGAATGTTCTTATTATTGTTGTATTCTTTCATTCTTAAAAATTATTTTCTATGCTATTTAAATATCATAAGTCTGATGAAACTGTTTATTATCTGTACATGTGAATCCTTTCATTCTGCTCTTTGAAACGTTATATCAGTCTAATAACACTGATTAGTTCAGGCTTCGCAGAGGCGGAACGGAATAACTGCTATGCGCTGATATCGAGCTGAATTTTTTCATCGCTCTGGTTGTGGTTTAGAATCACTGACAAAACTCACTGACAAAACATGTAGAATGTTAAAGTTTCAAACGAACTGATATTGGCCCTGAACCCACAGATCAGGTATAATCATGTCTCCTCTATATGGGTTATCTCTATATTTTAGGTCATCAGAAGATCTCCTAACAGCAGCTTCAAAAATAGCTCTGAATTCACGCTTCGAACTGATCATTTCCCGTTCTCTTTCCGCCGACCAGGGATATGTTATGTTCTGCAAATATTGGACCTAACAGTAAATATACAGAGTGCATTTAAAATTCTCAGATTACTGTAAGCTTTCCTGCCTGTCTCGAGTAAAAGTGTTGTATTCATGATGAATTGTCTTCGCTATAATGATTTTCAAACGCGCGAGGATATCGGCTGTAGTTGCATTTTAATGAACTTTACTCCTACCCATAATGCACCCGATATAGTTATATAGTGAGGTGCGGGGGGTCAAAGTTTTTGCACTTTGCTTATATATATATATAAGATTAATAAAAAAGGCAAAGACCGTCAACTTATAACTGTACCACGCATTTTCCATTTTTTTAGCTGAAGAAGGCTGAATGGCCGAAACGTTCTAAATATTTTTTTTACAGTTATAAGTTGACGACAAGAGACCATCACATAAGATAACTGATCTCCGTACCCTATGATAGTCTGCGCCAATCTATTTTTGGCTCAGTGGACGTCACGACGCTATTTTAAGATTCGGTTCCAGCTCCTCACGGATTTTCATCGCTCCACCTTGATTTCAACAAAGAAAGAGAGGCGATGGATGCGAAGTTTCAAAACTCTGAATTATGGCTCTGAATTATGTGTTGCTCCATAAACTTACTACCCGGACTGGTATGGGACGGATCTGACCTGATCTGACTTGAAGACTCGAGAAAATGAACTTTGCATTTAATTAATACAAGCTACGGAGTGTAATTTGAAAACCCGTTAAAAATATTGCCGTTTGGATTTGACTGGGAAACTGTAGGCTGTATTAAGCCAGACCTGTAAGAAATTCGGATGTGACCTGGAAGCCGTGAAAAGAAACTAGAGTGACCTGAATTTCGTGAAACTATCAAAGGAAATGAAGCCGTATTCCATTCAGTTTGTAGCCGGAAAGCAAAAAAATTGAATAAATTGACAATCCCGTATCGTTGTTATTGAAACTTCGCTTACCTTATAAATACTCGTTCCCTGTCGTTCACATTGACCATGTATAGCTAGATAACATACCTAGGGAACTGACCGGATTATTTGCTCTATTTAATCAGGCTAATAATTGTAGAAACGTTCAGTTTATAGCAAGCAAGCACGCATCGACTTTTGACCACAATTTTGTGAAATTATAAATCCAGTTATTCTGAAACACTGGCTGACTGAGTTTGGAATTATCGTAAACAGACACTTACAATTCGCTAAAGAAATTAGAAATAGAACCTATAATATCGTAAATAATCGGACATGCTTTTGCAACACCGTAATCAATATTAATCTGTAGAGTAACTGTCGTGAAAGTAGAAAATTGTGAATGCTTTGATTACTGAGTAAAACACTGAATGCATTATTCGGCTCTCGCCGCCCGCCGGGCCATTCGGACACGTGACACCCACGACCAATCGGATAGAGTGGTAAAAATAGTCCAACTAATTTATGCAAGCTAAAAATAAATCGGCGCAGACTATCATGGGGGGAGAGGCTAGTATGGGGGATCGGTTCTCTTAGGTGATGGTCTCTTGTTGTCGATCTTTGCCTTTTTTATTAATCTTATTGAACTTCGATTCTTGCAAAGCACCGTCTATGAATCCTTGGATCCTTGTAGCTGGACTATCCGTTGGCATAAGACATTGGATCTTTATTACACAGTCGACCCAGGAAAGGTTGTCTTACAGAAAAGTCAATTACACACATATAACTGTCACGTGTCCGTATATACAGAATAAATTAAATTCCCTGTGGTTCGCTGGTGTCGCGAGTTGGTAAGACCCGCGACCCGCGGATATAGAAAACGCGAAGATTCGGAAGCAAGAATACCAAGTTCCAGAATAGTATGACAGCAGGTATACAGGAGAGAGACCCAAATTGGATAAATGCAGTATCAGTTTACAAGAAGGTTGCGTTTCATCTGGATTTGAGGAGTAAACATTTGCGTTTAATTCTAGAAGTTTGGTCGTGCTTTTTGCACGAGCGCGTAGGGCGAGAAAACCATCTGATTGACTTTTAATTAAATACATGGACAAATTAGCGGAACAAATAAGCTTTGCTTCTGTTTATTCAGTCTTGAGTTCATACTAAATCTGTGGCTAATGGTACGCACTTTTCTCAAAATAGCGCAATGACGGGGTCGACACCGTGCACGCGCAACTAAACTTGCCTATTAACTCAAACCAAGCGCAATTTACTGCATATTGTTTTCCTTTTCCCCCCTTAGGCTTTCATTATAAAATATTGGGTAAATATATCAGATAGTGAATGCTAGCGAAGTAAGTTTGATAAATGTTTTGAACAAAGTTCGATGTGTACAAATTGGAATCACAACACAACTGGTATGAAGTCATGCACATCAGGCAATATAACAATTAGTATTACAAAGTAAAAACGTTCAATAATAAATAATACGTAGGGAGGTTTGCTTCAGTAACTAACAATTAACTTACACTGGATAAAAAGCCGGAATGTTTTGAAATGTTTAAATCTTTTAAATCAACCACGTAATTTAGTCTAGAATTAAAGCTGTTGGTTAGCTTCGCAGATAAAAATAACGAAGCAAGACTAATTTTTGAATATTTAATATTTTCTTAATAAGTGCCGTTAAAAACAGCTGCAATTTTCTTCAATGCATTATTTAAAATAAACAGATGTGGCTGTATTGCAACCGATGTATTTTTTCAATGATTATATGCAGTCAAACTAAAAAGTTCTTCATACTACACAGGACAGTTTATTTATTTTTATTCGAGAAGCCAAGTGAACTATGCATGCATCAACACGCATTCAGCTCCGGTCGAACTGAATGAGTGATCATGATTCAATGGTTGTTCTTCATATTTAAACTACAAATTAAAGAACGGGAAAAATTAAGCTAGAGCGTGCATATATGCTGTCAGTAAATTAAGCCGACTTAATAACTCGCTATCAACTCAGTACTGTGTTGTAGAGTCGAACATCCAACGGCGACTCGGCCGAATATTATTTATTAAAACGTAGTATTTAATTTAAATTGAACAAGCTCATATATCAGGATGATCTCAAGGAACACTGAGTTATTACTCTCTCACCAATCGCCCCTTGAATTGAAATATCGTGACCAGATAACACAATGTTTGCCCTTGCGGTCTGCATGATAATTCCCTTCACGACCAAACTTCTAGAATTAAACGCAAGTGTTTACTCGTCAAATCCAGATAAATCGCAACCTTCCTGTAATATCCAATTTGCGTCTCTCTCCTGTATACTTGATGCCAAACCATTCTGGAACTGGAGTATTCTTCATTCCGAATCTTTCGTTTTCTATAGTCCGTGCCGCGGGTCTTACCAACTCGTAGACTGCGAACAGTCCCTCCTTTTCCCTCCATTGATAGTAATTTGCGAGCGGAGCGAGCGAAGAGAAAACGCCTGCCATATTTTCTCTTCGCTCGCTCCGCTCGCAAATTACTATCAATGGAGGGAAAAGGAGGGACTGTTCGCAGTCTAACCAACTCGCGACACCAGCGAACCACAGGGAATTTAATTTATTCTGTATATACGGACACGTGACAGTTATATGTGTGTAATTGACTTTTCTGTAAGACAACCTTTCCTGGATCGACTGTATATACAGTCGATGCCAAAAAGGTTGTCCAGCAAGAACATAATATATTACTTTAATATCCATTGTTTTGGCCTATTGTTTTGGCCTAGACAATAGCCTAAAACAATGGATATTATAGTATTATATTATGTTCTGCTGGACAACCTTTTTGGCATCGACTGTATATATATATACAGTCGTTGCCGTTGAGGTTGTCCTAGACATATATGCACATATGGATTTATAGCCTTTGTTCAGTTCGCACTTTTTACATAAAGAACGGTCATCAGCCGTGAACGCGCCCTTTGTATTTCGGGTAACAAAGAGCCCCGGTGGTCTATTGGTTAACGCTCTTGCTTACCAGTTCGAAGCCCCGAGTTCAAGTCTCAGTATCGGCATCGCGTCTGTTGTTTCACTGTGAAAACAATTCTTTCCCCCCTTTTTTATCTGACTGCATTCCTTTAAAAGCTTTTATTTCAAACGTGACTACAAGAACGGAGTTCTTTCAGTTAACCTTCGAAATGCCTAGGACACCTATCCTCCACATATATTTTGTTAAGGGTGTTCGAACATTTCTTTTGCAAAAGCTTCGACTACCGCAGGGAATGTAGTATTTTGAACCTCGACATCGTCCATGGCGAAGCTTCAAAAGTTTGTGATCGTTTGTCAAACACTCGTAAACCTGACGCCCAGTACACGGCTTTGATTCCATGTGAGTTTTCTTCCTTCATAAAGTAAAAAGCTTCGTCTACTTATGCAAGCATTACTATGGGTTTTAAAGAGAATTCTGGACAATTTCCCAGGTATTTTCAAAACTGTCTCCTTGTCTCGCGGCCGATGTTTTCGAAATCTCGAGGGGAAAAAATGAGGTCGTTCGCTCAGTCTGCCTTAGTTCAGAAAATCAGTACGAATGAAATTCATAACACTTGCTAAAATCGCTTCCTACTTCTAAACAAAGATATAATACTTTGAATCAGTGGGTATCTAGTATTTTCAAAACTGTTTCTGGTATATACATGTAAGCCCGCCACAGTGTAAGAAAAACAAATTACGCTTATTCAAACCCACAACCATCAACAGAATCTCTACACCGTTCTAAACGAAAATAGCGTAATTTGGGCGTACTCTGTCAGTGCTGGTATAATTATCTACTTCGAGTCTGGGAAAAATTGAGACCGTTTCATGATCAGGATGACAGTATTATTTTAGCTACAGCGTCCGTTCTTATCCAATGTCAAAATTAAACTGCAAAAAGAAACACATGTAAACAGAACAAAACACAACGGGGGGGGGGGGGGGGGGGGAGGGGGGACAAGAAAAAACAAAACAAGAAAAAACAAAGATACGATGCCGATACTGAGACTTGAACCCTCGGGGCTTCGAACTGGAAAGCAACTAGCGTTAACCATTAGACCACTGTGGGTCTTTGTTACCAAATACAAAGGGCGCGTTCACGGATAATTACCGTTCTTTATGTGAAAGGTGCGAACTGAACAAAGGCTATAAATCCCATATGTGCATATGTCTATGACAACCTTAACGGCAACGACTGTATATATATATATACCTTTTGTTCTCCAATGTTATAGCTGACAAATTTAACAATAATACAAAATGTATATATATATATTGCAGTGCAATGTTTTTGAAAACGGGTGCATATATATATATATATGGCCATTATTTTGTATTACAGGTTCTGTTTTCCAGTCGTAGCAGCATAATAAAGATAACAACAGGTCATATCCTCAACTTGGTATCAAGTGACGCCCAGAAAATGGAATTAGCAGTGAATGGCTTAGTTTACTGTTTGGGAACTCCATATGAAATAATATCATCCATTCTACTGCTGTGCTTTTTGATTGGCTGGGAATCGCTGCTAGTTCTACTGTTCTTCCTATTTTTGATGATATACAACATTAGCATGTGCAAGGAAGTAGCCGAACTACGAAAAGAACACGCCCTGCTAACGGATAGGCGTCTGGCAGCGATGACTGAGATAGTCTATGGTATACGAGCCGTGAAGATGTACGCCTGGGAATGGAAATACAGAGACAGGATTAAGGAAATAAGAAGGTAGAATATATGAAAACAAAAGGAGAAAAAGCTAAGTTAGCCCGAAAAATGTCGGCGGCTCCAGAGTTATGACCGCGGGCATGATTATTGAATTATTCAGTTATAGTTTTAATGTTACGTTGTTGCTCTTACTGCACTATTTCCATTTTTGGCAAGCTCTTTTCTCACTTGTAACACAACGTTAGCTTCATAACAATTCTAGCATTTCTTTTGCAATCAAATACAATTTCATATCCAAAACGAATATTTCATATGTTTCATATCCAAGACAAAATTTGCGCAATCTCTCTTCTGACGCGGAAGGAACAGCCTTCCTAAAGGCTCAACTACGTTCTCTAATGATTCATTTTTATACTAATCAAGAGGATTCCATATTTTATTTTTCAGGGAGGAAATCAGGATTGTTCAAAAGAAAAGCTTTCTCCTATCCACTTTCTTAACCTTTTACCTTACAACAAGACCCTTGGCAGTTTTAATATCAATTGCTACCTTGGTTCACTCGGGTTTTCATCTCTCAGCTTCAGCCATATTCACCCTGACTACAATTTTAGACATTTTGAACAGTGCAATTTGTGGATATCTGTCCGATGATTTTTACATTTTTGCAGAATCAAAAATCGCATTGGATCGATTTGAAGATTTCTTTTTGATAGATTCAGAAAGATTTTCTTCTTGCCCTGGGTATAATGAAAAGGATGTAAAAATAACCTTTACCAAAGATGAGAGTGTTAAAAGTTCCGTAACATCACACCGATCCAAACTAGTAAAGAAGACCGACATTAACACCCAGTTAAAAGATGTAATTCAACCACACCTGACACTAACTGATGTATCAGCCGGCTGGAGTGAAGATGATGACCAATGTACTTTGCGTGGAATATCGCTCCGAGCAGCAGGAAACCAGCTTGTCATTGTCACTGGAGCTGTTGGCAGTGGTAAGTCGTCATTGCTTATGGCAATCCAAGAGGAAATTCCCGTTAAATCAGGGAGGATGTCAGTTCTTGGTAAGGTTGCTTTTGTTACTCAAATTCCTTGGGTGTTCTCCGGGACTGTGCTAGAAAATATCCTCTTTGGGAAGCCTTTTAATGAAAAACGGTACAAGGAGGTTGTTGAATCGTGCGATCTTCAAGAAGATATGACGCATTTTCCAAAAGGAGACTTGAGTATGATCGGTGAACGCGGGGTGAGTCTAAGTGGTGGTCAGCGGGCACGCGTCAGTCTAGCACGCGCAGTGTACTCCGATGCTGACATATTCTTATTGGATGACCCTCTCAGTGCTGTAGACGCTAAAGTTGGTCAACACATCTTTGACAAGTGTATCTGTGGAGAGTTATCTGGTCGCCTAAGGATTCTAGCCACACATCAACTGCAGCATCTCTATCGAGCTGACAACATTGTAGTTTTGAGTAAAGGTCGTGTTGTTGGTGAAGGATCGTATGAAGACCTAATTGAGAGTGGTGTCCTCAGCGAAGTGGTTTCAGAAATTACTGAGGCAAAGAGGGTGCACAAAACTACGGAGCTAAGGAAAACAAGGTTAGAAGATAGTTCAAACGATCCCGAGAGAGGAGAGAGTGTTAGCCGTGATATGATGGAAGAGGATGAGGATCGAATGGTGGGGACCATCACATGGCGTCTATACTGGGACTACCTTAGAGCTGGTCCTCCTGCTATACTACTCATCGGCCTTGCACTGTTGGCGCTCATGATGCAAAGTAAGTATATATATATATGTAGCTTCGCTAATATAAGATAGATGAATATTCTAGGCCTTTACTGAGGGAGTTTCTAGAACAAGTAAATTCAGTTTTGGTTGGGCGTCCAAAATCTTGTTTTCTTACTCATACTTATAGTATTCTGGCCTAATAAAATCTGTTTTGTCTCAAAGGGGCTAAAACTCACTCGGCGAAAGGTCGTTATTGTATTTCCGCATACGCGCAACCTCAAAAACATTTGGAACGATTAAAAACATACAACAACTGCATGCATATGTAGCTCTAATCAAAGAGTGAGAAGCGGCTGTAACATGCCCTTGACCAATTAACATCATGGTCCGCTGCTTCTAACCTTGTGCTAAATCCCCAAAAGACGAAAGTTATGCTGTTCTCCACAGCTCAGCTCTCCCGAGTTCATAAACTAGATAACTATACTATTCGTTACTGTACTTTTGCACGTGGATGGCAAACAGCTTGAAATAATTACTTCTACTCGCCTTCTCGGGACACAAATTCAACAGCACTTAAAGTGGACTGATGATATAAACTCTACAATATCATATTGTTATTGTTTTATCCATTATTAGAAAACTTAAACGATTAGCAGCTTTCATGCTTAGGAAGCATTTAGTTGAAAGTCTCATTTTATCAAAGCTTCTCTTTAATAATATAGGGTCACACCCAATTTCGGACTATCTTGTTAAACGCTTACAACGTGCTTAACTTGCTGCTGCTGGTTATGTCCTCAATCGTTATGCTAGTAGAAGTGATATTTTAAAACTTGATTGGCTACCCGTCCTAGAACGAAGAAATGTTCACTTCTTAAAGCTTGTACTGATAAGACCGTTCATTGCCGTGACTGGCCACCTTATCTACCATTAGCATTGTATATACCCAATAGTCAGAACACTACGGTCAGCCAGCACTAAACAGTTAAAGGACGTCCCACCTGAAAATAACCTGCGTGCAGACGTTCTCTCTCCCTGCAAAAACCGGGAAAGAGACGTCTGCGAAACGCCGTTGATAATCGTGTTCTGGTCATAAATTATCATAATTAAAATTCGTAATTATTTTTCCTATAGGCGCTTTTTGCCTGCGTACATTCTCTGTCTACTTCTTTGAGAAAGAGTTGGTGGACGGCATTTTCTCTCAAAACTGTATTCTTCCATACAGCCGATGCAATCTGGCTATACGTTCCACGAAACAACAACAACTTTCAAGGCCTTCGTGTTATAACATTTGTTTTGCTTGGCCATTCAACCGGCTTGACTTGGACGACTGTCTTCTGTATTTTGTTTGGTTAAATATTTTCACCTACAGCAACTGAATCATCCAGAATTGGTAACACGGACGGACAAATGGGAGAAAGTGGAATATCATGATTTTCTCGCTGCAGGAGTTTATATTCTTGTAGTCAGCAACCTTCTACGAGGGAAGTACGTCGGCTCGATCGCATTTCCATCTAGAGCAGCTCGTTTCGGGGCAGAGCTGGAGTCAGTCTGACTCAAACAATTCCCTAGCACATGTACTGTCCCTCTTATTTACGACCAGACCTGCGTTTGTGACTTTCAAATTTCGTAAAGATCTGCCTTCGTAGATTATATTTCACATCTCGTCTTTTCTTCAACTTCAAAACACAGTGACAGAGTTTACAAATATATGGCGAATTTAACTGAACTTCGAAGCTAAGAGTAGAAAGCTCTACTTTTATACTAGGTTCTTGTCATCATGTTTCACAATATCAGCAAAACTAGGAGCTCATTACAAAAATATAAGACACAACTCGACGTTTGTTGTAAATGATTACCACTACGGAATGATGGGTTTCGAAAAGTAAACAGGGGTCATCTCGGGAAGTTATTAGCCAATCTTATATGACTTTATGACAATCCTCCGTCAACAGCCAATCAGCGCGTGGTCCTCAAATACTGGAGAAGAAACACGTGACCAGAACACGATTATCAACGGCGTTTTGCAGACGTCTCTTTCCAGACTTTTGCAGGGAGAGAGAACGTCTGCACGCAGGCTAACCTGAAAATGGCACCATCCAGGATACCAGTTCAACCGTATTCAATTCAATACTTACCCGTAAATATTAGAAACTCTTCAACCTTCGCTGAATTTTGTCGGTTATCAAAAGGATATTTAAAGAACTTCGCTTCCGACAGACTAATTTTAAAGTTGTTCTTAACCAGTAATTTGTTCTCATAGTTTATCAATACCACTTTTTCATTAAAATATCTGCATATCTAGTAGTTCCATTGCACATATTACAAGCATATATGTATTTCTTGTAGTGCAATTATGTTTATATCTGTCAATGTTATTGTTAGTTAATATTTACATTACTTAATAGCATTCCTTGGTAATTTATACCAATAAAATATAGATACGATACGTGTACCCATAATTTAACCATTAGTATTATTATCATTATCTTAGTAATATCTTAAAACTGCATGCAGAGTAATGTAAAATTAAATACAAAATGTATATGATATATAAGTTTATAAAATAACCCAAAGAAAACGCGCGCTCTGATTGGTTGAAAGCCGTGTTTGCATGAGGCTATGTAAACATGGTAATGACGTCATACATTGTAGGTTTTGTTTTTTTTCTACAAAAAATGGCGAAAATAACTAACTAACTTAAAAACACATGTAACTAGTTTTCTAAAGGAAGGTTGCTCAGAAGAACCTACGGAGAAAAAAAGCTAAATTGGACAGAATTTTCACAAGATTGAGTCAGTCGGAGCTCAACTGCCTCATTAGCAAACTCGATGAAATCCGCACAAAATACACTACTTCTGTCAACGTTTAAGTTTAAATATTTACTTCAGATACTATAGAAAAACAATTATAATAAAATACATGTACTAGAAACATTCAGAAAATGTACAAAGTGCTAATAATCAAGTACACAAAGTCGGAGTGGGAAGGTCAATTGTTGTTTATTCAAGTACGTTTTTTTCAAACGCCGGTGACAAAAACTACAGACACTGCAACTTTATCAGATATCATATATCTCATTGAATCAGTAGAAATAAAAAATAATAGCCGTTTTGGTTCGATTCAGTCTATGAAATCTTTTTTTCATTCAGAGTGGGATGCTGGCAAGAAAATGTGACTAAAAAGAAATACATAAGCGAGAAGCTACAGAACTCTGAAGCTCTATAAATCTCGCACGGCTGCTAGCTAGCATCCCCTAGACTCGAAAGTACTCTTTTTGGATTCAAAAATTGCATTGAAAGATACCCAAACAGCCATCTCCACATCAAAGTAATATACTAGATTATAAGCTCTAACTCGACATTCTCTGGCTTTCAAATAGTCGAGTATGATGCCTGACGATGGGAAATAAAGATCTGAAACAATACAAAGGCACAAACCTGCTAATCGAAGTTGTCAGTTCGAGCCGAGCAATTCCAAGCCATGAACTACAAGTACTGGCTCCAAATATCCAGCAAGAGATTCCTCAGTCCCAGAATATCATGGCCGAAACAGGAACACTTTTTCCAGGCAGGACAAATTATCTTTTCTGTAATGCTTAAAGGGGAACTCAACCCTAAAATCAACCCAATGTCTATACAAACATGTATTCGAAATAAATAGGTTCTGCTGTTTAATTTTTCTGTGTTGCGCGTCTAGCAAGAGAAAATCCGAAAACCTTCCTCACAGCCTCCGGTATGTACAGACGGCTCAAGTCTTGTTATTTGTGACGTAGTATACGGGGAATAAATTAGTTTTGCCATGCCGTCCCCTACATTGAATAGCAGGCCTAATGGCTTCTAATTGCGGACCATTGTGCTTTCTTTGTGCTAGAGGTGTGATCGTTCTTCCTTGGTATGTGTGACGTACGTTATGGGGAAATTTGCACTGAATTGAGCCGCCACACAATATAGATTTTTCAGCGGAAAATCGAACTTGGAGACTAAGTTTCTCCTCATAGACGCGCAACACAGAACAATAAAATATCAGAACTTATTTCTTTAGAATACATCTTTGTAAAGACGTTGGGTTGATTTTAGGGTTTAGTTCTCCTTTAATGCTTTTCGGCTGTCCAGTTCGTCTTTGAATTCGCAGCAGTTTTGTTTAAAGTGGTTTTCGTGTCGATTTTCGTAATCCAGGACGATTTTCGTTGCATGTCTAGCCCGATATGGATCAATACTTTGAGGTTTTTCTATTATTTTGCATTTTTGTCTTTTAAAAAGCTAGTTTTGGGAGCATAAAATCACACTAGTACTTTCTCTCGCCTCTTGAGTCTTGTTCCATGCCGATTCGTACGCAGAGCAAACACGGCCAACTTCACAAGCGAATATGATTGACATTTTACAATGTGTGGAGAATTTCGCGTTTGACCACAGGCAGCCCAAGCTATATTTTTGTGTCATTATTGCGAGATTTTGCAGAAATTAATAAAATGTAAGAAATCTATACAGTACTCAAATAAAGGTTACATACCTCTTTAAAGTTGTGTTATTGATTGCCCTGTGTACTCCAGGGGTCATTTTAGCCACTTTAACAAGATTTCCAATTCACCGTCCCAGCTGTTATATAAAATGACAAGGCTGGAGACTTCACCTCGCATCCAACGATGGCGATCGCCGAAAATCCCCTCGTATCGCGAATTTCCCCAGAATATTGTCACAAAATCACGCTAACCCTAAAGTCCAATGTTCTTTCCTTCACCTGCATCCTCCATGGCGATCACAGTTACTTTTTAGCCCGATTAATAGTCCCTTTTCCACAACTTTTTTCAATGCTGCGATGCCTGTGATAGACTCCGTGCCGACCACTTCCACGCGTGCGCAATTTCAAAATAACTGCTGCACTCCCATTGGTTGGTTGGTACGAGCTTTCCCGCTAGATTTGATCCCGCCAGGGTGTACGATAGTCGTGTTTGGCACAACTCATCGAAAACTAACAGGGTGCTAGTGATGACAGAGAAGCCATTTAAAGGTTTTCCCCGTCCAATCGTATCAGAGACAAAATAAAAAAAAAACGCTCCCGGGAAAACCCGCTCACGACATCCAAATCACAACATCATTTGCCGGCAAAGTGTTGTAACTTTTTGTGGTTATAAAAACTCTCTTGCCTTTAAACTGCTCAAGATGACATTGAAAACTGAGCCAACTCCCGGGTTTTCCCGGGAGCGATTTAAATATTTTTTTGTCCCTGATACACTTGGACGGGGAAAACCTTTAAATGGCTTCTCTGTCATCACTAGCACCCTGTTAGTTTTCGATGAGATGTGCCAAACACGACTATCGTACACCCTGGCGGGATCAAACCTAGCGGGAAAGCTCGTACCAACCAACCAATGGGAGTGCAGCAGTTATTTTGAAATTGCGCACGCGTGGACGTGGTCGGCACGGTGTCTATCACAGGCATCGCAGCATTGAAAAAAGTTGTGGAAAAGTGACTATTAATCGGGCTAAAAAGTAACTGTGATCGCCATGGAGGATGCAGGTGAAGGAAAGAACATTGGACTTTAGGGTTAGCGTGATTTTGTGACAATATTCTGGGGAAATTCGCGATACGAGGGGATTTTCGGCGATCGCCATCGTTGGATGCGAGGTGAAGTCTCCAGCCTTGTCATTTTATATAACAGCTGGGACGGTGAATTGGAAATCTTGTTAAAGTGGCTAAAATGACGCCAGGAGTACACAAGGCAATCAATAACACAACTTTAAAGAGGTATGTAACCTTTATTTGAGTACTGTATAGATTTCTTACATTTTATTAATTTCTGCAAAATCTCGCAATAATGACACAAAAATAGAGCTTGGGCTGCCTGTGGTTTGACATTTACGAAAACGTTTTTAAAAATCGTTTCGCGCTCGATCTTGCGTCTATTTTATAAAAGAAATAGAAACCGTTTACCGTGTTTACATAGCCTGATGCAAACACTCGGGAAAGTTTTCCCTCGTGTTTGCATCAGGCTATGTAAACACGGTAAACGTTTTCTATTTCTTAAATGGCTATAAGATATTACAAATACTGCTAATAAACCATTATTATTATTATTATTATTATTATTATTTATATATGTATTGAGATTTACTCCAAAATAAATTGTCAAATAAAAATGATCCGTTAAAGACTACAAGGAATGTGATTGGTCGGACGATTTTTCTCACTAGTGAAAAATATCGTATGACCAATCAGAGGCCGCAGACAAAATTTTTCACTAGTGAAAAAAGTCGTATCGGTTTTGCCGCCTTTCACTGGGCTTGGTATATAACGTGTTACAAGATACAATGATACGGAGATACCAAGATACAGTGATACAGTGATACAGTGATACAGTGATACAGTGATACAGTGATACGGTGATACGGTGATACAATGATACAATGATACGGTGATACGGTGATACGGTGATACGGTGATACGGTGATACAGTGATACGAATATATCAAATTTCCTTTAAAATTTAAAAAAATGGGGGGGAAATACTTTCCCACAAAAATGTAGTTTTGCCTAGCCTGAAATTCAGCCGTCTCCTCCGGTTCGTTCCTCCAATTTCGTTCGTTCCTCCAGCAATTTTTCACATACCAAAAACTGTTTAAAAGAAATCAGTACGCAAAAGGAAGTTTTTAACCGGAAGTAAAAAGTTATGTTTGATGGACAGCAGGTCAATTAACACATGACATGTGCTCACTCGTCCGTAACGAAAGCTAGCATAAATTCATTTCATGTTTATTGAGAAACGTTTTTCCAGCCCCGATCCATGGGTTATTTACGGTGGCCCAGAAGGGTCAAACACAAATAAATATTCTGAAGCACAAATAAATGTACTCGAAGCACATAATAATATTCTGAAGCACAAATAAATGTTCTGATGCACAATTATGTCTTCTTGAAACACATAATAGTATTCTGAAACACAAATAAATATTCTGATGCACAAATAAATGTTCTCGAAGCACGCCCCAGAAAAAAAGACTGGACTCTAGCTAGCCTTCTTAACCGAGGAAGACTAAGCGCTTGTCCAAACGAACAATATGGAAGACAGCGAGTTGCAGAGTATATTGGAAGATTACTTTCATCTGGGATATGAAAACAAAGTGATTATCGAGTTTTTATATAAACAACATGGCATTGTGTTTAGTTTATCAACTCTGAAACGAAGGCTTCGCGACTATGGCCTGAAAAGGAGAGGAACCCAAATCGATCAAGAACATCTAAAGAATCTGATTCGTAGCGAAATTTCAGGCCCTGGAGAACTTCGTGGTTATAGATCAGTCTGGCACTCATTGCGACTAAACCAACACATACACGTTCCAAGACAGCGAGTTGCAGAGATTATAAGAGAAATCGATCCCCAGGGAACACAGCAAAGAAGAAGTAGGAGGTTGAAAAGGCGAAGTTATTCAAGTCAAGGTCCCAACTTTTGCTGGCATGTTGACGGTAATGTTATGATAAATAATTTCATTTTGAATGTTGTACCGAAATGATGAGGTATCTGCAGAGAAAATGAGTACTGGTGGGGGAGTTTACCATTCATTTATGTCCCGGTGCTTTCATTGTATGTTCAGATAATGCACATGTATGGGCACTTTTTTACATTAATTAATTGAAACTGAGACAATAGATATTATTTGGTGTTGCATAATTACATGATTGACAGAAAGCTCCCATTTTCTTTTGTATTACCCCCTAAGGCACAAAGCATTATGTGCTTTGAGAAAGTAGAGAATGACTGAATAGCATACAATGTATTCAAATGGAATTATTATTTTTCACATACTAGGGTATGACAAGCTAAAGCCATATGGCTTTCCTATTCATGGAGCTATCGATGGGTACAGCCGGAAAATGCTTTGGCTTGAAGTTCCCAGAACCAACAACAAACCTGAAGTCATAGGTAGATTCTTTCTCAGCTGTGTAAAGGAGAATACTGGCTGCCCTATGCTTCTACGAACTGACTGTGGGACAGAAAATGGAATAATGGCTGCGATGCAATCATTTTTTAGACAGGATGGTACTGATGATCTTGCTGGTGAAAAAGCTCATAGGTATGGCACATCACCTGCTAATCAACGCATCGAGTGTTGGTGGTCATGTCTCAGACGGGGAAGGACCTCTTGGTGGATAGATCTTTTCAAAGGAATGTTCATAGTGGAGTATTGGATTTAGCTAGTAAACTGCACTTGGAATGTTTGTGGTTTTGCTATCATGGTGTACTTCAAGAGGATCTTGACAAAGTCAAATATCATTGGAATACTCACCGTATTCGCCCATCCAGATTTGGTACTGTGTCTGGTATTCCAGATGTCCTCTATTATCTACCACACACATCTGGTGGAATTGATTGCAAGGTGACTGTACCAGATGACAAGATAGATGCAATGGAGATACATGTACAGGATGATGATGACAATGATTCTGACATCTACCAGGAGTATTTCCACTATGTAATGGATAGTGAAAGATTCCAATATCCAAACAATTGTGATGAAGCATATAACCTTTTTCAAAACCTTATTGTTATTGCAAACAGCCATTAGAAAATCTTAAAAAAGTTTACTTTTACTGGCAGGAAGTATGGGTATCTCATGTGAATTATCTTCCCTATCAAATCCCCCCAAAAACATACCCTATCCAGCAGCACATGTATATATACATATGAGGCATATTTTCACAAAAGGGTGTTACTCTCCTAACGGGTGGGGCGTTACTTTTCGTTCTGTACCACTGCTACTGATTGGTTGATCAAAGGGGTACTGGCACACTACACCCCTTTTAAGAACTCATGCCTCATATGTATATCGGAGTACCCCTCTCATTTGTTTTTGTTAAAGTATACAATTTACATGACATTTTTTGAAAATTACAAAATAAGATAATAGTAGACAAGGTATCTTGTTTGTATTTTGAGATGTAAAGCATGACCAATAAAATCTTAATAAAATACATTAACTTTATTTTGCATCAAATAGCCTGTCAAATTCATATAAAGATATATTAGACTTTAGTTATAAAATATTTAAAATTAATGTATTTACACAATTATAATTACTAAATATTGATTTATAAAATCAAAAAGTAGAGTACAAACACTAAAAGCATGCAACATAAATAGTACTAAATAAACCATGCTAATTCTGTTGTTTTCTAGTGCAAAGTATTGCATGCTTTTAGTGTTTGTACTTGTTTTCTTTTGTGTTTATTAAACGCAATCACTCTAACAATATATTTGTGATGATATTCTTTGTAATTTGAATATCATTTTCAAAACAGTAACTGGAAAACAATAGTAAACAACCCCATGGAGGGGGTTGGGTAATAATTGTAAGAGACAACAATAAAAGTACTGTAAGTTCAAATCTTTCTTACTGTATAAATGTGAGATGAAAATCATTCTCATCATTTATTCACAACATAACCACATGCCATAATTTCTTGAGATTTATACATTACCAAGGGCCTGGGGAGCTGAAGATACATTCAGTAAACTCTTCTTTGAATGTATTATACTCGCAAAGTTTATCAGAAACTGGCAGGTGCAGTGTGGAACTGCAAGTGTTAGCTGTGAGTTTTCTTTCTGGTTCATTATTATAGTTGAACATCACTCCCATCTTATTGTCCATTCCTGTTGCAGGTATGATTGGGCATCCAGTTACAAATTGCAAGATATGTGACAGTTGAACTTTGATCGAGATGAGCTCATTAGTGTCTGGATCAAGGATGTTGGTAAGGATTCTATTAGCTTCAACATCCTCAAGAAAATGGGTGAAGTTGAAAGCTATAGATTCTTCAATGTTTCTCTTGTTACTACCAGATGGAGAATAAACAAACAGGAACAGGTCATCAACTTTGTCTGCAGTTAACTTATCAGCTTCAGAAAATTGCAATAATTTCCGAGATTTACTGGGGTTATTCCTGATGATATCAAGTACGCCATTAATCTTCAAACCTTGAATGAACTGTTCTATCTCTGGCAATGTTGAGAGAATTACATAATGCAAGCATATGCATCTGATAAATTCGTTCTTCTCTTCAATGGTGACAATGGGTTTGCAGTATCCTGCCTTGAATCTGAAGGAAGTGTTGAAAGAAGCTTCTTTTTTAAACTCATCAGGGTCACTGATCTTGTCAAGTTCTTCCAGCTTTGCCCGCACCTTTCCAACTGGGAGATCATTGATCGATATAGCAATATTATCTAATTTCCCATAAATGATGTAGTCCACAACAGGTGGGGCAAAGATTATAGGACCTGGTGATCCCTGAAGTAGTGATAATGCAGACACTACACCATAATAGTAATATTCTTCCTTCTGTAATGCCATGATGTTATGGGCAAAGCTTCTTTCATTTGGTTCACCAGTGAAAAGGCATGATGTCTGCATGTGTCTGTGAATGAGGAAAAACAACTCTCTCCGTGGTCCTCCCTCATCAACAGCTGGTTCACCAATGAATTGGACTTTCACCATTCCTCCACTAACATCTTCTTTTCTTATTCTTTTAAGTTTTAACAATGTGTCTTCCCAGACCTTGCTCCTCCTGACTTTGAGTTTGATTTCAATATCTGAATTCAATTTCTTGGAAATCTCCTTCATAATATCAGCAATTGAAGTTTCATCTTCAAATTTCTTTTCAGTTTCACCGTCAGATGTGGTTTTCCAGGTAAATTCATCTAACACATCAGAATCCCAACCATCTTCATCTGCAATAACAGTTGCATATGAATCTAGTTGGTCAGCAGATCCTTCTCTTCTGGTAACAGAAAGTTTAATAACTGCATCTTCAACATTAGAACTGCATTTTAATGCATTTAAGATTTCCAGATCACTTAAATGGGGAAAGATATCTTTCTCAATTTGATGAGGAGTGGTTGGAATTTGCATAGACTTCTCATTGCTAATGCTAGCTGTAACTGAGTTCACTGCAGTACTTGGCTTAGTACTTACAGTACTTGATGTAGATGGGCCACTTGCAGCACTTAATGATGTTTCCACTATGACAACTTTTTTGGGTGGAGGAGAGGTGTATTTGTCTGTATCATCATCATCACTTGTACATTCATCAGTGTTGAGAAGTCCTACCATTGAACCAAGGAAATCGCACTGTGTGCATATATAAAACAGTAACCGATTGTACGGTTTTCCGATTTCAAGTTTATATCTGTTTAAAGTAAATTCTTCGTTGCACTCCCTTAGTTGATGCACAACTGAACCATCTGGATATAAGAGCTTATAGCATCCCGCCGACAATTTAACGACATAATTGCTGTTATGCATGGAGTGTTTTGCGATTGCTAATGTCAGAATATCCTCACTGCTAGCAGATTTGCTAACTTTCAAAGGGAGATTCTTGCCTCTCTGAGGTTTCAATAGACGTTCATCCTCGAAGAACCGCATTATCCCAACATTGATCGTAACGTCCTCCACGTCAGTTTTGGGATTTTACCCCTTCTTGGACTTGAAATGACCAACCCTTTCGCTTTTATTCTTGGACATGAAAGCGCTGAATCCGACTGTCTTCGTTTGATGAGCTCCGGATAATGAGACGCCATTACTGCTTTGACTGGTAGACGAACTGGTTTCCTGAGCTGGAGATCCTTCCTCAATCGTGCGATTGCCACATTTTGTACAGAAAATAAACCCTTCCTTTATGGCATTACCACATCTGCTGCAGAACGTTTTTGCCATCAGGTCGGCGAACTAATAAAAACGAGCCGGCTATTCAAGTATAATTTAACGACAGAAAACGGGCGAGACAACATGGTTAGCGCTTAGTCTTCCTCGGTTAAGAAGGCTAGCTAGAGTCCAGTCTTTTTTTCTGGGGCGTGCTTCGAGAACATTTATTTGTGCATTAGAATATTTATTTGTGTTTCAGAATACTATTATGTATTTCAAGAAGAAATAATTGTGCATCAAAACATTTATTTGTGCTTCAGAATATTATTATGTGCTTCGAGTACATTTATTTGTGCTTCAGAATATTTATTTGTGTTTGACCTTTCTGGGCCACCGTAGTTATTGGCCTTATGTCTTCCAAAAAGCAAGCAGGGCTAAATGCTCCAGCAGGGCTAAGCTCCAGCAGGATGCCCTTAGCTTGGAAAGAAGCAAAACAAGGCCAAACAATGCATACTACGAGCCTCGCAAAACCCGACAAGTTCAGACAGAGTGCCGAGTAGTCCATATCTGAACATATAAAGAAGAATTGATAGGAACCAACCGAGAGAAGATTTGTTTCCAAGAAAGCTTAGATGGAACATATTAAAACTCTGAATCGCTTAAAACCAACACCACGATCTCGCTATTTGCCGTGCTGTTTCAGGACCTTTCAGACTCCTGCAAATCGCTGTCACTAGCATTTAAAGACATAGATGTACAACTTTATTTATCCACGGAGATCCAACAGAGTACATGGATGCCTTTGATTTCTGTGCCCTTCCTTTGTCATTAATAGGTGTTCGCTTTGGCTTTTTCCCTCAAGGATCTTTCTCCAAGTCATAAGAAAACTAGAACCGGCTATAAAATATTCTCGATGCGGCGCGTAGCTTTGATCGGAAATCAACATTGCATGGGCTATTTTTTCAACCAAAATAGAGTTTTTAAGAAGCTCTAGATTTGTCTAATTTAATGTACTGAATGCAAGGACCAATTCGGACGAAGTGCAGGAACCGGATCACCTTGGATGGGATCTAATCAGCAAAAATATACGAATATCAAGACAACATGAAAGGCTGATTGTACGGTACTGGGAATATATATAATAATTATATATATTCCCAGTACCGTACAATCAGCCTTTCATTTTGTCTAGATTTGTCTGAATCTTTTACACCATGTCAATTGATATCTCTGCTGCAAAACAACAATTTATTGTGAATTGGGAATTTCTAAAAAGAGAGCTCTTGACGGTGTTTCCCGCATATCTACCCTTATCTCTTGTCGGATTTATGTTTTCGCCTTCTCACGGAAAGCATGTTCTTGATATTTCCTGCACGGTTTTAATTGTAATACGATTCCTCCGAAATGCGACAAAGCAACCATAAAATATTTTTGGAGTTGGAGCTTCTGAAAGTCATCTCACTAGATCGGAGAAACGGGATCGCGAAAATTTTTCAAAATCACCCCTCCCCCCCCCCCCCTATCCCCACCCCCCCCCCCCCCCCCCCAATAACAAAAAACAAAAACGAGCAAGCCGAATTTGCACAGAAAATAATCGAGCGAGCCGATTGCAATATCACCCAGAAAAAAAATCAAGCAAGGGCGAAAATTATTGCAGCAACTGAGAAGTCGTAAAAAAAATTAGAGCAAAAAAAAACCGGGCCCCCTCTCCATCAATTTTCAAATGCTCCGTCTCTGAATGTATTTGCAATGCATGAGAATAAAGCTTTCAGCGTTAATTTCGTATTTGTGTTGCAAAAACCTTTCTTCAACAAGGGCAATAAAGTGGTTCAATGTTAAATGCGTAACGTTCAAAAAGTTAAAATTAAATAACAAAATAGTCAGAAAAAGCAGTCATGCTGAAAGATAATACCGTTAAATTAGCGTCACGCCACGGCTGCAAGGGCTCAAGTGACCCATACAACAGTTCGTTTCATACAGAAACCTGTATTTAGCGGGGCCATTTCGCGTCCGCTTAAAAAAAAGGAAATTTGAGATGTTCGTATCACCGTATCACCGTATCACCGTATCACCGTATCACTGTATCTTGGTATCATTGTATCTTGTAACACGTTATATACCAAGCCCTTTCACTGACGGCTTCACTAAGCAAAAAGTGAATCATGGCGTCTTCTTCGAGCAATTCAATGTTTGCAGATATAACTTCAGTAGAGGAATTTATCGAAGGACAAGTAAATGAAAATACCAAGAAGAAAACTGAACAGAATGTCGCTTTTCTTAAATAATTTTTGACGCTAAAAGATGAGTCAAGGCTTGTAGAAGAAATTCCCCCACATGAGCTCAATTCATTCATCAGCGAATTTATCATAACAGTAAGAAAGAAAGAAAACAACGAAGATTATGAACCCAATTCGTTGCGTGCTATGATTGCCAGTTTTGAACAGTATTGAAAGAAGAAGAATTACGGCTACAGCATTATGAAAGACGTCCAGTTTGAAAAAGCACGAGCGGCCTTAAAGTTAGGCTCGGTTTCAGCCGTTGGGGTGTCGTTTCTCCAAAGCCTCCCCCACTAACGGCTGGGCGCGCGGTCAACACACCGTGTCCGTGACGTCACCTGATTAACTTCAATATTATTCCTTTATTTGCGGTAGCGTAGGTTCGATTCCGCGTAAACTTTCAAAACACATTGGAATTCTTTAAACTAAAACTCCAAGTGTGAAATTCATTCGACGTAGGTAAAGGTTTTATTTAATACCTGTTATTATTAGCTCATGTTCACAGTCCAAGTTTTCAAGGAAAGCCCGGCTGTTGAAACCAGGCTATTTTATTTGTTGACACTCGCTGACAGAAATTAAAAGCCGAAATTTTATACGGGGATAAAAATCAATTTCAGATGCCATCTCGTAACTCTGAGCTAGAGTCGAGTATTCCCGCTTAGTACTTGTGTAGAGTATGTCTTGGAGACATAAATTGTACAAACTTAGTACATAGGACTTGAAGAATTGTAAAACTCATTTGATGCAGCGATTTTCAAGTGAATTGTGATTGCAGAGTTAAACGCGTAAACATGGCCTGCATCAGACGTGATTTCCTCTCTTCTATAAACTCTTTTAATATGGACTCGTCCGTCTTTTCTTATCCGATAAAGGCAGCACTAATTTTCTTTGAAGTAAGAATAGCCGGGCTACCTTGGTTGGTAAAGTTAAACTGATGAGAAATGACAGAACATTACGAGCTTCGCGACCTTTGAGCTGACGGTTTCCCAAGTGACTTCCAGAGCCAGTGCGTTTACTGTCAAGTGACTTCACCCGAACACTAACTCTCTTACTGCTTCTTTGTGTGAATCCTTGAATTCTTCGAAGCCAAACTTTTCCAGAGCAAATTTAAACGCATTTTGGAACAACAATCGAAAGCCTTTGGTCTAGCCTGATTATCAGACTGTCGAGGTCGTCCGCTCACTTCCTCCCATGCCACCTCCCAGTCTGATGGACTTTGACACAAACCGTGTTCTGGTCATTGTTTCATTTCGACCAATCAGAGCGAAGGTTTTATTTTTGGAGAACTGAGGTATGCATGGAATGTGTAGTGCAGCCTGCATGAAGGTGAAGCCAAATGGCGGACGATACAAACGGACTTGATATGGCTTTGTAGAAAGCGTGCGAAACTTTCGTCATTTCTGAACTATTTCACGAACAGAGAAAGGCATCATTATACCTCGTTTCCCGGAAGGCCCTTTGCTACCACAGCTGCATCTATAAGGCGACGACCAGGTCGAGAATCGAGAGAGGAGAAATTATGTAGTCTTTTACAACTTCTACAGATCGTCAGAATCACGGCTCTTTCATTCACTGCAGAATATGTTCTACAGCTTCAAACTTATAGAAACAGAACGTGGAGAAACATGTTGTCCTCAGACGTGTACCGGAAAAATCTGATAGGAAGCGCTATCGATATCGCGTTGTTTATGAATCTACTAGGTAAGGGCTTTGGAAAATAATTATCTTCCTCGACCGCTTTGTATTAAAATGTGATGTCTCCTAGAATGTTGGCATTTAGAAGACCAAATATTTCATGAAATGTAATGATTTTTTTACAGCAGTGAACACACATACTGAGTATGTCATGGTAATAGTTTCACGACATTTGGGCAGTTATTTATGTTTGCAAATTTTTTAACACACTTTATTTTGACAATTTTGCTGTCCTGAAAGCTGAAATATCTTAGCTTTTTCGCCTTAAGAAGACTAAATGTTTCATGGAATGGCATGAAATTTTTACAAGAGTGAACACATATAGTGAATATGTCATGGTAAAAGTTGGATTACATTTGCCTAAATATTTGTTATCAGAATTTTGAACAGTCTTGATTTTGAAAAGTACAACAAATCCGGTAGTTAGATCAGTGTTGTGACCATGCGCTTGAAATACTGTACGAAAAATCCTATTTAAAAAGTTCCTGCTGCCCAAAAAACCATAGCAGCTCAAACAGGATATGGTTAGGGTTAGTTCTGAGAAATCGACATAAGTTTGAAGCTGTAAAACATAAGAATTCTGCGGTGCAGGAAAGTGCGTGATTCTGGCGAGCCGTACTAGAAGGCTACATAATGTCTCCTCTCTCGATTCTCTACCTGGTCGTCGCCTATAGATGCAGCTGTGATGGCCAAGGTCCTTCCGGGAAACGAGGGGTAATATTGCCTTTCGCTGTTCGGGAAATAATTCAGAAATGCCGAAAGTTTCGCACGCTTTCTCCAAAGCCATATCAAGCCCGTTCGTATCGTCCGCCATTTGGCTTGTCCTTCATGCAGGCTCCACTTGACATTCCACACATACCTCAGTTCTCTAAAAATAAAACCTTCGCTCTGATTGGTCGAAATGAAATGACCTCAGGAACACGGTCTCTGCCAGAGTCCATCAGACTGGGAGGTGGGAGGAAGTGAGCGGACAACCTCGACAGTCTGATAATCAGGCTACCTTTGGTCCGGCTTTCAAAAGTTTACAATGTAAATTATGCAAATCAATTCAGCGACAGGAATTTAGTGGCAAGTTTTTGATTGGCTAAAACCCGACAATGTCTCAGTCGCGCGCCCAGCCGTGAGTGGGGAGAGGATCGCGGGCTCACCGAAACCCCCACGGCTGGAAACCGATCCTACCTAGCCTGTGTTCAGCCTCCGTCTCCCCTCAAAACTCGGGAAGAGACGTCTGTGCTACACTGTATTTAATCGTGTTCCGACATAATTTTGCATAAATTACATCTCGATTTCCATTGGCCGAGAAACACTAGACGGTACACATTGTAGATTTCAGATTGTTCATTTCCTATTGTTAACGGCAATGCAAGAGACAAAGAGGGAGGACGCGCTGGGAAGCGGGGTCAATAAAATAAATTCCCTTCTTCGATAGCCTAAACACAGACCTCCGTAATCCCTTCAAAGGAAGGGATTTGGAGATCTTTCTTTACTCGAGGAAGTGGAAGATTGGATGAATTCGAGAGTTTGAGAACCACGTGAACTCGAGGTTTGAGAAGTCGCGCCTGACCGCCGAGGCTATTGATATTGCTTCTGGTTGATCGTCTCCCACAGCCATTCGCTTTGTAAAAAGAGCTCTTGAACATGGACTTTCTTTTCGTTTTGAAGAACTAGACGACTGATCTGAAGAAGAATTTCGTTTGTTCCCTGCAAATTATTTCAAACTTCCTAGGCACTTTCTGCTTTTATGTTGATGCCGACTTTTCACTTGAAATTCGAGAGAAATAATTTATTCCCAGACTTGAAATGCAGCACTGAGTTCCATGAACGATATTCTTATCATTTTTTTTCTCGATATTAACCGAGCACAGGACACAAAATGACATAGCAATTCGTCTTAATACAATTCCAAACCAGAGTGAGTCGAGCTCGGATTTTCCCACGGAGCCAGACTAAGGTCAACATAACCGCTAAGCCAATCAGCACCCGCTATGAGGCATCAGCCAATCACTGACTGGTTACAACATTCCTGTAACTATCCACGCGACCTAGAACACGATTAACTCATCCGTAGTACAGACCTCCTTTTCCTTTCTTTGAAGGGATTACGGAGGTCTGTGTACAGGCTAATCCTACCTTAAAGTCAAAACAAAAAGATCTCAAGAAGAAAGGCAAAGGTAGTAAACCAAACGCTTCAGTTCCTCTCACAGAGGACGAAGTACAACTGCTGTATGACAAAGAATTGTTAGGAAAGTCAACTCCTGAGTGTCGATTGAATACAGTTTGGTTCAACCATAGTTTAAAATAGAGTGGAATGGTTATGAAACCCAGCGACCTTCTTTGTTATATGTCTTTGTTAGCTTTTTTCAACCACTACCCTGCACAAAACACAATAGAAATTCCAATGTGTTAATCAATCAGCCAATAGAAACGTGTGAGTTCAGTCGTTCAAGGGACGCTAATGAACTATGACCCTGCACAACCTTGTGTCTTGCCCCCTTCCAACATAAATCGCAGCGCCTTTGTTAGCCCTTTGAAGTTTGCCGGGTTTCATAACCATTCCACTCTATTAACTATGGTTCAACAACACAATCCCCGAAGTTGGCAATCCAATAAGCTGAAGTGGAGTCTTCTCCAAAGAGGTACAAAAGACTAAAAGTACTAGATTCTGACTCTGATTAGAAAGCGTTTCGATTCGCAAAACAGTCAACTCAACTTTTCAAACTATTGTTATCTACGGTTTTGAACGGCCCCATTAAAAGGTAAAAACATTTTTATCATTTCTTCATTTAAAGAATTGTTTGAAAGTAAATTTTGTTTCACTTTCTTCCGAGTTATTGAATAAAACTTTAATTTTTGATAGGAATTTTTTTACATTAGCTTGCTCGAAATAAAAGCGTTCGCAACTTTTTGTGGTGTTTGTGTTGATTTCGCCGCGCGATTTTTATTTGACAATTTATTTTGAAGTAAATCTCAGTACATATATAATAAACAAATTACATCATGTTTCGGTTCGAGGACTCGCTCGTTCGTTTGTGATTCTTCAGTCACAACTCGTGAATAAAAATCGTACGCACTCACCAACCATGAAGTAATCTCTATGTATGTAGCTCCGATATGTATTGAATAAATGTTTAACATAGTTATGAAAAGTGGACTTTGGATGGTTATTAAACAGGAAGTTCCAGTATAAAATAGCCATGGCCAGGCTACAGACACCTTCAGCTTTGTGGTGTTAACTTCTCTGTGATGCTCAGCTTGAATGCTCCCTAATGATTGCTTATTGCTGGAAATTCAAATCAAACACATAAAACAAACGAACTTCATATTAAGGGCTACAGAGTTCGCCAACAGTCATAAAATACCGCCTAATATATTTAATGAACGACTATCTTCCCTCTGCTCACTTTTTGATGGCTTGTTTGATTTAAACCCTTAAAATTTCGCATTTTATCAGAAAAGGCTGATTCACTCGCCTTCTTTCCTTTTTTTTTTTTTACATATTTACTCTCTGCATTTACTCCAAAAGCTAAAGGCTTATCGAGGGAACTCATACAGAAAAAAAATACAACATTAAATAAGGGCAGTTTCAGACACACAAAAGCAAGGAAACATAAAATTACAATTTAGATTAATTAAAATAAGTGCATAACATTAAGTTTAGAAAGCAAAAAGATAAAAAAATATATACAAGTCAGACTGTAGCGATGGAAAATCGATTGTATTTAATATATAATTTTGAACTAACTCAAAGAATTTAGAATTTAAATTGTAGTTTTCGTCCTTAATACCATTCAAAATATACAAAATGTTCTTTTTGTCGCTACTGTTTGACCAGATATTACCTAAAAGTTGTGCAGCAGAGGTAAAAAAGATATCGCGCTGAGCAGCGTATCTGGGGCAAGACAAGAAGAAATGTTTAATCGTTTCATTTGGATAACCTTCTTTCTTCTCTTACTCTGTAATTTGAATTTCAAATTTCGAGTTCGCCATGCATGCGTGAAAAGAGGACGGGCTTATCCTTTTATACCGGAACTTCATGTTTAATTTTTTTTTTATTAATATAACAATAGAGATGTTGTATGACATGGCGTCATCCTTTCTCAGGATTGGCTAAAACCTTCGGTGGATAATACAACTTTGCGGCGCATTCATAAGAAATTGATCGACTCTGAATTTCTAACGAGACCTGAAACAACCACGAGGGCTGATCAAGTAAGGCCCCGGCTCATCCTCAGATCGAATTGGAATTTAGCGTGTTGGTTTTTGCGGAGGGAGGACAACCGGAGAACCCGGGTAATAACTCTCGGAGCAAGGGCGAGATACCAACAAACGCAACTCACAAATGGCGCCGCGTCCGGGAATCGAACCTGGCCAAAGAGGTGAAAGGCGAATCACTTAACCACTGCGTCACCCCAGCTCGATACTGTTATAGTTTGTGATCTTGCTGTGTTATTAATATAAGAAAAAGGCTTTGAAAAAGCTGCTAAGATTCGGGGGAAATGCAAGAGGACAAAATATCTAGTGATTTGAACTTTATGAGTATATAGAGATTTTAAAATACAATCATGTTAAATTACGAGGTTTTAATGACATATATATTGCGAATGAGCGAGTCTTCGAGCGAGTGGCGATAATTCTTCAGGTTCCTTGTTGTTTTTTGGATTAAAAAAGTCTTGCATTATAAGAGGGTATGAATGGGGGGGTCTACATGTCAGTTGTCAGCTAAAATTTTGGCCATTTGTCACTTGTCAGTTAGCCCAAGTTAATAATTACTAGAGAAAATTTACAATGTTTGACCCACAAAAACCAAATTTGTCAGTTGTCAGTTAGTTTTAGGTTGTGAGTTGTCAGTAAAAATATCGTCATTTGTCAGTTGTCAGTTATTTTTAAGGCCGTTTGTCAGTAGGCAGTTAACCCCATTCAGACCCTCTTATAACACCAAGTCTTGGTTAGTCTTTCTGGCGGTGTTTTTGTTTTCATTTTATTGAAGAAGCCGTGTAATTTCTTCTTCAGAAACGAGTACAAACCTCGAACTAGTTGAATCCGCCATTGCTTTCAGCAAAGCAAGCGCGTACGCTTACGTCAAACCTGACTTGGCAGGAAACTGGCGTCAGCATTCAGCAAAAAATAATACAAGCAATTTGATTGATTTAAGTAATTTATTACGGGAAATTTGATAGGACAATACAACCCGTGAAGTTATATCATATCACTTCATTGTTGATACAGATTTTATTCACGGCTTTATCACACTGTTATCGATCCTAAAAATGTAACAAAAAGGAATCTGTCACAAGCACAGTCATCGCCAATAACGTCATTCATTTATGATGGCCCGAATAGTCATCTACTTCATCGAATGAATTACATCGGACAATAAACCTACGACAGACTAGGCTAGTCACTGACTAGCCTCCGTCCGCAGGCATCTCTAAATTTTGAAGAAATCAGATTATCGGCTCCCTATGGCAGGTGAAGAAAAGAGAGGGAGATTGGAGCCATCTTTTTTCTCTCTCCTCCCCTCCCCAGTCCTCTTTTCTCCCGGAGTCACAGGTAACCCAATTCACGATTTTTTAAATCTGATTTCTTCGAAAAATAGAGATGTCTGCGGAGAAGGCTAGTAACTGACTTAGAGAGGGATGTTTGCAAATGTTCAACGGAGGATACATACATCAACTTGTAATAAACGTTGGCTACGAAACTTTAAATGTAATGTGCACTTGCATGTCTGGGATGCATAAAGATCGTGTCTATAACATTCTTTTCAGAATTAAAGAAAACACAGCCAAAATACAGGTCGCTAAATATGATTGTATAGCTAAAAGAGGACCAAAGGCCTAATGTAAAGTTTAACATTTTGCTGCTCTTTACTGGTCTTTACTATGCTCTTGAAGATTTCAGCAGATCATTTTTGGCCTATGAAATAATTTATTAGCTTATTTTCTACAGATGAGTTAATGAAATGAAATAGAACGCTTTCAATTCGATCTGTGAATTAGCCGGGTCCTGACTTTGATCATGCAGCCGCTATGGTTTAGTGTTTCAGTTCATGTTAGAAATTAAGGAACCATCCGCGAAAGCGATGCTTAGATCCTCGACCTTTAAGTCACTTCCAATTTTTTTCTTTAAATAGTCATGGAACGCCGGAAAATGAAATATATGCAAAATTCCTCATTGTCACAACTTTGCGCACAATCATCACATACAGTACCTTTTTTTGTAGTTTCACTTCTAGCTCCCAACTGGTGGTTGTCACGCATGACCGAGATGTCACACAAGGAACAGAAGAGCGCCACAACACTCGGTATCTATGGGGCATTAGCAGCAGCTGCTCTTGTTCTATCCTTGTTGAGCATTGGCCTGTTCTTCTTCTCTGTTCTTAAGTCATCAGAAACTCTCCACGATAAAATGGCGGACGCAGTCATCAGGTCGCCTGTGTTGTTCTTTGACACCAATCCAGCCGGACGCATAATGAACCGCTTCTCAAAAGACACAGGTACCATGGATGACTTATTACCCTATAAAACAACCAAGTCCCTTTCCATTTGCTTGTATTTTGCTGGCGTCGTCGTGCTGTCTGCTGTGATGAACGTCTGGTTGCTTATTGCAATCATTCCCCTGGTAGTGCTGTTCGTATACCTTGGAAAATTCTACCTCAAGACTGGTCGTGAGCTGAAGAGGCTGGAGGCGATTCGCTGCAGCCCTGTGTATGCGCACATTGCCGATACCATCACAGGATTGGAAATCATTCGATGCTCGCATATGGAAAATGAGTTTTTGGACAGGCATATAAGGTGAGACCTTCTGATAGATCTTCTTTGCTTACTCAGAAGATATTCATTCTTTACTCTTGATCTCAAAAGGTAATTGAATGATATGTCTGCTTACTAGATAAATATCGATATGTTTGCACATTAATTGTTCTTATTTTACTATGTAGGCAACAGAATGAGAACACAAAAGCATTCTTCCTTGTTCTCTTTACAAATCGCTGGTTTGGACTTTATCTAGACCTCTTGTGTGGCATATTTGTGATAGCGGTTGCCATAGGATCACTGGTGTTAGCTGAACAACCAGGTAAGCATTCTTCTTGACGGTCGTGCTCTTTTCGTTAGACAGTAATATACAGAACGCAATTCTTCAAATGAAAACAAACGTTTGAGTTGGATTAAACTTGCGCAAAGTCGACTCACTGAGTTACTGGGTAAGCGATTACTGGGTCAAAAATCGAGAGCGAGAATCGAAGCGAGAGGCAAGTTCGACTTTTCTCATTTGCAGGAAATTGAATCGGGGGATTATGTTTTGGCGCGAAAACACGTTTCAGGGGCGGAGCTTACTTTTCGCGCCTTTGACAAAATCTTTCTAAGTACAATCAAATTGTAAATACCATATCCACGGTCGACTGACTTGACACGTCAACATACAATGCCTGAAGAATTGATGCTTTATGATTGGACAAATCTTAGTACATCATAAGCCACGCCTCCGGTTGAAAAATCAACCGGTAAATTTCGGAAAACGATGTCTGATTATAGGTCTGGGATTTTATGGGAGAACTGGCATATTTTCGGAATATCTTTGGTACGCCATTTCTGAGAACTACAGGTTTTCAAGTGGGAAAGGTAAAGCTAAAAGCATCCAAAAACACACCTAGCTCACCATTTAAAAAAGATAGTGCTTTGAAATCATCCCCTTTGTTCATGTCCTGCATAACGAAAATACAAAAATGAGTGAGCCTACTGAATAGCGATGATTTTTAATTTAGGAACCATAAACAAGATACGCAAGTAGAACGTATGCTAATGCTTATCAAGACTACTTGTTATGGACTGGTCATATGGCTTAATACCTCCGTCCCTTATGTTTTCGAAGAGTAAGAAACGAGTGCGTGCAAATTTCCTCAAGGGTTAACATTTCCTAGTCCAGAAACCAGTGATGTTGCTGACAGTCTTTGATATACTTAGTAGATTGTTGGCAAACAAGTGCATAACATACAAAGAAAGCACTGTAGTGTGCTACGGCACGCAGCTTGATGAAATGTGATTAGCATAAGAGTTCAGTGATATTAGTTCACACACAAAGGCAAAAGCAAATATATTCCCGTCGGGCCCTCAAACTCAGTCAATACGTAGTGTTACGGAGTTGGTACGAGATAGACGTAGACTCGGTAACGAAGATAACTTTAATCCATTTGTCTGCGGGGAGGTACCGGTTTAGACTGTTACAACTTCACTCACTAGTTTCTGGTACGAGTTGTCCCTCTCTGTTACAAGTTGTGCTATCTGTCCTTCTCTTACAAGATGTGCTATATTTATGGTCATTGCTATATACGTGCTGTTTGCGACCGGACGATAAACGTAGAAATACCAAACAACTGACGAGTATACCGCTAAATGAAATGTGGTCAGTAATCTACAAACCAAAGGGTGTTCGAACGGATGTTTGAAACATGTGTTGCAGCAAGTTTTATGTTTTACTTGTGCGAGCACGTTCGAGATAATTTGCGGGGTGGCAGTTTCCTCTTTTACGCGCTAAAACATACGTTTTGGTATTTTGTTATTCACGTTCCTAGTTGTGTCGACTGAGTCGTGAAATCAAGCAAAGCACCGAGAACGACCAAAAGTTGGTGTCCTAATGACCAAACAAGCGAGCACTGACGTGTCTTGTCGGGGACATGTCAATCTTCACTGGCTCTGATAACATGCGAAGCGAGATATAATTGGTTACATGTAAAATGAGTATATAAAATGTGAAAATATCGTAAAATACAAGGATGACAAAACCTGGCCCCTGCCGTACATGATATGGCCATTATATATTTTTGGTTGTTTTTGTGGATTTGTCCTCTTTTTTTTGTGTGTCTACAATAACTACGCATTTCGTGGTGGTACTATACTAGAGATTTCCGTAGATCACTGTTCAATCAGTTCGAAGAAACCATATTTGGTGTTGTAAAAAAAGAAATGGCAAGTTGACTTAATATCTCAGTCCAATGGTCAACTAATAACTAACTAGTAAGGTTCTTTTCTTTTGAGTCTTGTTTTTTCGCTTGTGAGTTGTCTCCTGGCTGTCCTGTTCTTGTAAGGTAATCATAATCATCATAATCATAGTTAATGTTGGTCGTTGGTTTAATCACCGGATGCAGATAAGTGAATACTAATTCCAGTATCCAAGATTTGTTGATTCGCTGGATTTCCAACTTAGACTGTCCCTGTTGATGCTGCCGTGTTTTTGTTGCATTGTGGTGTTTTCCTTTGGTTCTTTTTTTTTTTTTGGATGTCTGCAGTTCTATGTCGTTACCGTATTGTTTCTTGGCAGCGATACGGTGGAGTGTTGAATTATACTGTGTAACGTGCTGTATAGAAGCTTGTCTTCGTGGGTGATATCGTACCACAACGGCCTGGAAGACTCAATTTGGTTTCCTTTTTTTTGTTTTTCCTCGGGGGGTGTCTTGTTATAGAGTCAAAGTCGTTTTCAGTCAGTGAGCATCTTAGGCACAGAAGGTTCGTTTGAAATTGGGAGTTCGGGGACAAAATAGAGATAAACCCAGCCATATATTAAGTTTCTAATACTAATGTAAATGTTTCGGGTGATAAATTAAGGACTGACAATCATGTTGTACATTTTACGTGATCGAAATGCTCTTAGATATACATACACGTGCAAACCCTACAAATAAAATACTACGTCTAGCTTGTCTAAATGTCCTATACAGTAAAACTTGCGATTTGCGGTAACTATGGTTATTAACCTCAGTGTCGAAGACGATTATCGGTATTTCATTATGGAAAATCCTATTGTCCCTCTCTGTTACAAGTTGTGCTATCTGTCCTTCTCTTACAAGATGTGCTATATTTATGGTCATTGCTACGTGCTGTTTGCGACCGGACGATAATCGTAGAAATACCAAACAACTGACGAGTATACCGCTAAATGAAATGTGGTCAGTAATCTACAAACCAAAGGGTGTTCGAACGGATGTTTGAAACATGTGTTGCAGCAAGTTTTATGTTTTACTTGTGCGAGCACGTTCGAGATAATTTGCGGGGTGGCAGTTTCCTCTTTTACGCGCTAAAACATACGTTTTGTTATTTTGTTATTCACGTTCCTAGTTGTGGGTGTGTTCCTGACGGGTCGCTAAATCGCGCCCTTACAGTAGCTAATCCTTAAAGATCATCTTGGATGACGTTAACAAAAGATTCCTCGTTCGATCAACCATGAAACCAAAATATTACTTTGTTTGATTCAACCAACATGGCCACGTCTTTGTTATTTGAATCTCTGGGGACTGATTGCTAACCAGCAATTGAAGTTTCCTCCCTTGTCTTATTATATACCTACACCCTTCTCCCACTAAAAATCACTATTTTACTGACTCGATTCTTGCAATCAAACCACTCAGAGTCTAACGCCAATTCGTGCAAATGAAGCACCAGGTTTTCGTTTTGAATGACTTTTATTCAATTGACTTTACAATCATATGTTTTTAGGTAAACATGTACAAATCATGTCACTACCATTGTGACGTCACAATGACGTCAGTTATCCATTTGTAATACATTTCTTATAACTGTTCATTACCTCTAAAAACAGAATGTCGTATATTTTAAAATCTCCTCTTGACGAGAATGAAGGAATCGAAAACCCGATGTCGATTGGTTAAGGAAATCAAAAGTTATAGACCCATTCGAAAAATGGTGTCACCAAACTTGGGTTGTTAGAAAATGTTGGCACTAAAATAAGCACTGCCACTTCAGAGAGGATGCAAAAATGAGTACGTTTGTAAAATTTAAATAGCATAGCACCAAGTGTTGCGAAGTTACCAAGGTTTAAAATAAGAGAGTTTTGTATGAGATTCAGGACGTCAGGACTGACTAGCCTCGTTTTCATGTTTCTTGAGAGTTTCAAACGCTGATTGCTTTGTCAGGATATATTCTTCTGTTATCAAAGTGCTACATGTTGCTAACGTGAACTCGCTCTTTCACATAGGCTAGTTTATTCTTAAGACAATATTGAATATCAACATTATGCAAATTAGCGGCAGCCATTTTTCGAATGGGTCTATGAAAGTTTGAATTTTGTCCATTTTCCCGCCAAAAGCGTTTATAAAAACATCGCTTCATTCATCTTTTAGAGTTCTAAATACTGTTATACTAAATACAATCATAAAATACGTTGGTGGCTAAACTCGTATGTTTTTAGAATTTTGATTTTTGTCCAAAACCGGCTTAAAATTGAAGTCATATTTTCGGCAACGTCATTATGACGTCATACTTTTTTATACATGCCCTTATCAAAAATCCTTTGAGTGATTTTCGAGTTTTAATGATTTAATGCGCTAGTCTGGCACTCAAAAGTCACATTAATTCCTTTTTTTTTAACAATAGGCAGCCTTATTTAGGTACGACTCCTGACGTCACTAAATATGACGTCATAGCAACAGTCATTCCTCTATAACTTTTGCTGTAGTAGTCGTAGAATGTTCAAATTTGCGAATGTGTGTCATGAAAGCCCTTTGATGTTGTAGTCTGTTTGTAACGTTTATTATAGGGGGAATTTCACCAAAAGAAGGAGGTATCACTTATGACGTCACACAACTTCATCATACTAACATAAAACACTGAAAATATGTAGTTTCATTTTGTTAACAACTCACCAACATTTCTTCTATTTGAGACTATAAGTAAAGAAATGGTATTAATTTTAATTATTTGTCCACGCTCAACTGATGCCGATTTTGACGTTCTTTATGCCCGACGTGTGATGTCAAAGAAATCCATTACTCACGGAGATTGCGAGAAATAAACAATGTTCAAACCCTAATACCCGAAAACCTTCAACATAAGATGCTGCACGCGACTTCAAATAACGCAAATAACGACTCACCTGGGTCCGGTTGCGGGTAATTTGGTTATTGCTCTCTTGGATAAAATCACGACTCACCCGAGTCATTGCGATCTTACGGATCCTGCGACAAACCTCACACGTGCCGTAATTATCCAACACGAGAAAAATACGACGAATACCAGTCATGCAGGAAAATTAAGTGAATTAAGGGGAGTAATACGGGCAGCAATTTCTTGCAACTTGCCTCGCAAAAATGTTGCGTTGCGAGTTCAAACTCGCCACGTAACAAATTTACATCACTTACAAGTTGCAACAACATGTGGCAAAAATGTGTACGTATTACCACTGGCGCTGCAACTTGTCGCGTAACAAACGCTTGTGATTGGCTGGATTCGTCATACTTTACCGCAAATTGCAACATGGAAATTTGTTGCGTGACAAGTTGCTTGAGTGGTGGTAATACGTGCAACATCGCGCTTCATTTCGCAACGCAACATTGTTGCGAGACGAGTTGCAAGAAATTGTTGCCCGTATTACTCCACCTTTATGCAATATTTTCACAACGTAGCATACTGTTCAAAGGTTTTTGCGAACTCTCATTTCAATTTTCTTGTTCTTGTCTGCGCTAGCATAGCTTTACCACAATTTCAGCTTGAATCAACCGATTACAGTCTTAATTCAGTTATAATGTACAAAAACAGTGAAATACTGGGAAAGATTATGCCAAATAAACTGAGTACGCAATAGTCTCCTTGGGCAGCTGTAAGATCGCCTTGGAATAGCTCACATCAGGTATGTTGACAATATCTTTTTTTATAAAATCATAATTACTAATCACTCAAACCACTTTCAGTTGGTGGCTATGACATGCGTCAACAGTTTTCTCTCACCTGGGTATTGTTGAGAAAATTGTCTGCCTTGCGTGTTTCTTTTCCGAAACACGATTTCCAATCCTAGAATATATTTTATGTTTCTTTACCACTGAAGCATTTTAATCCGTTCAAACCATGCTCAAAATATATATAATTAAATCCGGATTTCAAACCATTCTGACTGCTCAGTTCTCATAAAGTAAAGCAATGCCATTTACACGCACCTGGACCCAGGTGAGTCGTTATTTGCGATCGTTGCTCCTTTGTTCATGAAGTCGCATACGGTATCTTAGGTTGATGGTTTTCTCGTGTTTGGCTTTGAACGTTGTTTATTTTCCGTGAGGGATGGGATTTATTTGACATGAAAGAGTTCATGTGAGAACTGTTCTTACAACCACTCAGAGTCTAACACCAATTCGTGCAAATGAACCACAAGGTTTTCGTTTTGAATGACTTTTATTCAATTGACTTTACAATCATTTATGTTTTTAGGTAAACGTGTACAAATCATTTGAGTGGTCCCTCGAGATAGAATGATGATGTTGTGTGGCCAGGATCTGGGCGCGTCATTCGATTGGCTCATATATGGTAAATAGACATACTAACCAATCAAATTACGCGACTAGATCCTGGTCGGATAAGTTCAAGTTCAAGTTCAAGTTTATTCACACTATGTATAATATTTACAATAAGGAGAGTAGATAAAAATGTATAAACAAAATAAGTACATGGAATAAATTAAAAGATTCAAGTGTACAGTGGTCAAAGTAGCTAAAAGCTTTCGAGTTGGCCACTGCTTACATGCAGATAATAATTGAATAACTGAGCGTAATACATAGAATACATTAAATAAAGTATTGATTAGAGTAATAAATTGAGCTTGAGAGGAACTACAATATGAGAAAACGAAAGAAAAAAAAATAAGGAGAAAAAAAGAAAACGAAAGAGAGGATTAGGAGGAGAAATAGTTATTGTGAGAAGGTTTATAACAAAGTAAAATGGTGCTCTTAAATTTGATGATTAAGCAGGTGAGCTTTATATTGTTTTTTGAAATTGTTTGTTTTTGTTAGGTGCTTTAGGCTAGTAGGTATAGTTTCCCAAATTTTCGTAGCAGTGTATTTAAAAGTAAATTTACCTAAGTTGGTTCTAATTTTAGGGGGGTAGAAATTTGTCCTAGCTGCATACCTGGTATTGTAATTATGTACATTTGTTACGGGTATTAGGAAATCGTGAAACACGGAGGGGATATCAGATGGATTTTTGTATAGTTTATGTGTTAAGGTACAGATGTTCAACTTAACAATATTTTCAAATTTTAAAATGCTCAGAATTTGGTAATAAGGAGAAGCAGATTCTCTGTTGTTGGCAAAAAAGATACTTCGAATGCATTTATTTTGTTTGGTACATATTTTTGTTAAGTTGGTTGGGTATGTGTTTCCCCAGCTGATGGACCCATAGTTTAAATAGGGATATATAAGTGTATAATAAAGTTGTTTTAGCAATTGAAGACTGAGGTAATTCCGTAATTTGTAGAAAATTCCTACATTTTTGGCTATCTTGTTATTGATATGGGTGATTTGACTTTTCCAATTGAGGTATTCATCTAAGTATATTCCTAAATATTTAATGTTCTTTTTCCTTTCAATATTTAGAATATTCATTTGTGGGAGGGTCTTTCTCGGTGATGTAATTAACATATAATTGGTCTTTTTCATGTTGACAGAAAGTTTGTTAATATTACAGTAACTGAGAACATGTTTTAATTCAGTATTCATAACTGTTTCAAGTTCCTTTGGATTTTTGCAAGAGTAAAATATATTGGCATCATCAGCAAAAAATCGGAAAGATAATTTCGTTGATGAATTAGAGATATCATTTATGTATAGGAGAAATAATAATGGCCCAAGCGTTGATCCTTGAGGAATACCACAAACAAAACTTAAAGGGTTGGATTCAGTATTTTCAATTTTTACATATTGGGTTCTATTCGAAAGATAGCTCCTGAACCAATCAAGTGGTTGTCCACGTATCCCATACTTATATAGTTTCTTTAACAATATACTATGATTAACGGTGTCGAATGCTTTAGAAAAGTCTAAGAAAAGGCCACAAGTTATAAGGTTTTTGTCTACTGATGATTTGAGATTATCAGTTATTTCTAAAATAGCTTGCTCAGTGGAATAACCTTTCCTAAATCCAAATTGATATTGGAAGAGTATATTATGTTTTTCTAAAAATAGGTTTAATTGGTTATAGACAATCTTTTCTAGTGTTTTACTGAAGGGTGACAAAATTGCTATTGGTCTGTAGTTATTAGGGTCAGTTGCAATGCCATTTTTATAAATTGGAGTTACTCTAGAGACTTTAAGTATATTTGGGACTATACCTGATGAGATTGATTGATTATAAATGAAAGTAAAGGGTATGGCTAATAATCTACAAGCAATTTTTATTAGTTTGTTGGGGATATGTAATGATGCCTTTTTATCGTTTAATTCAGAGAATAGCTGGGATACATAGTCTTCAGTCACTGGAGACAGATAAAAGCTATGAGTGGGGGTATTTTTTATGTACTTTGTAGGATCATGATTATCAGTATTTTCAATTAAACTAGCTAAGGTTGGACCTACATTAACAAAATGGTGGTTAAATTGCTCTGCAATATCAGATTGTTTAGTGTAAGTCTTGTTATTGCGTATAATTCTGGATGGATAAGACTGTAGACCTTTTGATTTTCTTTTGATAAGTGTCCCGATAAGTTTCCATGTTTCCTTAAGGTTGTCTTTATAAAATTGGAAATGCTGATTATAATATTCATCTTTTGCTTTAGTTTTTATTCGATTAAGTAGATTTGAGTATTGTTTGTAAGTTCTAACATTTGTTGAGTCATTTCCTAAAAAATATGAGTGGTACATCCTTTGTTTATGTTTGATTGATTTTAATAAGCCTTTTGTTAACCATGGTTTTGCTAATTGTTTCATTTTATTTAGAGAAGCTTGTTTCATGGGGGCATGTTTGTCTACAGCTTGCCTAATTTTATTTATACACTCAGTAGTTATTTCATGGAGGTCTTGGGAATTATTGTAAATGTCCGTCCAGTTAATTGAATGTAAGTCTTCCAGGTATTGGTCTTTATTAAACTTACTATAGTCCCTAAGGTATGTTTTAATCTTTTTTCTATATATTGTAGTATTGCAGATGCAGAATACCGGTAGATGGTCTGATAAGTCAATCAGGGCAATGCCGGAAGTGATGTCATTAATTGGTGTATTAGTGTAAATATGGTCAATTAAAGTAGATGAGTGGTCAGTAAGCCTAGTTGGTTTAGTTATTAGAGGTATAAGATTGTTAGAATATAGCATATCTAAGTATTCTTCAGTTTTAGAATGTTCATTATACTTTAGAAAATCAATATTTACATCACCCATTACATAGACCTGATATTTCTGCTCATTTAATTGTTTAATTATGTTTTCTAGTTCTAGTGTAAATTCTGATATATTACTAGCAGAAGGGTGCCTATAAATACATCCAACAATAATGTGTGGTTTTCCATTATCTGTTATAATTTCAGACCAGCACGATTCTACTAATGGTATTGTAAATGTTAAATCTGGTCTATATATAGCTTTAAGGTTATCTGATATATAAAGACATGTACCTCCAGCTGCAGTTTCTGAATCAGTGTGAAAAAAATTATAGTGGTGTATATCAGTATTTACTACAGTTTTGTTATTTAATTTTGTTTCAGATATGGCTAAAACATCAGGTCTAGCATCTAAGGAGTATAAGAGATCGTTAAGCAGAGTTAAATTTTTTGGTAGGCTCCGTATATTGCAATGAAATAGAGTGAGACTTTTCTTTTGGTTTATAGTTCTTAAATAATTGTTAAGTTTAGTAATGGAGTAATAATTAGAGTTTGGAGAAGTTAGCATAAAGTCGGAATCCTTATCATCAAATTTATCAGGATTTGGCATTATATTATAGAGATCAATATCCGTATTTGACAAATCGTAATACCAAGTTCCAGTTACAGCTTTAAATTCTGCATCAGATAAGTTTGAAAAGGGTAAGCACATAAGATCATTGTGATTATTTACATTCATCCTTGTTTTGTAGTGCATCGTACAATTTCAAATTCAGGTCAGTCATTGATTCTTTACTTATCTCAGTTATGCATCCACCGGCTCTGAAGGATTAATAAATTCCTGGAACTCATCCTCAGATGTAAAGTGGAATATATTGGACGTTTCCGTCTCGCGTAGGTGGATTATTCCGTTAGTCGTCCACAGAAATTTAAAGTTGTTGTCTTTCTTGAATGCATGTATTTTCCCGAACAGCTTCTTTCTGTATCCGGTGAGTGATTCATTTATGTGGATCTTCGTGCCTTTTGGTATGCTCTTTCCGATCTCTTCATTTACCGACGGAAGCCAGGTTGTGCTTTTCCCTACGAGCATCGAGCGGTTCTTGTATATTTCATCTCTTTTTGTTCGCCGTACGAACTTGACAATGAATCTATCTCTGACTTTCTTGGTCGGCGGGAGTCTATGCGCTATCGAGATATCTTCTTCGTGCAGATCGACATTTAGCAGCGAGCTTAGTTCGGTTACTAGCTTCGTAGGGTTGTCGATGGGGAGGATTGGGATCCCAGTAATTTCCAAGGAGTCACGTCTTGTGTATTGCTGCATGGCGTCCAAGGAGGCTGTATTGTTGTAAATTTCGTCTTGAGCGTTTGAGATTGACTGCTCTTGGGCTTTGATCTTGTTTTCTATGGCTTTTATTTCTTTCTTTGTAGACTGGGTAATATTCAGTAGTCCATCATATTTGTCTGTTACGAAGGACTGGGAAATTTCAACTTGCTGAAGTCGTTTGTTCATTGTGTCGAACTCGTGTTGAAGCCGTTGGCTTATCACGTTTATCTCTTCGCGGATTTCTTTCCTCAACTCAGGCAGCATTTCCTTTCTCCAAAAGTCTTTGAAAGACTTAATCGTTAGATTTTCATTTTCATCGGGCATGATGTTATTAGTTTGGAATTTTTGGCCTCGAATCGCAATGTCTCTCTCGGGGGTGGCTGTATTCGCAGACTGATGTGCGATTCGATTCGATTCGGGTCTTCTTTTGGCCTCGGAAACCGAACGTTTCATCTGTAACTCATCATCTGATAACATCCGTTGTTATCCGTGATGCAACAGATTGATAAACGAATAAATGACACGAACACCGTCAGGAGCCACAGAATAACTCACTCGCTATTTTAAAAAGCAGAAAACGAAATGAATACAAACTGATGTAGGTGGATGAAACATTCGGCAGTTATTCCGCTCTCAAATTAGGCCTTTACAAAGAGCTTATTACACGAAAAGTTGTGTAATACGGCTGGGTATTTTTACGAGTCAGTTTTATTTTTTCGAGCCTGAAAGGCGAGAAAAAATAATATTGACGAGTAAAAATGCTCAGCCGTATTACACAACTCTTCGTGTAATAAATTGTTTATTATACGACAGCTAACACGAACAAAAAATGTTTGTTTTCGCTTACCTTACTGCTCTGTTTGAAGAAAATCTTGAGAAGAAATCTCGAGAGAAGAAATCTCTCAGCTTCAATTGAAGTCCAATGTCGGGGGCGGACGCGCACTGAAAAAGTTTTTTTCGCGCGCTAAAAGCTGATTGGCTGTTACTCAAATGGCCCCATTTCGATTGGCTCGCGTGCCTACAAAACCATTTAAGTGTACGTGTTGAATAAACCTGTGCAAACCTGTTCGCGACCCGTGTAATACCGTCTCATATTTGCACTCGTTTTAGCCCGTATTTGCACTCCAAAACGCCAAGTCGTATAATAAATATCATTATACGAACTGATTCGCATATCTCTTTCAAGTCTTCAAGAAAATTTGGAAAGAAATGAGTTGTTTTGGATTTCTGCACCTATCAATGTTAAACCCCGGGGTGGGGGTCTACCCAGTAAGTAAGTAAGTAAATAAGTAAGTAATAACTTTATTTATACACGGTTAAAACATCAGGCCTTCGATAACATTATAAAAAGTAGGAATAGTTAAAATATCTAATCAGTACGTATACAATGTTAATATCTAATAATTTGAATAACGCATGCACCTAACTAATATCTAACTATACAATAACTGACTATAATTATATAACTAATATTAACTATGGATAAAAACAATTCAATAAACACATATTCATGATTTCCTTTGCTCTGTTTGTGTAGGCTTGATTAGGCCTTTCCAGATTGTGCTATTAAAAATGGAAAACGTTGTTCCAAAAAAGCCCAAAAGTTGCTCAAAAGTTGCCAAAAACTTAAAAAGTTGCTCAAAGAAATGAATAAAAAAAAAGTTTACTCCAAAAAATTAAAAAGTTGCTCAAAAATCTAAATAGTTGCAAATTGAATTGGAAAAATGCTTGAAAATGAGGCATTTAGACACAAATTAAGTAATTGAACCTCTAATTTCTTTATTTCACTTTTTAAAATAAATCGTTTTATTTGTTATAGCAGGCTGAGTAGTACAGCTTACAGCTGGTGGGGGCCTGCTTTAACCCCTCCGGTACTCCCCACTATATTAACTGTTTTGGACACACTACACTCGATCCACGGTTGATTTTCACTTTTGGGGTGTTGTTCGTGGACGGCGGTTTAGTTTTTATAACCGCTGTTATGTTCGTGGGCTTCAATATCATCAAGATTGAAGGACAGACAAAATTAGCGTTTTAATTGAAACGAGATTTGGTAATTAGCAGATTTTGCATCTAAATTTTAGCAATTTCGTGCCAAAAATCTCCAAAAAGCTCATATGTTGCCCAAATGTTGCTCCGAAAGGCGAAAGTTGCTCAAAAGTTGCCGAGCACAATCTAGAAAGGCCTATTCTTGATCGATTATTTGTGGGTGGTGACTGTCAGAAAAACAGTGCCCCCAGGGTTGGGAATTTGACATGCATTAGGTGCCCATGGGTGGGGAATTTGACTTCGGCCTCCCTCAAAATATCAAATTCCCCTGGGTCTCCCCCGCCCCCCCCCCCCCCCCCATCCTGGGGCTTAACATTGATAGGTGCATTAATTTCGTTAAGGAATACATATTCACATAAATATGGAAAACATAAAGTCTTCAAAATTGGGCTTCACCTTTTAAATTTATGTTACCATAAATTAGCATATATTATTGAGAGGTTGCTACAACATTTGACAAAAACTGAACTGGATTCAACAAAACGTGTAGTATAATAAAAAGTTGGAAGCAAAAGGTTACATTGATATAATGGCAACTTGTGCAGCACATCTGGCTGAAGTAGGATGAAAGAAATTGAAATAATTATATTTACGTGGTCACGAGCATGCTGCCCGAAAATGTCATAATATTGGAAAATTCGGAAAATAATAGAATATCAGTAAATAATACATATTCACCAAAAAAGGAATACCACATTGAACTAGTTTACTTTACTCTCATATCACAACAGATTGACCAAATTTAAGTGAGTTCTAGTTGTAAACGAAGGCCAACAGACAATTTGCATAATTATAAATAATAAGCATACTAACAGTTGTACTCTCAGGCTGACAGTCATGTCAGTTCAATGACTCGATATGAGAGCTCCAATGTGAGGCTTTCACTCACTCCCTGTTTGAGAACGCAGACCTTGTCTTCATTATGGGATAGTATTTATTTCACCATACTCCAACTGCGCATGTTACTGACGTAATTTTCGCGCCGAAATAACTAATAACAACTTACCCTATGACACACCCTAAATCCTGTGTTACAACTGATGCCCATATCCCACTGACTTAATTAGGCAAATGGGAAGGGCTTTTGAAGAAAGGGAAATTGTGTGGTAATAAATACTCATTAGTATGCGATAAGTAGCGTGATAAATGGTTATCACACTTTTTATCATCCCACTGTTTATCGCATACTTAAAGTGCCACTATAACGAAAATTTACCATTACGATTTGCCACTTTTTCAGTGTTAATAGGTCAATCAGTATTAGAAATATCCGAAATAGTAAAAAATATTCCCAAATGGGCATGTTAAAGCACAAAATGTTAGGAGAGTTTACCGGAAAAATCCTGTCCGCGAAGCCGTCCTCAGTATTCAGCGGAAGTGATGTCACACACTTAACACGACAACCTCGTGGCGCAATAGTGTGCATAAAAAAGTAGCCAACCTCGCAAAGATTAATATCACTTTCTTCTTATGTACGTGAAGACGTTTTTAGTAGAAATATGCCTCCAGGCGTTGTGTTCTGCAGGCGAGCGTTAAGTATATGACATCACTTCCGCTGAATAAACCTTTGTTTAAAGCTGAACAAAGGGAACGGCCTCCAGTAATGGCGGACGTTTAGATTATATATTCGGGTCTCAAAAAATAAGACTTCCTGTCGTTGTATCGAAAAACAATTTGAACTGATAATAACATATCAACCCTACTTTATGAATATACAAAAACATTGATATGTTAACATTTGATCGTAGTGGCACTTTAACAATGATTCGCCGAAGGTGAAGTCGATATTTAACAAATAAAGAAGCCTTAGCCATGTTTTATACTATCATAAAACATGTATTTAAGGCTTCTTTATCTATTTTATAATATAGATTTACACGCGCGATGAAAGGAAATCGCCAGTTGAAAACAATAAAATCATGTCCAGAAAAGTCGAATGAAAATTGGCAGGGTTTAATATTCTAATTATTGCTGTGCCATTCATTCTCATGATTTTATTACGTAGCTGATTTGTTCACACGGTCACGTGATACAATTTTCTGAATTAATCAAAAATGGCGACTCGAGCTTAAGCGAGACGTGAGAAAAATTCAAAGTTGCCGCGGACTCCCAGAAACCATCACTTCTCCCTCGGTACTGGTCCCAATTCAAAAATAAACAACAAGGAACGCCTGCTAGATAATGTTACAAGATGGCCGACTCGTTGAAGCAGCGAAGGGGAGGAAATGCTATAGTTTTACCCAATCTGTGGCTAGTTATGAGACTCTACTGGCAAGTCCTTTGAACTCTTCATTATTACACAAACTGGATTTGCAAAACCGAGCCGATTGAAGTACACAAAGTGTTGGAATTAGGGTAAAATCACGAAGCAATATTCGATCTTTCAAAGGGAATCGAAGGTGAGGATAGGAACGCTCGATAAGTATTGCAAACGAAGTTATAGTTCAAGCTGTTGAGGTCTTTCGTCATACTACTCCTTAAAATGGCGACTTGATTCTCAGTGCAGCGCGATATCTCCCAAAAATGACCCGACATTCAACGCTAAGTTGCCGTTTTTGTCTTCAAAGCAAAGCTTATTAGTGTGTTGTTCTATATGGAACCAATGTAAGTTGGGGTTTTTATTGTGCTTAGAAATATCAGAACATGAACATTTTAGCACCACACATTTACTGTAATGTTGAGAACGTCCCAGAGGGCAAAATTTGCTAAGTATCACGCTTCAACTGTGCATGTCCATTCGGTTTTTCTGGCCATGTACGACAACCATGTTATATACTCTGATAAAACATGACTTTTTAGCCAATAAGAGCGCGCGTACTATCGTATCTATATTATAATGGTGAATATTCGTCGAGGGGAATATAATATGTAGAGGTTATTGACCAAGCGTGAGGTCAAGATGGGGGGATATTGGTCGAGTCCGTCTCGGTCCATAAAAACGCAAAAAATGAACGAGGCCAATATCCCCCAATCTTGACCGAACAAGCTTGGTCAATAAGGTTTTTATTATATGGCACAAATGAATAAAATCACACTTTGACACACGCGCCAGGAACCCATTGCGTGGTAAACTGAAGAGCGAATAGAAATCAATCTAAAATTAGACCGAGTCTCGACGACTTTTCACTTGAAGTTCATTCAAAACAGTTTGTTTTCCGACGTAAAAAATGCGTTCTTATGGATGAAAACTGACCTGTACTTTACTTCAGATGTACTGAGTTTCAATGACAACTTCATCAGGAAGGCCGAATGCATTAACTAGAAACAAAAATGTGCATATTTGTGGAAGATTTGAATGTTTAAAACCGGCGTTGAAATCACTCGAGTGGCGATAACTCGGATAAGAACACTGCAAAACTTGACAAATAGAGCTGTAGAAGAATACAAAACAAACTTGTAAGTATTAATTAGTAAATACTCTTAATTTATAAGCCAATTACCAAATGTGAATGCTGAATTTCTTAGCTCATACAATATAAAACCTGCTTTCTTTGATGAAACTGTGTGCTAAGCTTAGTACTCGTTTCCGTAATAATTGTATTTCTTTGTACCACGATTGTAGTAGCGTTGTGAGGTACGGCCATTTCAGCTTCTCTATAATTTTTTATCTCCTAAGTCCAGCTTCATTCAATTCAGTCGCTTTTGGCTTAGTTTTGCTGCAGTTGTTTTCATCGAACTTGCCGAGAGCCTCCTAAAAAGCTGTAAACGAAAAAGCAGAACGATTTTTAAATTAGTATTTGCCTTTCAAAATGTATGGGTTCTATCGCTATTTGTTTACGAAGAATTGTGAGCGAATTTGGAAAATGCTGAGCAGGAAAGATGAAACAACCTTGCCTGCTCAGCAACCAATCAGATTGCATGATTCAGAGTCATCTTGCCCGCTCACGGAGCTGCCATATAAAAATTAAAAATATCGATTAAGCCTGAGGCGAATTGTTTTAGTATATACAACACGGGAACCTCAACACAAAATGAGAATTATAGTAGTTTTTTAGTGTTATTTCTTAAATAGAAGGCGTGACAAATGTAACTTTTGTAAACAAAGCTTTTTCTACGGCAAAGCAAGTTGTGACAGTTGCTTTAGTACATTTTATGCAAACATTTTACCTTGAAACACTCGAAGACCATGTTTTCCATATAGCTTTTTTAGTGCTTTTGGGCACTGAATTTTGTTGAATTTCTAAAATTTCCGCATCGGAAACAATCGCGGAACGTGAATTTACGCCTGCCATTTTGAATCAAAATTATCCCGAGTTTTGTAGGTGGCTATTGCTCATTATTCCGAAATAGCGAGCCAATCAAATTGCATGATCTATGAATGCTCCCTATGTATGCTTCCTTTTGTCTCCAACGCATAGAGGAACACAGCAATATTCCATCCGCGACGCCATTTTGCTTTTTAGCTGAGCAACGATGCGGGGATAGCCTCGTTTTCGAGTAGCTAATTATATGCGCATAAATATTAAGAAAAGTCAATATAAAACGTGTCACATCTTTGTTATTAATTTTGTTTTGTGTATTCTTCTAGGTGTTGCAGGTATGCTACTTTCGTTTGCGATAGGTGTTCTCGGCATTGCACAGCTTGGTATCCGTAGTGGGGCTGAGGCTGAAAGCTACATGACTTCTGCAGAACGAGTTATGACGTACAGCCAACTACCTTCGGAGCCAGGCTACAGTAGAGAAACCCTCCCGCCAGAAGACTGGCCAAGTGAAGGTGCTGTCAGTATGAGGGATATGTCCTTGGTGTACTTGGAGAACGGTCCTCGTGTGTTACAAGACATCAACTTAGATATCAAAGCCAAAGAGAAAGTTGGTATCGCCGGACGCACTGGAGCTGGAAAATCTTCACTTGTGGCGGCATTGTTCAGAATGCCGGACCCACAGGGGCAAGTCTTCATTGATGGTATTAATCTTGGAACACTTAATATACAGTTCGCTCGAAGAGCTATTGCTGTCATTACCCAGGACCCTGTCTTGTTTGCAGGCACCTTGAGGAAGAACTTAGATCCATTTAACCGATTTACAGATGATGACATCTGGATAGTACTGGCGGAAGTACAGCTTGGGAGCACAATAGCGAAACTTGATGGTCATCTCGAGTATTGTGTTGGAGAATCTGGTTCAGGCTTTAGCGTTGGAGAGCGACAGCTATTGTGTCTTGCGCGTGCATTGCTGCAGAGGTGTAAAGTACTGGTGTTGGACGAAGCCACGGCTAACGTGGACTTCAACACCGACCAACTCATTCAGGAGGTAATCCGACGCAAGTTTACCAACTGCACAGTGCTGACCATAGCACACAGACTGAACACTATCATGGACTATGACAAGGTGATCGTCATTGACCAGGGTCACGTGGTCGAGTACGATAAACCACAGGTGCTTGCTGGTAAGGATGATGGTGTCTTTGCTCGTCTATTACAAAGCTATGCCAGCAATAGTAACGTATAATGTTCATGATTTCTCAACTGAGTTTGCAGCATTACTCAGATGAACAATTCATTATTATTTTTCTCACCTATGATGTTTAGAAATAGTGATACAGATTTATCAAAACATATGCCTAGTTTTGCGCAATTTATGCATAACGCAGGGACTTAACACTAGTATACCTATAACAGATATGCTGTCGCTTTAGTTGATTCATTCCTGACAGACTAACCTCAAACATGAAAAACAAAGAGTTGTTTTCTGTATCATTTTAAACATAAATATAGACGTACTATTTCTCAAAATCGTTTGTTAGCGTTTTAGTCAACCAAAGGAATGTATGCTATCAGGCGTATGTACTTTGATAAGCCTGTGTAACACTCGTTTGATTAAATGTCTAACATGAGTTATCAATATTCTATAATCGAAATATTCATGACACTGTAATTAAGTAACAGATATGCCATCATCAGTTATTGGTTTTACGTAAGGAAACGATGGATATAAAATACGGTGTATAGAGTGTCACGTCAAAAATCTCATGTACACTTTCGACTTTAAATTTTCTGTCCTGTCTACGTAATATTTATTATTTTTTACATGGCTCGGCTTTGTTCTTTTCGGAGAATCTACAAACAAAACGAATTTTTATACTCAGTTGTGAACGAGACTTCCGGCGTTTTTGGGGCGCGTACGCGCACAGGAAGTTCAATTTCCTTTTCCTGCCGAGTTTCCACGCCATTTTTCAATTGGGTAGGAACTCCTGGTTAATTTATGTATGTGTCAGCCGCGCGGTAACCTGGAACCTAATACTGCGTGCGAGACAGCCGTGCGTAATGAGCTTGGTGAATAATAAACAGAATATTACATGGCAGCTTGGAGATATGGTAATTTATAGCTTGATGAATAATAAACAGAATATTACATGGCAGCTTGGAGATATGGTAATCTATAGCTTGATGAATAATAAACAGAATATTACATGGTATCCTCTATTTACCAAACTATAAATGACTTTCCTGTCAATCAGAGAGTTCAGCTTTTCTTTGAAATACAGGATAACATAATAGCATGATATAATATTTTCTCAAAAATACCGATTTATGTCGATACATCCCCCTTAGATATTGTGTTACTCAAGCATGATGAGCGTGATGCGCGGCGGCCAATGCAAGCTCGCTTCACTGAATACAAAGGATACAACTCAGTTGGAGACAAATGGTCACGCAACTGCGTAGCGGCACAGGGCAGCAATTGCGTGACGATTTAATAACAAATAAACTGTTATATTTCTTAATTTTAGTTGTATATTAACTGGTACAAAAACGCCACCAGCCACAGAGATGTGGCACCCCACCCGCGATATTTCAGTTCACTCGAAATCAGTATAATATTTGAGATCATCAAATAATATCAAGTGCTACTGAAATATTCGCCGTAGAAAACTAGGAAATATGAGCCAGAAGATATTTGACATGCAACCACCGAGAAAAAGCTTTTAGACATTTATCTCATCAATTATTGGTCCACTCTTCATGCGTCGTGTCCGTAGCCTTACCGCTGTGGTAACCGTACTGTAACTTACTGTACCGTCACTCTGTAATTTGATTGGATCAGAAAGACAAAAACAATGGGAAACCATTTCAACGTCACGGCATGTCGTTCATATTAACTTTGCCCGTAATTCATTGCCGTAACTTTCCACTCATATGAAATATGCTCTAGGCAAGTTTCGTATTCAGGAAAATTACAGCTTAATGCGAGGGTAGCCTGCTTGCAGGCGGTGGAGGTGGAGGGTGTTTTTTCGCGCAGCAAACGGATCATCGCCGCTGCGCGAAAAAACACCCTCCACCGCCTGCAAGCAGGCTAAATGCGAGGGCTATACAACGAATCTCCTTAGCGTATAAGTCTCATTCTGAATTACATTTAGGGCATGCGATAAAACATATTAGCTAACTGGAGGAGCACAAGCATAAAACCACGAGGGTTACCAAAGTTAATAGATATATAAGACAAATACAGGATATATTAAAAGTGAATGTAGATAGTGCACTAGATCTAGTATAAGAGTTTGTGTAAACATTTTTAAAATAGGATTAAAGTAATAGAGTTTAGGTTAAGTATTATATCTACGAGAAACAGCAAAAATAGTAAATAGCACAAACGACAGCTGCAAACTACAGAAATTTATCATTAATACTCAGGAGGAAGAGCTAAAATATATTTTTTGTAATAATTTTTGAAAGATTTCAAGCTAGGCGATTGTTTTATATCTAAAGGTATACTGTTCCAAGTCTTCGACGCTGCAAATTTGACACAATATTTTCCATAATTTAGGTTCGCTCTAGGGATAAAAAGATTCTTATTTGATCTCGATCGGGTATTATATGTTTGGACTTCAGAAATTCTACTAAAAAGTGTTTAGAAAGTACTAGGTAACAAATTATTTTGATGTCTAAAAGCAAGTTCCCCAAGTAGTAATTTGGTTATTTCATAAATATTTAATAATCCAAGGTCACAGAATAGCGGCCTACTATGCTATGAAATCCGAGAAAGTTATTACACGCATAGCACGCTTCTGTAGAATATATAGAATAAATAGATCTTCACAAATACTAGATAAAAGGTTTAGAAATCGAAACAATATGTACCACTACAATACACAGAAATCTCGAAATATTTATCACCAAAATGAGGCTCAGTAAACATTGGACCATAGTGCTTCATTTATCTGCACTTTATTTAAGTTTTACTTATTCAAAAATGGCTTGTGGCTCCAGGGTATGTTCATTTTGTAGGATTAAATGATGTTTTCATACCGTAGACGAGCTCATTGACAACTAATTGCTAATCAAACAGATATGACAAATATTTCATTGTCCGTTCTGGCACATGTCACTAAGCCTCTTTACTAAGTAATTAATAATTGTTTAAGATTTGATTTATATGAAGATATAACGTAAATAGTTGTGTTTAACATAACTATTTGTGCCTTGTATCTTCATATAGTTCACCAGCAACATGAGTCTATAACACACAGCTAACTGATTTAGCCTCACGTTAATTCTGAACATTGTTTTACAAGAGGGTATGAATGGGGTTAACTGTCTACTGACAAACGGCCTTAAAAATAACTGACAACTGACAAATGACAAATGACGATTTTTTTTACTGACAACTGACAACCGAAAAATAACTGAAAACTGACAAATTAGTTTTTTGTGGGTCAAACATTGTACAGTTTCTCTAGTGATCATTAACTAGGGCTAACTGACAACTGACAAATGGGCGAATTTTTTAACTGACAACTGACATGTAGACCCCCCCCCCCCCCCCCCAATTCAGACCCTCTCCCCCCCCCCCCCCCCCCCCCAATTCAGACCCTCTTACAAACAGCCCGCCACGAAAGCAAAGGCAATTTTTTATTAAATTTTCATATGATGCACATGCTTTTGTTTGGTCATCTAAATCTAATTAGTAGAATCAGATAAGCAGTTCTAATCTTCTCGAAGTATTTCGAAATTTTTAACCTGACAGCAAAATACATTTCATTACAGTATTGCACAGCCCTTTTTTCTCTCCGAACTTGCAAGCGCCATTCTCCGATTCCTTTGAACTTCTATTTTGGTATACATACTGTATAAAGTTTAAAATCAATTCCCTCTAGTGCAAAATCTTACACAACATGTCGTTTAGCCGTTCCAACTCACTTAACACTCCACTCGAGCGAATAGCCTTATTTATAGAATGGGATAATGGAACGGGGAACGGGGAACGTTTTTGAATTTTGCCCCCGAAACATAAATACATAGAGTTTCTATAACCAAAGTCAAAAACGTCTGATAATTAATATATAATTAAAACAAGCTGCTGGTTATTATGTTCGGGCGACATTTACAATTATACCTATCATTACGAATCTATCTGTCATTGAAACCCGTTATTGCCCTCATCAAACACTTTTGGAGAAAACGGCACGCGAACAAAAAGAGATACCGTGATAAAAAATCCAATTATGGAAAATCTATTCCATAGCGCTGGCATGAGTTAGTAAAGGTCCCAATGATTTCGGCCTTGATGAAAACCTACTGTAAGTTACTGTCCTGGGGAAATTTAGGGCAGTCCGGAAACATTTTTGAAGAGGGTTGGGGGGGGGGGGGGGGGGGGGGAGGCACTTCGGTTCTCATTAATTATTCACATTGCTTTCGCGGGATTTAAATTATATGATGTCGAACTGTATTTTGTTGTGGAAATAAAAAGCCTTTCATTAAAATTAAATTGATTAATTTCACGATTCATACTCGGCCATCCGCAAAATTACTAAACAGTGAGTGAAAGACTGCTTTTAGGAATCAATGGTTGTTTAATCCTATAGTTGTAGATGCAGCATACATAATGGTTTTAATAAACTGGATAATTTAAGCCAAAACATGTTGCCGTTGCAATGCATGTTAACTGTTCCGCAAGAACTTGCTGTAGTGATTATGTTACTAGTTGTTTGTATAAATTCGATAACGCATCTCTTTCGATCACCACTGGTGATACGTGCTAACTGGTGTCGGCTCTCTTTTTTCCCGACTAGTTTGATTACTTCAGCAATTGACTCTACCACCAAGTCCGAAAATCCCACGAATATCGTTAACTTGTATTACAAACTCAGCACACTATATGCGTATTAATTATGTCAAATAATTATCTCAATCAACTCAAAACACAGCAGTCGATCTGTCGACTCTTTGTTATTAATATTAACTGTTATCACATCTACATTCCTAGATAAGACTCCTCAGCGAGATAGCAAAGCGGTATACAAATAACAATTACTGGTTAATATACATAACCGATCGAACTCACCGTTGCAGTACAACATATTTTGGACAGAATCCGCAAAGCTTGAGTTTGAACGTTCATTGATTGCAAGTGTCATTGTGAAGTTGATATTGTTACAAGACCTGAATCTGCCTAAGTCTGAATAAGACTTCAGGAGTTGCGATATTTAAGAACAAGATATAAAATAAGTTCACCGGTCTAATGGACTTTACTACACCGGAATCAGAGGGTCAAGATAATTACTCGTCTATCACAACCGATGATCAATACTTGCATCAAATCGAGGAACCCTTTCCTGCGATAGTCCTCCGACTTGTACTCTTCGCGATTCTGTTTCTAACAGCGTTGATAGGAAATTCGTGTGTGTTTACAGCACCATTGAGAAACACACGTCTCCGAACCTTTAGTTATTGCCTGATAACATGTCTTGCCCTCAGTGATTTCATCAGTACTCTAGGGCTGCCGTTCACGTTGGCTACAGAGCAACTGGGTTCCAACTGGATCTTTGGCAGATTCCTGTGCCACGCTCTGAACCCAACCCAAGTAGTTTGCGGGATGGTGACAACGAACGTGCATACTGCCATTGCAGTGGATAGATATATTTCTGTCGTTTATCCGTTCAAGGGGAAACCAAAAGGTTTTAGAATGTGGCTGATAGTGGCACTAATATGGCTGACCGCTGTACTGTGCTCCCTTCCCGCCTTCGGAGTCAGGAAACTAGAGATTTACCCTTTAGAGGGAGATGGGAACATTAATCTGTGTGTAGAGGTATTTCCGGCTGACCTATACCGACATTTGTACTCACTATTCCTATTCTTGGTGAATTATTTCATTCCTATTGTCAGCATGATTATTCTGTACATAAAAGTGATTCTGCATTTACAAAAAGCGGGGCGATACCGCTGTCAGAGGAGGGGGAGTTTGCCTTTAGAAGGTGGAATCCAAACAGTTGTCGAAAGAAAGTTCATACGTATGGCATTCTTAATCATGATACTCTTTGTCCTTTGCTACCTCCCATACCAAATTGTATTCTTACTTATGGATTTTGAATTTGCCATTGGGTTAAGTTACGGTTTCATACTGTTCGATTATGCATATCTCGTTACATGGCTTCCAAATGCGCTTAATCCAATTTGTTATGGAGCAATGGACCGTTACTATGCGAAGGCATATAAGAAGATATTCCACTGCTACTTTTCAAAAAGAGCTGCCGAACATCAGTTATCTAACACCGGGTTAACTTTGATTCGCGTTCGCCAACCCAGTAGAGATATATATCAGTCGACTCTCGTACGGAACCATGAAACAGATTGTTGAGACCACAGCGAGATTTGGTCATCAAAAGGATGGGATTAATCGACCATCGTCAAAACAATGAATAAATTGTTGTCTTTCTTTACATTTGTGTATTATGTACATAAATAAATCAGATTCAGAAGTCACGCAAGTCATGTACTTGTATAGAAAAGGTATTCAACATGCACATATCCCTGATAGCTCTATATTGCAGTCTTGAATTGATCGAAAATCAGTATTGCAGATTGACAGCCTTGGATTGCGAGTAATTTAATTAACGACGAAACAGCATGAATAGAAAAATAACGTTTTTAATAGTACGGGAGCCGAGACAAATCATACGGCGACAGTCAGGTAGACCATGAGAAAATCCGATTGAAACCCCAGTGCTAAACCAGCATGATTTGGTTTGCAAACGGATGCTTTTAATCATTCGTTTATACAATCTTTGTTGTTATTTATAGTCAAACGTAGGCTCTCTTTCGTAATTAAATATGATTATTTCATTTTTGACATATTTTCTATTGTTATTCGATAAGCTTTATTTCACTAAGATCCCAGTTAATTTCAATATATTGTTCATTAGATATTCGCCCGGCAAGGGATTTTATTTTGAGGTCTTTATATCAATAAAGACCTTCAATATCTAATGAGCTATATAAAGGCTCTTGAATACCTAATTAGGTCTGTATATTGAAATTCACTGGAATGTTCGTTAGTGAAATAAAGGCTATCGAATAAAAATGAAATAAGTCAGTTAAATACCTCGGACCTCGGTATTAAGTCAAATACAGCCCTTGGGCCTACTTAGCAATGACAATTACAAAGTAACGTCGTTTTCGCTCTGTAACCTCATTACAAGCAGAGAACATTGATCGGAAGAACGCGCGATTTCATTGGCTGCTCAACGTGCTTGATTTTCATATAATGCACGCTCGAGAATTTATTTCAGCGTAGATTGAATTTATATTATAACAAATAGAAGACGATTCTCCTATAACAAAGTAATGCACTTTCGAAGTCTCAAAATGCTACTAAATGGACACGCGTTCCGCTCGTGCATCCGTAGTTTTTCAAGACATCGAGCGTGCATTATTACTCGGGCTGCCTGTGGCAGGCAGGAGTCTAAATCTGCAGGCCGTTTTTTTTTGTTCAGTGCAGGAAAATTGTCGACTTCCGGTCCCGTAAACCAATCAGCTGACACTGTTAAAGTGCATATACTTGAACACGGAGCCGCCTGGCGCCGCATAATGTAATGATGGTAATCGTGAAAGGTCTACCGGAAGCCACAGACTGCATATATAATTAATTCAATATTTTTACTTTAATCGTACGGAGAGCTTCGGTGACAGCACAATTCCCTAGTGGTACTTTCGTTAGAGTTGTTAAACAAGAATCCTCTCACGGGCGAGGTTTTGGTTCGAGAAAGGCTTCCAACAGTTCCCTTTATAGTTATGTAATATAATGAGCAGACTGAAGTTTTAGGAATGAGGGTAATGGTTAGAGATAACCAACTGGCATTTCAGTTAATAATCTTTAATCCAACAAATACCAATTATAAGGACTCGTAATGGACTCATCATGTATAGGAAAGTTACACAGAGGCACACGAATTGACCACGAATACAATTAACATGACTTCCAGAGGTTTTCTAGAGAGAACAGCCGAGGAGAAAGAGCCGCACTCCCTAAATGTACTGGAGTCCATAGACACCCCCCCCCCCTCCCCTAGTTCCACCCGTCCATGCTTATGAAGCCTTTTTTTACTTTTCCAATACTTTTTACAGACTTATAAAAACAGATATTCATATATATACATGTATGTATATACATGTATATATGTATTTGTGACATTTTTACCAGGTAGAGAAAGAGCAAGGATATTAATTGTAATTTGGGTGACTTTAATAATAATAATCATAAGTCTACCTACTGATTTGGTTCAACCCCTTTCCTTAGTTGAAGTCTAGTATTTCTTTACAGTAACAATATATACAATAAAATGTACTTCTTTAATTATTAACCAAGACAGGCTTGAACCATTATTTGTGCCAGCCAACAAGAGGATGCATGCATGTAGTCATGACCTCATGACTGACTTCATAAATAAGCTACCCCATGGAGCTGTTGAACTTTTCTAGTTGTGATATTTATGGGGCGCCGTTTATGACAAAATAACAGCCATAAATATATGGAGTAGTACATAAATATTTGTACTAGTAACATAAATATAGTGAGTATAATCTAAATAAGTATTCGCATCAGAACGAAATTATAGGTGTCATTAATCCATCACATATTTTTACCATAACGTAATCCATAACATTTTTTTACGTTATCGATTACGCAATCCATAACATATTTTTACGTTATGAACGCCTGAGTTGTTAGGCGGTCACTTTAAAATTGCAGAGAGCATGCGTGCCGGATACTTTAAGGGAGCAGGTCAAAACACATGCCCTCTCGACGGACCCATTTTGGGGTAGGGGGGTGGGGGCTGCTGCCAGCCATCCGGCCTCTGGAGGGAAAACTCAATATTAAAAATAATTTGTTCTTAAATATCTTCAACACTAAAAGGCATAATCTAGAAACAAATGCACTACATATTTTGTCTTAGTAATACGTTATCGTTTCATTTTCTGTGTTAAAATTACCGCTAGGCCCCCCAGAATGGAAAATAGATGGTCAAAAATGGGGGATGGGGGTGGTACCCTGTGCTGACAGCTGTGTCTGTTGGAAAAGATGGGTCCTTATCTGGGCAATCTGGGCATGTGTGTTTGACCTGCTCCCTAAGGTGTAGAGAGTTTTCTTCGAGGATTGCTTCAATTTTTACAGCAAGCGGAGAGACAAATACGTTGAAAAAACGTCCACATATTAGAACACATTAGCCGTCAATTGGATGACAATTATATTGATATTCGAGTGTTATTTTGCTGCACCCTATATGGTCCATATGGACCAGGATACCTGCGACGAAGTAGTTCGGATGCTGAGGGAAACACACGACGGTAGTCTAGCAACATAAGACCTAAGATCTAGAAACTGTATTTTCCTAAACCGTATTTTTAAAATTGCCTTAGGATGTTAAGCGATTCAGGTTATCTAAATTTTAAGACAAGAAAATACGAATTTGTATCACGATTCACTGATCATTTTGTTTACTTTTGAGACACCAATATAACATGGTATTGGGCGTCTCAGAATACCAGCCTCTGATTGGCTCTTGCGCGAGCCCTTGCAGTTACATGGGTTCCAGGTCAAGTTCAAAAGTCGTTTCTTCAACAGCAAGATTTCTACAATTTCACCTTCAAAACACTGTAAATTACAAGAAATGAATTATTCAATCCTAAAGGTAAGGTTGGCATTGTAGTTTCCGTCAGAAATCTAACACTCTTATCCGCTAAAAGTACAATTTTCACAATTTTTGAAGAGATTTCAAAACACGTCGCAAAAGTTTTCGCCTCTCAAGCCGTGAAACCGTTGCCATAGATATACTAAGGCGCTTTTGAGAATTGAAATTACGATCAGCATAAGTTTGGTGCTTCATTCTCTTCTTTCTTTTAACAATTCACGACTTAATTGTTGAATCGTGATACAAAACTAATTGCGATTTTGAGACGCCGATACCGAATTATATTGCCGGCGTTGGAAGAAAATATATTCTTCGTATTGGGCTTCGTCGCTGCGCGACTCCGCCCAATTAGGAATATATTTTCTCCCAATTGGCCGGCAATATAATTCGGTATCGGCGTCTCAAAATCGCAATTAGTTTATACTATTTTATTTTTTGGAAAACGTTTTCAGAGTCGTGTTTTGGTACTCGAAACAATTAAGTGTTTGGCAAAGCGAAATTCGTGAATCACCGAATTCGATTTTCAACTTAAACTTTTGAGGTGGCGGAACTATTGTACTAGACCAGGAGCCCATTACCAGGAGCGTTCCTCTGTTATGGGTTGGGTCCCCAGCACAGGAGTAGATGAGGCTATTTTTAGATTCGAAATTCCCACGAAAAGAGGTTGCCGCCATGTTGATGCCCTTAAACAATAGATTCCTCGTTAGCTTCTTTTGTTGGAGCACCAACATTTGAATCTCTGGGGATTGAGTGGAAACCAGCAATTCGAATTCCCGCGTTGAAAGTGAGAAGAATGATAATGAATAGCTATCTGATTGGCTAAGAATAGCCTACCTTTGTTCTTTTTCGCGCGAAACGCAATGCTAAAAATAGCCTCATCTACCTCTGTGCTGGGGTACAGACACAGTGGGGAAGATGGACGCTCCTGGTAATGGGCTCCTGACTAGACTTGGATAATACTTACCTAAGATGCTGTCGCTAGCTTTTGCGGGGGGGATCGTGATTGTGAAACTTTTTTTATTTATATACCAGCCGCATACCTCGCTGGAGGTCTTATTTTGTTCTCTTTTCCCTCACAGTTAATATTCAGATCTAAGTCCTTTCTAATCTACATCGATTTTCCAGCGAGAATCGCCTTTCCAATGAAAGTCAATATTTGTTGATGTTTCCACAGGGGCCGGTCAATTTTATAATTTCCTATGTAAGTTCAGTTTCTCTCGTTTTTCTTAATCTGTCAAATTTTCCCCCGGTTCCTGTATAACTGTATTATTTGTCCTCCTAGTTCGTTTGAATGTCATTTCCAGTTCGATAAATCAGTGTGTTTTTCTATTCTGAAAAGCACTTTTCTCATTTCTGTATATTCGCTTCATGTCCGTAACTGCCATATTTCATTTGACGGTTCTGTTCGGTTTCGGTTGACGTATTTACTCAGTTCAGTTTTCTCCATTTCTTTTTGTGCATAAGCTGCTCCATTAGGCGTTTCGGTTCGGATTCCAAGTTCTATTTCTTCTATTCAGGAACTCAGTTTAATTTACTCGGTTCAATTACTGAATTATGTGTACTTGGTTCATAAAAACGCCACTCAAATTAGCCAACAGCAATCAGTACAAACTTTGGGTATATGTAATTGCTTTGCAAGGAAAGACCCCAGTGATTAACTTAAGAATATGTGGCAAACACAACTGAATGATTAAGTTCACAACTGAATTGTAGCCACTTTCCGAGACTGGAGCCACGGTTACATTTGGGCGAGGAAAACTTGAAAGGGGTAACTAGGACTGAGTTACTACTTACTGTAATTCGTGAATGTTCGCAAAGGGAGCCGAGATTTGAAGGAAACTTTTATGATCGGCCCTGTAGAATGACCTTTATCAGGGTGAATGATAGAAACCGGTACAATCGTTAGATTACTTATGAAATATGGCAAATGTACACACAGTCAGGAGCCCATTACCAGGAGCGTCCATCTTCCCCACTGTGTCTGTACCCCAGCACAGAGGTAGATGAGGCTATTTTTAGCATTGCGTTTCGCGCGAAAAAGAACAAAGGTAGGCTATTCGTTGCCAATCAGATAGCTAACGTCACCTCTCGTTATCATTCTTCTCACTTTCAACGCGGGAATTCGAATTGCTGGTTTTCAATCAATCCCCAGAGATTCAAATGTTGGCACCCCAACAAAAGAAGCTAACGAGGAATCTATTGTTTAAGGGCACCAACATGGCGGCAACCTCTTTTCGCGGGAATTTCGAACTGATCTAAAAATAGCCTCATCTACTCCTGTACTGGGGACCCAACCCATAACAGAGGAATGCTCCTGGTAATGGGCTCCTGACACAGTATAGAGTAACGTAATAGGTCGAACGCGCACAAATTAACAATACAATATTCATTTATTGGCATCTTGAAACATTAAACTGTACATCAGTGTTATTTCAATAAGGAAAAAAAATGGATAAAAATGTAATAATAAGATTGATTTTTACAACGGTAGTAATAACAGTGATAATAGTAAAAAAGTGGTAATCTAAATAATTATGATAACAATAGTGGTAAAGGAAAATAATCAGTTATGTTGTGATAATCTTGTTTTCATTCATTATTTGATAGATAAAACTACTACTTATCTTATGAATATTCCGGTCTTTCATTGTCATTATGTATTGGAATAAGCTTGTATGGTCGAACAGAGAGAGAGATGGGTTTATAACTAAAATATTTTTCAGAAAGTCTGATCTAATTTGTACCAATCTGTGGTTTTACAATGAAGCAGGTAGTGGTTCTCATCGCCGATGTTGTTAATAGTAAAAATGTTGCACTTTCTTTGTTCCCTTGGGGTATTATTTTGACGCCCTTTTTCTATTGGAAAATGGTGGGCGGAAATTCTTAATTGGGTAACAGATTTACGAATTTGAAATTCACTAATTGAGTGTAAGTATTCTTGAAATCCATATTTATGTTTGATTACTGAATATAATTCCAACTTTCCTTGGCATTAACTATGTCATTTCTCTCTCTGTTCCATTGGTCGATATATAATTATTTTAATTTATTAGTAAAAAGTCGTAAAGAACCACTTGAAGCTTTATTAGGGTTGATAGTTCCTATTTTTAGTAGATGCGATAATGTAGTAAACCATGCAAAAGTACCATTATTATTCAACTTACTAGATACTTGTAATGCTCGAGTGATGAAAGCTCCGATCTTACAGCTGAATTTGTTGCTTTGGAATTAACTCCAAGGATTATCTTACTCATTTTTTGATGTAACTTTTCACATAATAGATTTATTTGCAATATATTCTCTTTAAATTAAAAAAAAGAATTTTCTTTTTTGGAATACGCTCCCCAGACTTCATAGTTGTCAGGAGCCCATTACCAGGAGCGTTCCTCTGTTATGGGTTGGGTCCCCAGCACAGAGGTAGATGATGCTATTTTTAGATTCGAAATTCCCGCGAAAAGAGGTTGCCGCCATGTTGGTGCCCTTAAACAATAGATTCCTCGTTAGCTTCTTTTGTTGGGGCACCAATATTTGAATCTCTGGGGATTGAGTGTAAACCAGCAATTCGAATTCCCGCGTTGAAAGTGAGAAGAATGATAATGAGAAGTGACGTTAGCTATCTGATTGGCTAAGAATAGCCTACCTTTGTTCTTTTTCGCGCGAAACGCAATGCTAAAAATAGCATCATCTACCTCTGTGCTGGGGTACAGACACAGTGGGGTAGATGGACGCTCCTGGTAATGGGCTCCTGATAGTTGTACAATAAAATAGGTTGGACAAGGGAGTCGAATAATTTTAAGATAATTTTTTACTGGGGTCCCGTATAGAGGGTTGAAATCTTTTAAAATACTAAAAACTGCTATTTACCCTCTGTTATAGAGAATTTCTTTGTTTACATTAAAAGATCCTGAGAGTGTGAGGATTGTCCCAAGATAAGTGTAAGATGTAGCCACGGGAACTTTATCTTTACCAAAAGTACAGTTTATATCTAATTTGCGGCCTGATTTATTGAAGACCATGAGTTTTCTTTTCTTTATATTTATGTTAAGCTTCCATGTCTTACAGTAAGAATGAAGATTATTGAGAGAATTCTGTAAACCTTCTTCACCCTCTGATAGTAACAGTAAATCATCTGCGTATAATAAGCAATTAAGTTTCGAGTCTTCTAACAATTTCTAAAGCGAGAGCGCGTTGTTTATCAGGGGTTCCAAACACCGAGAACAATGAAAGCACGAGGCCGCTTCCGCCGTCAGCCTTTATCGGACATGGACGCGTTGACACTAAACTACTGGATGTCGAAATTTGTGCAGGAGGTTGCAAAGAGTTCAAAAGTCCCGTACCCTCCTAAAACGCTGTACCAGATTGTATGTGCCATTCGCCGGTACTTAGTTGAAAAGAACCCAAGCATAGATTATAATCCGCTAAATCCTTCAGATAAAAGTATTCGTATTTATACATTTGCGGGTTTAAACATTGTACTGCAGTATTTAATGTTGCAGTGTTCTTTGGAAATGTTAAATGATAAGTATCCTAACATTTTGTCGTGTTATTGTCAGGTTTAAATGAAAAAAGGAACTCGTACTAGAGTCGCATTGCGATCCAGACAAGAAGAGAAGCAGCCAGTGACTGAAGAAGAGGAGAGAAAGTTCTGGAAGATAGGACTGCTAGGAAAGGACTCAGCTAAGTCGTTGTTGAATGTAGTGTATTATTATAATGGAAAATTGTTTGGCCTCCGCGGAGGCGAGCATAGGCGAATCGGCTAGACTGCAGAATACCCTACCACGTAATCTACCTTACACGTTGACAGTCAACGCGTCAACGCGTTGACGCGTTGTCACGGTCAAACATATAAATGAAATTGAAAATGAAATGAAATAAAATTGTAAATTGACATAACGTCCATTATCAATCTTGCTATTATCTCTATATCAGTTACTACCTTCGTTCTACAAACAACCGCAGTCTACTCGTTGACGCGATGACGCGTTGACATGATGAATAAAGTGTACTCTATATATTACTACCTTCGTTCTACAAGCAACCGCAGTCTACTCGTTGACGCGATGACGCGTTGACATGATGAATAAAGTGTACTCTATATATTACTACCTTCGTTCTACAAGCAACCGCAATCTACTCGTTGACGCGATGACACGTTGACTCGACATTACTCTCTTAACTCTCTACGTTCATTGTGTATTCCACACAAGTTGACGCGTTGACGCGTTGACATTTCTACAATACAGCTTGCTATGGTGGGGTATTCTGCAGTCGTTCCGGCGAATCTGCCTAACTAACTTTGAGATAGGTGATAGCTATATCCGATTTGAAGAAAATGCTTCGAAATCGTTTCATGGAGGGCTCCTTGATTTGAAATATGACCCGCTTGTTGTAAGGCATATATGCCACTCTGTAGGTGAAATTCACGAGCCTTGTTTAGTAGAGTATTACCGCCTATATATAGGCCTGGTGCAGAGTCACGGTAGAAAAGTTAGCGCTTTTTATTTTAAGCCTAACTCGAAAACGTTCGCTTTTGATAAAATGCAAGTTGGTATTAATAGCCTCAATCGTATGTTGCCAGACATGTGCAAGGCTGCAGGCATTAAGCCGAGAACTGCTCACTGTTTGCGCGTAACTTGTGCGTCTAGTTTGTTTAATGCGGGCGTAGATAGCAAGTTAATACGCGACAGAACTGGGCACAGATCAGATGTTTTGATGAAATACGAAAAAGCTAGTGAAAAGGTCGAGTCGAATGTAGCAGCAATGTTAGGCTCTAAATACGAAACTGCAACAGCCACTGTGACCACTAGCGTAGTGCCAAGTAATGAAGGGAAGGTGGAACAGCAATTTGCTGGTAACATGGACAAGATTCCATTACTTTAACAATTGTACGGTAAACTTTAACTTGAAATAGTTAATCTGAAATGTTTAAGTTACCGAAACACAATGGAATCTTGTCAATGACATAGCTAAATGAAATTTAACTAATGGACCACATTTGTTGAAATAATTTATGATTAAAAGTATTGATTCATGTTGGAGTTTGTTTGACTGGTTTATGAATATGCAGATTAAGAACAGTCTTATCACATGTGTTTCAAATCAGTTATCAGTGATTTTCTCAGTGATTTTCAACTGGTGTTTCATTGGGTTTCCAAAGTCATCCACCTGACCTAATACGAGATCCTGGTTGGCTGATTATGTCATGCGTTATTAATGCATTTGGGAATAATTATGGCAACAATGATTTGTGCTTGTGAAGAAAATAAATACATTATAAACGTGCTTCCGATATTTCTTGTTCTGATTGTAAAAGAAGTCATTGTTATTGGGTCCTTAAACACTAAATCCTCTTCGTTATAAACCTTATCTATGAGTTGAATTTCAACATCATTAAATAATGCTCCAGATAAGAATTGTAGTAGAATCCATTGTTCTGCGGCAATGATCATGAGCCTCCCCCACATACGATTTTGCTTGAATATGCCTTAAGTGCTTTAGGAGGTATCTACATTCCAAACTACGTCTCGAAAATAAAGTATTTTTTTATGCTATTGGCTCCTTTTCTGTGAAAACACAGAGAAGCTACCATCCAGCCAATCGGATATAGAGAAAACAAAGGATTTTTCGATTGCAAATTTGAGAACTTTCCCCATACACGATATTCTTCGAAATTAAACCATAGTTAGTTTGATCAAAACTAAATTCAAACCACAAAATAATATCGAATGAAAATGCATTATTTCAATGAGTTTCTATTGAATTTATAAGTATCAACCAATGAAATTACGAGAAAGAATAATAGAAAATTAACACCTTTTAACATTCCTTGCCGTAGACACTACAGTTCTTATCTGGACCATTACTTAATACCGTTGTCCTGTACTATTAAATTACAGTGTTCATATATGAGTCGTCCTTGCTCTTATCTAATTGACTTAATTCCGCGTGTGCTCGTATGCGGTTCTTGTTATTATTAAATCTAAGCCTAAATTTGGTAACTGTAGAGCCAGCATACTTAACATCGCATGTTTTACAGGACATAACTAGATATAGAACATTACTAGAATTACAATCTAAATTATGCTCTGACGAAGGGCTAGCGCTCGAAACGTCAGCTGCTACTCCCTTTCCAAGGCGGTTAGCATATACCTCAATCGACTTTAGTTGAGTATATACCAGCGTTTAAATGATACTTAGTGGAGTATTTCTCACCAGTAGTAGTACTTTAAAACGAGTTCTTACAATTAAGAGATATATTCACAAATACCGCATCTCTTGTTTCCACATTTGGAACTTCTGACCGTTACTCGACTTGCTAACTTTAGAGTGTATCAAATAATCATGCAAACTTTTTGGCCAACGGAATGCAACCGTAGAGACTTCTCCTATGGATTTCCTACATCTGTCTGAGATGGCAAGGATTGGCTGAAGGTCTCGCAGAAACCTACCTATATTGAGGAGTCCTGGATGGTCAGTAAACAACTACAAAAGGAATTATGTGATTCTTCTTAGGGGGCTTAATTTTTCAATGCTTCTTCCCTCGATGTTCTTCTGGCTCTTTTAATTTGTTGATCAACAAAAAAATTCTTGTAACCCTTTGTTTTAGAAAACAATATAGATCTGCCACCCGGCGCTCTTTGAGCAAATTCTTCTGACACGCATAGCTTTAGCATAGGAAATACCTCTCTTACACGCTTCCGGATGACACGATGTATGATATAGGTACTGGTGTTTATCCGACGGCTTGACATATAAATCTGTAGCAATATTTCCATTGTCATTAATTTGTACGACTACTTTGATGTAAATTTGTTCGTTCTGTGTGCACTGTTCATATACTGAAGAAATTCTGTAAGTTTCTGTTCCCCTTCTGTCCATACGATAAAATAACATCTATATACATAAGCCACGTATGGAGTTTCACTAAAGCTCCATCAATTAGTTCATTCTCAAGCTTACCATAAGTAAATTAGCATATGACGGAGCCATCTTAGTACCAATAGCTGTCCCTAATTTCTGTAAATAGTTTTCTCCATTAAACTCAAAGTTGATATTGATTAAGACTAATGCCGCAAAATCTACAATATCTTCACTGGGAGTCTACGTATTTGTTCTAGTCTCGAGAGCGTCTTTTGTTGCCTTTAGACCCGCTTCGTGTGGTATATGTGGATATAGTACAACCACGTCAATAGCACTTAGTATAGCTTCTTTCTGAAAACTACCTATACTTGAAGCTTCCGAAGAAAGTCATTCGTGTGTGTGCGTGTGTGTGAGTGTGTGTGGGTGTTGTGATCTGAGGTCTTTCAGCTGGGTTGTATTTCTTATTGTCTCCTCCAGTTCTCCTTTATGAGCAGTTAACTGATGCGTCTTCACCGTGGTTACAATTATGCGTTCCAACTGCACCGTGAGGGCAGTTAAAAATAGACGACTCAGTTCCAACACAGTTTACATTATCGAGCCATATCTTTCCGGTCCCTTGGCCGTAGGCTGCACTCCCTTTAACAGCGGTAGCACGAACATACCCTGCCTGCCTACAAACCACGTGACCGTCGTTTATGTGCCAGACGTCATCACAGACCGTACCCCACTCACCGTTGTAATAGACCTCAACTCGACCGTAACTCCCGTGTGACAATCGTATGTCTGTGAAGAAAGGGAGAAATGTTAATTACTTGGCCAGATGTTGATTTCATATAAGGTGATCATATGGTTTCGAGTGCATTTGGGATTAATTGAAACGAGTGGGGTTTTTTTCTTGTAAGAGTATAGTAATTGGTTGTAGTAATAATAATGACAATAATAAACGTTATTGTCTATATGGATATATATTGCTGACCATACAGCCGACCCGTAGGGCATGAGCTTTCTGAATAAATAAAAATTTAAGAATTTGTATTAGTCTCAAATTGCAGGAGAAAACCGTATGATTACTTCTGAATATTATACATGAAAGTAAATAAAGTAAAATAGATGCTCCTCCTTCGTTTTTCATTCGTGCTCGTACAAAGCCGATAAATGTGTCACTCTTGAGATCGTGATCTTAGTGAGAAAATGGCGTGTTAGTGACGTCAGTGGCTAGTGTGAGCTCAAGCTAAAATTAAAATCCTTTTCACTGAAATATGTGATGGAAATACAAGGTATTTGTTGGGAACAGTCCCTCCAGAGACTTTGTAAGTCACGTGATTAGACAGAGAAGAAGGGAAACGTGGCGCCGTCCATGTGCCTTAGCTTAAGGCCCGTTTACACGACCGGAAAAATGATACGGCTCGGATAAAAACTAGAACGGTTCGAATAATTTCATTCGTGTAAACGATCCGTACCCTACTACGTGCCAATTTTACCCGTTCTGGGACCATAGGCGCCTATGCATGGTCCCAAAACGGAACGGATAAAACTGGGTTCGGTACCCGTGTTTTCAGTTCCTGTGCATCGTGTAAACGCTTACGTACCCGTTCCATTGCTTTTTTCTGAGCCTGCACTGTTTTGCCCTGAGTTGTTTATTTCTGTCCGCATGCGTATTTAAGCTCCACTTTCTCGCAATATGGCGGAAATAAACGAGTGAACGGGAAGGGCAACAAAACAAAAACGAAGGAAAAGAACGCAAATTTTATCTTCTAACGAGTCTCTTTTTCTAAGCATTATATCTGTGTTTTTTATGCAACTTCAAAGTAGAACTAACCAATTTCCTTCTTAAAAGAAACAAAAAAGACAACAGCCTTACATCGTCATTATCGCCATTTTATTTTACGAGCGTCATGTGCGACACATAGGAATGACAGTGATCTAACATTATCATGGGCTCAACCATGTCCGGTCTCGGAAATATTCTCGTGTAAACATCCCTTGCCGTTCCACCTAGGCTTGCGGACCGGTGTCACTTTTTATCCGAACCGTTTCAAGATATTTCTCGTGTAAATGGGCAAATGTTCATGGAACCGGTACTTCTCTCTATCCGAGCCGTTCCTTTTTTCTGTCGTATAAACGGGCCTTTAGTTGTCTGACTTTCTGTCGCGCTTTGAGAGGTTTTTGGCGCCACAATTATGTAAGTATTATGTTTAAATATACGTTTATATTTTTTCTGCTTTTGCGATAGATTGGGTTTTACTTTCACTGATTTAATTTGTAAATTGTTTGTTTTAAGCTGTACGGGTTAACGAACGGTAAATGTTACTTTAGTTATTGATGAAGTTAACCGTGAGAAATTGGAGTCTCTGAAGAGGCAAATAGGGGTTATTTGGCTGTATTTACTCGAAAGGAGAACGAGTTGAAAGAGCTAGTGGATAAAGGAGCTAGTTAAATCGACTGACTTAAAGGTAGCTTTGGAGCATTTGTAGGATTATCATTTGCAATACACGCATTTGTTGAATAAAATAGGGGCTGTGAGTGAGGTTACTAGACTGAGTTGAGGGTGCTTATAATGAAGTAGACGTTAGGTTTAGAAATGTTGTTACCTTGGTTAAGCGGGTTGTAGAGGGTGCGAGTGCATGTAAGGCCTTGATGTTCGACGGTCCACTCAATGACTCTATAGGGCCCATGCAGAGACAGTGCAAGCCAAGCAGGCTCCGAGACGAGGAGCGCAAGAGTCACAGCTACTGCTACGAGGTGGCTTTGATAGCTAGAGCGCAGGTGTTGGAGAAGCGACAAGCTCTAACGTTGAAGCATATGCAACTTAGTCAGGAACATGAAAGACTGGAATTGAAAGCAGAAATCCTTGAAGTTGAGGCTGAGGAGAAAGGGTATCGCCATTATGAAGATAGTGTCTAGGGCCCCCGACTGGAATTCCGCTGGAAGCCCCACAACAAAGGAGTCCGAGCAGCCGTCACTTCAGTCGGCTGAGCTGAGGAAGCAGTCAGGGTGTGAAAGTGCAGTGGAAAACTCCACAGCAGAGACAAAGGCTAAGCCTGGACTGGACCTGTTTCCAGAGGCGCACAGGCGCCCAACACATCTGCTGGTTCATTTTCTGATTCCGAGTCCCGTGTCTTCTTACTCCAACAACATATGTTTAACATTGTGCAGCTACCGGAGACGTCACTCATGACATTTGATGGGAACCCTCTGGAGTATTGGATGTTTGTTCAGGGGTTTGATAATTGTTTCGGAAGTTCTGCCATAAGTCACAGTGCCAAGCTTATAACATGTTGTGTCAGTACTGTTAAAGGAAGAGGCATTAAAGGTTATTAGATGCTGTGCTGTTATGCCTTCCTCTGAAGGGTAACCAAAGGAAAGAAAGTTGTTAAGAGAAAGGTTTGGGGGTGATTATAATATTGATGAAGTGTGGTGACTCAGGGTTCAGTTGTGAAACCAGATGACACACGTGCTCTCCAGGAATTTGCTGATGAGCTCCAAGGCTGCATTGAGACACCCGAAGCTATGGGAAAGCGCGAGGAATTTATTGACACGAGAAGAAGCATGGTCCAAATAGTGCAGAGACTACTACACTACCTTCAGAGTCGGTGGCGAGCGAAGGCCGTGCAGTACCTGGCCAAAATCCACAGGTATCCCAATATAAGCAAGCTTGTAGAGTTTCTTGTAATGGCTGCCAGGGAGGCAAATGACCCAGTCTTTGGTTACAAACACCGCAGTTACAGAGCATCTGTGCGTAGTGTTATAAGGAGGGGTAGTCAGCCTAGGGGGAGAGGAACTAGTGTGGGGGTCCAAGCTACTGATACGACCACTCCAAGCGCTCCGAGTCCCCCAGTTAACAGTAGATCTGTTCCTCAGTGTGGAATGTGCAGTGGAGCTCACTACTTGAATAACTGTAATCGTTTTAAGACGAAGTCACCAGAGGACGGACTGAGTACCGTTAAGGAAAAGAAATTGTGTTTCAATTGTTTTGACTGGCGCTACGTGGCACGTAGGTGTCAGAAGCCGTGGGTGGGTGGTGTTGATGGGTGCACGGCGAAGCATTGGAAGCTATTGCACCAGGCTTTGTGTGCCACTACTGAGAACAGTGATGCTGGCCAAGCCAGTTGACATGTAACTGATGTGGAAAGCAGTGAACCGGTGGAAGGTGGAAGTTAAGTATGCAGTATGTCCAAGAAAGGGGGTGCCAAGATGGCATTGCCTATAGTACACGTGAGAGTTAGAGGGAAGGATCAACTGACTACATCCAGACCTATGCACTGCTCGATTCAGGGAATACTAAAGCCTTTTGCGCAAGAGCATTGTTCGAATAACTTGGTCTGGAGACCGTGCTTTCTCTAACCACCGCCAGTGGAAGTGAAGATACAGATACCGTTCGAGGTGGCTCTAGAAGTAACCTGAACAAGAAGAGCAAGTGTAGTGTCGTACAGCTCCCTAAGGTTTATGCACTGCCAAACTTACCGTCTCTTAAGGACAACATTGCATCACTGAGCGACATGAAGAATCAGTGGCCCCACCTGAGAGACATTAGATTTCCCAAGGTCGACAGGCTAGCTACTACTCTGCCACCTGACTCGCAAACATTAAATGGGTTGAATCCATCACATTAAATTTAATGTTGTGAACCCTGACCAAATTATAATCTCCGCAATCTCACAAAAATGTGCTCGCATTACAGTCAGAATACGTTGTTTACCTGTGAACCCTTGCTCTAGGTAGGTGAGAACTCGTCGTTTACCTGGGAACTTATTTACTGACGGTTAAGGTTAGGTTTAAGGTACGGGTTAGGATTATTATTTTTAAAAGTGAGAGTCGTTCCATCGCAGGTTTCTGTGTTTCTCAAGAAAGTTGTAGTTTGGGTTCTGCGGTACAAGAAGTGGCTTCAATGCAGGAAATACAGGGAAATGGCAAACTAGCTGCAGAAGTTGCCGTTATCAGATATGTTCAGTCAAAGCATTTCCCGCGAGAGCTTTCCGGTCAAGCATCCGTCCTGCGTGTCAGCCCTATCTTTGGTCTTGAGCCGTTCCAGGATGATGCGGGTGTTTTGAGGGTAGGAGGACGCCTCCAAGCATCAATCCTAAGTGAAGCGGAAAAGCGTCCGGTTACAGTGCCGAAAGACCGCCATATTGGGGAGCTCATAGTAAGACGCGTGTATGAGTGCGAGTGCAAACATTCTGGGAAAGAGCATGTGCTATCGATTGTCATACAGAAATATTGAATAGTCAAGGCTAGGCCCCTGGTCAACCGTATTCTCAAAGCATGTGCATGTCGTTTGCAAAAGGCTGAGAGTGGGGATGATGATCCAGCCCATGGAGAGTCTTCCAAAGGACAGAGTGACTCCAGGTAAGCGGCCGTTTACCTGCGTAGGAGTAGACTGCTTCGGCTCATTCTTCATGAAGAAGGGCTGGAGACAGGTCAAGAGATACGGCTGTCTCTTTACTTGCTTGGCCATACACGCCATTCATATTTAGAATCTTGACAGCTTAGATACGAATTCGTTCATAAACGCGTTGGTGAGATTCACGGATAGACGAGGAATGCCTGAGAAAATAAGGTCATACAATGGAACGAACTTTGTCGAAGGAGATCTTAGAAAGAGAGCTTAGGGAAGCTATCCAGAACTGGAAGAAAGACAACCATACCAAACGTCACCTTCTTCAATGGGAGATCAGATGGGAATTTATCCCCCAGCAGATTAATATATGGGTGTGGTCTGGGACCGGCAAATTAGAACCGTCAGAAAGGTTCTGAACGCTGTGCTCAAGGACCAGATATTAGATAATGAGCGGTCTGTGGTAAATGGCAGACCCCTGACGGTGCTGGCCGATAACCCGAGAGATGAGAGACACTCACTCCCAACCACCTTTTGTTGTCTCCGGTAGGGTCCTGGTATATTACGTATACCGCCAGGAAAGTTCCAGACTGAGGACGTATATGGGAAACGCTGGAGACATGTTCAGTACCTAGCTGTTCAATTCTGGACTCGCTGGGTGCGTGAATACTTACCCATTTTGCAGCTACACTCGAAGTAGCTACGACCGAACAGGAATATCGCTGAGGGCGATGTGGTCCTAGTGAAAGCGGAGGACACTCCGAGGAAGTGCTGACCAATAGGTCGAGTGACGCAGACATTTCCAAGGAACGATGGGCTGGTGAGATCTGCCGAGGTTAAGACCAGCTGGACAGTGCTTCAAAGACCTGTGGACACACTGTGTCTGATGATCGTGCTCCAGTCATACAACGTCAAGACAAAGTTACGTATCAAGGCAAAGATTGTGGATGAGGTTAAAACACGGACTGGACTTAATATGGACTGTCACTCTTACATGGATAGACAGTGCAGCTGCGTGTGTCACCGGACTCGTCATTTCAGAACATTTGAAATCTTATTCAGTAACGTACTGCTAATGAACACTGAACATTTAAAAGTTGCTAAGCCAGAAGCGCGAACATTTAATTTATTTAGTAGTATTTGTAAAAGCTCAGTATGCTATGTTAGTCTTCGCTTTTAAGTGGCAGAGATGCTGGGGAAAGTTCGTGAGTGCTGCGTACCCCTCCACCTCCAGAGAAGAGGGAAACATGGCGCCATCCATGTATAGATTTGTTTTTACTTTCACTGATTTAATTTGTAAATTTGTTTTAAGCTGTACGGATTGATGAGAATATGGAATTAACCTTGTGCGATATAAATGAGCCTTAAGTGTAAAGATAGAGTCCACAGAATTTAATGCTTGGGTATATTTAGGTCAGAATCTCGGCAGAAATTGGATTTTGATATAAGTTTTAGAAAGTGAATCGGTGTTACAGATTTCTTCACTTTTTTTTCTTATTGCACTTGTGAGACGCTTACTGTGTGACTACTACGACCGAGCTCACTTAGACAACGAGAACCAATCACAGAACGACAACATAGCATTCCAACTTACGGTTACTTTAGCCAATCAGTGTCGATTACAAGACAATAGCATTTCGACTTGCTCGAGCTTCGATCCAGTATATTGCAAATTTGGTAGACTAGTTCTGAAGTGAAAGCCTTTCCAATGAAGAATATCGCCTGTACTTTGGAATACTTTATTTTCGTTTTGTAAAGTGTTCAGTTCTCGTTGGACTCGGTTACTGTAGTCGCACGGTAAGTGACTTCACTTCTCTTAGCTAATCAGCATGGAGACATTTCGTCATGTGTGATTTTATAATGGTTACAGGTAATACAATGAATAGGATTACCTGGATATGAACAGTTAACTGATGCGTCTTCGCCGTGGTTACAATTATGCGTTCCAACTGCACTGTGAGGGCAGTTAAAAATAGACGACTCAGTTCCAACACAGTTCACATTATCAAGCCATATCTTTCCAGTCCCTTGGCCGTAGACTGCACTCCCTTGAACAGCTGTAGCACGACCAAACCCTGCCTGCCTACAAACCACGTGACCGTTGTTTATGTCCCAGGCGTCATCACAGACCGTACCCCAAATAGCATTGTAATAGACCTCAACTCGACCGTATCTACCATGTGATAATCTTATGTCTGAAGAGAAAAATGGGGAAACGTTAACTGTTAATTGCTTGGTCAGATATTATTTCATTTAATTAAGTATGGGAAATCATATGGTTTCGAGGCCAACTTGGTTTAATTTGAACGAGTGTATAATACTACTACTATTACTAATAACAATAATATAATAACGGATTAATGAGTGGAATTTCCACGAGGTGGCTCTTCATCCAATGGGCCTACGATTTAACGTCGTTATCTGAGAAGACGTGAAGATCTAACCATTTGCAGCTCGTGAACGAAATTGTTTCACAAAGGCAGTACCTAGCCTCAGTTTAAGACCCTGAGTGTTGGTTCGGCCGGGGTTTGAACCCGCGACCCGCACAACTAACCGGCGCTTGACCAGTGAGCTAACCGGAAGGCGATTAAAGAGTATAATACTTGGTTGAGCTTGTAGGGCGAACGCAATTTTGAAAACCTCAGGAATTTGAATTCATCCCAAATTGCACGACAGTATGATTATGACAAAGGAGGATATTCATGTCTTCCCATCATGCATTGCAAGAAAAATATATTATCAACCGTGTTGCCCCCCGCGAAGATTTATTTTGACGAGAAGTTGCCTTTGAGAACACAGCGGAAATCGTGCAGCACTAGCCGTCATGGCATATTAAGGTAAGTGCTGTATTATTCGTTTCCTTAGTAAATCCATACTTTACGTATGGTTGCTTTCTTACTGTTGTGATCTACAGACATTTTCTAAACATTTAACCCTTGTTTTCTTGTGTTTTATCTCCAGTAATGCCGGCCGTTTCGATCAGTGCTTTCAGAAGTGACAACGCAGTACAAGTCGATTATTAAAGCTATAACTATAAGGTCTTTGAACGAAGCATCTACCTTTCTATTCAATACCCAGCTACCATGTGTAGCGTAAAGGACCGTATATGTAGAGTTAACGGTTATTCTCGTAAACCGCAGACTGCCGACTGCTGTATAAACAGAGCCGAGCCTTCGCGAAGTGCATGATTTTAATCCGGGTTTTAATACAGTAAAGAACTAAATTACTAGTAGCTTCATTTAATTTTTTTAGTTTCTTGCATACGGCAGAGATATCACTTCACAGACCAAAACATATTTTGTCTGATTCAACTTCTTGTTACCTCGATGTGAAGTACATGACTTTGACAATAGATAATATAGACTCTCTCGACCAGTGTGCATTGCATGCATCGGTTATTGTTATTTGAAAACTTTCAAATAAATGCACTCCAAAGGCAAAGCTAGCTAGCATTGTGCCATAATTCGTTTGAGTTTCAAACGTTATGAAACATGCACATCACACAATCATAAATAAAGCCTAATGAGTCTCATTCATTCTTAATTAGAAATTTAAAATGCTCACTATATGGTTTTCTGGAGATACAGAATTCTCATATCATGCTCACTCATGATTTAATTATCAAGCCAAACACTCAAGAAATAAATTCAGTATCGCTGCATGCCTGGTATACTATTTACAATTTATGGCACTTAAATAATTAATCAATTCTGAATGTTATGACCAAACTCTTTGATCACCCTTTCCCTACCTGGTTGTCATTGATAAAGTAAAAATGACTAGCAAAACTAAGGCTGGAACACAGAGCACCACAACTATGCACCACATGCATTCCCAATTCATGAAAATATTACTAATATTATTGTATGATCTACATCTCCATTTTTTTTTTATATTGGTGTGTTGAACTAGTATATACATTTGTACATGTTAAAGCGTGAATGCTACTTCATAAGGGACTCAATAAATTAAGAAATTGGAAATTATTACTTCTATGGAAGTTGTACTGAAAGTTATTACTAGAATGGATAGCACTGGGTAATTGGGCCACAAAGCAGTACAAATAGATTACTAATTTTGTGGGGAAAAAGAAAGCTAGTGTAGTTACAAAGCACCTGCAACATAGCTGGATTTGATGCATAAGCATTGTCCAGTAATGAAAGTATATGTCGATGTTGTGCGAGTTATTTAGCAAGCAGTCAACACATTCAAGATGCACACACAATATATGGGTACATCTAAGTCAGGACTCTATTAAATTGCCCTTGGGAGGGGGGGGGGGGTACTCTGTTTAGGACATCATATATATGTGCGGCTCAGGGTTTGAGCCTAATTTGAGCAGTCAAGGTCAGGTTTTAAGCCAATTTGAGCTATCAGGGTCACAAAAAGTAGGGCAATCAGGGTTTTGGAGCTCCCTTTTGGAGTCAAACAGGGTCAGGGTTTGAACATACCTCACATTTATCACATAAGTACCTCCCTGGTAATTGCAATTATTTGAAACAGAAGGGAGGAAGAAAACCAAAGAATCTTGAGCAAAATTATCTGAGCAATGTAAGAAAGCATTACCAGTCTTGCAATCACAGCTATAGTAATAGCTTTATAAGTAGAGCTTTAGACTTAGCAGTTGTATACTAATCGGTCAAGGTGCACATGAAATATTACATGATGATATTGTGACAAGTTGCTAAAGATGAAAGAAAAACTTACGTTTACTAATTACTGTTTACTAAAGGTTGGGCCTGGGTACACAACAAAAGGGACCAATATATAAAATGGTAGCTGTAAGATAACAAGAAATTAGGGATAAATTTCACGCGTTTGTCAAAATCGAATTAATTTCCCAAGCCGATTCGGAAGGAAATTACGTAGATTTTGACAAACACAAGTAAAATTGATCTCTAATTTCACGAGTCACTATTTGATTACCATTAATATTATGGAGGGCAAATTACGATGAAAAAAATATATTTTAAGCACGCGTAGGCGGCGTCAAATTACAAATTACGTATGAAATTTTAAGTTAAAATCAGGGAGTAATGTGTCCTCTATGGTATTAATTAATTAATTTTGATTTTTAACTTATGAATAAAGCAACATTTCTCTTGTCTCTTTTTACTCGTAGAACTCGCTTCTCCTCTGGTTTTTACAGGCTTTATTTCCCAAACAGAAGTCATACACACATTAGTAATCTTACTCAGTAATACAGAAAATGTTCACAAAACCAAAATGTCAACTCATATTGGCATTAAAAAGACGAAGCACTCTGTTCATTTGAATGCAAAACGGACTATCTGTTTTCGCCTATGTTTTGGCAATCTTTATGTTCCTTCGATTTGAAATAAACGTTGGATTAGCCAAATAATACTTCATGAGCTAGGATACCTTTGCATTCTTTACACAAGTTTCATTTATAACAACGCATTTTCATCATTTTCTTCGTGCTCACGGGTCAATAAAACGTGGGTTTCTTAGGGTCTCATCGCAGTTTACGTGACATGAAGGGTTTCAATGGTATAGATTAGATAAAAGCAATTCCCTACACACCACTTGAATAAGGCTATGCCATTAAAAATCCGTACCCCCATATCGAGGATACATATTTTTACCAAAAACGCAAACCCCCTGAAGAAATTGGAAAATTTGCTATACCCCTGAAGAAATCCACCAAAAATGGCCTGATTATGTCGACCCCCTGAAGAAATCCATGCTCTGATCGGGTTTTTACCACAATTGCCGGTAATCTCGCGATCTGATTGGTCGATGTGCGGTGGTAAATGAGAGTCCAGACAACGGTGCTGATGCGAGCATGTCACGCAATGTCGAAAAAAAAATATTTTTTGCTTGCTTTAAACATGGTACTTTTGAGATTTTACCGAATTTTGAACTCGGTATAGATTTCGACAGCTTTTTACCAGAGTGGACGGACGACGAATTGATTGCACACGCGGAGATGGCAGAGTAAACACAGAAAAGCCGGGTCGACAACGACAAGAAAGCGAACGATGCTGAAAAACCTCGCTTTGCAATGTTAACAGATGGGGACCTCACGAGCATAATTAGCAGCGCTGAGGCGAAAGGAACAAAGAAAAACACAGTGGTTGTCAACACAATTGAGGGTAAATATAAGTTATTTAAAATAAATATGTCATGATCAATATATTTAGAAACTGAAAGCGGACTACTCACGAAGTTGTGCTGTTCATTTCACAGTTCATTTTCCAGCGACCCACGCCAAAAGTCAAGGAATCCGACCCAGTGTGGTATGAAAACAAGCCTTTGGGAGTTAACACACTGGCGAAAATGATGAGATAAATCTCTCTCGGTGCTGGGCTTTCCCAAATGTACACAAACTTAGAGCGACCGCCATCCACAATTTGGTGCCTTCCCGCCACATAATGTGGTTTCCATAATGTCGATATCTGGTCACTCCAACGAACAGAGCATTGCAAGCTACAACTCGAGACCATCAGCTCAACAACTGAAGAACTGCTCTAACATCTTGTCCAATGCACTAGCTGGCCGAACACCAACTTCAACTGCATTTGTCCACTTCCAGCGACACCTTCGACTTCGAGTTTGTCAGCAACCAACACAGTCCAACTTTGTACTTCAAACTCCAACGCTATGTCCATCCCAAATGGACTCTTTCATGGCTGCACTATTGCGAATGCTAATGTGTATGTTCTGCCACACAATCACAGCAATTTTGCTTGAACATTTGTTGTAAAATTCGCATTCATCTCTTTGTGAATGAACTGTCATGTGTCGAGCCCGCTTCGAGAACTTTGAACTCACCAAGTTAATTTATTCATGTTTGTTGTAATGACCAATCAGAAACGCTCATGTGGTGCGCTTGAAATAATAAACCAATCAGATTGCAAGAAAGTTATAGACAATGCTGGCTCTTTCAAAGCTGTCACGCTTTGTAACGAAACTTCCTTGTACGTTTTCTAATATTGTTGTAAAAAACAAATTTCCTCTGGTTTTCCGTGGTGTGGACGTAATGTTTAAAGTCCGACAATGAGGACTGGACGGGGATTTCAAGTCCGCGCAATTTGTTCCAGTCCGAGGCGCAGCCGAGGACTGGAACTAATTGCAAGGACTTGAAATCCCGTCCAGTCCGAAATTGGAGGACTTTGAACGACTTCAACTCCTCATTAATTATTCGGGAGGAATCAAAGACAAATAAAAGTTGCTGGTAGTTTAGTATTTTGCAAGGAAAACTAAAAAATATCGAGAAAATAGGGCTACAAATTCTTTTAATCACTGTTATTATGAAGAGCAAAGTTAATTGAACAATCAGTGCTATTCAATTGCCTTTTGTTCATAATGCAATCAAATAAAAGAGTAATTATGCATGCCATGATGTTTTTCAATAATTTATTCGTAGTAACTGGAAAAATTTCCAGTTACTGGAACAACTTGTTCCAGTAACTAGAAACTTTTCCAGTTACTGCTAGGAGGACTAGACCAGGTATCCAGTGTCCTCAAGGGATTAAAATCAGACCATTGGATTGGCTGAATACCTCGTGAATAATTAATGAGGACTTGAATCTTATTTACCACTTTTTACGTCATCACATGGTCAAAATTTGTTGTGGACTCACTCGGCTCCGCCTCGTGAGTCCACAACAAATTTTTACCATGTGATGACGTAAATCGTGGTAAATAAGAGTCCACACCACGGAAAACCAGAGGAAATTTGCTAATTAACCCCTGAAGAATTTAATATTTTTGGGGTGAACCCCTAAAGAATTCCACGACATTTTTTGATAGACCCCTGAAGAAATCCAAGTTCCTCGATAGGGGGGGTATGGATTTTTAATGGCATAGCCCATTAAATTAAATAAATTTTGCCAGTCACGAAAAACCACTTGAAGCGTGAAGACCCTTCCCACTAACGTGTCAGAACAGGTTTCGAGGAAACATGTGTCCCTTAAAATTATTACAGTCACTTCATAAAACATGTGAAGACATACTCTGTATGTTAATACGTACCATAGTTCACTCTATGTCCTTGAAAGCCACGACAAAAATGTGCGTGGATTGGGCTCTCCATCGGCCGCCATGTTTACTTTTTGTCACGAGTCGAAGAACAGATCGAGCAGAGCATCATGGGAAGACATGAATATCCTCCTTTGACTATGACAGAGGTATAGCAAAAATTTGCTCCAAATTCGTTAATGGATTGGTGCTCGTAGAAAGCCCATATAGTTGTCAATTCTTGAGATCGTGCTCAAGCTCTATACAAGATTTGTTTATGGCGTGATAGCTATATGACGTCAGCAGCGCGTGTGAGCTAAATATGAAATCGTTTTCATTCAAAGATGAAAATGAACTTGAACTTGATAAAAAAAAAAAGGTATTCATGCCTGTGTATATTTAGGTCAGAATCGCGGTAAAAAAATGAGTCTCGTTTTGTAAACCGTATTTTTCACCGGTGTTATTGTACAGCTTGAAATGACTTCACTGTTCTTAGCTAATCAGTATCGATATATTCTATAATATATGTTTTTATAATGGTTAAAAGTAATACCTATAGAAGGATATGAAATGTACTACATTACCAGGATAGGAACAGTTGACAGATGCGTCTTCGCCGTGGTTACAATTATGCGTTCCAACTGCACTGTGAGGGCAGTTAAAAATAAACGGCTCAGTTCCAACACAGTTGACATTATCAAGCCATATCTTTCCAGTCCCTTGGCCGTAGACGGCACTCAATAGAGCAGCTGTAGCGCGACCATATCCTGCCTGCCTACAAACCACGTGACCGTTGTTCATGTCCCAGCCGTCATCACAGACCGTACCCCAAGTACGATTGTAATAGACCTCAACTCGACCGTAACTCCCGTGTGACAGTCTTATGTCTGTGGGGAAGAATGTTATACATATGTAAGGCGTTAAGGGCCCATTGACATATTCCGTTGCTACGCAACACCGTTGCTATGCTCGCAGGAGCAGTTGCGATTTGGACTCCCAGTTTATGCTAGCCTGAGAAAACAGCCGACTCGGTCGATATGAGTCGGCTGTTTTCTCAGGTTAGTTTTATGCGTGTCCACCGGCCACCCGATAGTTTTAATACTTACACATGTTTGTAAGTTCTATTCGTTGTTTACCTGAAAGCTTTTCATGAATGAATGAAGTGAAGTGTTTTGTAGCTGGAAAATCATTATTTTCTTTCACACGATAAACCAAGCTTTTCAGTGAAAAGCTTGGTTTATCGTGTGAAAGAAAATAATACTTGACGAGAAACTCAATTCGACAATTTTGAAGGAATCGTTCAGGATTCGAAAGGCGCCTAACTGTACCTGAACCTAGAGAAAGGGAAGTAATTAATAATTTGTACCGAGCAAAAAAGTAACGGCAAGCGTACGGCGCCGCCAACACAGTGATGAGTGCAAGCCGATGAATGGGAAAGCAAACTTGTATTGGACTAGCAGATGTAGCCGAGCTCTTCCCGCTATTGATAGATTAAAAGAACATCTAGTAAATAGTATCTATAGTTGTCAAATATATAGAAGGTGAAATGGCTGCTTCCAGCGAGAACATGGCCTCTAAAAACACGAAGAAAACTACAGCCTCTCAAGAAGTCGAGTGATTTTCGACCGGCAGGTTTTCAACTCAAATGTTCCCCAAACATGCACATTTTTGTCTCGAGATAATGCTTCCGGGTTCCTGGTAAACTTGTGATTGAACCTTAGTGCCACTAATTAAAATGCAGGTCAGTTTTCATCCTTAAAAAAGTATTTTTGATGTCGGAAAACAAACTGTTGTGAACGCCACGAGATCAATTTGGCTCTTCGGTTTGCCGCGAAATGGGTTCCTGGCATGTCACAGTCCGAAGCTCATTGCAGACAATCAAGCTAGGTCATTGCAGACTGGAGTATTCAGCCAAGCCCAAAAACTGGCCATTGTCGGAGGAAATAGGAGAAAATGCACATCCTGTTCGATCAATTATTGTAGACTTTACTGCAACAATAGTTCTGCGACTATTTCACGTCCACAAAACAGGCACTTTTGCGCATGCGTTAATTTCTTAACTTCCGGTTTCTAAAAATCCTAAACATTTTGCGCGCTTTCACTAAACACCAAACTTTTTCTCTTTAAAATGTTGTTAACCACGTTCTCCACAAAATTTAGTATGGATTTTGGAAACCGACAATAAACACCAAAGTTATGGCTTTTCATTCGCCAAAAATGCTTAAAATTGGACTGAAAAGTGTTGTAAAATCTTCATTTTTTGTCGTAATGGCAAACGCATGCTCGGTTTTATGCCCCTTTATTCGTAGGTTCGGAAAATATTCATAAATTAATAGTAGATCAAAAATCCTTGGAGTTTAGAAATTTTCTGATTTTGATGACGTCATCATGACGTCACTTGATGACGTCATCAGAGTACAAGACTTTACCCTAGGAGTCACCTTGACAATAATTATTGCCCACTCTTTAATTTTCCGGGTTTTACGAGGCTTCAAACTTTCCCTAGCAACGGCCGATTTAAATATGTCAATGGGCCCTTAACAGGAAAAGGGATTGAAGCTGAAGCACTAGCGCTTCACATCACTTTATTCAATGCGTTATCAAAGCTAGCTCATAAAACACGTTACCGAGACCGTATGCACAAAGACAGCTTATTTTTCTCTGGGCTACCGCTCAAAATGGGGTTGAGGTTGTAAAACTGTTTTTATGAAAACAGCCTTCATCTTCAGCCAGCCTTGCTAAGCCTCTGCCTTGTCTCGCTGGAAGCTTAGCTAGCGAAGCTGCTTCCAAAGGTTTTTTATAAGCAGAATTTATTGACTTAATCTAATGCAACATTCTCTCTTCTGTTGTGGGCATATAACTCGTGCACGATGCGTGGCTGAGCACGCACCTTGCCGCCCCTTGGCCGTGTAGGTGAGCATTTTCGATAGACGTTCAGAACATATGTTGCGCAGAACAGGATCCCGTTATCGACAGGTGTACACAAGATATAAGGCGTTAACACGAAAACGGTTTGAAGTTGAAGCACTAGCGCTTCACATCAATGATGCATTATCAAAGCTAGCTCATAAAACACGTTACTGAGACCGTATGCACAAAGACAGCTTATTTTTCTCTGGGCTAGCGCTCAAAATGGGGTTGAGGTTGTAAAACTGTTTTTATGAAAACAGCCTTCATCTTCAGCCAGCCTTGCTAAGCCTCTGCCTTGTCTCGTTGGAAGCTTAGCTAGCGAAGCTGCTTCCAAAGGTTTTTTATAAGCAGAATTTATTGACTTAATCTAATGCAACATTCTCTCTTCTGTTGTGGGCATATAACTCGTGCACGATGCGTGGCTGAGCACGCACCTTGCCGCCCCTTGGCCGTGTAGGTGAGCATTTTCGATAGACGTTCAGAACATATGTTGCGCAGAACAGGATCCCGTTATCGACAGGTGTACACAAGATATAAGGCGTTAACACGAAAACGGTTTGAAGTTGAAGCACTAGCGCTTCACATCAATGATGCATTATCAAAGCTAGCTCATAAAACACGTTACTGAGACCGTATGCACAAAGACAGCTTATTTTTCTCTGGGCTAGCGCTCAAAATGGGGTTGAGGTTGTAAAACTGTTTTTATGAAAACAGCCTTCATATATATATATATGAAGCATGTTAACACGAAAGGAGTCTTCCTGTCTAAGGCTCTTTTTGTGTTAACGTGCCACATTAACATGTTTTTAATTCATAGGCCTCACTTTAAATTAACTAGAAAACAAAGTTACGGTTTTCCTTGACTATAAATTTGCAAGCTACATATAAAAAACACATAATAATAATAATAATAATAATAATTACCTTTATTTAAGTGTCTAGCTAAAATAGCAGTTTAACAACCACTAAATAATAATAATAATAATAATAATTACCTTTATTTAAGTGTCTAGCTAAAATAGCAGTTTAACAACCACTAAATGGGGACACTATTCAATAAATAAATATAATACTAATAACTATAAACTACCGGTCTAAAATCTATGGTGGCTATTTACAATAGTATAAGTAAAAAAAACAAATCATATAAAATTATTTACAATAGATACATGGCGAGATTGCTAGAAATATTACATCTAGGTCGTATGTTTGCTTTCCAACGGCGGTCAAATGTCAACAAAATGGCGACTGCTGTTCGGTATTAGGGACGGACCATTAGAAAAGTTATGGGGGGGGGGGGGGGGGGGGTGGGGGATTCTGAAGCTGCATGTATTTTTTTTTATTCCAGTTTGCTATGCAGCAATTTTTTTTCCGGCTACGATCTCATGCACGTTTTTTTTTTATATATTTTATGTACTAATCTATTCAAAATTAGCTACCTTTGCATATCAAAGTCATTGCGTACAAAAGCCTACATATCGATAACCGGTGACTCACTTCCATTATCGGCCCAGTCATTTCACTCAAAAATACATGGATTTGGGAGCTATTTTGCCTTATAAAACAAATAAAATGATATATGACTTCCACGTACCTTCAAATCAAAGTTAAGTAACATCTAATCTGCAACTGATAACTGTCAGTTGGAGTGATTAGGGGCCGTCGACATATTCGAAATACCCCGCTTAACGCACAACGGACGTTTAGGAGAGGAGGAGGTAAGGGCATGGACGTTAGACAAGTGTGGGTCATTTAGAACAAACACATTTTCATCAATAGAAGTACACTTTTTAATCAAACGTTTCCAGTCAGCTAGATCTACATAGAGCGCAATTTCTGTTGAATTTCCCGGAAATTTCAACAAGGTCTTTTGATTACTCCTGGTAAGTGAAACTCAGTTTTATAGTCGTGACATAATGAGTATTTTAGTCAAGGTCCGAAATGAGCTCGTACGGGAATTCGAGGTACTAACTGACTGTACAGTTGCAGCTATTAAAGCTGTAAGCTTGTTTTATACTTTTTTTATAAGTGAACTCCCGTGTATTTCATTACTGTTTTTCCTGACTTTATAAAAGCATAAAACAATGGGTGGACGTTAAGGGGGAGGGGGGAGGGGGTCTGACCTTAACGTCCGTTGTGCGTTAAGCGGGGCATTTCGACCTTATATTAAGATTTCGACCGTACAAATTTGAATTTGCTTTCGCGAGTAAAGTGATTTTTACAAGGCGTTACTGGTTTAGGAACTACCTGGGTTTAGCTTGAATACTTACCGCTGAATTCAGATAGAAGAATAAATTTGCAGTATTCTGGTGTATAGGACATTGAGGTTTCTCAAGTTTAGAGTGGTACAAAGCACTGTTAAAGTTCTATTTCGTCATGATTTCGTACTATTTTTCTTGAGGAGAGAATTTGGAGCGTTCAAACGAAAGCAGAGAATTCTCCTTTGTATAGTTCTGGTATCAACAGGTAAGCCACATTATAAACTTGTAATGCGACTGAAGTTGTTCTCTCTCTCAAATAAAATCGCATTTACTTCAAAGCGATGTCCTCTTCTGTGTGCAATGATTTTGATATGACTTAATAATTCTTGTCCTAAGTAAACTTTAAGAGCCATGCTCCTGTGAATTGTTTTTTTGATCAGGGCATCAGGGCTAGCGTGCCTATATTAAAAGTTATACTTTAATATTGATACCTATAAAAGTGTACAGCTGCATCACTTTGCATGGCAAATGATTGTTTATGATTCAAGCTCATAGCGAGACCAGTGAAAATCTCATTCAAACAAATCTTTTTGAGAGACGAAAAATTATGTAAATTTCTCCTACTTTTAATAGTGGATAAATCAAAGGATACATATGTGTACCTCTCACAAAAGAGTTGCTGCAACAAAAACAGTGATAGAAGGAAACCATTTGCAGTTGATGGCATCCCTGTACATTTGTGCAGTCCCTGGCCTCTGCCTTGCCTCTCCCCTTCCATGTAGGATTTTTTTTTCTGTGTTGCTGGTTGTGCATGAATATTTTTTTTCATAATTTTCCCTCGTATGGATTTTTTTTTGGAATTCCCCCACCCCCTCCATAACTTTTCTAATGGTCCGTCCCTAAGCAAAGTTCAAACAGCAAATTTACCACTTTACGAACTAATTTTTGCAAATCATAATTGTCACTGGCTTAATACTTACAAGTTTATGCGTATACTTGTGCAGTAGCTCTTCGGTTTGTCAGGTTTACGATTTTCACTTATCGACAGGCCGCCGGTTTTCTAAATCTTTCACAAACATTCACAATTTTGTCTCCAGTTAATGCACTTTCGCTTTCTTGGTAAAGATTAGATCGAAATTAAGTGTACCTAAATAAAATACAGGTGTTTTCATGCATAAAAATGTAGTTTTGATGTCGAAAAACCAAATTTTGTGAGCAACGACTGTACTTTTAGTTGAACATCGTGAGTCTCAGTCTAATTTTAGCTTGATTCCTATTCGCTCGTTAGTTTACCGCGCAATGGGTTCCTGGCGCGTGGCGGGAATTTCAGCATATATATTCTTTATTTATTTTCGTAAATCACGTGCGATATCGGTTTTTCGCGTGAAATTTAATGTGGAATTCCCTCGTCAGGCAATGAATTTACCTATATTCATAAATCATTAGGAAGTATTGTTTGGCTGGTATTATGTTGCATCCAATTATTTATCACAAGGCTTGTCATTGTTATTTTCTGTCGCCCATTTCAATCAACGTGTCTTATAGTGTAGTGGACAGGACAGGAGACTAATTCTAATTCGACCAAGGAATTCGTGTCCCCTATCTAAGGTCAGCTAGCAGGCTAGACATGTAAATAAATTACAGTTGTTTATTATTAATATGTACTATTTTTCGGAGTGTGATCAGGTCAGTTATGCCTCGCCTCGTATATGGAACTTCGTATCGTGGGAAATTCAAGCAGTACAGCTTCAAAAATAGCTCCGAAATCCATCTCCGGTCCCGCCGCAATTCGGCGTTTATCATTCTTCGCGACCTGCCAATATAAGCTATACTTCTTGCCAATTATCTTAGCCCACGATTGTGACACTTTGATTTTTTTTATTTTGATTTGAGACATTTGGATCAGAGCCTGATCAGAGCCTGGTCACAGGGGTACAAACAATAGGACTCAAGGTCCTTCAATGCTGCCTCCGTCAGTGGACCTACGATTTTACGTCCTTATCCGAGATGTTTTTTTGTTTTCGAATATAAGTTTTTTTCAACAAATATTATTGTGAGAGCAAGACTATGCACTGTAATGGCGTATGGTATTTTATCTGAAAAATAAGTATTGTTTTCTTTTCTTTTCTTTATTTGCCTTCTTTATTGTGTTAGTTGAGAACATTTTGAAAAACGTTTTATGACTGATTCTTTAAATATATTATTAGTGTTACTTATTGTTGTTGATGCATGTTGTTATTGTTCAGTGTGGTTAGTATAATTGTATCGAATACACTATTTCAGCTTAAAATTAAATTGGTTAACCATAGTTTTACCCTGAATTCCATAATGCGTTAAATAAAATAATTGTGATATGTACGTGTAACAATTTAAAATCACCGTCTTCCTTAGGAAAATGTATAACATCTCAGCAGGTATATTATAGACAAGTAGGTGAATTCATAGTAGCGAATATTAATGGTGAATGCTAAGTTTGTTGATCATCCGGTCACATCTCAAATTAAAGGAGCACAATTTCTATGATAAAACATTCGTACGATTGTCAAAATAAGTAGCAAATGCTGCAATTAACAATGAACTCTTATACCATGTATACTTGTATCCAATAGGATACCTATTTTCTAATTCACCTATTCATGTATCTATTTGGTGTGTCCCCCATTTAACTAATCAAGCTAAATACATTGACACACAAATAAGATTTTACTACTGCTACTTACCATAACAAGTTCTTCCATTGCCTTGGTAACCACTATTGCACGTGCATGTGTAGCTACCTGGTGTATTTTTACACCTAGCATTAGCATGACATCTGTGAGAACCAGCACACTCATCCACATCTGAAACTAACAAAAATACAATTGCAACGATATAGCTTATAACCAACAAACACATGTATTTATCATGGGTTACGTAACCCCACTTAAGTGGGGTGTTACGTGTTGTTTTAGACATAATACGTCATTAGTGGGACAGTACTATATTGTCGGAGTTACGTAATGAACAGTCATTCGAGTCCTACGTCCGCCGCTCGTCTTACAAATTAAATAATGTCTGATGCTGTTAAATCTACTGGACCCGATTTGGACATAGTATCAGGGCCTTCTTTGCCTACGTTTTCTCTCGTGGACAGCTTTTCTACTCAGCCAACAGAAGACACTCAGGCAGGAAAACATATCCTCTAATTTCCCTGTTCAAGGACTACTTCGATAAGAAGTTGAACGTGTTAAAGCGTGACATACAGGATAATTCATTGTCTAACACTGACTCCACTGCCAAAAAGCTGAGAGAAGAATCTGAAGTCTCGTTTAAATACGAAGGTTATAAGAAACCGTTCAAGTTTAACTCTGGTCTTTCCGACAAAGGTAAATTAGCTTCGCAAGCCTTAGGTAAGAAAATTTGGTACGGTCAAAACTTGCTTGGAAGGCCTCGAACTTCATTTTGTTTAAATTAGCCGACAAATCTGTAGCTGGCTGGGATCTGGTCAACGATCGAACATCTGTCGGACGAACTGGCTAGTGACTCTGAGGATGAGAAACGCATTCGCAGAGCGGAACAGACAGCGATTCGCAAAAAGAACCAACACCAGCAACAGAAAGCCAAGTCCGCCAAACAGAGGCCACATTCTCAACCTCCTGCTGCCTCTACTTCCTACTCTTCCCAATTCCAGCTAAGTTTCAGGACCGCCTCTCGCCGCTTCCTTAGGACATACAACAGAGCAAGACCGGAATATATTTGTTTTTCCTGCGGGCAGCAAGGCGAGTGGAGGTCTGGCTGTAACTTTCAAAACAGATCTTCCAATCCCACTTCATATCCCAAGATTGGCGCTCATCAGCAGGAAGTAATTAGGGGTATCAGGGGATCACAGTTCAAGTTAAGTAAATTGAATTATTGATGCTAATTAAGTGATGTCACTAGATAATCTGTGTTTTTTTTAGGGAAAGGGAGTCGAATTTATTACCCAATTTTGATTATGATAATAATCTCTTTGAATACGAACAGAACTCTCAGATACCTATACTTGAAGGTAGACTGAAAGCCAATTTAGATTATTGGAAGAGTATCGACGCTAATCATTTGATTCATTTTTCATACCCTTCAGATTTTTTTACCCTAGGGTTTTACAAGGATTCACTCCTTGGTTCGGATAAGTTCGTTAGTGCGGTGATAGCGGCGCGGATTGATGCTAGGGCTATATTGACGTAGCAACTAGTTTTCCTTATATACGACTGTATTAGTTTGCCTATTGCAACGGAGTGGCGCCCGAATATTACATTATTTAATGTTCTACTTTCTATCGTTCCCATATTACTGTTTACCTATGTCTTATAAGCATCGTGTGTATATTCATTTGTTCATACAACAAGTGTATGTTGGTTATGTGTGGAATAGGTATCTCATACTGAGAATGCCGATTGGAAATATTCTTCACCTTGGAACAGGGTGAAGGAGATCTATTGAGATCAGTTGGTTTAACTCCTGTACATGTTGACGTTTCGTAGGAAATGAATCTGGCCGATTGGCATACATATATTCCTTGGAGTGGAACAATAGCTTAGAGGAATCTCAAAGCTACAGCCTGTCTTCACATGTTTTTTCGGAGTTTCAGCTGACATTCTCCAAGTTCGTATATTTTGTTTTGAATTTTACGCTCGAGTTGAGATTCCTTGAGATTCCACGCGTGAGTTTGACAGATATTTAAAAAAAAAAAAAAAAAATTCACTTCCGTCGCATGATGATTGGATGAATCGGTCGAATGCCTTACTAATTTTATGCATTTTAATTAGTGGGTGGCTCTCCCTTCCTCTCCTCCCCACCTCCTCCCCCCTCTCTTTTTTACTTGCCCCAATCCCCTTAATCTCCGCTCGCTGCGCTCCGATACTCCAGAGCCGCAACGCAGGCTATGGTTACTATTATCTTTCTTACAGGTGTCGTTAGAGATGCTTTGCGACCAATTTTCCGTTCTGTACAAGATCGTCACCTCCAGTCATTGGCCAGAGACCTTTCCAAAGTCCTTAAGAGCAAGCCTGTCAATACAACTAAGAAGTATGAGAGGGATTTGAACGCTTAGGAAAAGTGGGCTTCGCAATTAAAGGAAATTACTATCTTTCCTGCTTCTAGCGTATGTTTCTCCCAGAGCACGCGAGACACTGCTGTCTGCCTTTGAGGCTATAGATGGTTTGCACTCAATCCCCAGAGATTCAAATGACAAAGGGCATGGCGGCCATGTTGGTGTACAGAACAAAAGAAGCTAACGAAGAATCTATCAGGTTAACTGTACACCAACATGGCGGCTATGACGTCACGTGCAAAGGGTCTATTGGTCTCTCTAGTAAAGATTTTGGTATTTATAGCCTTAGAGCTGGAGGCGCCTCTGCAGCCGCTAGCGCTAATGTCAGTGACAGGTTGTTTAAGAGACACGGACGTTGGCGTTCAGAGAAAGCTAAAGACGGTTATATTAAAGATAACGTCCAAGCTTTATTATCCGTTTCTAGGTCATTGGGTATTTAATTTAATTTCCCGTTCTTTTAGTTCGCACGCTGTTCGTGTGGACACACCCCAATGAGTGGGTTGCCTAATACATGATGTACTGTTTAAAACACGAACAGCAGTGTTTTATTAAGTTTAAAAATTCGAGGGCGAAGCCCGAGAATTTTTAGACTTGATAAAACACGTGCTGTGAGTGTTTTAAACGGCTTCAAAAACGCTTCAAGAATGCAATGAAAGAAAGTCGCACATCTCAAGGGAATGGTTACTTAATGAACCATTGAACCTTTGTATTCACAACGCCATGCAAAATATTCGAGTAATCACCGCCGGCAATTACGAATATCTCAAGGGAAGGACATGAAGAAATTACCATACTATGTTGTTTGAAGCGGCGTTTCGCAATGCAAGAATAACTTGCACTTGAAGGATTTCGTGTCGTAGTTTACCTCGATAAAGTTCAAGACTTGGAAAGCGATGTGACTGACATGACGGCAGACTCTAAATTTTTGGCTCCGGCACAAAATATGTAAGTTTAATGCATGTTTTTATTATTTTACGGCTTTGAGTTTGGTTCGGTAAACAAGTTATGGTAGTTGGATAACTTCATTTTAAAAATATTATCTGTGTATCTCGGTAGTCTGCTGATATTAGTAAATTTAGTGCAAAATTTATTATCTAGGTACCTTATGTTCCGTGTACTTTTTGCTATCTTTGGGTCTTTATCAGTGAATTCTTAATTAGGATGAAACTTTATTTTAAATTTCATGTTCATTAGTATTCTTGATATAAAGTCTTCATCCTAATTTGCATTCTTTTGTAATACCTTTGTACCCCATATTCCCCTGGTACCGAAATCAAAGCCCTCCCCGGGCTTTTTAGAATGATGAGATTTTATCAGGTATAAAGGAGCATGCACGTGACTGATTTGCTTCATCTGATTGGACAACATGCTCATTAATTATTAATGAGTTTTTGAAAAATGTTTAATGTTCGGTTGAGCGGGGAGCGAATTAGAACATAATGCAATTAATAATGAACTCTTATACCATGTACCATGTGAATTTGAATTTATTGAATTTGTCACATGAAAGCATGAACAATTGCAAAACGAAGCACACAAATTACTTATAGGACAAAAAGAACAATTAATTACAAAGACAATTGATGACGAGTGTGACAGGGGAAAGAAACCGGACTTGCGTCTCAATTGAAATCAAACTCCAAAAATAATTACCATTACCTTATACCATATATCCTTACCACTGTTGCAGTTACATGTATATTGGCCGGTAACAAAACGAGCAGGGGGCTGGGACTGAGTTTATCAGAATTACTCTAATTCTAAAATGAAATTCATTACACGATAGAGCATGTTGAAATTAGCATGTGTGCCAAGTTTGAGGTGATTCAAGTTAATATTGTCTGAATTATAAGCAATTGAAATTTCTTTGTCCCTCCAAATCTATGGTTTGGAGGGACAACGTTAAAAAATAGGAGAGTTTGTATGGGAAAATTGACATATTTGATGCCTTCTAGCATCGTCAATATTGAGCCAAAGTGCACCAAACTTTCCAGACTAGCTAAGTTTGATCTGTTCTTTTGGAAAATAATGCTCACTTTGACTAGTTATTAATTGAATTAGTTTTACTGACTCGGTTCCAGTCCCCCGCTCGTTTTGTTACCGGCTAATTGGCATAAGGTATTTAAGAAATTTTGATTGACAATAATCTAAGAAGTTTATATATGTTTCAGTTGTTCGCCGAGCCATAAAATACCGGATATTACACGCGGTACAAAAGTGAAATATATAATCATATGTGACGTCACACGTTCATGTGGTGAGTAAAACCCGGTAATTTTAGCTTGGTGATTAATAAACGGAATATTACATGGCAGCTTTTAGATATGGTAATTTATAGCATGGTGAATAATAAACAGAATATTACATGGAAGCCTGGAGATACCGTTTTTATCTTCTTGTGGTGAATCTATCGCAATACGTTCGTTCGTATGATCGGAAAAAGTTACGGTATAGATTTTGCCCTTACGCAAGATAATTTATTTTATAGCCATAATTTGTCCAGATATAACTAGCCTGCTTGCAGGCGGTGGAGGGTGTTTTTTCGCGCAGCAAACTGATCATCGAAGCGGCCGCCATATTGGCCGAGCGTGATTGAGACCTGGGATCGAATGACAAATGGAGGGGGTGGGGGAGAAGAAGCATATCTGAAAGACCGCCTGCACGAAAACCCCTGGTTTCTGAGTACAAAAGTTAGATCCCGTCCACCAGCGGACGGGGTATATGATTGGCTGAAATGGTGTCAATCAAAGCTTATCGCGGCAAGTGTTGAAAGCAAGAACTGAAATGAAGTGTCGCCTGCGAAGCGGCGTAACTAGAATAAGAGTTGTGTAGTGAGCTTGCAGTTGTTAAAATATGGCGAGTAATACAAAAAGCTTTGTCTTTTTTGAAGACTAAGGTGAAGTACCCTGGTTGCAGAAGTTTTCTAGAGAGAACAGCCACGGAGAAAGAGCCGCGAAGGCGGCGAACTGCGAGAGGTTAGTTGTCGAGTTAAATCACAATTACCCAATAACACTAATAATCATTCCACACGTATACTCCCACTTGGCTCATTCCGTTGCGGGCAAAAGTGTGCCACTTGCCCCTACATCGTCAACGGTCTTAAACAATACACTTTCCATTCCACAGGTGAAACTCGTTTAATCCATTCGCATATCACTTGTAACTCTAAAAATTTAATATACATAGTACAATATAATCTCTGTCACCTCCAATACATAGGTGAAACCAAACGACGCCTGAAAGACAGATTCAACGAACATAGACGATCAGTTGACAAACCTAACATTAAGTCTAAACCCTCCACTGTTGCAGAACATTTTCTTTCTAACCCTAACCATTCTAAAATTAACATGCAACTCATTCCCTTAGAACTCATGCATTCCTCACGAGACTCGATTCGTAAAGCCAGAGAATCCTGCCTTATAGACAAGGCCAAAACACTTGAACCTCATGGCATCAATATACGTGATGAAACCTAGCTCACTTTCACCTTATTTCCTATTCATCTATTCACATTGTATTAGTTTTTTGCATTCATTAGTTTATCGTAATTTGTTACCTTCCTTTATTTACCTTATCTACATCACTTTATTATTTCATCATTTTTTACCAGTATCCGTTCCATTGCGTCACTTCCTATTTACATATTGTGAAATCCTATATATTGTGAAATCCTATATATTGTAACTCCCTATTTTAGAACTCTCTACTTACAACATCTAGTACCTGAAGAAGGCTAGTTTGGCTAGCCGAAATATCAAGGCCGGCGGAACAGGGGCGTCTGGGGCGGCCGCGGCCGCCCCACTTTTTCGGCCAAGTTTGAAATTTTAGCTGACGTAATCATTTTTAAAATATGTAAAATTTCTCGCGCCTTCGCCGCTCGGCCGCCCCACTTCCAAAATGCTTCCGCCGGCCCTGAATATAGTACGTTTAAAACAATACACGTTGTTTCAGCTTTGCTATAGTCCTTGGACTTCTCGCTTCTATGTAGCAATGTAGTACATATGAGTAAAAATAATTAATAGCTAGTTCAGATTATAAGCAGAGCAAAAAAGATAAGACTTGAGCTTAGATTTAAAGATTTTCACATTCGGGATGGATCTTATTTCTAGAGGTTAAGGCTATTCCAGATTTGAGGTGCTGATATAGAAAACGCGCGGTGACCATAGGTTTTAAGTCTAGGCATCGGTTGAGTTAAGCGAAGTGTGTCAGATGACTAGCGGAGCATTCTGTTAGGTTTGTAGATGTGTAGTAAATTTCTTAAGTAGACAGGTGCTTGGTTATTAAAGGGGCTTATAAGTAAGTAGAAGAATCTTAAATGTGATGCGCTCGTTTACAGGTAGCCAGTTCAGTTCCTTTAAAGTAGGTGTGACATGATCGTATTTACGCGTGCATGATATAATGCGAGCGGCAGCATTTTGGACATATTGTAGGTTCTGGATTAGTTGTTTTGGTAGGCCATATAATAGGGAGTTACAGTTATCTAACTTAGTAGTAACGAAAGCGTGTGGGAGAATTTCTGTAGTACTAACAGACAAATATTTTCTTACTCTTGAAATATTCCTCAGTTGGTAGAACGCCGACTTACAAATAGAGCTGACCTGGCGAGACAATAGACAATTAGTGTCATCGAAGATTACTCCAATGTTTCTGGCATAACTAGAGGGGTATATAGTATCATTACCGACAGCAAGAGATGATAAGAGAGCATGCGGACGATGGCGGGAGTGAAAATTAAAAAGTTCAGATTTATCATTGTTAAGTTTAAGTTTATTACAAGTCATCCATTGTTCAATCTCAAGTAGACAGGTTTCTAAATAGCGCTTCGGTGAGGCAAGTTGTTCAGGGTCATTGTAGACGAAGGTGGAGTATATCTGTGTGTCGTCTGCGTATAGTTGGAATGACATGTTGTGCTTGCGTAGTATATCTCCAAGCGGTGCAGTATAAAGGAAATAAAGGATGGGACCTAGGACAGAGTCTGTGGGACGCCATAATGTAGATCACGATTAGAAGAGACAGTACCATCGATGTTTAGAAAGAGTTTACGGTCGGTAAGGTAGGACTGGAACCAGGCTAATGCTTTCTCTTTGATGCCAAACTTGGTGGACATCCTGTGTAGGAGGATACCGTGTTCGACGGTATCGAATGCTGCGGAGAGGTCGAGGAGGAGCAGAATTGCATAGTTTTGGTCATCTATTGCCTTAAGAATATCATTTTGGACTCGTACTAATGCGGTTTCACAGCTGTGGTGTTGTCTATATGCTGATTGTAAGACTTCATGGAGATTATTTTCTTTTAAGTAGGTGTTCAGTTGTACAGCAGCTACTTTCTCTACAGCCTTAGAGATGAACTTCAGGTTTAAAACAGGTCGAAAATTAGCAAATGTCTCATGGTCAAGAGAGGGCTTCTTTAATTTAGGCGATAGAGCAGCTTGCTTCAGGGTAGATGTCATTTCACAGTTTTCAAAGGACAGATTGATTATCCTAGTAATGGTGGGTAGGACATCATCCAGACAGTAGCGAAGGAGTATAGCAGGTATAGGATCCAATATACAGGACTTACTCGAACTGGTACCAATGATTGTTAAGAGTTCGTCAACCGTAGTTGGAGTGAAATATGTCAGTTCACTTTGGACAACAGTAGCATCAAATGAGTGGTTTATAGTCGTTGTGTTCATGATAGCCGAGGAGTCAAACTGATTTCTGATTTTGGTTATTTTATCCGTAAAGAAGCCTGCGAACGTATTGCAGAGTTCCGTAGTGGAGTTACAGGACGGGAACACTTTCTCAGGGGTGCGGTGTAGTAGGCGATCAATAGTATTGAACAGAGATATGTGGTCAAATTTTCGTGGCGTGTATTAAATTTCTTACAAGTTGGCATTGTTCCGCGTACAATTGACGGTCAACATGTAGTTCAGATTTACGCCAGCGCCTCTAGTCTGCGGCGTATGGTTTTTGCTGCTGTTATTTCATTGGTATACCAGGGGGCTGCTGGGCGTGAGGTAAATATTCTCTTGTGTAACGGCGCATGAGTCGTTGTGTCGAGGAGTGATAGCACGGAGTGGTACTCTTCACATAGTTCAACTAGGCCAGTGGCGGGCGAGGAAAATAATGAAGAGTTTGCAAGATCGCGGCGGAATGCTTCGGGATCCACAGCGCGAAGTTTGCGGTAGAACCTTTCCGTCCGAGACAGATTACACAGCAGCACATAATGATCGGAGATTGTAGGATCATGAGCAGAGTAACGTTGAACGACATTTTCATCTGTTCTAGTTATGATGAGATCCAAGGTGTTATGATTCTTGTGTGGGTACAGACGCGTGTTGAGTTAAATTAAACGATGTCAATAAGTCCATAAATGAAATAGCAACTCTGTCTGTTACAGGGTCTTTGATGTGGAAATTGAAGTCACCAACTATAAGTTTTTTACCCGGGAACACGGTAAAGCGTTCAAGTAATTAGGTAAACTCTTCGAAGAATTTTGAAGGAGAAAGGCCATTTGCAGTGGACGGAGGGGGGCGATAAATGACAACAATTTGTAAGACTGGTGACAATGAGCGAAGTAACAGTTCCGTGAATTCAAACGGCGAAAAACTCGTCACATTTTGTTTTTTTCATTCTAAGAGATTTTTTTTATATAGCAGACCAACGCCGCCTCCTGAGTACCAGTGTTTCTGGGTACGTGGGAGAACACATAACCACGTGGGCAGAGATCTCTAGTTGTAGTTATAGTCCTGTGTCAGGTTTCAGCCAAGTTTCGGTTAATGCCGCATGATGTCTATATGATTCTCAACCACATAGTCCTTTATAAACAAGGATTTGTTGTTAACAGATCGGGCGTTTAGAAGCCCGAAATATATCGGCTTGGGTATGTGATCGGTTGATGAGGGAGGATCCATTGGCGAAGTTATCAGTTCAATGTTTATTATATTATGTAAAATGGTTGATCTTGAAGTATTGAGTTGTCGTTGCGACTTTCCTGTGCTGGAAGAATAGTGAGAGCCATGTTTACTATCCATACGAGCAGTAATCAGTACATATATATTGTTTGTAGCTGCATAACCTTGACCGTAATTGGTTTGGCGTGAGTCAGAACACAAAGCAGTAGAACATTAGCATAAATTGCTTCGGTGTAATTATTTTCAGATTCGTGATCTGGTCGACAGCAAATGCATGGAGGTATTCTGTGTTTACCAGCCCTTTTGCCACGAAATCGGAAGAGCTTCAGGGCTTTGAGGTTGTTAAAGTCTAGATAGTTCAAGGCCAATTTTCCAGAGCAACGACGGAGGTCCAATAGTTCATTTCGAGAGTATGTTATGGTTTCATTGGTACTATTAACATGCAAATTAGTTACAGTTGACCAGGATTGACCAGGAAGCGATTCACTGTTAGATATCGATAAAGCAGGTCCAGGATTCGAGAAGATGTCCATAAATACCATAATATCACAGGTAGGATCGTGCTCACGGATAAGAAGTGTCAGTGTCAAACCGCGTTTAGACCATAACACAGCGGGAGTTCGAGATCTGATGAAACTTGTTAAGGAGCGAGGTTCAGTCTCTTTGCACAAACCCATCCAACAATGCATATGATCGGTTGGAAGTTCGACTGAGCCAAATTAGTGTACAACGGGTTTCCATGCTGTAAGCGATAGTTGTTATACATCGGTTCAACCAGATGACGGGTGGCATACTAGGCAGTACAATATCAATAAATACGAATATTCGTGCACGGTGGCAGTGACTACAGTTTTCTTAGGGGGAAGGGTTCCTTGCAGTCTAGAAAGAGTCTAAAATCAGTTACAGCCCTTTGGGGTGCCGAAAAGGGGTTAAGGAAGACCCTCAGTATAAATTTCTGGTAGTTCTTAAAAAGGTTAAACAGGAGGATAGAGTCAGCGCAGCCAAGGTCTATCTACAAAGAATGTCGATAATGTGGTCCAGTCCCCTATCGGATTTTAACTAAGTAATGGCTTCAAACCAGTTCGCACTTCCAGTGTTCAGCTACTTAATGTGGACTCATGTATGGCATATAGCAGAGTTACAAAGGCTGGACAGAGAAACCCGTAAGGTGATTGCGCAAAACGGGGGGAAACATCCACTTGGTTCCACGGCGCTGATATATCTCCCTAGGAAAAGTGGAGGAAGAGGCCTCAAATCAATCTGTTAAGTTATATTCGAGCACAGATCCTACAATGGTAGTGGTGAGGGATTTTGAGAAGAGAGCAGCGCAGTGAGGATGTCAATCTATTATCAAAGATGCTATCAAGTATGCAGAGGAGCTAAAGCTGCAAATAAACCTAAAATACCCAGACCCCGATGGGCCGTACCGAGAGGAAGGCGAGGAGGTCCGTGGTAGTAAGATCGAAGCTTGTGCAAGAAAGGCTCAACAGAGAAAGCGTTATGAAGAGATGAGAGAAAAGAAATGGCAAGGGAAACTGTTCGTCAGCAGGTGGAATGATGACGATCTAAACATCGATTGTTTTGCATGGATGTCAAGTTGGAGAACAGCGCCGTTGCACACGATTGCCAACTCATGCCAACGAAGCTGTATCATCAGAAGAAGACTCGCGCGCGAATACAGCCAGATGTGCGATGCAGAATGTGTAGCAAGGCCCCTGAGAGCGTATCACGCATCCTGGCAGACTGCAGTGCATTCGTCCAAACGAAGTACCTAGCCAGACATAATGCAGATATTAAGATCCTATACATTGAGCTGCTCAGAGACCTCTTACTTGCCTGCACAGCCAAAGCCGCTGTATGGGAACGATAGATCAAAAGGTCTCTGAGACGTGCCGTTGTATGCGGAAAACACAGAAGTAGATCAACCGGATTGATGCGAGGATAGTAGATAAGGAAGAAATAAGGTGCTAGTGATCGAGATGCTCTGCCCTTAGGTAGAAAACCGACAGAAGAAGAAAGTGGAGAAGACCCAGAAGTATGGATCACTACACTGGGAACTTAAGAAACAGTACTCAGATTACCAGGTCACCCAGCACAATATCATCGTTGACGTCCTCGGAGGTTATTCCAAGGATGTCAGCAAGACCTTGAAGGCGCTTATAAGTTGGTGACAGAAGCGAAGGGATCCTAAGATGGATCCAGAAAGCAGTACTAACTAGTAGCTTGAACTTTGCATTTTCATTTAAGGTCCTAGTAGAATAATTTGAATATTTACCGATGGACACGTTTTTGTTTTGTTTTTATAGACTGTTTTAATTACTGGGTTGTTTTTAAACAGTGACCTTTTTTTCTTTTTGTCATATTTTATTGTAACATACTATTTTTTAGATCACCTTAGATTACTAGTTCTAACTACAGCAGTTGGTTACGTTCTCACCCAACTGGTGTATTTTATTTTAGCTGGGCATCGAGAAGTGCGCATGTGTGGGGGCCAAGATGGTGGTGTTTCGCTTAGCTCCAATATTTAGACATTTCTCTGTACATTTCTAGTGTTATATTTGCCTCTAAGTGTTATATTTTTGCTTTTATCTAAATATGAACATCACAAAGGAAGAGTTAGAAGCTTTATTTGATAAGAAATTAGATCCAATTTTGCAATCTGTGCAATTTATGAATGAGAAGTTCGAAGAAGCCATTACAAAGATAGCAAGACTAGAGCAAGAGAAGACCGAACTACAAAGCGAGATGAACTGTCTCAAGTCACACGTGTTTACTCTCACAAATACTGTCAAGCAGCAACAGACAGTGAGCGATGATCAAGAACAATATTTGAGGCGAGAATGTCTTGAAATAAAAGGTATACCGTGCTCAAGCCAGCGTGAAGACACGAGTGATGTAGTCCTCAAGGTTGCCGAATTAATCGATGTTGAAATGGACGAGATGGACATCTCAATTAGTCACAGACTTCCTAGCCACACTAAGTCGCGAGATCAAGCCTGGGCTCAATCTCCGCCCGTGATTATGGTAAAGTTTGGTAGGAGAGTTGTACGTGAACAGTTCTACAGAGCTCGCTTCAAGTTGAAAGGGAAAATGTCGAGCGACCTCGAGGGCTTCGAGAGCATGCCGGGCAGCAGCATCTACATTTCAGAAAGCTTGACTCAAGGGAGGAAAGATCTCTTCAAAGCTACTCTAGCTGCCAAGAAGGAGCTTAAGTACAAGTTTATCTCCACTGCAAATGGTCGAATATACCTACGCAAAGATAAGGAAAGTCGATCTATGTTAATTAGCTCAATCAGCGATCTGGCCAAGCTGAAGGCAGGAGACCAACAAGGCAGAGTACCATGAAGTTAAGTAAAGTCAGAAATACTGTACCAATTTCACAACCGACTGAGATTAGTGCTATAGTGTTAATATTATATTATTAAATGGAGGCATCTTACTGTCCCAATTGTAGAAAAGTTGTGAAAGACAACTGCAGAGGCATTCAGTGTGATATATGTTTGAAATGGTTTCATCAGAAATGCACTGTTCTATCTATCAAAGAGTACAACTACTACTGTAGATCTAATGATTTCTGGATGTGCATATTTTGCAGATCAAAGACCTTTCCCTTTCACAATGTAGACCAGCATGATCTAGTTGAGTTGTCTTTCAACTCAAACTCTGAATGCCTTTGCTCTACTCAAATAGCAAGCTTAAAACTTGAATCTTTGCCTTGCTTTGACATTATGTCTAGCATCAATACCAACTCTAATTTAGCCAATATAGATATAGATCAGAATTTACCAAACTTAACCAGCTTTGATTATTATACAACCCATGATTTTCATTCAAATTACGAGATTCAAACAGCTCTTACTGATACACGTAACTCATTCTCAGCACTACACTTAAACATTAGAAGCCTAGCAGCAAATTATGAATCCCTCTCAGAACTTTTAGCTGAACTTCATCACTCTTTTTCCATTATTGGCCTTTCTGAAACCAAAATAAAAGAGAATTCCAATAGTGTTCTGAACACTGATCTTCCTGGATATCAATTCATTTCTCAGCCTACTCTTTCTAATGCTGGTGGAGTGGGATTCTTTGTTAACAACAGACTCACTTACACTAAAAGAGATGATCTTTGTAACTCTGAACCTGAATTTGAATCCCTTTGGGTTGAAGTTGAATGTACTAAAAACCATAATATTATATGTGGTGTATTATATAGGCATCCAAATTCTAAATTAGAGAAAACTCTTGACCACATTTCAAAGTCCATTGATAAAATCCAAAAAGAGTCCAAGTACTGCCTATTAATGGGTGATTTTAATGTTAATCTCCTAAACTTTGATTCTCATGCAGATACTGACAATTTTATAAATACCCTGGGTTCCTACTCTTTTCATCCACAAATCCTGAAACCAACGCGAATAACTGCTCACTCGGCTACACTCATAGATAACATTTTTTTCAATTCTCTTGAACATCAAGCCCTTAGTGGTAATATTTTGAGTGATATTACAGATCATTTACCTAATTTTTTGATCATTAACAAATTGTCCTCTCTCCCTAGCAATTTTAAAATGTATAAGAGGGACTACTCTAATTTGGATGAAGACACTCTTTTTTCAGAAATGAGTGAGATTAATTGGTCTAAGATTTTGCCCTGTGAATCTGGTACTACTGTCAATATATTGTTTCAGTCATTTTATTCAACTATTACTGATATAATAAATAAACATGTACCCTTTCGTAAAGTCTCTAAGGCGCGAAATTAAATTGATGTCTAAACCTTGGATTACTCCTGGGATTAAGAAGTCAATCAAGATAAAAGATAATCTGTTCAAAACATTTTTAAGTACTCAAAATTCCTATTATCAAGCAAAATATAAATGTTATCGCAACAAATTAAATCATCTTCTCAAAATAAGCAAAAAGAAATATTATGAAGACTACTTTTTGATAAACAGTCAGAATATTAAAAACACCTGGACTGGGATTAAGGAACTGATTACCCTAAAGCCAAAGGGCTTGAGTCCCCCTTCTAAGGGCTTGAGTCTAAGGGCTTGAGTCCCCCTTATACTTAATAATCATATCCTGAAAGATCCTGCAACAATAGCCTCAGCATTCAATAAATACTTTTCTAATATTGGAAAAAAACTAGCTCAAGATATTCCCAGCTCTACGGCAACCCCCAAGGATTTCTTGGGTACTCCACAATTAAATAGTTTTTACTTATTTCCAGTTACTGTTAGAGAAATTGAGGATGAAATATCAAACCTCCAGGCATCAAAAGCAACTGGTCCACATAGTATTCCAACTACACTATTAAAACTTCTCAAAACCTGCCTATCAATCCCTCTTGAAATTATCATAAATTATTCATTTTCTAGTGGTTCTGTACCAGATCACTTCAAGGTAGCTCAGGTTATTCCAGTGCATAAAAAGGACTTAATCACAAATTTGAATAATTACAGACCAATTTCTCTTCTCTCCGTCTTTAATAAGATCTTGGAAAAATTGATGTTTAAAAGACTAATTGCTTTTATAGATACAAATCACATTCTCTATGAAAATCAATTTGGATTCCATGCCAAGCATTCCACTTCTCATGCAGTTCTCCTTATAATTGATAAAATACAAAGAGCGATTGAGGATGGGCTATACTCATGTGGAATTTTTTTAGACTTCTCCAAAGCTTTTGATACTGTTGATCATGACATTTTAATTGATAAATTGTATCATTATGGTATTCGTGGCATAGCACGTGATTGGTTTGTTTCCTACTTGAAAAATAGGCGTCAGTTCGTTTCAGTTGGGAGTACCAGATCTGAGGAGTCTATTATTTCACATGGGGTGCCTCAAGGCTCTGTGTTAGGGCCTCTTTTATTTCTTTTATACATAAACGATTTCTGTAACTGTAGCAAACTATTTAATTTTCATATTTTTGCAGATGACACCAACCTCTTTTGTTCCAATAACAATTTACTTGCCTTAGAAACTTCCATTAATGAAAATCTTAGATTAGTGTATAAGTGGTTATCGACAAATAAGCTGTCATTGAATATTGACAAAACGAACTTTATCATATTCCATCCTCCTCAAAAAGCAGTGAGCTATAAAATCAAATTATGCATAAACAATAGAGAAATTAAACAAGAAAATGAGTATTAAGTACCTAGGTGTATTCATTGACTCAAATTTGAGTTGGAAACATCATATCTTACATATATCTAAGAAAGTAAATCGATGTGTTGGTATCATGTGTAAAATTCGACATTATGTCAGTTTGTCTATTTTGACTCAATTATACTATACTCTAATTTATCCTTTTTTATCATATGTCACATGTACATGGAGAAATACATACCCCTCTACTCTTAGGCCCCTAATCACACTTCAGAAAAAAGCAATGCGTATTATCACTTTTTCCAAGTATAACGATCATTCTAGTCCACTGTTTAAACGATTAGGTATACTTAAATTTCTTGATTTAGTTTTCACTCACAATGCCTTATTTATGTATGATTTTCACCACAATAGACTCCCTGCTGCATTTAATGATTATTTTAGCCTTGTTTGTAACAGTCATCAATACAATACTAGACTAGCTAGCAAAAAGGCATTTTATCTCGCAAAAATAAGAACAAATTATGGCAAATTTAGTATACGCTACACAGGTGTTAAAGTTTGGAACTCAATTGATGAAAACCCAAAATCCAAAAGTCGGAAATGTTTTGCAAAGCTTCTCAGAGACTCCTTTATAATGAATTATTGATGAATGTCCTTCATTACCATTACTACAATGTATTTTAATTAACTATCAGAATTATTAGCTTCCTACCTTCCTATTGCCATCTTAATTTTGTAGTTTTATAATACTTATGTACTGTAGCTCAGTTAAACATTGTTGTTCTTGTCCCCTGGCCTATCTTGTTTCAAATTTTTCCAAGCAATTTTTAACGCTACTTAGCTCGAATAGCCCTCATGGTTAATCTAAGCAGCGTTTACTCTATATAAGTCTTAAGTACCATTAGCAATACATTATTTTCTTTTCCTATATTTTGTTAGTTTTGTAATAATTCTTCTTTGTAAATGTACGAGTATAAATAAAAGCTTGATTGATTGATTGAAGTTAGATACTGCCGTCATAATAATAATAACGTTTATTGAACACGATAAATGTTTAAAGCACAAGTGCTTGTAGGGTCGTGTATAACAAAAGAGTTTAAAAGAACTAGTAAAATAAATAAAATATAAAATATAAAATATAATTTGACTATAAATCTAGATATGTATTTAACATTATCAAACTCATTAATGATTTATAAAGCAAAAACAAAGGAAATTAATAAAACATCAGTCTTTAATTCTACTTGAGATTTCGTCCTGATTTACATAAACTTTTGCTTCGATATCCTCGTCCAAAATAATCATTACCTTATACATACAAATTTAGTACCGATACTGCATTAATGTTAATATCATACAGTAATACAAAACAACTTAGAATATGGTCACACCCACTCGGCCAATAAGCTCCCTAAATAAGCTCCCTAAATTCCATAGTAACTGAAGGTTGTCATGTGGGGAGGACATTGAAGCACAGGGAAATAGTTGAGTTAATACTTAGTAATTATGTAAGGGTTAGAGACTGCTTGTGAGTTCTTTATTGACAAATATAGGCACGCGCTGACTGTACGATGAACGAAAAATAATGAATACTGCATGAGGCCGAAGGCCGAATGCAGTATGAAGAAATTTTGATATCATCGTACAGTCAGCAATTCAAGTGACTGTATTTTGCCGATAAAGTACAAACATGAAGTCTCTAACCCTTTTAATATTCAAACGTTTCTCTTGGAGCCATATATTCAAATATCAATTATTTAGCCGGCTTAACTCCTAGATAGTCTGCTTTCTTTAATAGTTTCTTTCATTCGAAAATAACTAACCTGCAGATTCCAGTGAGGCAGTGAATTGAAATCTTGACTCGAAACCGGCCTCCGGCCATGTGCTCGGCTCCGATGCAAACATTTTCCAAATCAAATATCCTGGGTTTTCGAACCATCCACTGAATTCTCGCTTAATTTTCTCCTCTTATTGACAGAGTAAGGTCTCGGAAATACAATCCATTTCTTAAGTAAGACTACTAGAGCGTTGTAAAAACCTTTGTTCACTCGGACACATGTTGACTTGTAAAGTTGTACTTCCAGCACTCGCAAATCAGCCATTTCCAACGAGCGATTATGCAAATGTCCGCCTCAAAGTATATATCTTCTGTCACACAGGCAACAGAGTTCAATCCTGCCGTTACCTTTCTAGTAATTGTCTGCATTTTCACTGTTTAATATGCGATGAGGTTTTCCAAGCCGTCCAAACACGTAACTAAGCGAAGGACTAGGTCTCCCTTTCCCTAGGTAAGAGAGGGTCTGGGTCGAGTGCTGTGGTCACCAATAATGCACGCTCATTAGCCAATCACATGCTTGGATTTTGTACAATGCACGAAATTTGAACATTAAATAGTATTAATATATAATATCGATGAAATACCAGTGTATATTTCTTTCTAAAAAGTGATATCTTCACACGTGAAGATATCACTTTTGAAAATATGACTGGCTTTCAAAGATTTCTAGCCTTTATAGTAAGAGATTGAAACTAGTATGTCATCGATAATCAAATATTAAACAGAACATTACATGGCCGCTTAGAAAAACGAATTTTATCTTCTCGTGTTGATGAAATATCTTACTCATTCGCTGCGCTCACTCGTAAGATATTTCGTCAACACTCGAAGATAAAATCCGTATCTCCTCCGCGCGACCATGTAATATCCTCTATTTCTCTAAGTAACGCCTTTCATATTTTGTTCTCCTTTGTTTCAAAGGCGTTACTTCGATAATACTAATTACTAAGTACTAACGTAACCCCACTTTTAATTTCCCTGTGCTTCAAAGCCCTCCCCACTTGACATCATTATTGAGTAAAACTAAACTAATCAAATACAAGACAATGGTGTTTAAATCCGTCATGGCTTTGATTACAATTTTACAAAACGCAAATTTTATTAAGTATTAATTACTTCTCAACAAAAACAAATTTTCAGTAACAAATAATTGTTGTTTCACTCCGGTTTTGAGAAAACTAACTGGGATGCGGCCTTGTGGCCCTCTATCTAATGCTCGACACTCCCATAAACCACTCGCGTTCATTATCTAACCGTTTCTTAACACTTTAAGCTGAGGGATCATAATTTTCGGTCAAAGCATTCCAGATGCTTGCTCCTCTATGTGAAATATGGTATGTGTTAAACCAAGGGGGAACGAAACTCACTGTTTCCAAGTAAGTCATTATGGGGAACTGAACCATAAAATCAACCCAACGTCTGTACAAACATGCACGTATTCGAAATAAATAGGTTCTGCTATTTTATTTTTCTGTGTTGCGCGTCTAGGAAGAGAAAATCCGAAAACCTTCCTCACAGCCTCCGCTATGTACAGATGGCTCTAGTATTGTAATTTGTGACCTCAGGTACGGGGAATAAATTAGTTTTGCCATGCTGTCCCCGAGATTAACGGCTTCTAATTGCGGACCATTGTGTTTTCTTTGCGCTGGAGGCGTGATCGTTTTTACTTGGTATATGTGTGACCTGCGATATGGGGAAATTTGCACTGAATTGAGCCGCCACACAATATAGATTTTTCAGCTGAAAATCGAACTTGGAGACTAATCTTCTCCTCATAGACGCGCAACAAAAAGAGTGAAATAGAATAAATTATTTCTTTCGAATCCATCTTTATATAGAAGTTGGGTTGATTTTAGGATTCAGTACCCCTTTAAGTGTTTAGTGTTCTTACTAGCACAATGTGTTCCATTTCCTTGGTAACCGCCGTTGCATCTACAACTGTAGGATCCATGAGTGTTGATGCAGTGCGCGTGTGCATGACATCCGTGAGAACCTTCACACTCGTTCACGTCTGAAGAGAATCAATGTTAAAAGTTCTTGCATTGCAAGAACAACAGTACTGCATTAAGGAATATTTTCAGGACCCCATTACCAGGAGCATCCATCTCCCATACTCAGGAGCACCCAACGACATCTGTTCTATAGAAATATTTCTCCCTGATGGATGCGTTTATTGTTTTGGTTTTTTTTTTTCTGTCCTGGGAAATAGATTCTGGAGGCAGCACCAGTTATGTCTGGCTGGGAACAAATAAATTCAAACATCTGGCTAAGGGAATAGAACAGATAATCTTTCCCAGCCCTTCGTTGGGTGCTCCTGCATACTCGGTCTGTTAGCCAGCACATTCCTAGATCAGGACATCCGAGGTGACTGAATCATATATCCCCGAGAGAAAGACATTTTTTTTCACAATGGCGAGGTTTTATTGTACGCAATAACAATATCTCTTTCCATAAATCATTAGGAAGCATTGTTTGCCGAGTACATTGTTGCATCAACACGTTATCTCCCTTAGATTGACTAATATCATTAATTGTCAAAATGGCTAGAATTGATTGTAATCCTCAATTTAACCTCGAGGTTAAAACCAGTCAAGGATAAAGATAAACAATTGTCAAATTCCGAACGGCGGTAGACGCGCTTGGTGTAGTGGTCATGACTTCTGTACTGCCAAGCACTACACGCAAACGGTTACGAGTTCGAGCCCGAGTAGGAGCGCTCAAAAAAAAATTTCTCTCGTTTACCTTCCTTTCTTGTTTACCTGTGAACCCTAGCTCTAGGTGAGTGAAAACCCGTCGTTTACCCGTGAACTCGGCCGATGGTTAGGGTTCGGTTTGTAGTTCGGGTTAGGGGTTGTCTTAGAATAATGATTATAATCAATTCTAGCCATTTTGACAATTGATGATATATTAGTCAACTAAGGGAGATGACGCGTTGGTTGCATAGACTGGTTGCATAGACTGCTTGCAGCCCTTTCTTTGGCGACAAACCAGAGGAATATCCTGAGAGTTAAAGTTGCTGTCAGTATGGTAGCCGCACGAGGGCAGAGGCCAGTTACTAATTAATCGGTTATATGCTCACCACATGTGGGACTTTACGCCGAACTTTAAAGGACTGCGTACAATCTATTCAAAAACACTAGTTATGTCCTGTCATTCTTGTCATTCTCACCCCTACTTAATAGCGGAGCACGATACATATAACATGAGAGTGACCTGTTTTGCACGACCGACCGCCAGTCCGACCGCTGTCCTGACCGTGCACCAGCGCGCGGAACACATGAGGTTTTCGAGCTCGATTTTGATTGGCTTTTAACGGCGTCCTGTCCTTTACATTCAATCCTCCGTTTATGGGATTCTGTGATTTTTCTAAGTTATCTCAATGATCAGTGTAATTTTTTGCCGTAATGCGTAAAACATTCAATTTCCTACTTTAATTTCCGTTAATCTCCGCGTGCACTCATACGCGTCATGTTCTTTCTGTTGTATGCCTTTTCCGTTACATATGCGCGTGTATCTCAACTCCACATGCACTTTATTTTCGTAAATTGATTTCCATTACATATATGCGCGTGCATCTCTTTGTATTTAATTATTGAGAGCTCCGCTCATGGGCTAGCCTATATATATATTTAATCTAAGTGAAGGTGATGACAAAATATGTCACAGAGAATGTTTTACTTTCATAGGTTCACATTTACTAATTTTAAATCGGTCAGAAAATCGATCCTATTGGTGGAGATTCGAGGTGTTGAAGTAGCATTACCTGGCGTCTAATATCCCCGGGGGGGGGAGGGGACTCCCATATAAAAGGGGTAGGGATGCTCGTCGGACATTTTCGATTTGACCCCTAAGAGATACTAAAATGGGCGTGGCTCAAGCTTATTTTGACCCCTAAAAGATAATAAAAATATAAATTGATAACAGCTTTTTTGTTCAATTGACACCCGACCCCTAAAAGGTACCGCTTTACATAGAAATGTCTGTGTTTGATTGGTGGATACCCTAAGTGGTACCAAACTCCTGATTTCGACCCCTAAAAGGTACGACGAGCATCCATGTACCCCTCCCATAAGGGAGTCTCCCCCCCCCCCCCCCCCCCCGGGTCTAATATAGTAATAGTAAACTCAGTCGAAGACAAATAAAGCGATGGACGACATACTCGAGCAATGCCTCATTTTTCCACCTTATAAAGAAGAGCAAACACTAGCATATCGATGGAAAGGATGTCCTACGGGCTTCGTAAACAGACGCTTACAATTCGCTAAAGAAATTAGAAACAGATGCTCGAATATCGTAAACAATCCGACATATTTTTGCAACACCGCTGGCGCTTGCCCCAGCCCTCGCGCGGCTACTATAACACAGCAGCTTTAGCTCTGATAATTCCTCTGGTTTTTCTCCAAAGAAAGGGCTGAAAGCAGTCTAATTGTTGCATAACATTACTGTTCACTGTTTTCTTTCTTTTTTTCGCGGCAACCTGATTCTAAAAAAAGTGTATGTTCTGGAAACACGCTCCTGGTCAGTGATAGCTGCTGATATTTTTCATTGTATTTTATTATAATATTTATTATTATTCATTGTATTTTACAATGCATAACACGGTGGTCATAAATGAGGTTGAGCGTGACCAAAATTAGATTAAATGGCACAATTTTCTAAATTCGGTCTGAAATTGAATGATTTTTTCTCGGTTTACTATGCAAGTAAACTTTATGGTATTGGTTAAATTAGTTTAAGATAACGATATTATTGTGACGTCATAACAGTTAGCTCCTTTGTTGGGCAAATGCTCTTAAAATAGACGTGTGACCCGATAACCGAGCTTTTCTGTGAGCTCGCAACTACTGAGATGCTTCTTAGCGCAGTTCGGGTCGGTAGTGCAGTGGCACTGAAGCCCATACTGTTTGCTATGCCTTACTGACGAGTTCTAATGAGAACGAAATAGCTGTCTATGGCTACAATCTAGTCCGAGCGCTTTTCGTATCAGGCCTAGTTAACCGTAGTGCTTTGTATTAGAATTTTACGCTGTATATCACCTTTGCTAGCTGTAGTCTTCGGACTTTTGATTTCATTCTTAATCGTTCATCCTTTGGCTGTATAGGTCCTCACTTTGGATCCAGCGTATGGTTTGCAGGATATTTGTTCACGGTATTTACTTATATATTTTCTCTTTAAATATACTTTTAAAGTGAAGTATGCTACAACGATGATATGGCGATGAATTTTCATTTGGCACAATGATGCACGTAGCATTGCTATGACAACGATACGAACTTCTACTGCATTCGTTAACGTCTATGAAACAAATAATAAATATTTTCTTATCCTTTTCTTTCATGCCTTTGACTTACAATTGCGTAATTAATTAAGGCACATGAAACCTCTGTGTTTTAAATCATAAGGGTTTGTATGATATTTTTAACGAGTATTTGGTTGTACCGTTAGGCCAGAAATACTGAAATAAAAACAATGAAAACTTACCTGAAGTCTTTCTCTGTATTTTGACAAACACAAAAGAAAACATTTCGAAATCCGGGGTCATTCCTATCGGAATGTCTGACCATAGTTTGATCAATGCAGTGAGAAAGTTTACTTTTCCTAAATCAAGGCCAACAATAAAGGAAGTGCGCAACTTTAAGAATTTTGCTGAAGACGATTTTATACATGATTTAAAAAGCGTCAATTGGGACACCGTCGAGAATTTTGAAAATCCGAATGACGCCTGGAAAGCATGGAAAACTGAATTCTGTGAAATTTTAGATCAACATGCACCTTTCAGACATAAAAGAATAAGATCATTCTCCGTCCCTTGGCTGGAACCACAAATTAAACAAACCATGACAAATAAACGTTTATCACAAAAAACGCGCTATAAAATTTAACAGTCAATATCACTGGGAGCTATACCAATTCGCAATGAATAAGGCGAATATTGAAATGCGGAAAGCAAAGTCAGTTTATTATCTATCGAAACAAAAACAAAAACGTGCAAGCACACTGATCCCAAAAAGACATGGAAAGTTATCAACTCCCTTTTGGGTAGAAATTGTAAATCCAGTCACGTGAATGAGCTTTGCATTAATGAGAATATAGTCTCAGATGCTGGATACATCTCTGAGGTTTTAATGACTTTTTTGTTAACATCGGACCCAAATTAGCTGCCGAATTAACGAGAATGCCATTAAGTAATATTAACATCTATCTTAATAGCATGCAGTGAAAGGAATTTGGCCGGTTTTAATTTCTCTGAGATATCCCAGTAGAAAACGTGGAACTAACGCTAAAGAACCTGAAGACGCCGGTAAAAGAGTACTGCACTCGATAAAATCCCAGCAAAAATACTCAAACTTGCTGCATATATAATTGCTCCTTCTTTGACAACAATTTTTAACCTTTCCCTTTCCACCGGGATTTTTATTGATGATTGGAAACATGCACGCGTAAGTCCAATTTACAAAGCGGATGACCGCCGAGAAACTGGTGATTATAGACCCATCTCAATCCTACCGATAATAATAAAGTGTTTGAGAAAGAAATATTTCGACAATTATATGGGTATCTTATGGAAAACTCTATACTTTCAAAATTTCAATCCGGCTTCCGTCCGTTACATTAAACGGTATCAGCATTAATACACATGTGCGACAAGTGGTTTGTAGGTATGGATAAGGGGGTGTCGACAGGTGTGGTATTTTTAGACATACGAAAAGCCTTTGATTCGATAAACCATTCAATCTTGCTTCAGAAAATGAAACTCTACGGCGTTTCGGGTTGTGAGTTGAAATGGTTCGTTTCCTATCTTAAATGCAGGCAACAACAGTGCTTTGTTAATGGGTCTCTGTCATCCACAAAAGAAATACTTTGCGGTGTTCCTCAGCTCAAACCTAAGACCGTTCTTATTTCTGTTATATATAAATGACCTGCCAAAGTGCCTTACCTCTACCACTCCCTGTCTATATGCAGACGACACCCAAATCTTTACATCTTCGTTTAATGAAGCTGATCTTGCCTCTAACTTAAATTCAGATATTGATAATATATGTGATTGGCTTGCTGTAAACAAACTACAGTTTCATCCTTCAAAGACGAAGCTGATGATTATTGGCTCTGCATTTAATCTTAATAACAAAATCGAGGAAATATCAAACAATGTATTTATAGACAATGCTGGAGTCGCTCGGGTGGGCTCACACAAATGTCTTGGAGTAGAAATTGATGAGACTAACCTTTCAAAATCACATTGATAGTATTTGTAAGAAGGCAAGTGTTATAAGGATTGGTGCCTTGAGGCGAATAAAACCCTTCGTGCCAATCACTTCACTTGAATGCATATACAAAGCCCTATAGTACAACCATATTTTGATTACTGCTCCACTTTGTGGGATACCTGCGGCAAAGGCCTTAAAGATAGAATACAGAAATTGCAATCTCGTGCGGCAAGAGTAATAACTGATGTAGGCTACGAAACTCGCTCAGGAGATATATTTGAGTGCTTAGACTGGAAAACTCTCCAAGAAAGACGAATTCAAATTAAATCGATATTAATGTATAAAACCCTGAATAATCAATGTGCACCATATTTAAGAGAATCATTTATAAGACTTTCTGGAAGTCAAATTCAATGTAATCTAAGAAACCTTGATCCGGACCTATAGCACTTCCAAAGCGCAGCTTCAAATACAGCGGTGCTATGCTTTGGAACCGGATAAGGCTAAGAAGGCAAATACATTAGCTCAGTTAAACACAACATTGCCTCCATGCCTGACACTGAGTTATGCTGATTATTTTTATTTTTATTCGTCAGTTTTTTTTTTTTATGTAAGCTTAATATGAGCCATCGTTAATTCATACCATTCATGAATCTTGTATATATATATACACCAATCTTTGTACGCCCCACTTGGAAATCAGCTCGCGGGTCAACATTCAGTGTTGTAGTTGTAGTGGCTAGCGTATTAAAATAAAGTATATGCGTGTATGTATGTATGTGGAGAAGTAGCCTGATTTTCAGACGCTCGAGGTCGTCCGCTCACTTCCTCCCACCTCCCCGTCTGATGGACTTTGGCAGAAACAGTGTTCCTGACGTCATTTCGACCAATCAGAGCGAAGGTTTTATTTTTAGAGAACTGAGGTATCCGTGGAATGTCCAGTGGAGCCTGCATGAAGGAGAAGCCAAATGGCGAACGATACAAACGGACTTTATATGGCTTTGGAGAAAGCGTGCGAAACTTTCGGCATTTCTGAATTATTTCCCGAACAGCGAAAGGCAATATTACTCCTCGTTTCCCGGAAGGACCTTGGCCATCACAGCTGCATCTATAGGCGCCCGGATAGGCGACGACCAGGTACACAATCGAGAGAGGAGAAATTATGTAGCCTTCTAGTACAGCTCGCCAGAATCACGCACTTTCCTGCACTGCATAATTCTTATGTTTTACAGCTTCAAACTTATGTCGATTTCTCATAACTAACCCTAACCATATCCTGTTTGAGCTGCTCTGATTTTTTGGGCAGCATGAACTTTTTAAATAGGATTTTTCGTACAGTATTTCAAGCGCATGGTCACAACACTGATCTAACTACCGGATTTGTTGTACTTTACAATTTTTCAAAATCAAGACTGTTCAAAATTCGGATAACATAAATATTTAGGCAAATGTAATCCAACTTTTACCATGACATATTCACTATATTTGTTTACTCCTGTGAAAATTTCATGCCATTCCATGAAAGATTTAGTCTTCTTAAGGCGAGAAAGCTAAGATATTTCAGCTTTTAGGACAGCAAAATTGTGTGTTTAAAATTTTGCAAACATATATAATTGCCCATGACATACTCAGTATGTGTACTCACTGCTGTAAAAAAATCATTACATTTCATGAAACATTTGGTCTTCTAAATGCCAACATTCTAGGAGACATTACATTTTAATACGGCATACAAAGCGGTCGAGGAAGATTAATGATTTTCCGGAAAAGCCTGTAGCTAGTAGATTCATAAACATCGCGATATCGATAGCGCTTCCTATCATATTTTCCTGGTACACGTCTGAGGACAACATGTTTCTCCGCGTTCTGTTTCTATAAGTTTGAAGCTGTAGAACATATTCTGCATTGCATGAAAGAGCCGCGATTCTGACGATCTGTAGAAGTTGTTGAAGACTACATATAAATAATTTATCCTCTCTCGATTCTCGACCTGGTCGTCGCCTTATAGATGCAGCTGTTGTATCAAAGGTCCTTCCGAGAAACGAAGTATAATAATACGTGTCATATCAAGTCCGTTTGTATCGTCCGCCATTTGGCTTCACCTTCATGCAGGCTGCACTAGACATTCCATGCATACCTCAGTTCTCTAAAAATGAAACCTTCGCTCTGATTGGTCGAAATGAAATCATGACCAGAACACGGTTTCTGTCAAAGTCCATCAGACGGGGAAGTGGGAGGAAGTGAACGGACGACCTCGACCGTCTGAAAATCAGGCTAGTGGAGAAGTTGAAGGGTAACGTTTCAACAGAATTCGTTAAAATTGAATATAGAGCCCAATTAAGGACATATAAAGTTTTCATTGATTTTATTTCAGTATTCTGGCCTAACGGATACAACCAAATACTCGTTAAAAATCTCATACAAACCCTTATAATTTAAAACACAAACAGAGCTTGGGTCTTCTGGTTAGCCAGAATTAGTGTTGTTAATGAATAATTACCTTGATACATGCTTATGAAGCAATTTCTTTATTTCTATTTGTAGAAATGATCAGTGCTGAGCTCTGTTCGATATTGCAAATTAAAATAAGTCACATACCACCACATCTGTTAACGTTGTGTGTTGATCTTCTTTTACAAGGGTATATACTTCATGGTAGTGTTTCGTTCCATATAGTCTCCCTGCATAATCATTTTCTCTACTGTTTTATAGTATTATGCAGGGAGACTATAGGAACGAAACACTACCATGAAGTATATACCTTTACAAGGATGTGAATTGCCCACTTTGGAAACGAGTAGGGGATCAGTTGGGGCGGGTTCAATCTCGCAACGGCGCCTGGAATCGTTACAGGGGACACGTATCTTGGCGCTAGGCAAAATATCGCGGGCTCTGGGAACGAGATTGACACGTATCGTACAGAATAGAAACAAACATGGTGAATATCGCAATTAACTGTCCTCTATATAACGATCCCAAGCGCCTTTGCGAAACCAGTCGTCACAGTCCCCTACTCGTTTCTAAAGTGGGCAATTATGTTTGTGCTTTGTCTGCCTCGTATTTGAGGGGGTGGTAATAAGATTTTAAAACTTTAGACACTTCTACTTACCTTTTGAGCATCTACGTCCACTAAACCCTACTGCACATGTGCAGTAGAAGTCTTGCTTGTTGTATAGTGCAATGCACGTACCGTTATTAGCACAGGGACTGTCATCACATGGAGACTGGAAAAATGAATTAAAACATACCAGCATATTACTGATTATGACATCACAAAAGAGTGTGGCAATATAACAAAAGCATATCTCCGTTACAGTACTTTGATATTGTTTACTGCACTTTCGCCATCACCTCAGAGCCGATTCTTGAAACGAAGTCAACGTAACTATTCTAAACGCCGTCTATATATTGTTTTTAACACATTCGGATACTATAGATAGATCAGACTTTGTCAGTTAAAAATCGCCCCTTGAAGTCGTTTCACCGATACGAATCGCTGAAACTCATTTAGTGGGTGAAAATAGTATTTGATATGATTGTCATACTCAATGTTCGATTGGTGGTTCTTAATTGGCTACAAACAGTTTGAAGTCTTGTCCCTCAGTGCAAGCTCTTTACACAGTTTGTTAGTCATTTTTGCATAATTATTCGCTTGAATATTAGCCCATATGATAATTGCTGAAGATAAGATAACTGTGTCCGGACTGTGGATGTCAATCATGAGGGAATGTAATACTATTCAAATTGTGTTTCGGAAATTTCCTTTTTTATTAAATACAAGTTAATAATGTGATTATGTTTAAAATCAGGAACTAAGAACTAAAAAGCTGACTTTTCTGCTTGAAAATATTTGTGAGTAATATTTTCAATTATTCTCAGGTCTAGAAAACTATCATATTAATTCAGATTGTCTTATTTTAGCTCCGATCTGATGTTCTTATTATTTCAGTTATTTTTGAAAATAAGAAGTTACAATTTTGAGATGTCGAAGCCAGTGGCTTATTTGCCAATGTGGTCAGAGTCAGAAATATTCACGGTTACAATATTGACATTTAGTATTAATAAAATACCTTGATACTGAAGTGTTTGAAACTCTTGTCAGATATGAAGTGCTTGGAGTTGTTGTACTTATCGGTTGACATCACCTCGCAAACATGGCGGCCATCTTTCTCTGCAGTAATCTTTAGGTTAATGGAATGGCACCACGCCTCGTCCAGACAAACATACATACAATCTGTATCGGCATGAACAATTTGGGATTTCTGTAGTACGTTTGTTAAACCAAGTGGCAGTGACAGTCTTGATGTTTCATGTCGGACGAAGTTTATGTAATTGAATTTATCGTCTGTGTCTCGATACTGCATCACTGTGTATGCTATTTGGATATTAACAATCCATTGAACTATAACCAGGAATAATACTTCAGGTAATGCCATAGCTAGAAGTCTTGTCCCATGGAAGCAGACGCCGAAAACTGAGAGAAAATGAATAGAATAGATAAAAAATTATACTAATAGTTTAATACTGCATAACAAATAATAATTAATATGACATTTGTGCCACATTAACTTTTCTTCTTGAATCGAGGTTCGGTCGTCATTTCCATTATCGTCAAAAGGCTTTCAACGGAAAAGACGCTATTCGCTGACGTCAGAAATTTAAGCCACAATGAATGAATTCAGACGTTCCGCACGTAGGAACAAATCCTCGTATCTACAAAATTATCAGGATATCAAGCAGTAACCTAACTCTGTTTATATCTAACCTGCAGGTTACTTTTAGTCCTGGATTCGTCTTGTTTTTAAGTGCTACTGCGATCAAATTACACTTTTCCTGTTTTCTTCAGCTTTGGAAAGTAAAAGCACTAAATAATTACGATTTAAAATCATAAGTCAAAATTACTATTAGAAGTCTGATTTTTTAGCCATAAGAAGTCTCTCCGCCATTACTCGGTTTAGAATTGAATGACGTCATCTAAGCAAATAGACGTCTAGATTGTGTAGCTGTTTTTCAGATGACGTCACGAAAATAATTGCTCGTTTGTAATTCGAGTAATGCGGTCAATCTGTGCTCGAACGTATGGCTAAAATATTCAGACTTTCCGTAGGAATTTCTACGTAATTTTTGAAATGGTAATTCTTATTAGTTGGCTTTTACTTTCAGAAGCTGAAGAATACAGTAAAAATGTAATTTGATCGCAGTAGCAATTTTAGTAACCTGAGTATCAGGCATTCGAGAAGAGAAGACGGGGTAGAGAAAACGAAAGACACAGTTCCATTGAGAAAGGCCTTCCGCCTCCAAAGAATACGTCATCAGGCTATCACTTTTAACCAATGAAGTTTATTCCCGGTTTTCGTAGATTAACATAACTGTCCTCACGCGTTTTGAAGTGTTGACCGTTGGCTGTATTTTTCGATCTCTGTAGATCTAGAAAGTTTCATATGTTCTTTGTTTCGTGCTATGACTAGTAACACAGAGCTCTGTTGCTCTTTCAAGGATAATAAGCCTATAATTCTCTCGAAGCTTTTGAGTGAAGTTTATGTTATCGTGTGAATTTTTTTGTCAATGCCGAAAGGATTACAAGGAATGTGAAAAATTTCGCTCGTTGCAAGCTGAACCTTCTTCAACTTGCTGTGTTTTTATCATCTACAGTGCCACTGACATGACTACAAACATGACGGTGAGATCTTTGTTTCCTCCTGTTGTTCGCCGGTTTCCAGAACTGTGAGAAATCTTAAACCTATCTTTTTGCTTCAGAAGAAAGCTGTAAGAATTGTAACATCTTCTAAATATGATCAACACACTTCCCCTATTTTTAAGGAATTGGAAATCTTAAAGTTTGCTGATGTTATTTGTTGCCAAAACTGCATTTTCCTTTTTAAGTATCATGCTAATAGGCTCCCATCTGTTTTTAACAATTTCTTTCAAGCTATATCCTCGAAACATCACTACAATACTCGGCTAGCAGCCAAATCGTCTTACTTCATACCTTCTGCTCGCACCAATTATGGTAAATTCAACATTCGTTTTACAGGCGAAGTGATTTGGAATGATATAAATGAAAATACCAAACAGCTTAATTTTAATGCATTTAAAAGAGAGATCAAAAGTAAAGCTATCACAGCTTATTAAGAACCATATTTAAACCGTTCGAGTCTTCTCACATTCTTAAGAACTTCATAATTCGGCTCTGTTCTTGTTGTTTTCTTGTTACTGTTAGTTACTTCCACTAACAACTGTAGTTATATTTTTCTCTCATAGCTTTTTTGCTTACACTATTTTTTTTTTTCCTTGTCTTAGTAATTATGTGTTTCCGTCTGTTGTGACCCTATTATCCATTCACTAATTAATATTTGTAGCTACCTAGCTAGATTAGCTTTATGGTTATTCTAGATAGCTTATACCCAACTCTTGTTTTAATTAAGTTTATTTATCATTATCTTGTAATTTGTGTGGTATTAAATAAATGGTTGTTGTTGTTGTTGGGAAACAACTGGAATAAAATTTCCGTCGCGGCAACACACTCCGAGGACGTTCAGTCAGTCTTTCGAGAAACAAGCCTTTAGAGACCACGTTTTTGTGCAGGCTTAAGACTAATATTTGAAGAACTGTAAAGCGGCTGCCAGTGGTTTTATGAAATCCGTTAATTCGATCGTCATTAAAAGAGAGATTTCAGTACCAAATCGTTGCTCGCAACTGCAGTGTTTACGGCCATGAAGCTCGCGCGCAGATGGCGTTTTGAGTCCTTTGTTTTTTATCCAATCAGCGCAACGTCCAGAATTTGGACGCCTGACACGGGTGTTTGAAAGGCTTTCTGTCAGGCCTTCCTTTCCTTCTTTCTCCTCCCCCCCCCCCCCCCCTCCTTTCTTTTTCCCCTCTCCCATTCTCCCCCCCCCCCCCCCCCCGCCCCATAGGCCTGATACTCTGGTTACAATTTTAGTACTCCTTACCGTTTACGCCGTCAATAAAGGAAAGTGTTCCAATATATTTCACGTCCATTTATACAGCCCTTCTCAGCCTAGAGCTAGAAGACCTTCAGTCAAATGATTCACACAAACAGTTGACAACCTTCGTTTCAGTAGACGAGAATTTTATTACGTCTACATGTATCCTGACACGAAGCCCACCACATATTATCCTTCAATACTCGCACTACTTTCCCTAACTTCCCTGTCTGCTATTCTCGCCTAATTTTACGTTCATATTTCCCTATAAAACATTCATCCAATTCGATACTATAAAAAACAACCTATTAAAATGCTGAAGGAAAATAGACACAGGTACAGAGAGTTGGCGTGTATACGTAGTGTAAGAAATATCAAGCAAGTTCAACTTTCAAGCTTTTAAATAAAGCCTTTTTGTATCATTTTGTACATGGAAAGTCTGTTTTCATGGTGCAGGTAATTCGATCAGCACTATTTCTATATTTACAAAAGCATAAGGCTTTCGTAACTTCATAGTTATCCGTTTATTAAATTAAGAGAGCAAAGAAGTGGCGACCGACGATTTTTCGAATAAAACATCATCTACAATATCATATTGAGTATTTATTTTCGGTGCACGACTCGGTCGACTCAGTGGTTCATTATCCCGGCTAAAAAGCAGTAATAACATTAAAAAAATATACACTGCCATTTAGAAAGCCGTTTTGCCACCATGAAGAGGCCAAATATAATTATGCACATACACTTGATGTTATAATAAATCATTAATGTGTTCTGCCTTCACTGAATAAACTTCTCTAACTGTGCCAAAAAACGAGTGGTGTTGTTGTGGTGTGGGCGATCAATAGGGAGAATTAAGGAAGAATCATGCATTATACAATCAATAAGGTGCCTTGTTCATGTTTAGATCTTAAATCACTTTTCACATTCGCTATTTTGAATGAGTGCTTAAATTTAGATTTGTACCTATATTTTACGTGAAAGAACGTAAATGTTATTTGATAAAATACACACTGAATTGAATTTAAAATACTGGTAACTGTGTTGGTAATATTTATACTAATACATTAATCATTAATGAAGGTAGTTTCGTGCATTATACAGTCAATAAGTCTTCATGTTCCTGCTTTGATCTTAGACCACTTTTCAAACTCGCTACTTTTGAACGAGACTATTTTTCATATGCGTAGCTTAGTTGCTTACATTTAGATTTTTACATATCTTTGACGAAAATGTTATTTGATAAAATAGACATTGATTGAATTTACAGAAAATGGCGTTTTGAGTCCTTTGTTTTTTATCCAATCAGCGCAACGTCCAGAATTTGGACGCCTGACACGGGTGTTTGAAAGGCTTTCTGTCAGGCCTTCCTTTCCTTCTTTCTCCTCCCCCCCCCCCCCCCCCCCTCCTTTCTTTTTCCCCTCTCCCATTCTCCCCCCCCCCCCCCCCCCCGCCCCATAGGCCTGATACTCTGGTTACAATTTTAGTACTCCTTACCGTTTACGCCGTCAATAAAGGAAAGTGTTCCAATATATTTCACGTCCATTTATACAGCCCTTCTCAGCCTAGAGCTAGAAGACCTTCAGTCAAATGATTCACACAAACAGTTGACAACCTTCGTTTCAGTAGACGAGAATTTTATTACGTCTACATGTATCCTGACACGAAGCCCACCACATATTATCCTTCAATACTCGCACTACTTTCCCTAACTTCCCTGTCTGCTATTCTCGCCTAATTTTACGTTCATATTTCCCTATAAAACATTCATCCAATTCGATACTATAAAAAACAACCTATTAAAATGCTGAAGGAAAATAGACACAGGTACAGAGAGTTGGCGTGTATACGTAGTGTAAGAAATATCAAGCAAGTTCAACTTTCAAGCTTTTAAATAAAGCCTTTTTGTATCATTTTGTACATGGAAAGTCTGTTTTCATGGTGCAGGTAATTCGATCAGCACTATTTCTATATTTACAAAAGCATAAGGCTTTCGTAACTTCATAGTTATCCGTTTATTAAATTAAGAGAGCAAAGAAGTGGCGACCGACGATTTTTCGAATAAAACATCATCTACAATATCATATTGAGTATTTATTTTCGGTGCACGACTCGGTCGACTCAGTGGTTCATTATCCCGGCTAAAAAGCAGTAATAACATTAAAAAAATATACACTGCCATTTAGAAAGCCGTTTTGCCACCATGAAGAGGCCAAATATAATTATGCACATACACTTGATGTTATAATAAATCATTAATGTGTTCTGCCTTCACTGAATAAACTTCTCTAACTGTGCCAAAAACGAGTGGTGTTGTTGTGGTGTGGGCGATCAATAGGGAGAATTAAGGAAGAATCATGCATTATACAATCAATAAGGTGCCTTGTTCATGTTTAGATCTTAAATCACTTTTCACATTCGCTATTTTGAATGAGTGCTTAAATTTAGATTTGTACCTATATTTTACGTGAAAGAACGTAAATGTTATTTGATAAAATACACACTGAATTGAATTTAAAATACTGGTAACTGTGTTGGTAATATTTATACTAATACATTAATCATTAATGAAGGTAGTTTCGTGCATTATACAGTCAATAAGTCTTCATGTTCCTGCTTTGATCTTAGACCACTTTTCAAACTCGCTACTTTTGAACGAGACTATTTTTCATATGCGTAGCTTAGTTGCTTACATTTAGATTTTTACATATCTTTGACGAAAATGTTATTTGATAAAATAGACATTGATTGAATTTACAGAAAATGGCGTTTTGAGTCCTTTGTTTTTTATCCAATCAGCGCAACGTCCAGAATTTGGACGCCTGACACGGGTGTTTGAAAGGCTTTCTGTCAGGCCTTCCTTTCCTTCTTTCTCCTCCCCCCCCCCCCCCCCTCCTTTCTTTTTCCCCTCTCCCATTCTCCCCCCCCCCCCCCCCCCCCGCCCCATAGGCCTGATACTCTGGTTACAATTTTAGTACTCCTTACCGTTTACGCCGTCAATAAAGGAAAGTGTTCCAATATATTTCACGTCCATTTATACAGCCCTTCTCAGCCTAGAGCTAGAAGACCTTCAGTCAAATGATTCACACAAACAGTTGACAACCTTCGTTTCAGTAGACGAGAATTTTATTACGTCTACATGTATCCTGACACGAAGCCCACCACATATTATCCTTCAATACTCGCACTACTTTCCCTAACTTCCCTGTCTGCTATTCTCGCCTAATTTTACGTTCATATTTCCCTATAAAACATTCATCCAATTCGATACTATAAAAAACAACCTATTAAAATGCTGAAGGAAAATAGACACAGGTACAGAGAGTTGGCGTGTATACGTAGTGTAAGAAATATCAAGCAAGTTCAACTTTCAAGCTTTTAAATAAAGCCTTTTTGTATCATTTTGTACATGGAAAGTCTGTTTTCATGGTGCAGGTAATTCGATCAGCACTATTTCTATATTTACAAAAGCATAAGGCTTTCGTAACTTCATAGTTATCCGTTTATTAAATTAAGAGAGCAAAGAAGTGGCGACCGACGATTTTTCGAATAAAACATCATCTACAATATCATATTGAGTATTTATTTTCGGTGCACGACTCGGTCGACTCAGTGGTTCATTATCCCGGCTAAAAAGCAGTAATAACATTAAAAAAATATACACTGCCATTTAGAAAGCCGTTTTGCCACCATGAAGAGGCCAAATATAATTATGCACATACACTTGATGTTATAATAAATCATTAATGTGTTCTGCCTTCACTGAATAAACTTCTCTAACTGTGCCAAAAACGAGTGGTGTTGTTGTGGTGTGGGCGATCAATAGGGAGAATTAAGGAAGAATCATGCATTATACAATCAATAAGGTGCCTTGTTCATGTTTAGATCTTAAATCACTTTTCACATTCGCTATTTTGAATGAGTGCTTAAATTTAGATTTGTACCTATATTTTACGTGAAAGAACGTAAATGTTATTTGATAAAATACACACTGAATTGAATTTAAAATACTGGTAACTGTGTTGGTAATATTTATACTAATACATTAATCATTAATGAAGGTAGTTTCGTGCATTATACAGTCAATAAGTCTTCATGTTCCTGCTTTGATCTTAGACCACTTTTCAAACTCGCTACTTTTGAACGAGACTATTTTTCATATGCGTAGCTTAGTTGCTTACATTTAGATTTTTACATATCTTTGACGAAAATGTTATTTGATAAAATAGACATTGATTGAATTTACAGAAAATGGCGTTTTGAGTCCTTTGTTTTTTATCCAATCAGCGCAACGTCCAGAATTTGGACGCCTGACACGGGTGTTTGAAAGGCTTTCTGTCAGGCCTTCCTTTCCTTCTTTCTCCTCCCCCCCCCCCCCCCCCCCCCTCCTTTCTTTTTCCCCTCTCCCATTCTCCCCCCCCCCCCCCCCGCCCCATAGGCCTGATACTCTGGTTACAATTTTAGTACTCCTTACCGTTTACGCCGTCAATAAAGGAAAGTGTTCCAATATATTTCACGTCCATTTATACAGCCCTTCTCAGCCTAGAGCTAGAAGACCTTCAGTCAAATGATTCACACAAACAGTTGACAACCTTCGTTTCAGTAGACGAGAATTTTATTACGTCTACATGTATCCTGACACGAAGCCCACCACATATTATCCTTCAATACTCGCACTACTTTCCCTAACTTCCCTGTCTGCTATTCTCGCCTAATTTTACGTTCATATTTCCCTATAAAACATTCATCCAATTCGATACTATAAAAAACAACCTATTAAAATGCTGAAGGAAAGTAGACACAGGTACAGAGAGTTGGCGTGTATACGTAGTGTAAGAAATATCAAGCAAGTTCAACTTTCAAGCTTTTAAATAAAGCCTTTTTGTATCATTTTGTACATGGAAAGTCTGTTTTCATGGTGCAGGTAATTCGATCAGCACTATTTCTATATTTACAAAAGCATAAGGCTTTCGTAACTTCATAGTTATCCGTTTATTAAATTAAGAGAGCAAAGAAGTGGCGACCGACGATTTTTCGAATAAAACATCATCTACAATATCATATTGAGTATTTATTTTCGGTGCACGACTCGGTCGACTCAGTGGTTCATTATCCCGGCTAAAAAGCAGTAATAACATTAAAAATATATACACTGCCATTTAGAAAGCCGTTTTGCCACCATGAAGAGGCCAAATATAATTATGCACATACACTTGATGTTATAATAAATCATTAATGTGTTCTGCCTTCACTGAATAAACTTCTCTAACTGTGCCAAAAACGAGTGGTGTTGTTGTGGTGTGGGCGATCAATAGGGAGAATTAAGGAAGAATCATGCATTATACAATCAATAAGGTGCCTTGTTCATGTTTAGATCTTAAATCACTTTTCACATTCGCTATTTTGAATGAGTGCTTAAATTTAGATTTGTACCTATATTTTACGTGAAAGAACGTAAATGTTATTTGATAAAATACACACTGAATTGAATTTAAAATACTGGTAACTGTGTTGGTAATATTTATACTAATACATTAATCATTAATGAAGGTAGTTTCGTGCATTATACAGTCAATAAGTCTTCATGTTCCTGCTTTGATCTTAGACCACTTTTCAAACTCGCTACTTTTGAACGAGACTATTTTTCATATGCGTAGCTTAGTTGCTTACATTTAGATTTTTACATATCTTTGACGAAAATGTTATTTGATAAAATAGACATTGATTGAATTTACAGTAAATAAAGCTGCCTAGCAACTACGTAGGAAATACTTATAAAAATACAAGTATTAAAAAGACCTGATTAAGAGCAACCTACGAAATTACATGTAAACACTAATATGACAGACATTTCTCTTTAAATCATAACCAGGTATTAACACTCACACTCAGGTATAAACTAAAATCAGGTATAAACTAAAAGGAACATAAAAATGTAGTAATTTTAGCCAATTGCGTTAAATTATTTATTAACCTAAGTTTACCATTTTCACAACTATGCCCATCAGGAAACACATCGATCGTGCGACGACTAAGAAGGTTAAAATGTCTTACAGTCGCTCGTAAGTCGGTAGAAATATTGACAGATTATACTTAACTGTATTAGCTCTGCCTCCCTGTTACATGTAGCTCAGTGATTAAGCACCGGTTTGTTGTGCGAGCTAGAGGTCGCACGTTCAAATCCCGGCCGGACCAACACTCAGGACCCTAAAATAACTAATTAGAAGGCGCTGCCTTTGTGAAACAATCTCGTTCTTGAACTGCAAATGGTTAGACCTTCACATCGTCTCGGATAAGAACGTAAAATCGTAGGTCCTACGTGGGCGTCAAGTTTCTCAGTCTCGCCAAACTTATAAATTTACCGAAGTTAAATAAGGTTGCTTAATTTACCTTTACTTATATCTAAATTTAGTACTAATTAGATGACGTCAACTAATTTGAAATGTCACCTGCTTAACGGTACTCAGATCCGGACGGGGATGTTGACTCGCGGTTTCACTAAACCTAGTTGAAGTTTGAATCAGCGGTTTTATTTTCAAACTGTAGTTTACATTCAGCTCCCTGATTTTTCTGTGACCGTTGGTCTTGCGGTTACATGTATACTAATTTAGGGTGTCAACTAAATAGTCCACTAATTTTGCTAAATTTATCTAAATGTGGAACAACACCGACATTGGAGTGACTTTTTTTTTAATTAGCGATATTGGAAACAACAATGAACAACTTGTAGTGACAGGCAAAGAACAAAGAAAAAGTAAGAGTTGGGTAGCACACGAACGGGAGTAAAGTAAGACTTAAAGGGATACCCGAGTAAAAAACACATTTGGGCTCAAAAGCATCTTTCAGATGTACTTTGTTCAGAAAATGTATTAAAATTTGATAAAACTTTTTCAGAGTTGAGAACGAGCCCCTCGAAGTTGGCCCCGCGAAGACCTGGGCGCCGCCATTTTGTTGACATTAATTCCTGTGACGTTTTTACGTCACTTCGTCCCACCGGAGTCTTGCGATTAACTTGTAGCGACTTGGTTTCTTTGTATAATTTTCACACGCTCGGAATTAGAGTAGATTTTCATCGATATGGCAGAGCAATTTCGTACAACAACAAAAATATGATGTAGACGATATTGTGAGAGATGTTCAGAAGACTGGGAGGACGAAAAAAATATGTCGGTGGAAGGCGAGAATATCAGACGAACGACAAAAGGCGACTACCGAGCTAGTGCTATACTGGTGTTGTGCTTCGATGTAAAGATTCGCTGTGTGTGTTTTTGTATGGAACTTGTCACCCTTAAACGCAAGACTAATGTAGATTATGACAATATTGATATTGGCATTGCTTTCGAAACTTATGTATTATTGGAGCTATATAATTTGCGAGTTATCCGGTTCGATCTGTACTGACTGCATGGCTTTGTCAGTTTGTGCAACCGAAACACCTGAAAAGTTAAAATCTCTCTGTAAAAACCGATCATAACTAGTCCAACATAGCAGAATATAGGCAATGACACAAGAACGAGACACTCGGAGCAATTTTATTGCAAAAATAAGCATTGGCGCGATCAAGCCCAGCATGTTTCTGGTGGAACTTGGCGCGCACTGTTCACAACACATCAGTTAGGTAAACGAAATCTAAAATTACGTGGCTTGCTACACCCTGATTATCGATCTGGGTCAAATTAAACAAGTTTCGATTACTATGCCGATATCAATATTGTCATAATCTACCTTTAGTCCTGTGTTTAAGGCTGACAAGTTCCATACAAAAACACACAGCGAATCTTTATAGCACTAGCTCGGTAGTCGCCTTTTGTTGTTCGTCTGATATTCTCGCGTTCCACATGCTTTTCTTCGTCCTCCCAGTCTTCTGAACTTATTTGTTCTCTGTTACTGAAGATTATGTAACCTGTCTTTTCTCTGAGTTAAATGAAAAGAAAGCTTCACTAGACATTCCAAATAAATTAATTAAATACGCAAGTAGAATTTTATCAATACCTTTACCTGATTCATAATGAATCAATTTCACAAGGCATTGTCCCTAACATATTGAAAATTTCCAAAATTACTCCAGTGTTTAAAAATGGCATCGCTACTGATCCCGCAAATTATAGACCTATTGCAATCCTATCGCCTTTTAGTAAAATATTAGAACAAAATTGTCTGTGATCAACTGAATGTATTTATTGAGAAACATAATATTCTATTCCAACTTCAATTTGGCTTCAGAAAGAACCACTTGAACTTGCCATCTTAGAAATTACTGATAATCTGAAAACGTCAATAGATAATAATTCAATTACTTGTAGACTTTTTCTGGACTTTTCTAAAGCGTTCGACACGAATAATCATGGAATACTGTTAAAGAAATTATATAAGTATGGAATTCGTGGAGTAGCTAGCGCTCTGGAATGGTTCCAAATTTATCTTGCAAACCGTACACAGTTTGTTAAAATTGGTAATTCAGAATCCACTCCCCTCGATATCGTCTGTGGAATTCGTCAAGGATCTACACTAGGACCATTATTATTCGTACTATACATAAACCACTTACCAAACTCATCCACACAACTTTCTTTTCGTCTATTCGTTGATGATGCAAATATTTTTATACTAGTAAAGATCCCAAAGAAATTGAAAGAGTCATGAGTCATGAATAATGAACTCCAAAATGTTATTAATTACTGTAATGCAAACAAACTTTCTATCAATATGAAAAAGACAAATTTTATGTTGATTCGCTCTTCAAGGAAGCAACCTATACCAAACATGAACATCTTAAACATTGAACAGAGAAACTGTATCAAATACCTAGGAATATATATTGATGAGCACTTAAATTGGAAAAGCCAAATAACTCATATAAATAATAAAATAGCTAAGAACTTAGGTATCTTTTATAAACTACGTAACCATCTAAATATTCAAATTTTAAAACAAATCTACTATACTCTTGTCTTTCCGTACTTAAACTATGGATCAATAACTTGAAGCTGGGGAAATTCTTATCCAATTAAACCATAGTTAATAGAGTGGAATGGTTAGGAAACTCAGGGACCTTCTTTGTTATAGGTCTTTGTTAGCTTTTTTCGACCACTACCGTGCACAAAACACAATAGAAATTCCAACATGTTAGTCAATCAGCCAATAGAAACGTGTGAGTTCAGTCGTTCAGGGAACGCTAATGAACTATGATCGTGCACAATCTTTTGTCTTACCCCCTTCCAACCTAAATCGCAGCGCCTTTGTTAGCCCTTTTGAAGTTTGCCGGGTTTCCTAACCATTCCACTCTGTTAACTATGGTTAAACACTAAACAAAACAAATGTATTCGCAGTATCTTCTTCGCCAATAATGAGATGTATATTTCATTGATGGCTTTTCTATTCACAATTTGATTTGGAAAATAGAAGAGAGAAGTAGAATATCAGACATATTCACTCAAGTAAACCGTTTTTTTTTAATTATGACAAAAAAAATGGGCGGACAGACAGACCAATACAGCTGTGGATTACCCCTCACCCTTAGCTCTATTTGTGACTGGGGCATGCATTCCCTACTAACTTTCAAAATGGTGGACAAGGAAGAAAGAACACAAAGCGTGAAAGAGTCGGAAAAGTGAAGAACACCTATGATATTGGGCCTTTACCTGGCTTAACCGATGAAGATACCAATGCTCTATATTGAGACTTTTCAATCCTCGTGGTAACAGCGAATTTATCACTGGTGTGGTCAAGAATACGGGAGAAATGCAGCTCATTTCTTGAAGGGCGGATACCGATGCTCGGAATGTGGAAACATGTACTCAAACCTACACCACAAACTTTAAGCCGAGGCATACTTTGCATATTTTCGCTAATTTATTGGAAGATGTAAAGTGTCAAAAAGGCAAAATTAAAGCATCTGGTCACCACGAATACGATTGATGTTGAGTTCTCTTATAATTCGAAGTGTTGGTTATGTCCAAAAAGTTGACCACAGATGCTCGGAACTTAGATACAGGATACAAGGTACAAAAATTAAACATTTTATTACTTTTCCAGTTAAATTCAAGCCCCGACGCCATTTTGAAATGCTCAATTAAGTATGTAGTGCGCATGCTTGGACGCCATACTGTTGTTCATTTCTGATAATGCACAATGCATGAATTCAGACGTTCCGCACGTAGGAATAAATCATCGTATCTACAAAATTAATAGGCTATCAAGCAGTACCCTAACTCTGTTTATATCTAACCTGCAGGTTACTTTTAGTCCTGGATTCGTCTTGCTTTTAGTGCTACTGCGGTCAAATTACACTTTTCCTGTTTTCTTCAGTTTTGTAATTATAAAGAAAAAGCACTAAATAATTACGATTTAAAATCATAAGTCAAAATTACTATTAGATTTTTTTAGCCATAAGAATTCTCTCCGCCATTACTCGGTTTAGAATTGAATGACGTCATCTAAGCAACCCAACGAAATAGACGTCTAGAGAGCCTGTACTCAAAGTTTGAACCTAGCTTATAAAATTCCTTTTAGTCCCTGGGTCGCGTACATGTTGTATAGCTGTTTTTTACATGACGTCACGAAAATAATTGCTCGTTTGTAATTCGAGAAATGGCAGTCAATCTGTCCTCGAACGTATGGCTAAAATTACTAGAAGTAATCATAGATTATTAAAGTGCGTTCGATATGTTTTTTGTAAGAGAAAGGACTGGGCTTTCTGTGATAACACAAAAGACTGAAAGATTGCTGCAATGATGTGGGTGTAAATTGTAAATAATCCTGATCAAAATGCTTGTTTTTAACTAATGTGAAAATTTTGAATGTCTTGACTTATAAATTAATATACAAAGGGATGCATATGGGTAACATTCAATCATTGGATGCATGTGATGCTTATAGACGTGGTTTATATGGTTTATATGGTTATCATTCATTTGAGCATTTGTAGCACATTTTGCTGTGTGGTATACAGTGTAAAGCAATAATTGGAGTTAGTGTAGAACACAATCAACCCTATAGCTAGCTACGGCTATTCAGATGTGTATAAACTGCATCCCAGTTCATAGTATTCACAATATTAAGTAAACTCCAGTGTAGAACATAAAAGGATATATACGTTTTTGTATAAAGTACACCCCAGTTCCTTCAGAGCATTGAAATTATTTTTCAAGTGAGAACATGGTGGTTGGCTGCAGAATATTGAGTGGTGTTGTTAGTTGCAGAATAATTTATGATCAATGTTGGTAGCTGGGTCCTGGCCTCTTATGGTTGTTTCAGGTCCCGTTAGAAATTCAGTGTAGATTAATTGATTAGGGAATTGAACACAGCAATAATGAACTCAGTACTTTGATCATGAATTTCCCTCAGCTTGTACTGTGTTGATATTTAAGTTCCTTGGAATATCAAAGTGTCATTATAGATTAACTCTTTGCCTGAATATAGTGTTAATTTGTATAACCAAGATGCATACAAGCATGTGTCACTGATGTGTAGTGTCACAACTCACACAAGATACGAGTGTTTAGAAACGCAGGCCAGGTACTGTTTGTAGCTTTGGTATCTCGAAGCTTTCTGAGTTAAGTTTATGTTATCGTGGGAATTGTTTTGCCAATGCCGAAAGGAATGATTACAAAGAATGTGAAAAATGTCCCTCGTTGCAAGCTGAACCTTCTTCAACTTGCTGGTTTTTTTATCATCTTCAGTGGACTGACCTGACTACAAATATGACGGTGACGATCTTTGTTTCCTCCTGTTGTTCGCCGGTTTCCAGAACTGTGATAATATCTTGGGAAACAACTGGAATAAAATTTCCGCCGCGGCAACACACTCCGAGGACGTTCAGTCAGTCTTTCGAGAAACAAGCCTTAGAGGCAAAGTTTTTGTGCAGGCTTAAGACTAATATTTGAAGAACTGTAAAGCGGCTGCCAGCGGTTTTATGAAATCCGTTTAATTCGATCGTCATTAAAAGAGAGATTTCAGTACCAAATCATTGCTCGTAACTGCAATGTTTACGGCCATGAAGCTCGCGCGGAGATTAACAACAACAACAACATTTATTTCACTCTAGATGTAGGAGTTACATGTGGTAAAATGATAATATAAATTTAACAATGAAAAAAGAGAGTGAACTGGACCTGGGAATTTCGGCACGAACTAACTGGCCAGCATCAGAAGTTTCAGATAGGTAGTAAGAGTTACGGTGTGTGTAATAATGTGCAGACCATGGTGTCACTCTCTTTACTCCTTCTTCAACGGATGAACCAAAAATCTGTGCATATTCGTAGAGAGTAAATGTTTCCTTCTTAAAGTGAGTAACTGCATGCTGGTTCTCGACATTCATTGTCAGCAGTGATTCCAAGTTTAAGTTCAATTTGAATCCAGGAAATGAAGAAAGATCTTTCATGTTGTTCTCTAGCTTTCGAAGCGATTGTGCCATTAGCTCCAACGACTTCAAGCATTTGTTTGACACGGTACCTTCTGGACCATCTGTGGTTTCTCTCCTTAAGGACTGCAGTTGTCTTGCCTTCTGTGAGCACGACTTCACATACTCCAGGACTTCATCAACCATCCCAATTGCTTCTCCAACTGACTTTTGGGGCTTTCTTTCTGTGCTCCTTTTGGAATGGATGTTAAAAGCCGTGACCAGGACTTGTAACTTCCCAAGGAACTCTGCAATTCCTGCCAATGGTCTATTGACTAGCTTGATGGCACCACAACCAGAGTCTGCAACATAAATATTACGGTCAAACTCCACGCAAATTCCAATTGGTTGGCAAAGTTTGGAGTGTGTTTGCGAACCATCGCTATCACCTTTACCGTTCCCTGCAATCACATCAACTGCTCCAGATTGAAAGATCTTAACGGAGTGATCCTCACAGAACAGAATGTCTTTTCCAATCCACGTAACATTAACTGCTTGCGATGATATGGCTTGGCCATTCAAATCTCTTACAATTCTTGTTACACCCTGTGTTGGATCAAAGATATGAAGAACACCATCGGCACAAACAGCAAGTTCATCCCCTGACAATGCCAAAGAACTGACACTTGTCCAACCGTCAGCATAACTGCACATGTCATTTACTGTTCCAAGAATACCAACTCCATCAAAATCAGTTGTGATCGAGTAAACTTTCTTCGTAGAGTTTGACGCACCAATTAACATGTCACCATTTCCAAGACAAACAGAGGAAAACTTAATATTGCTATCAAGAGTTACAACGCCAAGCGATCCTTGCGTTTTGTGGGACGTTTTCTTGATTTCCAGGTAATTCTTGATCTTTTCCTGAAGTGATTTAAGCCTATGTTGCTGGGCATCACATTGGACATCAATGTGTTGTTGGATGAATGACGCAGCAGCAGCTTTCGTCCTGAATTGTGATGGTTTCGCCTTTGTTCTTCCTAAAGGTAAAATATTTGATTTCTGCATTGACCGAATGTTGTGAAACGTTGCAGCACGAATTTCTAAACCGGGAAAAAAGTCATGATTTCCGACACGTGCAGAGCTACTATCGCATGTCATTAATTTTATTGTTTTAAACAAACCGCTGATCACGGACATGACATGACCGCAGCGTAAAGCCTGGTAACGAGAACTTGCAATAGGAGGCCAAAACGTGGAAAAATACTGACTTCTTTGTGTCATCAAAGTGGGCTAATTCGAGTATTTGTGTGAAATTATAGAGTCAGAGACTAGCAAGTCTCACAAAGAAGAGAAATCCCATTCCCATTTTCCAAAGTGTTTGTCCCATTCCCAGTGGTAAAATCCCAGTCCCGGTGCACGAATCCCATTTTCCCAGCCCAAAAAGAGGAAAATCCCAGCTCCCATTTTACCCTTCAGGACTCTCTTATAATAGACATCGTACATAAACAAGCTCGCATGCAATTTATATAAATCATTAGTAGTCAGTAATTCTAGTTTGAAGAATAAAGGAGGTGTATGGGCATTCCACTTTTCATTTGACATTACTCTAATTGCTCCTTTTTGAAGAGTGCACAAAGGCTTCCTCAAAGTGGGATAAGAATTTCCCCAGAGTTAAATACCATAATTCATATGTGGGTAAAATATGGAATATTTGTTTTAAAACTATTGGGGGTGCATGATGTTTGGCTTTGTATAAAATACCTAATGATTTTGCAAGTTTTAGCTTAATAGAGGCTATTTGTTCATTCCAGGTTAAGTGTTTGTCGAGTAGAATTCCCAAGTATTTAGTGTGATTTCTTTCCTCAATTAATTCATTATTATTTTTTATGAGTGGAGGAATTTTTTTTTGTTTAGGATGAAAAGTAACGAAATTGGATTTAGATACATTCAAGGATAATTTGTTACATAGAAGCCATTCATCAATTGAGCTTAGATCACTGTTTACTGATGTTTCGATGTCATTTATATTGTCACTATCGTAAAATAAACTAGTATCATCAGCAAAGAGAAAAAAATTAAGAGATCTGATAGAGTTAGGGATATCATTTATGTAAAGAAGAAACAGTAAAGGGCCAAGGACTGATCAATGGTACACCACATTCAATATTTAGTGTTTCGGAAAGGGTGCCATTAATAGATACAAGTTGCTTTCTGTTATTTAGATATGATTTGAACCAATTTAGAGGAGTACCTCTGATGCCGTAGTGTTCTAATTTATCGGATGAGAGTTTAATTAGACTTATTGGAAAATTATAAATACCAGGGCTTTTATTTGGATTTAAATTACAAATGAGGTCATTGATTTCAAATGAAGTTACAGGGTTTACAAAAAACAATCATTTATGCAAGTTCTCAGAAAATCTTTATGGGACTTTTTGGCTGGTTTCATTATACCAAATTTGATGCTAGTTTATTAAAATATAGGTTAAATTTATTTGCAGTTTGGCTAGGATCTTTACTTAGGTTATTTCCCTCTTGAAGAAGATTTTTTTTAGAATTGGCTGTGGAAATATTTACAAGTTTTTGGATACCTTGCCATGTTTTCTTCATATTATTTTTAAATTTGTCAAAGTAACCAAGATAATATCTCTTTTTTTGAGGATCTTATTAGGTGATTTATTTTATCTCTGTATAATTTATAGTGAAAATATAATTTATTTTCTTTAGTTTTCATATATTTACCATATAACCGGTTTTTAATATTAATTGATTTTTTAATTGCTTTGGTAATCCAAGGTTTAGCAGATTGTTTTAATTGTCTTTTTGATAGTTTCTTTAAAGGGGAACTCAACCCTAAAATCAACCCAATGTCTATATAAACATGTATTCGAAATAAATAGGTTCTGCTATTTAATTTTTCTGTGTTGCGCGTCTAGCAAGAGAAAATCCGAAAACCTTCCTCACAGCCTCCGGTATGTACAGACGGCTCAAGTCTTGTAATTTGTGACGTAGTATACGGGGAATAAATTAGTTTTGCCATGCCGTCCCCTACATTGAATAGCAGGCCTAATGGCTTCTAATTGCGGACCATTGTGCTTTCTTTGTGCTAGAGGTGTGATCGTTCTTCCTTGGTATGTGTGACGTACGTTATGGGGAAATTTGCACTGAATTGAGCCGCCACACAATATAGATTTTTCAGCGGAAAATCGAACTTGGAGACTAATTTTCTCCTCATAGACGCGCAACACAGAAAAATAAAATATCAGAACTTATTTATTTAGAATACATCTTTGTAAAGACGTTGGGTTGATTTTAGGGTTTAGTTCTCCTTTAATGGAGCATGTTTGTTTATAATATTGAGAAGGTTATCATGGAAAAAATTGTATTTCAAGTCAGTTGTGGGTAAAAATGAAATGTTTGCCTCCAAGTTAAGATGTTGTATGTCTAATAAGAAGAGCTCCTTGTTGAAGTTTGTATAGTCCCTTTTGTAGCAATTTTCTGAGGAGGCACAATTCACATTTGTATCAGTTAATATAATAAAGTTTGGTAAATGATCAGTGATGTGTGGTATAAGATTTCCAGATACTAGATTTGATTTAAGTGAGTTTATCCAGATGTGGTCAATAAGTGAAGGAGTTGAGTATAAGGCAAATCTAGTAGGTTGAGGTATTTGGGAGAACATAAAGTATGATAATAATAAATGTAAGTAGTCACTAATGTAATATTTACTGTCTGTTTTTAGTAAGTCAAGATTAACGTCTCCACATAAAATTATTGTTTTGTTTTCCTTAGATAAGGTATGTAGTGTTTTTTAGAGATAGTCTAGAACTAATTTGGGATTTTTGGGATTTGGATGGAGGTATATAACACCTGTTATAAAGTTGGATTGATTATTATTTAATATTTCCAGCCATAGAGCCTGGAATTCACATACACTTGAAAAAAATGACTGTGATAAATCATCTCGTTTAGTGTAGTGTAAATCATTAGAAATATAAAAACCACATCCACTGTTGGAAGTAGAGCCTGGCTGGGGTTCAAAATCATGATAATTTAGTAATTTTGGTATTCGATATGATTTTTTCTGTTTCTCCTTGGAAAGCCATAGTTTAAAGTCAAGACTTTTTAATAATTTTCTAAGTCAAAAATTTGATTTAGACTTCGAATATTGGTGTGAAGTAAGGAAAGTTACTATTATATTTTCCTGTGTTTTGAAGACTAAGTTTATGGAAGTCATGAAGGTTGTAATAATTAAAGTTGGGCTCGACAGGAACTTCTGCATCTGGATCGCATTCTAGTTCTCGGTTTGTGGAATTATAATTAATTGAGGTTAGATTTAATTTAGGAAGATGGATGGGATCAGTATTATCAAAGTTATGGAATTTTAAACATGAGCAGTTTAGATTACTATTAAATATCAAGTCTGAAAAATCATGAACTTTTGTAAATGGCAATGAGGACATTATACATTGATGACAATTCCAATAAGAAATACAATTTTTGAATTTTTGAATTTCAGCTGTTGATAAGAGTGAGCATTTTAAATGGATTTGAGTGTGACAGACATCACATACGATATTATTTTGGTTTGGTTTGACTTTCTTTCTACAAGAGGTTCATTTTGTTTTAAGATGATATGATTTAGGGAATTTATTATTAAGTTGAAGTAACTGACTATTGTCTTGTGGTATTACTTTCAAGGTTTGCTTGGACTGATTTATATTTGTTTTTTTGTTCGAGTACCAGGATATCAATTGTGATTTATTTAGTGAAGAAAATGGGAATATGGTTTTTAAACATTTAAGGCAAAACCATGGATCTGGGCACAGGGAAAGGTAACTAAGTTGTTTTTTGGACATTTTTAGGCATTTCCTATGTAACCATGTATTGCAAATATCACAAAAAATGGAATCTTGATTATCATGTAAAATCATATTACAAATATGGCAGGTTAAAATTTCACTGTGGGGTAGAGATAGGCTAGCTTGTCATAATAATCAGGATGTATTATTGTAAATAATAATTGAATAAAATATATTATACCTTATTGGTACTAATTTTCGCGTCGCTTTAATTTCGCGATTTTCGCGATTTAAAAAAAATCGCGAACTTAAAGCGACGCGAAAAAAAATTCCCGCGAAGTTTAATGTCGCGAAATTTAATACCCTCATATATTTCTTGTTTTCTCAATTTATTGAAGAAACACATGTCTACGTATTGTGTATAATGTGTAAAAGCTCTATGGCATACCTACAGATGATTAACAACAGTTTAACAATCAAATTTCACTATCTGTGTTGCTTTGAACCTCTTCATCTGTATCGCTATCGTCATCTTCAAGTTCTTTTAGCACCTCTTTTGTACAGTCATTGAAATGGCCATCTAACCCGGGTTCTTTGTAATTTGAAACGACAATCTGTTTATACTTTTCAAGTATTGCCTTGTTCCTTTCGGTAAGATCCATCTCAGCTGTAACTTGTACAGGAATTTCCAATCCTCCTTGCACTATGGGAGATCTTCTGTGGTTCTTGTCGATGACTTTAGCACAAACAACCCCTCCTCTGAGTAGGAAAAAGCGTGTTGCTCTGGAAATTTCTCTGGGCAAGTGACCAACTGTAGAGTCGGCAAGACGGCCTCGAAGGCGCTTGGTCGCGGCAATAGCATAGCGATCGTAACAGTTATTTCTCTCGTAGCAGCATTTCAATTGCTCTCCAACAATCGGACTCCAAACCTCTTTATAAACGTGAAACCCGCGGAGACCGCACTTAAACGAATACGTGATAGACCCACTGTGATCTCTGCTCGCCATTTCAATCTGGTGTGTTTGCTGTTCCACTCAATGTTGGTGTTCTGTTGCAGTTCATTGTATTGTGACAGCTAAAGGTAACACGTGGTATCTGTAAACTGAGATTGGAAACCAACAACAATACACAATAGTCTTCCTGTTCCCTTTATTGGCGTTACAGCGCTGCGAAGACGCGCCACATTCTGCTTTAAGTTTCTTTGGTAAAATGTTCTTGTTTCGTTGCGGTTTCACGGTTCATAAGAAAAACGTAACGGAACGTCCAAACAATTCTGATGCCTCTGAAGATATGGGAATTGTCGAAATTCAGCCTGCTCCGGCCTACTTTCCAAGCCAAGAAAGCACTTCCTTGGGCAATGTCGAATATCATGCAGTGGAATCGTCCGTTGCGAGCTTGGTGAATCCTCACTCGACTGAAGGTTCCTCGGCTACTTCAGCAGCAAGAAAACGTGGAAAATACCAACACTATTCGGCTGAAACACGCGCCAAGATTGGGAAATATGCCAGTGAGAATGGTAATTCGAAAGCCATCAATCATTTCAAGGAGGAACTCCCAACATTAAAGGAAAGCACTGTAAGAACTTTCAAGCAGGCTTATGAGAAGAGACTACGCGAGAAGAAGAAAAAAGGTAACACAGACGCGACTGTCACTGCTATCCCGAGTGACACCCGTGGGCGGCCACCAATACTCCGTGACCTGGACAGTAAATTAATCTCTCTTCTTAAGAGCATTAGAAGCAGAGGTGGAGTAGTTAATTTCTGTGTCGTGAAGGCAACAGCGCTGGCGCTTGTTGATTGTAATAATACGCCATATTTAAGAGAATTTGAGCCTACAGTGACTTGGGTGAAGTCCATTTATAGGCGCTGCAATTTTACTCGCCGAGCTGGAACAACCACTCGTCCTCCAGTTCCCAGAGGAATGTTTGAAGAATGTAAACTTACATTTCTCACTGACATTAACAAGATGATTACAGAGAACAAGATTCCTCCTGAGTTGGTGTTAAATACGGATCAAACTCCTTGCTCGTACGTTTCCGTCGGGAGAATGACGATGGCTGCAAGAAACGCATCGTCAGTTCCAATTAAAGGTCTGACTGATAAGAGAAACATCACTCTCACCTTTGGTATCACTTTATCAGGAGAATTCTTACCCATGCAAGTCATATACCAAGGGAAAACAACAGCCAGCCAACCAAGAGGTTTTAAATTCCCCAGAGGATTCGCGATTTCCCAGAATCCGAAACATTACTCTAATGAAGATGAAACTCTAACCTTGATAGATAAAGTAATTGCCCCCTATGTCGAGAGGAAAAGAAAGGAGCTCAAACTGGCGCCAACTCAAAAAGCTCTGCTGATCTGGGATGTGTTTAGAGCCCAAAAAACCGCAAAGGTTTTGAAGAAATTGGCATCGCTAAATATTGCGATTGTGTCGGTGCCCGCCAACATGACCCACTTCTTTCAGCCTCTGGACCTCACCGTCAATGGGGAGGCCAAGAGATTTATGAAGGACAAGTTTACGACATGGTACTCGGACGAAGTAAAGCAGCAGATAGAATCGGGAGGCGACAGCACTGATATTAATGTGGATCTGCGACTAACAGTCCTAAAACCACTTCATGCCGTCTGGTTGGTGGACCTTTACAACCACCTGACTAGTCCTGTATGTGTGCGACACATCGCGAAAGGATGGGAGAAAGCTGGGATCTCTGGCCTCTTAGATGGACAAACGGATCTCCCTCCAGAAGACCCGTTCACTGACATCGAGCTCGCCCTAGAAATTGATTAGAGGCCCAAAACTTTATGCCAATGGTACACATAGCTCTAGTCTAATTCACGACTACAATGTAAATATGTATTATACAATTGCAAAGAACGTTAAGCATAAGGATAATGTCTTTGAATTTGCCTATGGTACAGATGCGGTTTCTATAGTTTGGTTTTGTTATGAGTTGATGATTTTCAGCAATAAGAAGTGTAAAATAATAATAAAATTCTCGAAATAAAATGTGTGTTTTTTTCATTTTCGCGAAAATTAATTCCCTAAGAAAATAATTTTGCACCCAAATCGCGAAAATAAAGACCCGCGAAATATGCCGACCTTTTTTTCGCGAAATTAAGTGCCCGCGAAAATTAGTACCAATAAGGTAGTAGGGAGAAAGTTTCAGAGAGAAATTTAGGATTATGCATATCTTTCCAAGGATAATATATCTAGTGTATATCAAAGTTATTGTAATCTTAGCTTTGCTAGGTCCTCCAGGTTTTGAACACTCAATCTTGGGGAAGCTGGTACTCGACGCATGAAGGTACGACCATTTTGTGTCCACAAGAACTTGTAGTTTAACTCTCTCTTGACTTGAAGGCAAGCTTTAAACAGCTCTTTATTCTTTTTTGACAAACTTTCATTGATAAAGAGTTTTGAGGCTGCTCTTTCCGGGACCAAGGCCAAGTTGTGGGTGATTTTGCCCCTGAGAGTAAGGCGTTTACTAAAGATCATGTCCCTTGTTTTACGACTTGTGAATTTCACGATTATGTTTGCAGTTTCGCTTTACGACAATCGATGTGCCACTTCAATATCACTATTTCCTATGTTGATATCCAGTCCCTTACATAAGTCAAGGATTATGTCTTCGACAGATTCATCTGCAGTGCGTGGTATACCAGAAACTTCTAACATTGTACGTTGACCATATTGCTCAAGGTCGTTGATATCAGAAGCATTTCTTTGAGCCGATTTGATGGTGGAGTCGATTTCATGTTTTAGCTGATCCATTTCTTTTGTCATTTGGACGTTCTCCTTCATGAGGTTATCGACAATTTTCTTGAAGTTATCGAATTGCCTCCAATGAATGACTGGCTCTTATCGATATCGGCTACTTTCTTACTAAGTGAAGTTATCTGCTCTGTTACTTCCGATATCTTGCCAGTAATCTTTGCTTCTAAAAATTCGAGCTTGACTTGGACTTTTTGATTCATTTCCTTTATGATCATTTCGATGTTAATTAAACGTTTTGAGTCCTTTGTTTTTTATCCAATCAGCGCAACGTCCAGAATCTGGACGTTTGATACGGGTGTTTGAAATGCTTTGTGTCAGGCCTTCCTTTCCTTCTTTCCCCTCCCCCCCCCCCCCCCCCCCCCCCTCCTTTCTTTTTCCCGTCTCCCATTCTCCCTTCCCCACCTCCCGCCCCCATAGGCCTGATTTTAGTACTCCTTACGTTTACGCCGTCAAAAAAGGAAAGTGTTCCCATATATCTCCGTCCATTTATACAGCCCTAGCCTTCTCAGCCTAGAGCTAGAAGGCCTTCAGTCAAATGATTCACACAAACAATTGACAACCTTCGTTTACATGTTCCAGACATGTAATCTGGAGGTCGTTGGGTTCGAGTCCCACTTGGGTCAGAGATTTTTTCTCTTTCCCTCGTAGGGTGTGCACACTTAGCACTACAGCTTACCACGTGACTTTACATCACATCCATCCTTTACACTTACTAGTGCTACGCGGCAAACATGATTTCCTATCATAACTACATATACATATATAATCGCCGTGACCCCATAAAACGCACCAATACCCACGATTGCTCTCATCTGACTTGATAGCTCAGTTGGTAGAGCGCCAGACATGTAACCTGGAGGTCGTTGGGTTCGAGTCCCACTTGGGTCAGAGATTTTTTCTCTTTCCCTCGTAGGGTGTGCACACTTAGCACTACAGCTTACCACGTGACTTTACATCACATCCATTCTTCGTTTCAGTAGACGAGAATTTTATTACGTCTACATGTATCTACACGAAGCCCACCACATATTATCCTTCAACACTCGCACTACTTTCCCTAACTTCCGGCCTGTCTGCTATTCTCGCCTAATTTTACCATCATATTTCCCTATAAAACATGTCATCCAATTCGATACTATAAAAACCAACCTATTAAAATGCTGAAGGAAAATACACACAGGTACAGAGAGTTGGCGTGTATACGTAGTGTAAGAAATATCAAGCAAGTTCAACTTTCAAGCTTTTAAATAAAGCCTTTTTGTATCATTTTGTACATGGAAAGTCTGTTTTCATGGTGCAGGTAATTCGATCAGCACTATTTCTGTATTTACAAAAGCATATAAGGCTTTCGTAACTTCGTTGTATTATCCGTTTATTAAATTAAGAGAGCAGAGAAGCGGCGACCGACGAATTTTCGAATAAAACTATCGTCTACAACTCATATTGAGTATTTATTTTCGGTGCACGACTCGGTCGATTCAGTGGTTCATTATCCAGGTTAAAAAGCAGTAATAACATTACATACACGAAGAGGCCAAAGATAATTATGCACATACACTTGATGTTATAATAAATCATTAATGTATTCTGCCTTCACTGAATAAACTTCTCTCCTGTGCCAAAAACGAGTGGTGTTGTTTTTGGTGAGGGCGACCAGTAGGGGGAATTAAGGAAGAATCATGCATTATACAGTCAATAAGTCGCCATGTTCATGCTTCGATCTTAAAATCACTTTTCATACTCGCTATTTTGAATGAGTATATTTTTCGTAAGCATAGCTTAGTTGCTTAAATTTAGATTTTTACATATCTTTTACGTGAAAGAACGCAAATGTTATTTGATAAAATACACACTGAATTGAATTTACAATACTGGTAACTGTGTTGGTAATATTTATACTAATACATTAATCATTAGTAAAGGTAGTTTCGTGCATTATACAGTCAATAAGTGGCGATGTTCCAGCTTTGATCTTAGATCACTTTTCAAACTCGCTACTTTTGAACGAGACTATTTTTCATATGCGTAGCTTAGATTTTTACATATCTTTGACGAAAATGTTATTTGATAAAAACACACCTGGCAACTACGTAGGAAATACCTATAATAATACAAGTATTAAAAAGACCTGATTAAGAGCAACCTACGAAATTACATATAAACACTAATATGACATACATTTCTCTTTAAATCATAACCAGGTATAAACACTCACACTCAGGTATAAACTAAAAGGAACATAAAATGTAGTAATTTTAGCCAATTGCGTTAAATTATTTATTAACCTAAGTTTACCATTTTCACAACCATGCCCATCACAAAACACTTCGATCGCGCGACAACTAAGAAGGTTAAAATGTCTTACAGTCGCTCGTAAGTCGGTAGAAATATTGACAGATTATACTTAACTGTATTAGCTCTGCCTCCCTGTTACATGTAGCTCAGTGATTAAGCACCGGTTTGTTGTGCGAGAGGTCGCAGGTTCAAATCCCGGCCGGACCAACACTCAGTACCCTAAAATAACTAATTAGAAGGCGCTGCCTTTGTGAAACAATCTCGTTCTTGAATGGTTAGACCTTCACATCGTCTCGGATAAGAACGTAAAATCGTAGGTCCCACGTGGGCGTCAAGTTTCTCAGTCTCGCCAAACTTATAAAGTTACCGACGTTAAATTTACCTTTACCTTTATCTAAATTTAGTACTAATTAGATGACGTCACCTAACTTGAAATGTCACCTGCTAACAGAACTCAGATCCGGACGGGGATGTTGACTCGCGGTTTCACTAAACCTAGTATAAGTTTGGATGAATCAGCGGTTTTATTTTCAAACTGTAGTTTACATTCAGCTCCCTGATTTTTCTTGTTTTTGCCAGGTTAGCCTCGCAGTGAGGGATAGTCAAAACGAGGCTAACCTTACAAAAAACAAAGGATTGCCTCGGTTTTTTAAATCCATGATTGGGGGGGGGGGGGTACTCCCTTCTATGGGCGTATAGCCGGTATGTGCCGCGGGATAGGGTATCGGTTTTTGAGATGCCGTGGTCTGGGATAGGGTATCCTTTTTACGATTTTGGTCTAGGAAAGGGTATGGATTTTGATATACTTGTCGTTGACGCCATGCTCAGCGATCTATCGACCACACTACAGCTTAAAATACGTAACCATATTAAAACAAAACAACGGCTTTCGTAGTGTAATTTTAATTAAAAACTGTTCGATATCTGGACTCTTTCATGTCTAATGTCATGCTGTGTAAACATCTGGTCTGGGATAGGGTATATATTGTTTGCTTCAAGTCTGGGATAGGGTATAGTAAACGGCATTTTTAAGTCTGGGATAGGGTTAAGGTTTTGAGGTCTCGCGGCACACCCCTACCCAAACATCCTGGGTACAGCCCCCTCCCCTCCCCTTCCCGGGAAATAAGTAGTAAGAGAAGAAGTTAACTTAACTGTGCCGGCTACTCCATACATCAACAATGAAACAGAACCAAATTAAATGTATTATGATTACGTGACCTTCAAAGGAGATTAACCAAAACGCTACCAGAGTGAGATTATATGTCATCCTATCAGTGCCTAAACCATCAACAAATTACATCAAAAACAGTTTCTGCGACAGTGGAGCAGCTCTTTGCTGCAGAGAAATTTTCGTTGTGAAACCTCAAATAATTATTTTAGGCAGCATCTAATTAATAATAATAATAACAATATTTCTACAGGAAATAACTCCCTCGCATACTGTGATTTTAAGGAAGTTCCTGCACAACTAAAAGTAGTAATGAAGACTAAAAAGGCTATAAAAGGTTAAAGGAGCTCATTCAACCAAGATGCATTGCGAGTCACTGTTATTGTTTTCATACGGGAAACTACTTGAAATCGGACAGCTGCCAATCAGAAAATGTGATATCGGGCTTTTTATAATGAGTTGAACTGAACGGCCGAGATCGGCGGGGAGATCGGTTGCCTTTATACTTGAAGAAATATAATAGAATGAGCGGAATTACTACGATTCTCCGATAAAAATTCCTCGACGTGATGCTAGCAATCGATCTCATGCTCAATCTAGCGAACCAACTTGTCCAACTTCTGGACCAAGTTCCAGCGATGCAGATCGTGTGGCAAGGAAATTAATCAACTCTACGATAGCGTTATACATTTAGAGTTCTTTCCTTTCTAGGCTTGTGCATGCAAGAACGTGTAGTCGAAAGAAAGGAGCTAGGTTGTTCCTGCCAAAATGCTGGTTTGAAATGTTGAAGTACTAATACTGTTTGCCACATTCTATTTGTGTTCAAGGTCCGTGCGTTCATACCACATTTTGACTCGCGGCCAATGCTATATGCAAATTTGAAATCAAATTTGAGGAATCGAATCCGTATAATGTTATTATTTGTTAGCCTGAATTTCAGCCGGTTTGTGTCATTTTAAAAGCCCCTTGACTTCCGTTAATCGTACATTGGATATGCTGGGTAAAAAAATATCGATCAATCAGTTTTCTGAGCGCCCAGCGGCACTTGATTGAACTTGAAGTTTATTCATCAGCAAAGAAACATTTATAAAATAGGTTTCCACTTTACAGCCGCTCATGCAGATATCAACACAACATTTCACTTTTACTTACTTTAATTGTCTCAGCGTTGTCCATGTACATTGAGCGAAAACCAAGACTATAACTGTATTCTTTCATGTACCGCGCGTGTATCGCGTACTCGAGTCTTCAGTCAAAGCAATTTGCTTTAAATGTTGTAAGTGTCCGATAATGATAAGCAAAAGGCTCAGCTCTTCTGACCTTTATACTCTTGTCATTTAGGTCTGCGGGCCGATCAAGCCAATGTAGAAAGGCCCTGGTTTGGGATAAACTGTAGGAATTACGATCAAACAGTCGGCTAACTTCAGTACAGGCTCTAGTAATAATTTCACTGACCAAAGGCGACTCCAGAGTACGTTCAATACTTTCCCTGGCAGGTGAAAATTCGGAAATATATGACTGAACACAAAAGCTAATAAATAAGGAACATTTTCCCCTATAAGTAATCAACTGGTATGCCCCTGTGAGACCGATGGAATAGGATTTGTTTCAAGAAGCTCTCCAGAGCCATTATCGGGGGCCCCGAAAATGGCGGTTCGAGAAATTTGAGCTCGCAATGCATCTTGGTTGAATGAGCTCCTTTAAGAACTATAGCTAAAATGCTAAGAATACTAATGTTAGACAATATTGCTATTACTTTAAGAATTTTTGAAAAACGATCAAACTCTCAGCGATCTTCGAATTGAAGTCTAATGCGTTCCAGTCTTTGATTGCTTGGAAGACAAAGCGTTGCTTTCACCGATGTGTGCGGGCGCGTGGGAGATGTAAATCTCCACTGCGGCGCGTATTGTAAGTATTCATTATTCTTTTAAAAAAGTTAAAATTAATCAAATCAAACACTTAAAATATATATATACAGCGATGGTTGTGACGGCGACGACTTGATGGTTGTCATTGTAGTTGTTATATAGCTTGTATTCCTCAGGAGTATCTAGGTAGGTCTAAGATTGTTCTGGCAGCATTATTTTGTAACATTTGTAAATGGTCCATGAGAACTTGATTTCATATTTTAGATTGTAAGGCTATAATGTATGTTAGTTAGATTATTTTTCTTTAATTCTCTAGCTATCATGTATAATATATTTATTTTAGTGGTTTTAGTAGTTTTTAGATTATATTATAGATTATAGTCGTGAACATTCAAGGAGAGCATTTTTCATCGAAATAACTAACCACCTTGCATGGATAAATAAAGAGTATCTATCTATCTAATCTATCTATCTACCTATCTATCTATCTATATAATTTAATACAATTTTTATAAGGACCTGTGAGGAGTTGTGTGTTGTCTATCTCTCTATATTCAGTATAATTATTCAAGACAACCACTAGGAATCCTTGAATACTCCTACTGGAAGTTCATGGTTTGGTGACACCACAGTATTTATACTTCTCTCTCTCTCTCTCTCTCTCTCTCTCTCTCTCTATATATATATATATATATATATATATGTGTGTGTATATGTATATATATATAACTATCTATCTAATCTATCTATCTAATCCAGAATTAAAATAAGCAGCCTCAAGAGCTTCATTCTCATTCAAATTAAACTCATACTATGCAGAGTAGCCTTAATGCTTCCAATGATTGTTGTATTATTAGTGCTTTAGCTTTTACTGTTATTAATTATCCTTTATGTTGAGGCCACGTGTATATTATCTGTATGATATTAAGTGTTACCCTCGATAAATAAAGCAATATTATTATTATTATTATTATTATTATCCAGACCAAAAAATATGTTACATTAATCAAGGTTTGAAGACCGTGACTTTTCCTTATGTTACGGTACACAAATATGGCGGCGTTCCTCAGAGTGATCAACCCTAGGTCCACTATTATTTCTTTTGTATATTAATTATATTACTTAACTGTTCATGTAAAAAAATGTAAAGTTTCTTTCAGAATTTTTGCAGACGACACTACCATGTTTTATTTTTGTAACAACCCAAAAGAATTTGAGGCAGTCACAAATGATGAAATTAAAATTATGCTACTAACAAACTAACTGTTAATTAAAAAAAACATTACATGCTACTTTCATCAACTAGGAAAAGATTAACTATTAGTTTACCAGACACTGAACAGAAGGACTACGTTCCATATTTAGGAATTTATAAGATATCTAAAAACCTGGGAATTATTAATAAACATATATATTTTCTTGACTTTCAAATGCTGAGACAACTTTATTACACATTGGTATACCCTTATCTACAATAAGGAATCGTGAGCTGGGGAAATACTTTCAAAACTAAATTGACTAAACTTAAAACTAAACAGATCAGAACAAATGTTTTCGTGGCGTTTTCTTTGCCCATAGCAGAGAGAGTGCTACTTCTTACTTTAATCGTCTAGAAATATTAACATTGTCTTGACAGAAGCCCATTACCAGGAGCGCCCATATATACTATACCCTTGAGTCAGCGTATGACCGGTTTGAGCTATTTTTAGAACATGTTCATTTCCCGGGTAACTGCCTTCTGACTCTGCTGCGATCCTGCATATGCTTGCCATAATTATCGAGATTAAGAATGATCTATTGTTCTTTGAGGTGATTTTACTAACGCTGCATTGTCCTGACTATGGTTTGATTGGATTCCCAAAGTGTGGGCACGTGAACTCCCGTGAGATCTGTTCTAAATATAGCTCAATCTGGTCATACGCTGACTCACAGACCTAGTATGGGAGATGGACGCTCTTGGTAATGGGCTCCTGCACTTGACAATATATTCAATAAATTACTACTATTAGTTCAAACACACCAAATGTCTTCTCCAGATATGTCTTACGTATACCTGTATCTGAAATACGTAGAAAGTGTACTTCGTTTTGCAGCCACAACCGGCTGTAAGACAAACTATCCAAATGGACCACATTATATTTATTTACACATGTGTGTTAATTTACTTCGTGGGTTTTCTCTGCAGATTCCACCGTTCAGCGATTGGTCAATAAGCCGTGAATATTAGAGAGCTTAAGCATCAACGACGGCGACGGCAGCGAGGACGGGACCTAGAAAAATGTTTTCTACCGAAATGTGATGCTTACTATTTCCTTCGTTCGCCTTTAATTACTTTTCACATTCATATCTTCGAAAAATATGACAAGCATAGAGTTCCGTTCACGCCGAAAGAAAAAGTTGGATTCTAAATTATCAAGATCGATGTTGAGCATAAGAACAAGGATATTGAACTAGAAGTTCTGATGAACCATGCGTGTTGATAAAAGCAAACTTCACAGTCGACAACTGAAATACAAACACAACAGTGAATACAATTACAAATAGAAATACACCTTGCCAGTTTTGAAGAAGGTGCTCTCAGACAAGGGAACGGGCCTTTCCTCACCAAAACCGCAACTCATGGTTTGCTTGTACAACAAGGTGTATCCTACTCGGTAAACATGTCTCCAGGGTATAACACTTATGTTATGACGTTCTGTAGTAAACAAAGAGGGCCTACCACAAAGTGATTATGAAAAATTAAATATTCTACTGTTTTTCCGCTTGAATATTTGATTTCTCCCAGTTACAACATTTAGGATACACGGACCCAATCTAAATTAAAATATTTATCACAAAAACAATGGCAAAAACGTATCAAAATGTTTAGCATTTTCATTACAGCTTTAAAGTTTTATTTTGAGAAGGTATCGTTGAAAGACGGGTGCCAGTGGAACAGATTGGGGACTCGCAATAACTTCGCTGCATGAACTAATTAAAAAAGCAACATCTCAGAAAATATACAGTTACAGCATTTAGAATACATGAACCCAATCTAAATTCAAATTTTTGCAGCAACTGCCCAGTTTCCCGTGTTCTGATTGGCTTATATTGGAAATGAGAGGACATACCACGGATTGCGTCATTGCTCACGTGATAGCGCGCGCTTGAATCATTTTCCATCGTTTTCAAGGGTCTAAACTAATTTTAGTTTGTTGTGGTAAAAAAAAATTACGATAGTTTACCGTCGTATGTCCTCTAACTTATTTATCACGTTTTTCGTCATTTCGTTGTCAACATTTGTTGTGGCTAGTCACTCGGTTAGCGCCTCGTGAAATCCACAACAATATTGACCATGCGATGACACAAAACGTGGTAAATGGTAAATAGGAGGACATACCAAGGTAAACTATCATAAATTCGTTAAATTTATCACAAAAACAACGGCAAAGACCTATCAAAACGTTTAGGATTTTCATTACAGCTTTAACTTTATATTTTGAGGTGTTTCTATTGGACGTGCCAGTGGCTCTGAGTGGAGGCTCGAAATAACTAATAGTTAAAATAATGCATAACTAATAATAATCGAGTGGGAAAATGCGACGGGCTGTTTGAGCTGTGGTGTGTTTTCTTAAAAGTTGTCCCGATTTATTTTCATTTTCTCCCGACATACCAACGCGGACATTTCGCGGTAAATTCCCTGAGCTTACCAATTCCCGGCATTTTCTTAAGATTCCCAGCACAACAAAACTGCTGTCAGTTTTCGGTGAAGTTTAAACACCGGAAATCAACTGTAATGGAGAATGTAATTGTAAATGCTAATTGATGTTTTGGACCGGCTCAGCTTGACTTTATCGAAGGCCAATAGAAGAAAATGATTTGCTGCTCATCATGTCCTCCAGTGGGGAGGGGAGGAGCGCATTGTGGTTGGCCAGGCAAGGGATCGTGATCTAAACAGCGAATTAACGCAATGAAACGTTGCGAGAATTTTGTTCAAATTATTAATTCTGCTCCGCTCACTTCGCTCGCATAAGGAAAGTTTCCAGTGCTGAAGGGCGACATATGATTTTTCGAATAAAACTATTGTCCACAACTCGTACTGAGTATTTATCTTCGGTGCACGACTCGGTCGATTCAGTGGTCCATTATGTACAAAACAGTAATAACATTATACACACTGCCGTTTAGAAAGTTTTTTTGCCACCGTGACGAGGTTAATTTTGTGCATTATACAGTCAATAAGTGACCATTTTCCTGCTTAGACCTTAGATCACTTTTCAAACTCGCTACTTTTGAATGAGCGTATTTTTCATAAGCCTAGCTTAGTTGCTTAAATCTCGATTTTTACATATATCTCACGCGAAAAACGTAAATATTATTCGATAAAATACACACTGAATTGAATTACAATACTGGTAACTATATATGTTGGTAAGGATTAAAAATACCAGGTTAAGAGACGGAAACGACCAAATTATATATAAATACTAGTCTGTTAGACATTTCTCTTGAAATCATAAGGCATAAACTAAAATGGAACAATTTGAGCCAATTGCGTTAAATTAATTATTAACCTATGTTTATCACGTTCACAATCATGCCCATCAGAAAACACAGCGACGACTGAGATGGCTAAAATGTCTTAGAGTCACTCGAACATCGGTATAAATATTGACAGATTGTACCTGTATTAGTTTCGCCACCCGGTTAGCTCAGTGGTTAAGCGCCAGTCTGTGGAGCGGAAAGTCTATGGTTCAAATCCCGGCCGGTCCAACACTCGGGTTCTTAAAATAACTGAGTAGAAGGTACTGTCGTTTTTAAACAATCTCGTTCTTGAACTGCAAATGGTTAGACCTTCACATCGTCTCGGATAAGAACGTAAAATCGTAGGTCCCACGTGAGCCTCAACTTTCTCAGTGTCGCCAAACTGATAAAGTTACCGACGTTAAATAAGGTTGCTTAATTTACCTTTATCTAAATTTAGTACTAATTAGATGACGTCACCTAACATGAAATGTCACCTGCTAACTGTACTCAGATCCGGACGGGGATGTTGACTCGCGGTTTCACTAAACCTAGTATAAGTTTGGATGAATCAGCGGTTTTATTTTCAAACTGAAGTTTACATTCAGCCCCTCTCAGGCTGAGTTTGCTGTGATGCTTTGTTCCTGCGGATACACCGATTTAGGTACGTGAACTAAATAGTTAACTAATTTAGTTTAATTTATCTAAATGTGGAACAACACCAATGTTGGAGCGACTCTAATGATGGATAAATAAAGGGTATCGCTATCTAAGTTATATCTGCAGAACATGTACTTGCCATCACATGTGTTTGTTTTACGTACTGTTTTCTATCGTTTCTAAAACCACAAATTGAGGTAGTGCTATGTATGTTTTTGACGACAGCAATTCCTCAAGATTTTAGGAGGGTGTGAATAGGGTTAACTGACTACTGACAAACGGCCTTAAAAATAACTCACAAATGACGATTTTTTTTACTGACAACTGACAAATTTGGTTTTTGTGGGTCAAACAATGTAAATTTTCTCTTGTAATGATTAACTAGGGCTGATTAACTGACAACTGACAAATGGCCAAAATTTTAACAAACAACTGATATGTAGACCCCCCATTCAGACCCTTTTTTAGAACGGTTCAGCTGCTCTTACTGAACTGAACTGAAACGTTATTTATCCATAGAGTTCTGATCAACATATACAATATTGGATTTTATAGAAGCCGTGCTATAAATATAATCGCATCAAGTATGATTACAGAAATATAGAATATAAACATTATTTCTTTTTTTATATACTGTAGTAATAAAAATACTTTACTAAAAATAACAACGCGTACGCTCTTAATCGGAAGAACCAGGATTATTGAGTAACAAATGCTTCTCACGATCGTATTCAGGCAAAAAAAGCTGTTACATTAATCAATTATGGTGTCCGATAATAAACTTTACCGCCCGATAATAGGTTTGAAGACCGTAACTTTTCAGTCCGTTGTTTTCTGGGATAAAATCGCTTACTGAACGTGTGCTATGGTACACAAATATCAGAAGAACTAAAGTTTATAAAATAAGAATAGTTTTTGTCGAGAGTCGTTTTGCAGCCACATACCTGTAAGACAAACTGTCCAACACTAGGATCACTTACTTTGTATAATTAAGTTAATGATCAAGATCGATCTTGAGCTTAGAACAAGAACATTGAACTTGCTAGAACTTCGGATGGACCATGCGTGTTGATAAAGCAAACTTCCTGGTCGATGAAACGACAACTAAAATACAAATACACCTTGCCTGTCTTGAAGAAGGTGCTCTCAGACAAGGGAACGGGACTTTGTCTTACCTAAAACCGCAAATCATGGTTTCTTAGACAATGATGTCACTAGGCTATACAGTAAAACTTGAATAGAAGTTATGACGTTCTCTAGTAAACAATGAGATTCTACACCACAGTGAACATGAACTTCTTCAGTAGTTTGTTTTCTCCCAGTTATAACATTTAGGATACACGGACCCAATCTAAATTCAAATATTTATCGGCAAAAACAACGGCAAAATCGCATCAAAATGTTTAGCATTCTCATTACCGCTTTAAAGTTTTATTTTGAGAATTGTTGAAGTGTGAGTGGCACTGAGTGGGAGCTCGCAATACCTTCGCTGCATGAACTAATTAAAAAGCAACATCTCATAATATACAGGAGGTTTAATACCTTTCTTTTAAGTTACGTATTGGTGTCTTAAAAGCAAAGGTTTTTTTATTATTAAATAAATGTTATTGTTCTGGACGTTTTTCAAACTACGTTTTTCCAATGAATAGGAACTGCCACGAAAAAACGTTGTTATGTTTCAGTTATTATCATCCAAGTCAACCTAGTAGTCTTTGTTTCGGTTTCTGCCTTTCCGCTACGCTAACTGATTAGGCAATCAATTATTGCCGGATGAAGTTGAATATGGTGTCAGCCAAAGCCGAAGACAAGCAACTCACGAAATTAAATACAAAGTAAACCTGAAATGGGTTCTCGCGAGCATGAAGAAATCTCATCGGTCGACAGAATCGGATGTTGAGCTCTGAACGTGCATTTTCCAGAGGGCTGTTTTTTTACATTATATATTGATGATAATAAAATTTAATTACATATTGCGCAACCTATTTTGTTTCAGATAACCCTTAATTATTATACATTTTACTCAATGTCTCAATTCTGATTGGCTGAGACACACAGGTAATTCTCATTAGTATAAACCATCTAGTAGACTATTACAAATTCTGCATTCTGATTGGCTACGCTACTATAGATGGTTTTCACTCAATCCCCAGAGATTCAAATGACAAAGGGCATGGCGGCCATGTTGGTGTACCTAACAAAAGAAGCTAACGAAGAATCTATTGTTAAAGGTACACCAACATGGCCGCCGTGACGTCTTGTGCAAACCATCTATAGGTCTATTTGTGATAGCCCGTGATAGAGAAAAACCGCACGCATTTTCACGAAATAATAACATTTTTCAACTTCAATTTGTTTGTTTCTGTTATTTTCTACTGTCCGACTAGTTAGTTTATACTAAAACAATTAGACCTCTCGCCCTCATGGGCTACGAGTTAAATAGCTATTGACTCGTAGGACATTCGGGCTGCGGGTCTAATTGTTAAATAGCTGGCTGTAGCATTGACTGCGCGTGCGTACACTATTATCTGTAGGTTATGTGTCACACTGCTATTATCTGTAGGTATTATTTGTAGGTAGCGCTCGATGATTAGCAAGTACGACCACTTTACGTTAGAAAGTAGAGGAATTATTTCGCTTTTTGGTGCCATAACGCTATACTAAACTCCCATCTGTGTTTCCTCTTTTTTTTCCCCTAAAATTGTAAATAAAAGCAATTTGTAGCTCGAATAAGAACAAAACATCTAGAACTTCAATCGTGAACAAACCAAGTGATGGTATTTCGTATAGCTTCGTTTTCGCTAACCGTTTCCCTTAGCAAAAACATTTGCTTAAAATGTATAATGAAACAATAATTGAATTCGATTGTCGCATGATAGCGAAAGTTATCAAGACCTCGATCTGTGTTATCAGCCTCGGCAGATGACACTGCAGACCTCTGTCTTGATAATTTTAGCTATCATGCTCAATCTCATCCACATTGCTTAATAGTAAACGGAGCTTTATTGCATTGTTTTGATTTTGCAGTTACTGTTATGGATGTTTATTGCAATTTTGATTCTGAGGAAAAAGAGGAATTGTAGTGTTCCCGCATGGAATCATGGGAATAAAGGGACACGTGTTTTGGAGTTCAATCTGTGTGCATGCGTGTACATGTTCGGTCTGTTAGTCCGTGTTAGCTTAGTTTAGTAAGGCGAGAAGCCTAGAATCTACATTGGCGACGAGGAAAATACAAAGCAAAATTAAAGGGTTTGGAAAAATTTTGAGACGGAATTATGGCGTCAAACGGTGCCAAACGGTGCATTTTGATTGTCGAGGTGACATAACCAGCGTGGGGCCAATGTGGTGGCGCTGGAGGAAAGTGTTTCAATACTATGTTGATGGAAAAGGGATAAAACAGGCGGCTATGAAAAGGCTCTCCTACTTCATTGTGCTGGAATGGAGGTCCAGGAGATTTACGAGACGCTAACTGATCCCGGAGTACCGGAGGGAGAGGAAAACGACGACGAATACAAGGCTGCATTACGAACACTAGATGCAAACTTTGCATCTCAGGTAAATGTACCATTCGAGAGACATTTATTCAGGAAAATGCGACAAGAGGATAGCGAAATGGTTGATCAGTTTATCATTAAGCTTAGCCATCAGGCACAGAACTGTGAATTTGGCGAACAAAAAAGCGAACAGATAAGAGATCAAGTCATTGACAAATGTAAGTCGACGGTTTTGAGGAGGAAATTCCTGGAGAAAGGACAATGTCTAGTTCTTTCAGACGTGCAGAGAATCGCAAGATCAGTGGAAGCGTCGGAGATACAAGCGCAGAAGATGGAGAGTGGTTCTGGAGAAGCTGTCAACAGTGTTAGTAGTATGAGAGGGACCGAATTAGCCCCCTTTTTTGGGGTGTTATGCTAATTTTTAGGGTGTTATGCTAATTTTTAGGGTGTTATGCTAATTTTTAGGGTGTTATGTTAATTTTTGGTGAGCTCTCATTAATTAAATGACATCACGGTTCTATTGTCTTAGACTCATGAATAAAGTGTGGTGGTATCTCATTATCTATTGTCTGAAGCTCGTGAATAAAGTGGTGCGCTATGTTAATTTTTAAGGTGCGCTCATGAATAAAGTGGTGCGTTATGTTAATTTTTAAGGCGCGCTTCTAAATATCTATTGTTCCTTTGGATGAGGTCATCGATCTATTCGGGCATGTTTGGGCAAAGCCTATTGTTTGGAGGCCTATGCTAATTTTTAAGGCGCGCTCATTAATTCAATGACGTCACGGTTCTATTGTCTTAGACTCATGAATAAAGTGTGGTGGTATCTCATTATCTATTGTCTGAAGCTCATGAATAAAGTGGTGCGTTATGTTAATTTTTAAGGCGCGCTCATGAATATCTATTGTTCCTTTGGATGAGGTCATCGATCTATTCGGGCATGTTTGGCTAAAGCCTATTGTTTGAGGTCGTCTATAAAACCACGAGCGATCGGCCCTGAATACATTCGAAGTTGAATGAAAAAAGTAATAAATATCTCGCAATATCTAAACCCCTTTGTAACGTTAATAGTAAGAACAAACTACTCGTGATAGGCTCGGCTCTAAACTGTCTTTATTATTTTCCTTTACAGTTAATAACTCATAAGATAATTGTATACAAAATCCACTGTGACTCATTAGATCAACTCTGCTATTGTTCTTAGGGATTAGTGATAACTGAAGAGCCTATTGTTTTGAGGAAAACTCTTGTGATGCAAATTCTTCTCTAAAACTAAACTAGAATTACCATACGAATAAAAACAAACTACTCGGAACAGGATTTTATTGATCCAAAACACCAATTTACAGTTCGTTTTCCTTATCGTCGCGGAGTTGATAACTTTCTTATTTCTCAGTTCTTGGGTTGATATAATGTACCATGTTACAAGATTACACTGATTTATGTTTCATTGATTTTTTTCTTGTTGACAAATGCTGCTTAACTTGGATAAAACTTATTTCTAAAAGGTACAAATGTATTGTTCATCGCGGGAACACTCTGTTCCGGAATAGGTTGTTTTTGGAATTGTTTATTCAACAAGAATTTTCGGTGGTGAATTGCAGCCTCGATCGCTTCTTTCCATCCATAATCTTCCATGTTCATCAAGTTTTGCTTTGTTTCCAAGATTTTTCGGAAATCAGGATCTTTTCTTAAGCTGTGAATCCATTTCATATCTTCGAACAACACTTCTCTTAGGTCTTTTCTATAGGTAGGAACCAAAGCGTTACTGGCTTTGATTTCAGCAACTTCATGACTATCCCCATCGTGTTCATAATTTTGAACCAACGCTTCCCAATCTTCCTGGTGCCGTTCTTTAGCTTCGTTTCGAATTCTTTCCCAAACATCCTCTTCTCCGTCATAACTATCAGTGGAGTCCGTGCTCTCCTGAGAATCAGAGCTTTGATAAGAATCTTCAGTCATTTCATCATCTGAGTTGGAACGATTAGCAGCCATCGTTTATATATTTACTCTTCAAGGATCGGGAGTATAATGCCAGACCCTTAAAAGTTTCCAACTTTATAGAAAACAAATTGGCGTGGTCACTAAGTTTAACAAATGTCGATTAGCTGATTTAGCTAAGGTCTCTCAGTTAGACCAATATTATAAGCAGGATTCCTAACCAACATATTTTCCATTATCAACAACTGGATTTACAGTCCTCGACAAAAACTTTCTTTTTTGAAGTTTCGCTTCTTGTAAATATGGTTTACGTTCTTGAGTTGATAATCTATGGACTTGTGCCAAGTGGTTGGATAATTTAACAAGATACTTTGATCCACAATTAGGTACAGGGCAGTTTTTCAAAGTCCGATTTTCCATGTTCACTCGTTGAAAGTTAGTATCAAATAGCACAAATCTACTTGAACGTCCCTTTTATCTCCTTTCATCCCTTTTGTCGCCTCTTGTCCCGCCTTTTTTCGTATTGAAATAAAAAAAAGAGGGATTAAAAAAAGAAAAAGCGGGACGAGAGGCGACAAAAGGGATGAAAAGGATGAACGGAGATAGCTATATCCGAATCTGGACACGTCTCTTGTCAGTAAACTCTTTCATCCCTTTTGTCGCGTTTCGTCCCGCTTTTTTCGTTTTGAAATAATAAAAAAACAGGGATAAAAAAAGAAGAAAGCGGGACGAGAGGCGACAAAAGGGATGAAAAGGGTGAACGGAGATAACTATATCCGAATGTGAATACGTCTCTTGTCAGTAGGCCCTTTCACCCCTTTTGTCGCCTCTTGTCCCGCCTTTTTTCGTTTTGAAATAAAAAAAAAGGGGAAAACGAAAAAAAAAGCGGGACAAGAGGCGACAAAAGGGATGAAAGGGTTTACTGACAAGAGACGTGTCCACATTCGGATATAGCTATCTCCGTTCATCCTTTTCATCCCTTTTGTCGCCTCTTGTTCCGCCTTTTTCTTTTTTTAATCCCTCTTTTTTTTTATTTCAATACGAAAAAAGCGGGACGAAAGGCGACAAAAGGGATGAAAGAGTTTACTGACAAGAGACGTGTCCACATTCGGATATAGCTATCTCCGTTCATCCTTTTCATCCCTTTTGTCGCCTCTCGTCCCGCTTTTTCTTTTTTTTATTCCCTCTTTTTTTTATTTCAATACGAAAAAAGGCGGGACAAGAGGCGACAAAAGGGATGAAAGGAGATAAAAGGGACGTTCAAGTAGATTTGTGCTATTTGATACTAACTTTCAACGAGTGAACATGGAAAATCGGACTTTGAAAAACTGCCCTGTACCTAATTGTGGATCAAAGTATCTTGTTAAATTATCCAACCACTTGGCACAAGCCCATAGATTATCAACTCAAGAACGTAAACCATATTTACAAGAAGCGAAACTTCAAAAAAGAAAGTTTTTGTCGAGGACTGTAAATCCAGTTGTTGATAATGGAAAATATGTTGGTTAGGAATCCTGCTTATAATATTGGTCTAACTGAGAGACCTTAGCTAAATCAGCTAATCGACATTTGTTAAACGTAGTGACCACGCCAATTTGTTTTCTATAAAGTTCGGGAAACTTTTAAGGGTCTGGCATTATACTCCCGATCCTTGAAGAGTAAATATATAAACGATGGCTGCTAATCGTTCCAACTCAGATGATGAAATGACTGAAGATTCTTATCAAAGCTCTGATTCTCAGGAGAGCACGGACTCCACTGATGTTAGTTATGACGGAGAAGAGGATGTTTGGGAAGCGTTGGTTCAAAATTATGAACACGATGGGGATAGTCATGAAGTTGCTGAAATCAAATCCAGTAACGCTTTGGTTCCTACCTATAGAAAAGACCTAAGAGAAGTGTTGTTCGAAGATATGAAATGGATTTACAGCTTAAGAAAAGATCCTGATTTCCGAAAAATCTTGGAAACAAAGCAAAACTTGATGAACATGGAAGATTATGGATGGAAAGAAGCGATCGAGGCTGCAATTCACCACCGAAAATTCTTGTTGAATAAACAATTCCAAAAACAACCTATTCCGGAACAGAGTGTTCCCGCGATGAACAATACATTTGTACCTTTTAGAAATAAGTTTTATCCAAGTTAAGCAGCATTTGTCAACAAGAAAAAAATCAATGAAACATAAATCAGTGTAATCTTGTAACACGGTACATTATATCAACCCAAGAACTGAGAAATAAGAAAGTTATCAACTCCGCGACGATAAGGAAAACGAACTGTAAATTGGTGTTTTGGATCAATAAAATCCTGTTCCGAGTAGTTCGTTTTTATTCGTATGGTAATTCTAGTTTAGTTTTAGAGAAGAATTTGCATCACAAGAGTTTTCCTCAAAACAATAGGCTCTTCAGTTATCACCAATCCCTAAGAACAATAGCAGAGTTGATCTAATGAGTCACAATGGATTTTGTATACAATTATCTTATGAGTTATTAACTGTAAAGGAAAATAATAAAGACAGTTTAGAGCCGAGCCTATCACGAGTAGTTTGTTCTTACTATTAACGTTACAAAGGGGTTTAGATATTGCGAGATATTTATTACTTTTTTCATTCAACTTCGAATGTATTCAGGGCCGATCGCTCGTGGTTTTATAGACTACCTCAAACAATAGGCTTTGCCCAAACATGCCCGAATAGATCGATGACCTCATCCAAAGGAACAATAGATATTCATGAGCGCGCCTTAAAAATTAACATAACGCACAACTTTATTCATGAGCGCACCTTAAAAATTAACATAACGCACCACTTTATTCATGAGCTTCAGACAATAGATAATGAGATACCACCACACTTTATTCATGAGTCTAAGACAATAGAACCGTGACGTCATTGAATTAATGAGCGCGCCTTAAAAATTAGCATAGGCCTCCAAACAATAGGCTTTGCCCAAACATGCCCGAATAGATCGATGACCTCATCCAAAGGAACAATAGATATTTATGAGCGCGCCTTAAAAAATAACATAACGCACCACTTTATTCATGAGCGCACCTTAAAAATTAACATAACGCACCACTTTATCCATGAGCTTCAGACAATAGATAATGAGATACCACCACACTTTATTCATGAGTCTAAGACAATAGAACCGTGACGTCATTGAATTAATGAGAGCTCACCAAAAATTAACATAACACCCTAAAAATTAGCATAACACCCTAAAAAAGGGGGCTAATTCGGTCCCTCTCATACTACTAGTGTTAATAACAATAATTTTGGTAGCAAACCAGGAAAAATACAAGAGAATAAGAGTTATTGGTGCGGTCGCTCAGGACACTATGCACGCGATCAAGCTTGCCCAGCACGATCACAAACTTGCCGGAAATGTAATTTGAAAGGGCACTTTGAAGCAGTTTGTAAGACAAAACAAAAGGACAGTCAATCTAAGAGTAAGAGTCAAGTTGGGAAACAGAGTAGCAAGAAGAAAGCTAGTAACAACATTAAGAGGCTGTCTCCGTAAGAGCGGTCCACTCGATCTGGGACCCAAAAATAGATTTTGTTTATATTTCTACCATGAATGGTACTATCTATCCTTACTACTAAAATGTAGTTAGATTGATTGAAAAGTTTATTTTACTCCCGTTTCGAGAGGTTGAGTAGTTAGAGTGCCAAAAACCCATAAAGTGCTTATTTTGAGTGGCGTAATAGAGGGTTTTCGGGGTTCGCTCAAAAATTATTCGCAGCATTAGAACTTTAAAATTCCACACACATTTAGTAACTTATCACTTCTTCTTTCCATTGACGTAAGATTTAGACTTTTAAATATTCGAAATTGGGCGAGAATTTAATTTTCATCAAACACATTCAAAAAGTGACTCGATCAGTACGAAATTATGGCTTTCCAAACATGCAGAATTCTCACTTGTGGCACTTAGGCCAGACTTAAATGTATATTCTAGGCATAGATTAAGAACTATTTTGTAGAATTATGCAACAAAACTTGCGGCACAATGCGATTCCGAGAAATAGGTTTCAAGTTAATTTAGTCATTTCACTCACTGCGACTGGCGTGACAAAATTGCCATTTCAGACTTTATACGACCATGTAACTGATCCTTTATCGACTCCGCTATAAATATTACGGCCTATAAAAAGTAGTAATCCGATTATTCTTATACTTATTATAATACTTATATTGTTTTTGGTTCATCAACACCAAATCTTCAGGTCGCGATCGCCCTACTCAGACAAAGTCGCGGTGGTGTTGTGTGACTCGCCGCGAGCTTTTGTTCTAATATTCCCTTAATTGTTACGAACGCTTTGATGTGTTTCTTTTGGTCATAGATATTTGAAGGAAGGAATATTCGGCATCAATAATCTCAACCAATTGATGTATTAAAGTCGTGTAAATCTGGAGAAAAACTCACGAAGGGTAACAGAAAGCGAATGTTGTAATTTTCTAATTGAATATAAATCGATAATTGATTTATTAAATATTATCGTGTTGACAACAACATGTAGCTTGCATCCTGGCCCAAAGCGTATGATTGAAGATTGTTTGCTGCCGACATGGATTCTAGGCGATGTACCTTTGATGGACAATTTAAAATAATCTATGGAACTTCGCGTGGCTTGTCAGATCTGCAAAAATTGTCAGAATGCATGGATACAATTACGATGCATTTAGAGAGCTGCCACTTGTCTAAAACAAATCTGACAGAAGCACAGCTGATCCTTGCAAGGGCCGGACACTTTGACCTTACCAGTGATCAAGTGGACAGAATGATTGTCTGTCCGAAGCATCGCCATAACTTGGGGAGGTTTTGGCGTGCTTCACGTTCCTGTCAGTATCCATCTCACACAGGACCACGCAAGAAGCAGTGCAAAGACAGGCACGTGATCGGCACAGCCAAGGCGAAGGAGATACAGTCCGTGTGTAAAGTTACCGTCGGAATCGGGTCACGTAAGGGCAACTTGATGTGTATAAACATGCACTATAAAAACAAATCTAAGGGAGATGAAAGACTGTGGTTCGGCATTCAGTTTTTGTTGTAGTATAATCTGGGTCAGGTTTTAGTCTCGGTGAATCCATACCGGGTAATAATAACATCAATGTGGCAAGCCAGTCAGTTTCTTTGGAGACATTATTATCAAAACTGTAAAAATCATGTCAAGGATTTCAAGTGTGTGTTTGGGGGGGGGGGGGGGGGGGGGTATGACCAAACTATAGTCTTAAACTAACTAAGAGCCTCCTCCCCCCCCCCTCCGGCTACGCCGTCCCTGATCAAAGCTGCAAAATATTTGTACATGAATAATCCACACAAAAAAAAGATAGTCAAATCGAACCGTACGAAAAATATGCAAGCCTAAATTAAAGCGAAGCCGAAGCGACTCACTTTTATTGGGGATTTTGGATGAGATAGTTACCTTATTATTCTACACTTTACGTATATAAAATATGTCCTATCAAGGGAAGGCACGATTGGTTGGTACGCGGGAGCTACGCTATAATAAACGATTCATTTCTAAGAAAATAAATTTCTTTCCTTTAAAAGAATATTTTGTTCCATGTTACTGCAATATTTCCTTCCTTACTGCGCATACTCGAGGAAACAAAATAGGGATAATTGGGATAATTGGGGGGGGGGGGGGTGTAACACGAAGAGAAAATAGATCGGCGATGCGAACATCGATGACCATTATTATAATTTTTTGAGAATGATAAACCTCTCCTTTAATTTTATTGGTAAAGGGTACCCCTCCTGTTGTATTATTTAATTTATAACATCATTATATTTTTGATTCAATATAGCCTATCTGTCCACTTCTATTATTTAATTTATATTGACCACTTTCCCCTTCTATCATTTATTCACTAGCCCACCCTCTAACTTCAAGTATTTAATTACTATAGGCCACCCCTACTCTTCTAATTTTGTATCACCATAGTCTACCCCACCCCTTCTTATTATTTAATTACTATAGGGTACCCCTGCTGTTCTATTGTTTAATTACTATATGCCACTCCCCATTGATTTTTGAATTCCTATAGTATACCCCCTTCTATCATTTAATTACAATATGGTACCCCTGTTGTTCTATTATGAAATCACTATAGGCCATATATTTTTTAAATTACTATGGTCGACTCCTCCCATTCTATTTTTGATTCGATATAGCCCACCCTCTAACTTCAATTATTTAATTTATATTGTCACTCTTCCCCTTCTATTTTTGATTCACTAGCCCACCCTCTAACTTCTGTTATTTAACTACTATAGGCCACACCCTGTTGATTTTGAATCACTATACTCTACCACTCTCCTGCTATTATTTAATTACTATAGGGTACCCCTGCTGTTCTATTATTTAATTACTATAGGCTACCCCTGCTGTTCTATTATCTAATTAATATAGGCCACACCGCATTGATTTTGAATAACTGTAGTCCATCACTCCCCTGCTATTATTTAATTACTATAGGGTACCCCTGTTGTTCGATTATTTAATTGCTATAGGCAAACCCTCCCCTTTGAATTACTATGGTCTACTATGGTCTATTCGATACAACCCACCCCTTCAGTTGTATTATTTAATTTCTATTGGTCACTCTTCCCCTTCTATTATTGATTCTCAATCCTACCCTTTAACTTCTGTTATTTAATGACTACAGAGTACTCCTTGCCTTCGATTTTTTCCCTTTCCCTCGCTGGCATGTTTACTTCAAACTTTATTTACGGTATTCACACTTCAATGTGTTTCCCTTTACGGCAACATTGTCGTTTCTCTTTTAACGATCAGCTACTAAACTAAAGTTCTCAAAGGCTCGCTGGCATGTTTACTTCAAACTTTATTCACACTTCAATGTGTTGCCCGTTTTACTGAACAGGGCCATTTGTCTGTTTAACGATCAACTTATTTACTAGAAATAAACTACAAATATTCCGATAAGCGGCTCTTCCACGGACTTAGCGACAAAGTTTTGTCGGTTTATATGAGGTTGAGAGGTTTCACGGTGAAAAATCTTCAGCGTATTCAGCGTCACTCGTATGTAAAACAATAACAACATAGTACTCCAAAACTTGCCCAGTCCCTCGCGCTTTTTGTTAAAAATAATATTTTTATTCGAGAAAGAACGAAGAACCTATTGTCGAATATATTAACAAAAGAATAATTAAATAGACACATATATTTATTTTACAGCTTTCCTCACCTGATCCAACACTACCCCTCTGAGTTAAATTGTGCACCTATCGGTACATAGGTCCATACTTCAGTACTACATAAGGCTACATTGCGCGTGCGCAATGGTCGCCTAAAAACGAGGAAAAAACAGAGCCAAGGGAAATTTGTGTACAAAGGGGACTTTAAAAAGGCAATAGGCTAGGGCGAGAAATGAAGGAGGGAAATTGTTCCATTCTAACCACGAAGGGCACGCTCTTGCCACTGATCCCTCGCGTCACGTCGTCACGTGACTTCAAAATGTGCTATATTAGAGAAGGTGGATCATGGATGATTTACAGAAAATAACCGATAGTTCCGAATGAAATATCAAATTCATCTACCTCCAGAGGTACTCCTCTTTTCCCGACTGGAATGACTGATCGGAGTTATTGTACAATTTCGACAACTCTCCCGCCTCGAGTCTCTTTTGCCGGGTTTCCGCGAGATTGTCTGCTGGAATTGTAAATGGTAAGTACCGACTCTTCCAGTTGATCTGCAAGTTTGAGAAATTCCTTTCCATTATACAACACTCGTCCCAACTGGTTTCTTGCAATAAATGGTAAACAGGCACGACGTGGTTTCGTGCCGGGCGCGAGGAAGACTGGCGCTCCTTTCGCGCGGGCATCAGTGGCATGACGAGTTCATGAACCATTTTCTTCGGCAGCAACTGACGGATATGGTCTATGGTGATATCATTTACCGGATCGGATGATTTCGCTTTCGGTTTTCTACGACATCCCCCTAATTTTGACTCATATTTTCAAAGAGATTTGACATTTGTTTCGGACGGTTCGATTTATTCACCAGCTTTTGATATTATCTTTCACGGATTTGACTTGCATACGACCATTAAAATGTTCGTAAAGGAACGTCATCGTTTGGGTATAGCTCTCGTGCATTGAAATAATTGTTTGAATGTCTTATATTTGATACCATACACTGCACCACAGATACTGAGATGAAATGTCCAGATCCAGACTGATTATGTAATGACAGCCTCGTTTAATTTGTTTTCCAATGACTTTTATGCATTTAAACCAAGAATCTAAGTAAAACTATTTATTTTGGTTTAGCGATATGCGGAAAATGTAGATCGAAACACAAGGAAGCAATGAAGAACAGTGCTAAATGGCTAAAACCAGATCGTGGTACAGCCGACGAATCAGACAAGTCTCAGGGTATGACAGCATACACCGTGAGGCCAAGGTACATTATTTTATGATAGTATATTTGTAAACATTTTGTATTTAAATAAGAATACAATTCACATTGTGAATGGCGGTCTGTTCATCATTCCACAGGCTGTCAAAGCTAAAAGTCCCCCCCCCCCCAGTGTGAACCAGGCACCCCCCAGCTTATTAGAACTGGTGAAGCGGCCAACTGGACACCAGGGTGTTGGAGTAGTCTGGGAAGTGGGAGCTCTCAAGAAGACTTATCACAACGTACCAGTGCATTTAAGGATGACACCCTTTCTGATTATAACGAAGCTATGGCTAAAATAGCTAGCATACCGAAAAAGGAAAACCCCAGCCACTAACATTCCAGCTTTCCACCACATGGGAAAACTCAGAAGCAGAAGAAAAGGACATTTGTGTCGACAATGCAAGGGAGGCATGTAGCGTGATCTGCAGTGTTATTGCTCCTAAGGATGGGGACAAGCTGTTCCAAGCAATACAGCAATCTGTTCAGGCCGACACTGCGGGTCCAACTGGTGATCTAATTGCATTGATGTCTGCCTATCGCGATGCCTCAACTAAAAATGTGAAGATTCAGATATTGAGTATATATGCCTACAGACATGTTATGAAGGTGCTACGGAGCTTTCATGAACCTTATGAAAAGATAAGCTTGCGGCAAATCAAGCAAGCACGAGCACATGCAAGGACGAAAGGCCCTGGGTCAAGTGTTCCCAATACATTGAAGCATCGTATACGCCTAGACACCAACAAGGTTGACCACTTTATTGATTTTGTGAACCGGCCCTATTTTTACCAAGACGTAGCTTTTGGTACGAGAACATTGACTCTTGATGGAGGTAGGCAGATAATGATGCCTAACGTGATTCGTACGGTCACCAGATCAACTATGATAATGCAGTATCTTCAACACTGCAAGGAAGAGTCTTTTGTACCCGTGAGTCGTTCAACCCTTTATCGCATACTCGAGGTACGAGAAGCCTCACAGCAGAAGTCTCTTAGCGGGTTAGACAACACTGCTGCGGAAGGAGTTTCATCTTTGGACAGCTTGTCGGGAATACTTCAAGACCTTGTTGAGGTTGGTGCAGACAAAGAAAAGGTAGTAGCACTGAAGAAGCAATTGACGAACGGCAAGAAATACCTGAAAACAGAGTTCAAGATGAACTGCTCGATGGAGGAAAGTGAGTGTGCAGACCACTGTAGGCGGATTTCTCTAAGTCATCCGAGTGATCAAGAGTTTCAAATTGAATGCTCTCATTCACACACTATAACTTGCAAACAGTGTGAGGAATTGAAAACGACATTAGATGAGATTGAAGCAACCATCAAAAGCCACTCCAATCACCTTTATAGCAAAGACCAACGTGATGATCTTCTTCATGATTTCAAAACTTCAAAAAACGGAATTCTTCTTTGGAAGTCTCACATTCTTCGCTCTGTGAACCAAGAATCTGCCAAACAACAGGTCCTCCATAATCTAGACAGTGAATCTGCATTAATTGTGACTGACTGGGCCATGAAATTTGTACAGCTAAAATACAGAGAAAAGCAAAGCGACTGGTATGGAAAACGCGGCCTGAGTTGGCATATCAGCAGTGTCGTCACTCGTGAAAAAGAAACACAGAGAACAAAGGTGTTGTCCTATGCTCATTTATTTGATTCCTGTTCTCAAGACTGGTATGCCGTTGTGTCGATATTGGAGAACCTTTTCGAAAACGTCAAAAAGCAATTTCCAGAGGTCAAGAAGGTATTCTTACGTTCTGACGAAGCTGGCTGTTACCACAGCAATCATCTTGTAGCAGGAACGAAAGATGTTGGAGAGTGCGTAGGGATAACTGTTGCACGGTATGACTTTTCTGAACCACAACAAGGGAAGGATGTCTGTGATAGAATATTGTGTCCAATGAAGGCGGCAATAAGAAAGTACTGTGCAGAGGGACATGACATTGTGAATGTGGCAGACATGCGAGAGGCTATGAAAGAACGGCCCGTAAAAGGCACAACGGCAGCGGTAAGCATTTTAAATGAATCTGGAAACAACCTTCAGATTCATAAGATATATCACTTCAGCGAATTACATAATTTCAGGTATGAAGAGAATGGCCTGAGAGTGTGGAAAGCATACGGAATTGGACCTGGCAAGCTTATCCCTTGGTCATCACTGTATGTCAAGCATCAGGGACCGACAAACATGTCGCTAATCGAAGGACAAGGATTTTTTGAGGCCGTACAAATGAGAGAGTTTGCCACAACGAAGCGCCAATTAAAAGAAGATGGACCTCAAAGTGACCAAGCATGTATGTTCGTGTGCCCGGAAGAAGGTTGTAGTAGTGTCTTTGATTCATTTTCAGAACTTGAGCTTCACATTGACGTGGGAGTGCACGAGATTGAAACTGGCGAGCCTGTAACTCTGTATGATACAATAAGGATTGACTGGGCGGAAAAGTTCTCTTCTATAGATGCCTATCAATTAGCAACCTCCAGGAGTCAGCCCACTTATTTGCCGGTTTCTAGTCAAGGAACATGTTCGTGTATGGGCATTGGGTGGGCTCTTGGTAAACCTAGAACGGGTGGTACTCGCTTCTCAGAAAAAGTACGAAAGTATCTGACTACAAAGTACGAAGTGGGAGAAAAAACGGAAAGAAAGGCTGACCCCAAACAAGTTGTGCTGGGCATGCGTAATGCATGAAATGGAAGGAATGTAAGGCTGTTCGAAAGAGAGGAGTGGCCGACAAAGACCCAGATAACGGGTTTCTTTTCACGTCTAACTTCACGACAGAGATTCCGCGGACAAAGTACTTCATCAAAAATGGAGAAACCTAAGCCAGACGAAGATGAAAATGAGGATATCGAAGCTGTTATCAGAGAATCAGACCGTTACATTTTGGTGGACAGTATCAATGATGAGATCGGACTGAAGCATCCTGTAAGCTATGACGCATATGATCTGTGTGACTCGTACAAAAGAGGAGCACTGGGCGTATTTAATGTTGCAATGCTCAAGACAATTCTGAATCATTTTGAGGTCTCCTTTGGTACAAAAGACCGAAAAGCGACTTTACTTCTTCTACTTAAAGAAGTAATCGAGGAATGTCAGTGCTGCAAAGATCTCAAGTCATAGAGAAAGCCGGCTTGAATAATAGTTTCTAAATCAGTGATAAGCAATCCTCCCACTTTTTAAGTTCGTAACCTTTGAAAAGTATGCAGAATATGACGAATTCCCAATCCATGGCCGGTGTCATTGCTGTTTCCTCACTAGTGATGCATATTTGTATGTGGAGCTCACCGCATCGTACAGTACGAAACATCTTCCATTTCGTATTCCCACGTACGGTTGCCTCGATCCTTCCCTTAGTCTGTGTTTTTGTATGTGTTAGGTCATCCCAATAAAATGTTTTGTTTATCATTACCCGACCAACCCAATTTTATGGAAACGTAAAAAAAAGATTGAAGTATAATTTTATAACTACACCTCTTTTCCGATCTCTCTATTTAGTTTCCTCCTTTTCTCGTACGAATTGTCAATCCACAATTAGTAGTCCAGGCCGTCAGTTTTATCAAGCTGACTTATTCACCAGTCTTTACTTGGTTCCTTTTTTTAGGACTCCTAGACCCCCTGACGTCGATTATTTTTTTCCTTTTTTTCTTTTGGCCAGACCGACCGAGAGAGGGATTGTACTGAAAAACATCCTTCGGTCGATCGAACCTCAGTTTCAACTGATAATTACCGCGAAGATAGACGACTTTAAGTAACTGTTGGTGGCTCTCATTTCAAAACAAATATACAAACAATCAAGAATCGAAAACAACAACAAAAAATCAGATACATTTACCAATTTAAATCGATAATCAATTATCGATTTATATTCAATCAAAAAATTGCAAAACGTTCGCTTTCTGTTAACCTTCATGAGTTCTCCCCAGAGTTACATCAATTGGACTGAGATTGATACCTAATTCGCCGAATTCCTTCCTTTAAATATCTAATGACCAAAAGAAACACATCGAAGCGTTCGTAACAAGGGAATATTAGAACAAAAGCTCGCGGCGAGTCACACAACACCACCGCGACTTTGTCTGAGTAGGGCGATCGCGACCTGAAGATTTGGTGTTGATGAACCAAAAACAATATAAGTATTATAATAAGTATAAGAATAATCGGATTACTACTTTTATAGGCCGTAATATTTATAGCGGAGTCGATAAAGGATCAGTTACATGGTCGTAAGTCTGAAATGGAAATTTTGTCACGCCAGTCGCAGTGAGTGAAATGACTAAATTAACTTGAAACCTATTTCTCGGAATCGCATTGTGCCGCAAGTTTTGTTGCATAATTCTACAAAATAGTTCTTAATCTATGCCTAGAATATACATTTAAGTCTGGCCTAAGTGCCACAAGTGAGAATTCTGCATGTTTGGAAAGCCATAATTTCGTACTGATCGAGTCACTTTTTGAATGTGTTTGATGAAAATTAAATTCTCGCCCAATTTCGAATATTTAAAAGTCTAAATCTTACGTCAATGGAAAGAAGAAGTGATAAGTTACTAAATGTGTGTGGAATTTTAAAGTTCTAATGCTGCGAATAATTTTTGAGCGAACCCTGAAAACCCTCTATTACGCCACTCAAAATAAGCACTTTATGGGTTTTTGGCACTCTAACTACTCAACCCCTCGAAACGGGAGTAAAATAAACTTTTCAATCAATCTAACTACATTTTAGTAGTAAGGATAGATAGTACCATTCATGGTAGAAATATAAACAAAATCTATTTTTGGGTCCCAGATCGAGTGGACCGCTCTTACAGAGACAGCCTCTTAATTGTTTAGAGGACAATGAAAGTGAGGACGAGTATGCTTTCACTATTTCGCAGAATAAGACAGCTGATGGAGCTGATAGTGGAACTGTTGACTTGGAAATTTGTGGAGCAGCAATCAAAGGAGTGCTCATTGATTCAAGAGCAACCTGTAATATTATTGATGAGTTAACATGGAATGATCTGAAACAGCTGAAGATAAAGTGTCAGTCAGAGAAAACAGTCAGAAAGCTCTATGTTTATGGATCATCAAAGCCATTGGCCACTCTGTACATGTTTGAAGCCGAGTCGTCAGTACAACTGAAAAGGAAGTAAAAGCACAATTTGTGGTCATAAGCAACAAAGGGAGACCAATTGTGGGGAAGGAAACAGCCATAGAACTTGGAGTGTTAAGCTTGGACCGCAGGTTAATGTTGTGAGTGGAACTGACGTTGTTGATAAATAGAAAGAGTGTTTTGAGGGGGTTGGCAAACTGACTGACTATAAAGTTAAGATTCATGTTGATGCTAACGTTCAGCCAGTTGCTCAGAACACTATGCGAGTCCCATTCCACTTAAGGGCGCAAGTTGAAGACAAGCTAAAAGAGTTGGAAGAAATGGACATAATAGAGAAAGTGGAAGGCCCTACTTCCTGGGTTAGTCCAATAGTCGTGGTACCAAAGTCTTCAGGAGAGATTCGTCTGTGTGTGGACATGCGTAGAGCTAATGAAGCTATCATCAGGGAGAGACACCCTATTCCTACTGTAGAGGAAGTTATTTATGATATTACACCAAGCAGTGTATTTTCCAAATTAGATTTAAGATGGGGCTACCACCAGTTGGAACTGGATGAAGAGTCGCGAGGGATTACGACATTCACAACACATGCAGGACTTTAGCGTTATAAGAGACTCATGTTTGGAATATCATCTGCACCTGAGACATATCAGTATGTATTACAACAAGTTCTGTGTGGTTGTGAAGGAGTACGTAACATATCTGATGACATCATCGTGCATGCTAAAGATGAGCAGGAGCATGATGAGAGACGTGAGGAAGTGCTGAAGCGGCTAAGAGCTCGAGGACTGTCTCTGAACAGAGCTAAGTGCATGTTTAAATCTGCTTTCTGCACGAGGCATTGGACCAACAGATATCAAAGTGCAAGCATTAGTTAATGCTAGAGAACCAGAGTCAGCAACAGAAGTGAGAAGTTTTCTAGGTCTTGTAAATTTTAGTGCAAGATTCATTCCAGACTTAGCAACGCTTGCTGAGCCACTTAGGAGACTGACACGTACGGGAGTTAACTTTACGCGGGGTCAAGACCAGAAAGTAGCCTTCGAAGCACTGAAGGAGAAGCTAGCTAGTGCTGAGACACTTGCATACTATGACAAGGATGCTAGAGGGCCATTCTTGCTCAAGAGCATGATGGGACGTTTAGACCGGTGTATTATGCAAGCAGGAGCTTAACAGACGTAGAGCGCAGATATTCTCAAACTGAGAAAGAAGCCCTGGGACTGGTATGGGCATATGAACGGTTTCGTGTGTATTTATATGACATGAAATTCGAACTTGTGACTGATCACAAATCACTTGAAGTGATTTACTCAAGTAAATCCAAACCATCAGCGAGAATAGAGCGATGGGTTTTACGGTTGCAACCCTATGATTTCACAGTCAAATATCGGCCGGGTCCACAAAATGCAGCTGATGATATGCTTTATCTCGGTTGACCCATATACAAGCAGAGAAACAGAAGAATGTGGCAGAGGAGTACATTCGATATGTAGCTATGAATACTACCCCTTCAGCGATATCAATTCAGGAAATGGAGAGGGTGTCAGCTGATGATGAGGAGATATCATGTCTGAGGAAGTGTATTCAGACAGATGACTGGAGTGAGTGTGAGCCAGTATACAGAGCTGTGAGGAACGAGCTTACGGTGCTCGGTAAACTTGTCTTGAGAAGGATCAGGATTGTAGTCCCCAAACAGCTTCGTAAACATGTCTTAAACTTAGCTCACGAAGGTCATCAGGGGATAGTAAACCAAGGCAAGACTTCGCACAATGGTCTGGTGGTCTGGAGTTGACAATGATTCAGAGCGGAAGTGCAGGGCATGTTATGGTTGTCAACTTGTTGTCAAGCCCTTCCCTCCAGAACCAGTTAAAACAACAGCACTACCTACACAGCCATGGCAAGACTTAGCGGCTGACTTACTTGGACCTCTGCCGACAGGTGAATACCTATATTTGTAGTTGTAGACTATTACAGTCGTTTTTTTAGGTGAAAATTACCAGTCAGTGACTACAAAGAAAATTGTAGACTGTCTAGAAGTTATATTTGCTACACACGGGATTCCACTGTCTATCAAGACAGACAATGGTTCACAGTTTGTGTCTGAGGAATTTGAGGCATACCTCAAATGGAGAAGTGGAAAGGCAGAATAGGAGTTTACTTAAAGCTCTTAGAGTGGCACAATCGGAAGGCTTGGATTGGCATAAGTAACTGTCCGAGTTTTTACTCGCATATATTCCAGATATTGAACACTTTCAGCTCTTGACAGAGACAGATAACGGAAGTAGAGAGGGAAAGATTATGCAGATGAACGGAGAAGAGTGCAAGAAAACAATCTAAAGTCTGGGGATGAAGTATTCCTACAGAGACCTAAGGGAGCGGTCATTAATTACTGGGGGGGGGGGGGGGGGGGGGGCGCCGGTAAAATATCTAAAATGAGGACCCAAAAATGTTGGCCCTCCCCAAAACATCAGCCCAAACAATCTTGGCCCTCCCCAAAACATCAAAAAATGACGTCTTTTTTTTAACAAAAGAGGAAAGCATTTCTTTTGTTTTACTCCTGAAAATCTCGTTATCAAGCAGAATGTTTGAGGTCTCGAATGTTGCCCATTAGCAGCATCCAGCACGTACTGATTGCTGGTTAAGGGACATTTCCAAGGTGGAGCTGAATGGTCGATTGAAGTAGCCTAAAAATATTGTAGAAGTTTCATTGTTAAAACAGGCGCCCAAAAAATTATGACCCTCCTCAAATCGAAGCCCAAAAAATCTTAGCCCTCTCCCTAAATTTACCGGTAATTAATGACCGCTCCCTAAGGTTAACAAACTCTCTCCTACTTATGAAGCGACGCCATACAAAGTAGTGAGCAGGAAGGTGGTCATGTTGAGATTAAGTCTCCCAGTGGGGAGCATTACAAAAGAAATATCACGCATCTTAAGAGTCAGAAAGAGATGCTCAGACAACAATTCCCGACAAAGAACAAGCTGAGGGAGTTACTGGGGACAAACCATGCATTGGCAGCGAGGAGTCGATTCAGGAGTGGCAGCATGACTTGCTTGATATAGCATCGAGGCCTCAACGTGGACATCGACCACCCGAGTACCTTAAAGACTATGAACGATATTGACTCTATATTGAACTGAATCGTTTTGGAACTGAGACAATCTTTATTGCATTGTTTTTCAGACATTAGTATTATGCAGTTACTGTTATGGATGTTTATTGCAATTTTGATTCTGAGGAAAAAGAGGGATTGTAGTGTTCCCGCATGGAATCATGGGAATAAAGGGACACTTGTTTTGGAGTTCAATCTGTATGCATGCATGTTCGGTCTGTTAGTCCGTGTTAGCTTAGTTTAGTAAGGCGAGAAGCCGAGAATCTACAGGGGCCATGCTTTACCAAAAACAGATGGTTATTGTGCAAACAATCATAGTCAGTAAACATACCTATAGCGGTGAGTTCTAAAGGCCTGCAACGGGCAAATAAAACATTCATATATGTCATTATATTGTTGAATAAACACTTGATATCCCGTAGAAAACATGTAGGCAATATTGATGGAACAGTTGTGCTACCTGCTTGTTAGTCGTTAAACTATTCAGTTAGCCTGTACCTTTTATTCGATTAAATATTGCAAATATTATTTAGAGGTACAAATTATTTTATTAAATGTTGTTGTTGAATGATTTTTCCTGTTTCTTTACCCTCGAACGATGGTTTCCTCTTCAGATTATTTTACGATGCATGAACCCAGTTTTCTTCTACACATTGATCACAACAATCGGAAACCCACAATTTGCTCACCGTGCAGCCCCTAGCTAATGGATAATTCAGTTGCATTCTACATTACCAGTTTAAAGGCATGCTATTGAATTAGAAACTCGAATGAACCAAGCTTGGAAAGCATTTATTTCTTTTTATCTTTTTATGAGTATTGATAAAAGCAAACTTTCTAGTTTCAGATGAAACGAAAACTGAAATACAAATACATATGAGGAAGACTCCGGCTCTCACCTAGGAAAAAGCTAAAAAGGGACGTTTTCTTACTTAAAGGCGCTATGTCACGGTACTGCGCATGTGCTACACACTGATTATTTGTGAATTATGTTCTAGCCCAGAAAGAAATTCTCAGACCGGTGAGATATCCATTTGGAAATGGACTTCCATGTGTGTTTTTTGTTATTCATCCTAGCCTCCTTTGGTCATTGTTGGAAATGCAAGATGTTCTTAAATAAGTTTTAGTTATTTGTTTATTCAAAAGTCGTCGTTGCGGACTGCAACACAACTAAATCAAAAAGTATAAATGCTACTTCCCGGCGTGGAAGGCCGCCACTGAGTACTCCGATCCGAATACAGCGGCCGAAAAACGCAAGAGATCGGAAGCTATTTGGCGTTTCAACCAGAAGCGAAGAGGGTGTGGATGACCAATAGAGTTCACGAAACACATGGTAACTTTTCAAGTCATAATGATATGGCATTAATATTTTGAACAGCGACATGATACCGACTTCGATGCCTATCTTCTCGCTCTTGAGCTGCAGCGAGTTTACATGGATACTCTGTGCATGCAGCCGGTTTACGTGGATACTCTGTGCATGCAGCCGGTTTACATGGATACTCTGTGCATGCAGCCGGTTTACATGGATACTCTGTGCATGCAGCAGGTTTACGTGGATACTCTGTGCATGCAGCCGGTTTACATGGATACTCTGTGCATGCAGCAGGTTTACATGGATACTCTGTGCATGCAGCCGCTTTACATGGATACTCTGTGCATGCAGCCGGTTTACATGGATACTCTGTACAGGCAGCCGGTTTATATGGACATCCTTTTCTTTTAGGCCCAACTTTTAGCGAACAAGCACCTTCAAAATCTCACAACTATCCTATGATGTAAAATAAACAAAACATCGATAAAAGGTTATTTTGAATGTTGTCATCTATACAAACACTTGGGTCAAATTCGGACTCGATCGAAACACGGAAAAAAATACAGAAAACATTCTTTACTACTTTTTATCTTGGAAGTAGGAAGAATAAAATCCTTGTAAATCTCGCCATATACTGTGCAAAACTACAATATGTGAATCACGGCTGTCACCCGATACAGAGTGGCGTTGTCGGAAATTTATTTTGATTGATTCTCATTGGATGTTACACAATACAGCTGTAAATTCAATGTCTGGAGACTGTGACATGCGCAGTACCGTGACACAGCGCCTTTAAGACCAGATGGTATACTTGGAGAGCAATGTTTAATATCCTATTCAGTAAACATAACTCGAGGGATTTTATCATATGTTTTAAAAACTCAGACAAAACGTACGAAAGATTAATAGAAGTTACGAGTACAAATTAAAATAACCTTCTATATGACAGAGAAAAAATAACAAATTATCATAAATAAGATTAGAAAAAAGTCATTGGTAAATGCTAGCGTTAATATCTGATAACAAATGAGGATGGCGTTAATAAAATATTATATATAAGGTGTAAAACCTATTCATATTTAACGATTCATATTCAATATGTAAAATACAATACACTAAGATAAAATACTAGCTAAGGGTTAGAATAGTTTAACTACATGCACACATTTCTGATCTTCCTAACAAAAAAAACTATATATTTCAGTTCTAAGATCATCAGTTGGTGAGTTCCATATTTGGGAGCCATATTTTCCATCTACTACTAAATTGTGGAATAGTATTAGTATCGAGACACGAAATAACGAGGCAATCGGCTCTTTTAAGAAATGTGTAGCACGATATTTCAATATTCCAAGTTATAATAATAATAATAATAATAACTATTTATATAGCGCTGAATCCATTAATTGTCCAAAGCGCTTTACAAGAGTAAGTTTAAAAAAATTCATTATGGCTATACAATTACAATTACAACTATATAAAAATTACACGTGCTATGATTATTCTACTGATAGGAACACCTCAATTTTACATACACGTCGTCTACGTTTAGACTGCTGTGCTCTAAAGTATCATCTGTTTAGAATTAATTGCGTATTAACATCTCCTGCTTGTGCATGCGGATTTAGACTTGAAAGCATCAATCACTTTTTCTTATATTGTCCCCGTTATGCTGCTCTTAGACCGACCTTACTTTCCTATGCTGCACATATCGTCGGAGTCAGAGTCCTACAGAGTAAACATACTGTTGCATGGCTCAGCACTTTTGACTGCAGCCCCAAACCGCGAATTGTTTCGTAACGTACAGTGATATAAAACATTCTAAACCTTTCGATCAAAATGGATGACCGATAACAGTGCCTTCTGTCCGCTTATCTTTTTCTTTTTCATCACACTTGTTCACACTTGTTCAATTAATACCCTGTTCTCTTTCCACACCTAAATATTGTAAAATAATGTTAGCGTAAACCTCCTAGATGAGCTAATATGCTCTTGAGGCAAACGCTAAGAATCTATGTTTAAATAAAAAAATCAAAATCAAAATCAACTTTACAGTTTTCGCTTGTACAACAATATACATGTTTTCGTAGAGGAAAGGGGAATAATTACACGTTATTCTGAAAAGTCATCGACTACATAACTTGCCAATTATGACTTGGGCCTGTCCTTCGCATTATCCTTGGTGAACAACAACATGGCGGCAGACTCGAGCAAACTGACTTTTCACTTTGAAGGGATTGATGAGAAGTTCTACACAAGCCATCTTAACACAACTTTGCAGTTAAGGAGTTGAATAATACCTCACGGAACTGAACCTCCTATTTTGAAGCCTGATTGCCATTTCTCCGGCACTTAATTCCATTAAACATTTTTGAGGTCCTTTCCGTTTCTCCCAAACGGCAGTTCCACTTATTCGCAAAAACCTACCTAAAAAGCTATTAAACAATACAATAAATTTCCATAAGCCCGGCTCAAAACCGTCTTTGGTATATTCTTTTCTAGTAAATGGAGTTATATGACTGATATTTTGAGAAGTAATGTGAGAATTAGGTCTTTAGTAAATGCGATCGAGTAAAATAGCCGTGTTTTTATGCGCCGCCATATTGAAAATCACTGAGCCATTGCGTGACTTCATACTGTGTAGATGACGGATCCAGGGTTTCCCTAGAGACGCCCCCTCCCTCCTGTTGTCGCGTAACACTACAATACTGTTACAAAGATTCTTGATATAATTTTCCACTTACGACTATGTAATTCACCTTTACATGCCGTTCCAATAAACACGACAGAGAGAACAAACGGTAATGTTATTTTATATTTTCAGCTTGGTGCAACGAAAGAGGAATAAAAGAAGAAGAAAAAAACAAGATTTTACCCCTAAATCCCTTGCGACGGTTCTGCGAAGGTTTTCGTAGAACGGCGAACAGTGAACGGAGAACATTATTCACGCAATTCAATTCAATGAGAGCTATCCGTTCTGGCCTTGAACGCTTTCTAACTAAAGCACCATACCACAAGCCATTTTCTTTGATAAGAGACCAATTCACGCTTGGCACAAATGACCCTAAAATCGATCACTTTGCTATATTTTCAAAAGTTACCAACGTAGAAGATTGATTTTTTTTGTGGGAGGATGAAGACCGATGACCAAAACAAAATCCGATGATTTGAACTACCGTAGATATCTTGATGACGTCACAGTTACGTCATGTATCCATTTATAATAGGTTTCTCGATGTTTTCAATTACCTTTAACATCAGTAAATTTTATATTTTCGATTTCCCATCATGTTGAGAACAAAGAAACCGAAAACCCGAGTTCGATTGGTTAAGAGGGAGAAACGTTATTAAATTTTTAATTTTGGTTATTTTGGCGGGAAATATTCAATACAGAACCATTTACAAAATAACTTCTTCATTCATCTTTTAGAGTTTAAAATATTTGTTTACGACAATCTAGCAATCAAAAGAGTAAATCGGTACCCACAACCGCATGTTTTTTAGAATTTTCAATTTTTGAGAGGAAATACTTTAATATTCTGATCACAGTGAAAAAGAGGATATGTCATGACGTCATATATTTTTGAAAACGTCTTTTAAAAATAACTATTCGAGTATTTATCGGGTTTTAAAGAGGAAATTTACTTACTGTACACTGAATAGCCGCAATATGGTTTGTTTTGTATGTTTCTCCAATTTAGAAAGCATGACTGATGTCAGACCCATGACGTCAGAAAATGTGACGTCACAGGAAACTTCACTGGTTCTTAATCTCAGGATATATTTATCGTATGCTTTATTTCAAACCGTATAGGTAACGCAGAATTTGACCTTAAAAGGAGTCGTTCGTTATGCTGAGTCACAATAACATCAATATACAAACTTATTTGATCCTAAAGACGTTATTTCATTTTAATATAATTTGACATATATTTTGACAGCGAATTAAACAAACTGTGCTAGTTTATATATTATTGGCTCGCTTTGTTGTGAACGATTTTGAGGTAACTTATGCCATGCGTGATTATTTGTTCCCGCCAACGATGTTCTGGACTCACATTTGAAAAACCTGGCAAAAATGGAGTCATTTCCTCGACGATACATAAGCAAGCTATTTCAAAAGAAGATTTAGAAAAGCTCTTTGCAACAAGCCAGCTCGGAAACAAGAGCCCAGAAAGCCTTATACAAACTGCATGGTTTTATATCATGCTCTATATTTCGGTAAAAGAGGAAGAGAGAATCAGAGAGCTATGGTCGCCGATGACATAGTTTTGGCAAAACAACAAGTGGCCTCGAGTACCTGACATTACCTTAACTGAGAACGTGCGATGAAGAACATTCCTGGAGGCCTCAAAGATAGTGAAGATAACTCGCTAGCTATATAATGAGTGAATGGCCACAAAACCTGGAGAGGTGTCCAGCGGTCCGATGTATCAAGAAATACCTGGAGAAGCGACACCCTCAGTGCCCGAGAAGTGTCTATCGTACGATCTCCTTATAAGGAAGCACAGTAGGCCGCCATATGTACGTGTAGAGGGTCACTAAAGTACGTGGAGAGGTCACTGATGTACGTACAGGAGACTCGTCCCAGCTTTCGATTGACCGTGAATTTTCCAAAATGGCGTAGGAAAGCGGCCATGAATCTTTTCTAGGCCCACTCGTTTAATCAATCATTTTGAAACTTTCAGCCTCACAAACTAAGTAGAGACTTATTCCCTTTTACCGAAACTTCACATGCACTAACACTAAACCCTAACCCGTAACATAAACCTAACCCTAACCGTCAGTAAACGAGTTCCCAGGTAAACGACGAGGTCTCGTCTCTAGAGCTAGGGTTCACAGGTAAACGTGTTCTCACTGGCCTTGGGCTAGGATTTATAGACAAACGACGAGTTTTAACCAAAATATAGAGGGGGAAAAATAATAAATTGGGAAAAAAATATTTCTGGGGTTCGAACCCGAGGCCTCAGATTATAGACCACGTGTGGTAACCACTACGCTAAGCGACCATCGATGCTCAATCTTGTGACCAATTTTAATACATAACACTACCCGCAAACTGCGCGTCTCCTGTGCGTACATCAGTGACCTTCCTCGTGTACTTCAGTGACCCTCTACACGTACATCCTTATAAGGAAGTCGTACGACAGATACTCTTCGAGTGCCCAGCTTTGTGGCAGAAGGCCAGAAACGCCAAGTCAGAAACGATTCATGCAGATGACTAGTCTGTTTGGTACAATAAATAACTGTAATTCGCCAATGGAAAAAATATCCTTGCCAATCTACTCACCATTATGACAATGATTATGAATTCGCCAATGGGAAAAATATCCTTCCCAATCTACTCACCATTATGACAATGATTATGAGCAAGAAGGCTAACCTCTAGGTCACCTACACTCCACATTGTATTCGTGCTTCTGCTGTGACTATCCTAAAAGCAGCTGGAGTGGATAATTCCCGAGTAAAGAGTGTCACCGGCCAGAAGAGCGACACTTCTATCAAAACAGGCTCATTCATCCACCACAGACTGTAAGCAGTTTCGTAGATGCACAAAACTCAAATGTCCTTACAACTAGTCCAAAGAGAGCCCTGGCACATTCAGGAAATGGCAGGTCCCCATTGGTACCAATCCTGGAAAATCCTCCAAGCTCTAATTTGAGAAGGGATGTACAACCAGTCGCCCAGCCACAACGCCACAGCAACACAGAACTTGCCACCGGGGCAGTTTTATCACTCTGCCGGCACATTTCATTTTTATGCGAGCAAACGTTGATTTGTGGTCGACTTAGCTGTTAACTCCAGTTTTTGTCATCTCACAAACAGAACTTTGGAACTTTTTGCTTCAATTTCAATGTGTTTGTGCTACGATTTTCTTATTCCTCGATTGAAAACTCTGTATAGATTTGACGTCACATTCACTAAAAGCAAGCAACGATCACAAACAAGCAACATGTTTTTCAGCCAATGAAATAGAATCATGAAGAGCTGCACTGTAATGGCTTCCGTTTTTCTCCAGCCAGGCCTTTCCTTTCCTTTATATACCATTATCAAAAGCTTTTCCCAACAATTTCCTTCTTTTTCAAAGCCCTTCCCGCTTGCCAGGTGATGGCAGTTAAAACTTAACTTTTCATTTCATTTCAATCAAAACATAATCTATTCATTCGCGCGAATTTTTGTACTTTGTCATTTTTAGAACGATGCAGTTTATAGAGCTACGTCTGTCACTAAAAATGTTGTGTTGAACAATAAAGACAATAGAGTGTTTCTGTCTCGTAACTATGTGTTCATCTTAAAGGAATTGACTGTATCAACGAAGTCACTGACCGTCACAAAATATATGCTACTTTAAAGCTCTAGTAATAATTCGACTCGTTCTTAATATGACTATCGGGTGTAGGGCACTTGGTAAGCACTGTAGCAAGTACAAATACAGGGAGACAACGTAATCATAGTCCCAGTCATAAAGATTAACTAGTTTAAACTCTCTGATCACAAACATCACATTGTAAGGCAAGTAACAAAGGAAGTAGATAAGCATAATGGTGTACATAATCTTTAGAAGTTCCTGTTCGCGTACAGTTATTATGCTATCACGTCTTGAGATGGTGCGCACAATAAAGGGAGATCCTATTTCATTTTTAACACCTAATTGTATATCCTCAGGATTATTTTCCACCGGCCTATCAGCTGTTTCGGTGGCATTTCTCGTATTGCGTTTGCGTCGAGTGTCATACACGTATTTCTTGACCTTCAGAGCAACGATGAAGTACGCAATGATCATAATAATAAATGGAGTGGCGTGTTGGCAGACGAAAAGAACCAGCGTGTAAATATTCATGTGATCCCGTGAGGTAAAGATTTCATCACAGCGGAGTATTATTTCACCGCAGGCTTGATATGTGATGACTCGTCTTGTAACTGAGGAAGGTAGTGCAAGTGAGGTTGCCCAGACCCAAGAGAAAATGAGGACTGTAAACTGAGCTACTCGGGAAATATGGCCAATCTTGACAGGCAGCATGAATACCAGACATCGATAAACAGCAATGGCTGCCATAGTGAAGGTGACAATGATACTACAGCACACAGAAAGCGGGTTAACAACATGGCACATGAAATCACCAAACACCCAGGACCACGGTGGTGATTCGTAGTAGAAGAGAAACGGGTAACAGACGGTGCCTATGAGTTCTGCAATGGCAAGGTTAGCCACTAGGATGTATGAAAACGGCTTTCTTCCTCGATGTCGAAATATTAGGCAACACAAAGCACAGTTCCCAGCTAGTGAAACCAGGATAATAACTGCCATGATGATGGCACGGACGATACGAGATGCCTTTGGCTCTACAAAGGGAGATGGAGTGAGCCGCATCGTGCATTCCATAGTCGTGTTGTTCCCATACATGGTTGTACCTCGTGCTTTCCTTATAGTTGTGAACTATTCTGTCAAGATATTTGCTGTTATAGATCTATGAAATAGTTTTTTGCCACGTTACTCGAGGAATCGCGTTACCTGATCAGCGTATAATTAATCTCCTGTTTGAAGATATAGACGCACAAGGGTTCCTGTCAAAGAAAATGGATTATAAAGGATTATAAAGACGATAATTGCTTTATCACTTGAAATATGAGCCGTGGCCCGAGAAAAGTGAACAGGAGTGAAAGCGTATCGAGCTTACCCCCCCCCCCCCCCCCCCCCGTAATAGTCCAGTCATTTTACATTTTACTGGAAACAGATCCACAAATTTTTTAATATAAAAGCAAAACATAAAAGCTCTACCTATCCAGTAGAACCGCAAGTTTTCTTTGAACATTTCAAAAAACTAAACGAGCCGAAAGCAGATTCGGAAACCCTTACCCGCACCAACACCGTTGGGAATCACGATAATGGGATGAACAACGAGAGCGAAGAGCTGGATCGCGTAGTCACTGATGAAGAACTTGAATATGCAATCGGAAAATTAAAAGATAATAAATCTCCGGGAAGGGACAACATTCTAAACGAGGTCCTTAAAAACGGTAAAATTCAACTCAGGCCATGGTTAAAATCGCTGTTTAACTTAATCCTAGAATCAGGCAAATACCCGCGTGATTGGTGTAAGGGCCTCATCGTACCAATTTACAAAAAAGGGCATAATACGTTAGCTGATAATTATAGAGGAATAACCCTGCTCTCTTCCCTAAGAAAACTCTTTACCTCCATACTTAATAATAGCCTTTATACTTATTTTCTAGATCGTTATACTCTATCATTACCACAATTCTAGAAGATTTCAGGCAATTACAAGGCATTCAAAAGCATAATAATACAACTTCCGGTTCAGAGCATCGTTTTCATGTCAATCCAACACTGGACTTCAAATAAAGTCGATTTTGAGGATGTTTCCCTAAATAGATTCATGTAGACTTAGTATGTTGTTCTAGACGCTATTCCAGATTATATTATGCAGAACAACCTTCTGTTGCAATTAGTGGTAGGTTAACTTACTTTTTTTCGTAAAATGACTAGACTATAAGGTCCTATAAGTAAACTGTAGTCATTGGTACCATGGAATTTTCAACTGACCTATAATACTGGGGGCTCAAAGCTCAAAGCTCAAAGGCCATAGAGGAATACTGATAATTTAAGGCGTTTTATTGTGATGCAGAAAGAGCCTCATTTCCTACTCGTGAATGGGCCAGAACGTCTTCTGTAACTTTAGCGTGGGATTTATAAGAGTCTGGAGCAACCTATCATAGCTTTTTTGGAATATTGGACAACATTTACTTGCCATTGATTCCAATATGAAGGTATTAGGTCGAAATGGCTTTAGACTTAGTATATATTTTGAATAATGAAGATGGGGGAGTGCTATGCCGCCGGTCGATTGGATTTCCCGGCATGCTTTGCGGTCAAAGTGGTTGAATTTAGCTTGCTCTGAAGTGCTTATGGAATGGTGGCTTGGTGCTGGGCAATTGCAAGTTTCAGTGTTCAGGGACAGAAAGTGAGGTTAGTGGAAACTTGAAAGCCTATATTTGATGTGAAACATGCATTTTTGTAAGAAAATGTAGAATCTGAGGAGAACTATTTTGTTCTGTAAGTGTGATTTTAGTCTTTTTTTCTGAAATGAAATAATGTAAACTGTAGTTAACTTCTGCAAAGAAAGGAGGGTTTAGATGAAATGATTCAATTTTAATATGCCTAAATGCAGTTGAGTAGGATCATATGTCTATACATTATGTTGTGTGGCAATCGCAGGGCCTTGCTCTTTCAACTTAGCCAGACTGAAATCCTCAAAGCAAGTAATCCGCAGTAAAATACAACAAATGTCGTGTTTGGGGCTGAAAGGTTAACCATGCTAAATACCAAGAGCGCTCTAGATCTACCGGCGACAAGTTGGATTAGCAGACAAGCGTTGACAGATTTTAATTACCAAGATCCTCTCTTTGTAAAATAGAGTAAATACATGAAATATAAGATCAGAAAGTTCACCAAATTGATCTCTTTGCGAGTGTAAAGAATATTGTTATCAATTAACCACACACAATCATGCAAACATGTGGGACAATAGATGGTTTGCACTCAATCCCCAGAGATTCAAATGACAAAGAGCATGGCGGTCATGTTGGTGTACAGAACAAAAGAAGCTAACGAAGAATCTATTGTTAACTGTACACCAACATGGCGGCTATGACGTCACGTGCGAAGGGTCTATAGGACGAAACGTGATTCCGAGCCGGCTGAAAGCTCCTTCCCGTACAAGGAAAGTAGTATGCCTGGTATTTGGCCGGTTAAGGGGTCGTTTAAATGAATCACATTAGACATTAATCCAGATAAAGAGAGCGTAAGTAAGAGAGGGAATCTTGTAACACGCGGCGTGCGATGATAATGTCTAATAAAATTAATTATTTTACATTTGACAGCATTTTACAATATCCGTAAGTTGAGTATTATCTGTAGGTTGTGACGCCACACTGGTATTATCTATAGGTATTATCTGTAGGTAGCGCTCGGTGATAATCAAGTACGACCATTTACGCTAGAAAATATAGATAAATTATTTCGCTTTTTGTGCCATTTTGATATTTTAAGTTCTCAGCTATCATTTTCTAGTCTTTCTTTTCCACTAAACTATATATAAAAGCAATTTGTAGCTTGAATAAGAAACAAAACATCTTGAAATTCAATCTTAAACAAACCAATTTTCCGGCATTTCATTTAGCTTCGTTTTCGCTTTCTTTTTGTTAAAACGTTTTCTTCTTTAAGTGCGCGATCGCGCGACAACAATCTCATCGCGGAAAAATATTTTCCTGCATGAGATTGGTTCGCGCACTCACGCACTTGCTTCAGCTCAGCTGCTTCTGGTTACTAAAAATAGATTTATTAGATATTATTATATAATTCTGCCAAGAACGCACCAAATATGAGACCGTATTTCGGATAGTTACATTAAAATGGCTTCCCGTCACCATATATGGTAAACCATCACCATATATGGTAAATCCCATTTCTAGAGGCTGTGCGAAAGGGTTTTGGTTATTATGGAAAGAAAATTTCGTTTCATTGCAGAATTAATATAATAAATAACTTATTAGTCAGTTGAGCATCTAATATTGCTGTAGTTTTACTCGTTATCCGTATTTTGGATCGTCAAAATACACATGACTCAATCCCCAGAGATTCAAATGTTGTTGCCCCAACAAAAGAAGCTAACGAGGAATCTATTGTTTAAGGGCACCAACATGGCGGCAACCTCTTTTCGCGGGAATTTCGAATCTAAAAATAGCCTCATCTACCTCTGTGCTGGGAACCCAAACCATAACAGAGGAACGCTCCTCGTAATGGGCTCCTGGTTAGGCTATATATTTTGCAAGCCGTAAGGCCAGATAAAAAAAATACTTGTTTAGCGTCCTCGCCCGACCTGAGAAATGTCCCCGACTTCTATTTTTATTTTCATAAAAAACATTAGAAAGTGTAAATGCGCCCGCGAACACCAATTCTTGTACCCAGACCCCTACATATACCACTTAAAATATGCGCCGGCGCATTAAATATTTTAACATCGACGCCATTTTGTTTCTACAACACGAGGTCATGAACACGACGTGAGTGAATTAGTCAAGACAAAATAAACTTCACATAGGTAAAAAAAACAACTCCCTCCCTACCTAATTTGTAGCCTTGCTAGTAATTTTAGCCCCACTTGGATTGTGTAGATGTGCCCGCATGTTTCACCAGCTGGTCAGCGGTAACCACATCAAAACAAGATGGCGGACAAAATGGAGGAAGAACGTAGTGAGCGGCCAGGCCGCCAGGTTCAACAGTTTGACATTATGATAACTTCTTATTCTCGTTCTCGTGCCATCAAAACATTTTCCTTTTTGGATGAACAGGCATTTAGGAGAAAAGGAATGGTTTCCTGACTTCTTTTAATCAGGGAAACTGCGCTTTCAACGATTCAACTTACCCCAATGAAATTTAACACCGAGTGTTTTCGAAATGTCAGCTTCATAATATAACCAATCAGATTACCAAACACGTTGCATGGCACTACCCAACACACGCTATGACGTAGCTAGCGTCTAATACGCATGCTCACATCTTATTACCGGTAAAGTGGCAACCATGTACAGCTGTTTCGTCCTTGTTAGGACTCATCAGCATGGCATAGCCCCCAAGACCGTCAGCCTTACTTTAGATCATAGGCCTCAGAATCTGGTTACTCTAACGGCGAGCTCGAAAGCTGCTTTAAACCCCAGCCACCACGCTAACACGTGTGGGAGCTGGAGATGTGAACAAGCGCTATAGCAATGTGGATCTCTCCGAAGAGGATCTGGTAGTGCAAAATGGAAATGTCACGGCCAAATCCGAAATTATAAACCAAACACGTTGCATGTCACTACCCAACACACGCTATGACGTAGCTAGCGTCTAATACGCATGCTCACATCAGATTACCGTAACAATTCTGGCGCTCAAATTGTTAATACCATGGTACGTGCAGGAACGCGAGTTATTTTCCAACCGTCTTGCTCAGCTCCAACTAGCTGAATTATACGTGGGATCGACAAATACCCGCAATCCGCATACGTTCAGTGGTTAACAGTTGTTCTTTATTGGAATCTTCGAATTCAGCCTTCGGGATATAACTTATTGGAGTGGCAGATTGAAGGCAAGTTGTCGAATTGTTTGTGAAGCTTCGATGAGTGTATACCCAACCTTTGCGTACTAATTTGTGGTAGACGTTCATCGATCGCCTACTTTAATAAATGTATCTATAGGATTTATAACAACTGAATCTCGTGTACCTAATGATGCGAGTTATTTGCCTTATTCCCTTAGTATTTCAACATGTAACTTCGATCAGATTGATATATTTTCTCCTGACTTAATTGCTACAAACTTTTATACTCTGTTTTAAGTCGTGGCACTTGTAATGCTAACCATACATACAAATTAAGGGATAAATGACAGTGTTTATATTTAAATATGGATTTCAGAATTTAGAATTTGACCGTACGAGCTAAATTAATGTGAACTGAGTTAGTAATAACACCATGGCAAACTTCTATTCCATGTGCTAACTTGTCTTCTGTGTGATAATTAAGTCATGCTATGTTTATTTAGCTTGTTTAATGATCAGAAGTGAATCAGAGTAGTAAATAAAATGTATGTTCTAGGACAATTCTGAATTGTGATTAAACAATTTATGGTATTTAACTTACAAGTCATGTGTGCCAAGAAAATGATGGAAAGATGGAATTATAGTGTGATTCTTAGTGAACTTCAAACAAAGTCAAGCATTGTTAGTTGTATTCCCCAACATATCCCCCTCACAGGTCGGCCAAGGGCCCGGGGGGGAGGGGTACTTACATGAAAAATGGGTATGTATGTGAGGCCAAGAGGCTCAAACCCTGACCCTGTTTGACCGAATCCGAGCTCCAAAACCCTGATTGCCCCCTTTTTGGGGAAAAAAAACCCTGAATGCCCCTTCTTTAAATTGTTTTCAAAACAAGGTCGGATATATATCCCGGCCGGTATACCGCGTACCGGGATTGCATGCAAAATACGGAACATTTCAAGTCGGTACGTGGCATTGGGTAAACAAATCAGCAGATGAAGTACATAGATAAGTACTGAAGTACGGGAACCTCCGTGCTTGCATGTGGACAGGCGATCAAAATGCGGCAACAGAATGTCTTTTTTTGACATAGTAGCTAAAAAAAACCTAACTGCCTAAACAAATACTGAACCCCGACCCTGACTGCACCCAATTATACTCTAATCCTGACCCTGATCGAATATCTGCCCAAATCAGGCCAAAACCCTGACCCTACCTGCCCAAACGGAGCTGAAAACCCTGACCCACCCGGGCGGCACATACATAATACGTCACAAACAGGAGTACCCCCCACCCCACCCCCCCCCCCCCCCCCCCCCCCCCCCGGGGCCAAGGGATCTATCCATGGGGGAAGCTGCTGATAAGTGCATAATACATTGATATACAAAAACATGTATATCCAAGCACTTGAATTTGACTAAAGAAAAAAACTGAAGGTGGTTGAAGTTACGGGTGCAACTTATAACTATAAGCGGTAAACTACTGTATATTATGTGCATTGACCAAGCTAGAGGCAGAAATCATATTTCTAAAGATTGAGGCCACCTATGCTTTGGCATCAACTGTACTACCAATCAGAATGCTCCACTAACAACATGGACCATATTACAGGATATAAGAAATACATAATACAACTGATATATACTAAATATGTCAATAATAAAAAGCTATTTGGCAATCTCATATGAGAGAGATTAGGAAAACGTGACCCAGGGAACTTTGACTCACAAAATTCCCCCACCCCTGGGGAAAAGCGTCAAGTTACAATCCTCCTGGTCAGCCTGAGGGTCTACCCCTTGGGAAGCCAATCCCCCAATTCTGGGATAAATGCTACAGCTTACTGGGTTGTCGGTAGAAGCTGGCAACCAGCACAATTCCAATTTCCAATCATTTATGGCATGTTAACCTATTCTTTTAAGTGGTGGTAGTTTATTTATCCACATATCACAAATCTGAGCATGGAAGCTCTTTTAAATCTGAAATGTACAGTAAAAGTTACATGGGTAGAAAGTGTATAAATGGCAGACTTAAGATTTTAAAAAATGTACCACCTATAAGACACTACATGTATGTAGCCTTTTGTTTCAATTTCTAGACAGCCCTAGCTTATAAGTGGTATAACTCCATGTGTATGTACATCTTGTAGAACAAAGCAGGAGGCAACCGACGACTGCTGAGTCCAAGGAGAGCATGTTAAGGACTATGTTATACCAGAAACAAAACCAATGAATATCGTGTTGTTTTGAAGATTTTTGTATTTACGAAAACAAGTAGTCAAAAGAAACACATATATCTCCAAAAATATTATGTATCTTGGAATTCTATTTAGTTTTTTTCTATTCTTCAATATCAGGAAATACATGGTCCAAATAATCTCCATGATCGGCCAAACATTTCGCAGGTGTTGAAAAGTGTGAATCTTTATGATGCCAATTTGGCTGTCAAAATAGCAATGCGCCACCTAATAATAATCGTACCTACATTGTAGACTCGTTACTTATGGTGACCAAACCTTCTCCATGGCTGCTCCTTAATTATGGAATGCTCTCCCTACCAAAATAAGGACTGCTAAATCAGTCCACAGCTTTAAATGTGCCCTAAAAACCTCAGTGTGTAGCATGAAATTTGATTTAATTTATGCTTATGAGCCAGATAAATAATTTATTCTGCTATTAGCCATTTCTTAAACCGATAAAGGACTGGGACTGTGTGTTAATTTAATTTAATTCAAACGATACCATCATTTGCACCTAGCCATGAATGCACATGATGGAAACGTGTATCATCACGATGTCAAACAATACCATCATTTGCACCTAGCCATGAATGCACATGATGGAAACGTGTATCATCACGATGTCAAACAATACCATCATTTGCACCTAGCCATGAATGCACATGATGGAAACGTGTATCATCACGATTTCAAACGATACCATCATTTGCACCTAGCCATGAATGCACATGATGGAAACGTGTATCATCACGATTTCAAACGATACCATCATTTGCACCTAGCCATGAATGCACATGATGGAAACGTGTATCGTCATGATGTCAAACAATACCATCATTGGCACCTAGCCATGAATGCACATGATGGAAACGTGTATCGTCATGATGTCAAACAATGTTTTGACCACCTGTACTTGTCAAGTTCTGGTGCCAGTCTCACCGATAGCATTCAACAACAGTTTGCTGTTTATTCAGGCTGGTTTGTTCTCATAACAATTTGTGATGAGAACAAATGTGTGCAGTTATTAAGTTAGGTCGAAATTATCAATTCTCTGCCAATAATTCTTCTATTCTTTTATGGCTTTTAGATTCAGAACTCTTGTTCATTGTAAATAAAACCTTTAAATTAAACTTAGACAAAAAGTCTATGGCAACAATGCTATGAATCCTGGTGAGACTGGCACCACAACTTGACAAGTAGGCGGGCAAAACATTAATGGTTGACATGAGGAAACATGTTTCGATGTGCATTCATGGCTAGGTGCAAGCTCTCTTATTTTTCTGATTTCTGAAAGCCAACCACCTCAGTTATTGATCCAAACGTCTCCAAACTCACTCAACACACTAATTTTGATGTATATAATCTTTCTTTTTTTTAAATTTATTTTGTAATTCAAAACTATTTACATACTCTGTCCCAGTCCTTTTTTCGTTTATGACATGGCTAATATATTTTGCAGTCTGAGATCCAAAGAAATTGTGCACTCTGTTTGGCTGGCTAGTGACTGTATTGAAAGCCTTGCAAAAAGGGAGAAAACTGCAAAAAATTTATGAGCAGGCAACTTATTAACAAAAGCAAATAAAAGTAATTTAATAAAGAAACTGTTCCAGTTTTGGTTGGTCTGCATAGAGAAAATCTTTGCCCTCAGTCTTAAAAGCAGCTCTTGGCCTGTGACCTTAAGTAATTTTAAGACCTATGGCTAAGTTTTTCTCCATACAGATCTCCCAGCCAGTAAACAGTATCTACAATGTATATGAAATAGATACAGAATGAGTAGCAATGTTTATTGTATATACTAACTCGAGCCAGAAATCCGATAAAACATGGACACAAATTCTGTATCTATGACTTATCAAACATCCACTGCTCGTTCTAAAGGTTAGGGTGTTTTGTATAAATAAATGTTGGGTTAGCCAATACTGGGGCTTATTTCGAGCAATACTGCCTGGCTCTTACAGATGACCTACATTTTGTATTACACATTCATTTCCTGTTTTTTCTTCATGAATAAATATGAATGAGTTTGACAATATATATATATCACTGGTGACTCCTTGACATCATATACAACTGTACATGTAGCTGTTATATTATAGTAATGCCATGTTTTACCAGACTTGATTTTACCTAGTTTGTCAAATTGAAAACATTCAAGAACTGCCACAATACAATATTAATACAATTGCCAATTAGCTTTTTAAGGATTCACACTTAATGGGATTAATCATTGTATTATTAAATATTGTACCCAAGTTGGATAAAAAACAATAGAATAAACTGCTTTAAAATGCTGGAAAATGTTGCTGGTTTTATGTAAAATAGGCTATTTGCAGCTAACAGTCACATGCTGATATAATACTTCATTAACATATGAATTGAGCTCTTGATCCCCATGGGAAAGGCATTGCCATGGATGCTGAAGAGCAAGCTATCTTTAAAAATGCAGTTTTAGAAAGATCGACAATCGATTGGAGGTGGAAAATAGCATTTACAAACAGGTTTTGCTAATAACACTACCGGTCTCATACAATGTACAAGGCCTTTGAATAAATGTCAGATATTTTTTTGCTTTCCAGTACAACCATGTGATTTGTTAGCTGCAAGGGCATATTGACAGTCAAAATTGCTGGTACTTAGTTTACAAGTGGTTACTCCCAAGTAGGGAGACCCATATATCGTCTTACATGTAAGTATAGTAGCTTTTCTCAATGGCATGTTGAGGGAATGAGTAGGTGGCGACAACTTTAAGTATAATAGCACCATGTAGTTTATTTGGAACTATAAAATTTATACTAATAAGATTGCACGGTAAGATCTTACTAAGATTCATACAAGATCTTATAAGATTCTTAATAAGTTCTTATAAGATTCTTAATAAGATCTTATAAGATTCTTATAAGATCTTATAAGATTCTTAACAAGATCTTACTGAGATCTTAATAGGAATCTTTTAAGATCTTATTAAGAATCATATAAGATCTTATAAGATCTTATTAAGAATCTTATAAGATCTTATAAGAATCTTGAAGATCTTGTTAAGAATCTTATAAGATCTTATAAGATCTTATAAGATCTTATAAGATTCTTAATAAGATTCTAATAAGATCTTAATAAGAATCTTATTAAGATCTTAATAAGAATCTTATTAATATCTTAATAAGAATCTTATTAAGATTTCCACCTGGGCTGTTCTGGGGAGTTCATTCGGATTTTCTTGTCTCTTCGTTGCCTTTAAGTAATAAGCTCTCCCTTAATATAAGAAAGTCAAATGTTATTAGTTTTCACTCCCCTAAATTAAAAACTTCCTATTCTCTAAATATAAAGATTGGCAATGAAATAATCATAGAAAAAGACCATACCATATATAATCTCTGTCACCTCCAGAGATTATATAGGTGAAACCAAACGACGCCTCAAAGACAGATTCAACGAACATAGACGATCAGTTGACAAACCTAACATTAAGTCTAAACCATCCACTGTTGCAGAACATTTTCTTTCTAACCCTAACCATTCTAAAACTAACATGCAACTCATTCCCTTAGAACTCATGCATTCCTTACGAGACTCGATTCGTAAAGCCAGAGAATCCTACCTTATAGACAAGGCCAAAACACTTGAACCTCATGGCATCAATAGACGTGATGAAACCTAGCTCACTTTCACCTTATTTCCTATTCATCTATTCACATTGTATTAGTTTTTTGCATCCATTAGACTCGATTCGTAAAGCCAGAGAATCCTACCTTATAGACAAGGCCAAAACACTTGAACCTCATGGCATCAATAGACGTGATGAAACCTAGCTCACTTTCACCTTATTTCCTATTCATCTATTCACATTGTATTAGTTTTTTGCATCCATTAGACTCGATTCGTAAAGCCAGAGAATCCTACCTTATAGACAAGGCCAAAACACTTGAACCTCATGGCATCAATAGACGTGATGAAACCTAGCTCACTTTCACCTTATTTCCTATTCATCTATTCACATTGTATTAGTTTTTTGCACCCATTAGACTCGATTCGTAAAGCCAGAGAATCCTACCTTATAGACAAGGCCAAAACACTTGAACCTCATGGCATCAATAGACGTGATGAAACCTAGCTCACTTTCACCTTATTTCCTATTCATCTATTCACATTGTATTAGTTTTTTGCATCCATTAGACTCGATTCGTAAAGCCAGAGAATCCTACCTTATAGACAAGGCCAAAACACTTGAACCTCATGGCATCAATAGACGTGATGAAACCTAGCTCCGCTTTCACCTTATTTCCTATTCATCTATTCACATTGTATTAGTTTTTTGCATCCATTAGACTCGATTCGTAAAGCCAGAGAATCCTACCTTATAGACAAGGCCAAAACACTTGAACCTCATGGCATCAATAGACGTGATGAAACCTAGCTCACTTTCACCTTATTTCCTATTCATCTATTCACATTGTATTAGTTTTTTGCATCCATTAGACTCGATTCGTAAAGCCAGAGAATCCTACCTTATAGACAAGGCCAAAACACTTGAACCTCATGGCATCAATAGACGTGATGAAACCTAGCTCACTTTCACCTTATTTCCTATTCATCTATTCACATTGTATTAGTTTTTTGCATCCATTAGACTCGATTCGTAAAGCCAGAGAATCCTACCTTATAGACAAGGCCAAAACACTTGAACCTCATGGCATCAATAGACGTGATGAAACCTAGGTCACTTTCACCTTATTTCCTATTCATCTATTCACATTGTATTAGTTTTTTGCATCCATTAGTTTATCGTTATTTGCTACCTTCCTTTATTTACCTTATCTACATCACTTTATTATTTCATCATTTTTTACCAGTATCCGTTCCATTGCGTCACTTACTATTTACATATTGTGAAATCCTATATATTGTGAAATCCTATATATTGTAACCCCCTATTTTAGAACTCTCTACTTACAACATCTAGTACCTGAAGAAGGCTAGTTTGGCTAGCCGAAATATAGTACGTTTAAAAATATATACACGTTGTTTCAGCTTTACTATAGTCCTTGGACTTCTCGCTTCTATTTATTATTATTTGGCTGTTTAGATCTTCATACAGATCCAACGTTCAACAAGCAGGATATTCGTCCACGGTTTTTGCTTATTCGCGAGTCAAATATTTAGGTATAATCATTGATAAGCACTTAACATGGAATCAACAGAAACACTAGGGATTATTTATATGGCCAAATATTATGCATCACCTTCAGTTCTGAAGCTACTATTCCTTCTTCTATCCATATTTACATTTTGCAATTTTACTCTGGGGAAATGCTTATTCTACCCTGCGGTTAATGCCATTAAGAAATCTACAAAAAAGGCTATTCGTGCCATATCTAATGAATCTTGGAATAAACAGACTCCACCACTTTTTCACAGATTAAAAACCCCTTAGTAATATTCACCAACATGATACAAGAAAATCTAAATCCCAACACTTCTTTATTAAATATTCCAGAACTGATTACAAAAAATGATTTATTAATACAAATGGATTATAGTCTGGGCGGATCAAATACCAGTAAATGTCAAAACTAAAAAAGGCATATCTTTAAAAAAATCACTTCTGATCTTATCAGCAATTATGAATATTTATAGTCCTGTTACTGTTATTATTTATATTATATATTTTTTATTTTACTATATGCTTTCTTTCCTTCTCAGCCCTTGTTTTGCATATTTTCATGTTTTCGTTTTCTCATTTCTGTCCTTTAATAAACTTTACTTAAAATTACTATCAACACTAAAATCACTTTATGAATATATTAATAATTTCTTTATTACTATCTAACTAAACATGTAAATGCCGCTGTGGTAAACCTGACTAGATAACCCCATGGTTTGTTTCAGGTTTACCAACTCTAGCAAAAGAAATGTCTAAGTTCCTAGGGCCCCTTCTGTTTTTACTCTACATCAACGATCTTCCCAACTGCCTATTAAAATCTTTTCCTCGGATGTACGCCGATGATACATAAACCTAACAGTAACCGGCGAGAGTCCGAGAGAGATAGAAGAATGCTTAGGACTCGACCTCCAAAATGTTAGAAATTGGCTTTGTGCAAATAGACTCACCCTAAATGCAACAAAAACTGAATTGTTGCTAGTGGGTTCCCACCAGAAATTGACAAATTTTCCGAAAGATTTATCTTTCACCATTGATGGTAAAGTCATAGAAAGAGTTACCTCAACAAAATATCTTGGTGTACATCTAGATGAAAATTTGTCTTGGAAAACCCACATTAACATACTCATGAAGAAAATATCCTCAGGTCTAGGTGCACTCAGACGTATAAAGCCTTTCATACCCCATAAAGCACTGCTAAGTGTCTATGATACTCTCATACTCCCTCATTTTGATTACTGTAGTGTTGTTTGGGAAAATCTAAATAAAGGACTTGCCGAGAATCTACAAAAGTTGCAAAACCGAGCTGCCAGAATAATAACCGGTTTACCCTTTGATACTAAGATTGATGAGCTCCTAAGTACTCTAAATTGGGACAGACTATATATTCGACGAATCAAACAAAAAGCAATAATGATTTATAAGGCTTTAAATAACCTGTCTCCTGAATATTTATCCTCAAAATTTATACCACGTTCAGCCTCTACAAATTACAATCTTAGGGGCTCATCAACAAAACTAACCCTCGTACGGCCACGAACCAATTTCGGTAAAAAGGCTTTTCGCTTTAGTGGGGCTAAGTTATGGAATGAACTGCCTGAGGATGTAAGGCAATCAACTAGTTTAAATAACTTCATTTTTAATCTTACGAAATCGAGTTATTTTAACCTTATTTAAATATTTCTTAGATATGACATTCCTATTTTTCTTATTCGTCCCTGCAACATGGCTTTCATGTAAAACAGTTTCATATTTTAGTGTTTTTTTAAATCTATGTATGTAACTGATGATTTTCCATGTATAAATAAAGATGTACAAATAAGTTTATATAGAATAAAGTATTGTTGTTGTTGTTGTCGAGAAAATCTTTAGAGAGTCTTAGATTGTATTTGGCTTTTTGTGCTCGGAATATTTATTGTAATGTTTTTGTATGTTGTTCAAAAGGCGGCGAACGTGACAGATACATATACTATACTATAGATAACAAAGGGACACTCCATTAAAATACTTGTGGTAAGTTATGGGTCAGACTTAGTTGGTTAAAAGAGATGGTCCTATTTGCTGGATTCTAGAAACGTTTGCTGTTTTGAAGGAAAGTTTGAACACTGAAAAACACTTTATTCAGGAGTTATGTTAGAAGCTTTGAAGCATACAGGAAAGCATTTTTTTTTTGGTTGGTCAGAAAAATTGGGCCATCTTAATTTCTTGAAAGATCTGTGCAGCTGAGGAGAGAAGACGAGTTCGCTAAGCAGCAAAACACGATCAATGAAGAAAAATGTTTCAAGTTACACACCGGTGACGGTCTACAATTCCTTCTAAATAGTTTATAATTAAGAGTAGAGTTTCCAAGACGTAATCGAGTATGTATGTAACACTCAAGAGCATCGGCTAATTGAATAACGTAAAGCAGTATTGTAATTCTGAGATATTTTGCCAAAGTGAATTTTAAGGGAACTTTTAAAGAGAGACAGAGATGAGTTATGTCTTATATCATATGTTAGATCATTCCATAGTTTTATAATACAGGGAAACAAATAATTTTCAGAATGTTTTGTCCTTGTTGTAAATTGAAAAATAAATGGCCAGAGATGCGTTCTACGGTCGACTCTCGTTATTAGCCTGTTGTCAAACCATTCACTATTGTGCAGTACAAGGCTAGTCTATGCATTGCACGTCTAATTGTGATATCTTCCCATGAAAGTTCTATCATTAAATTTTGGCGACTAGTCCCTTTCATCGCCCCAGAGGCTCATTCAGAACAATTCATACAGACGTGTATGATAAACATAAACATCAGGAATACATACCCAAACTGTATATCATATCACTCGTTCGAAGATAACAATCTCTCAACACTCTGAAACTGTTTGTGGTGACTTCGCTGAAATCTGTGAAGGTTTGAGTCCGCTTATACTATACTGATACTAGCTATCAGATATATATGGTCTTCACTGCATTTGAATGTATTTAATTGCCTGTTACGTCACGTAACGTTAGTAGCGAATGCGTACGTTGTAGAGCCGGACACAAGTACTCATTGAAAATATTCAAACATGAATTCCTTACAAGGCTCACAAAGTGTTAAGGCTTACACGCTGTTATGCTTAGACGTACTAGGCCATAACCTCCTCCGCAGGTAACTATATCGGTCACCGCGTACAACTCAAATTCGCGTCTATTTCTACACAGGAAGACGAAGAATGATCGATTGAAACTCATATAGAGTTGCCTACAGAGAAGGTTAAGTTTGGCAGTGTGTTATTTCTTGAAAAAAGTATGAAATTATTATCAAAATTTGAGTTCGATGAAAACAAATTCACCTATTGAATCTTTAAAATAACAGAAATATTGAATGAAGAATGTATACATGTCGCAGTCATAGATGGACTAAACTGTATTTGATTATCACTGGTACAAACTACGTATACGTGAGAATCGATCGAGTAGCTTCTGACGTTACGAGCGTTAGCTCTTCATCATGCATCACAGCAAAAGAGGTCGGAAGTGCTGACACGTGAAACCACAGCTGCTGCTCGCCTTCCACGGCTTGCACACCCAGTAAGAGACTCGTGTCTATCTTCCCCACCTACGCATCAGCCTACGCTAGTTTTTACGGGAACTGGTGATCCTGTATATGTTAATTGCGTCAGTTAATCTGGCAAGCGTTAATTGTATATTATTAACTGATATTTCAGTACTTGAATAATTCTCGTTCAGTTGGGTCAATAATACCGCGCTTCGTTATGTAGTGTTTTCTACCAATTTGTTGACGAGAGTCACTGTATATATGAAAATGATATGAGAGTTTGAGGACTGTCCCACCCAGTTTAGTGACGCAACCTTTATGAAAGACAAAGTGATACTCTCAGGTGACACTGGTTTTTCCTACGAAACTGTGGCCAGCAAAAAGAGCCTGTCAGCAATGAAACCAGTCTGTTTATCTTCACTACCGACAGTGTTAGTTAGTTCAGATACACGACCACATCAGCTATGCGGTACAACCTATTGTGTTTAAATAATAATAATAATAATAATAATTATTATTATTATTATTAAACCTAACACTAGTTCAGTTTTACAGGAACTAGTTATTCACAGTATGGCGTTATTGTTTGGCAAGGAATTGACCACATGCGTGGGGTTTAATTTACTTCACTATTTGTTTTCATTCCAGTATGTCTGATTGAACAGTGTGTCAAGAAATGTGCTGCCAGGCCAACTGTGTAGGCAGACGCGACTTATCAGGTGCGTCACGCTACGTGCGTCACGCTACGCAGCGAACAAGTGAAAGGTTTTGGACTCGAGTGGATATATTTCACATCTTCAAACCACCGTGTCATTTTCTTTTTATTATATGGACAATTAAACTGCTCTATTAAATAACTCTTACTTACTGTTAGTATAAACTTCTTCGTGATCTTTCTAAGTTGCTTTATTTGGAAAACAGTGATTTACAATTACCTCAGCTAAGGATCTAGGGATCACGCTCGATGTAAACTTGACGTACATCGAACACGTTACAAAGTTAGTTTCTGCTTGTACAGGAAGTCCCTGTCAGATTAAAGCTAAGCATACTCTAGACAAAAAACGCTGTCTGTCATAATCAATGCTTTGATCTTTAGTAAGATTTCCTTTTGTTCTACGATATGGCTAGCCTGCTATGCAGACATATTTTTTCACTCTCGTAAATTCGAAGAAAAAAGCAACGTCTGCTTACCCGAGCGCTTAATACTCAACTGGGTTTCGTATTCGAAAATTACCGCTGAATGCAAAGACTACAGACGCAGGGTTAGCCTCATTCTGAAGTTAAACATTCTTAATTACCAGCGAGAAGGTCCAAAGCGTGAAACTACAACAATACACAATGTTGTGAATAGCCCACCTTTTCGCTGGTATTTATGAATGTTTAACTTCAGAATGAGGCTAACAACCCTGCGTACATGCGTCTGTACTCATTTCATTCCTTTTTTGTTTAGGTTTTTCTACTTTTTTATTCAGTCTGCCTTGGATTAAAAAAACAAATACAAAATAGGACTAGTGGAAAGAGCACATGCATTGAAGTTAGTATGAATGCCAACTTTGCTGCAGGTTGTACCTTGCATAGCGATGTTTCGTGTTGATAAACATTGCAGTTGTTATGCTAATGTGCCAACCATGATTTGTAAAGCCTGCTTTGTGTTTGTAACCAATGGATCTCTGGTTGGCACATTAATGACAATAGATGACGACACACGAAACATCGCTATTGGAGCGAAGCTGTTTGCCACTCAAAGTCAGTAAAGTATTAATGTGTTTATATTGGGTATTCGTGATCAGCGCTTTGCGCATTCCCTAAGGACCTCCCCTTGTAATACATATATTATATATATTCATGCTTAATATATATTCATTGCATTCAGCGGTAAATTTCGAATACGAAACTGGAGTATTAGTTTCCAATATGCAGGCACGACGTCAGCACGTTTGTTTTATTTTTCTGCCCAATCAAAGCCATTGTTAGAATTTTAGTGAATTGGCGCGCCAGTGAACACTCTCCTATGATTGGTCAATGGCAAATGTATTGTCTGCATCCTTTTAAATGCAACATTACGTCACTTTCCAGGATATGGAAGGTAAAATCTGATTGGTCCATAACACAATGAGGTGTGCATATTTGAAACTAATTAAGCTCTCGGGTACTGCAGACGTTACTTTTCTCTTCGAATTTATGAGAGTGGAAAAATACGTCTGCATAGCAGGCTACGATATGGCCAACACATCTAAGAAAAAAACGATAGGTAACTAATTCCTATAAAAACTAGTGTTGGTCTGCGTCGGCGGGGAAGATAAACACTGGTATATATTAATCAACTAAAGTCGATTGAGGTATGCTAACCGCCGTGGAAAGCGAGTAGCAGCTGACGTTTCGAGCATTAGCCCTTCGTCAGAGCAAAAGTAAGTGTGAGTAAGTGTTGAGTAAGGGTTGAGTAAGTGTTGAGTAAGTGTTTATATAGTGTTACTCAACACTATATAAACTGTTTCCTCACCCACAATTCCCTCTTTTGCTCTGACGAAGGGCTAGTGTTCGAAACGTCAGCTGCTACTCGCTTTCCACGGCGGTTAGCATATCTCAATCGACTTTAGTTGATTATATACCAGTCACATCTAAGAAAAACATTGCGAAACTTCAAACCGGTGCAGAATTTCGCTGCACGCATTGTTACTGGTTCCAGGAAATTCGATCATGTTACGTCATATTTAAGAGAGTTAAACTGGTTACCAGTTAGCTATATGTTGCACTTTAGACACAGTAATGGCTTGTCAGTAAATGTTCAAGGGCTTAGCTCCGTCATATTTAAGTAAATTAAAGACTCGGGCGCTGGTACACAGCCGCAATACTTGACACAAAAAGAGGTTCGAAATACCACTATGTAAATCCGCCACAGACAACGTTCCTTTCTTTATCGAGCTACTAATATCTGGAATAATTTTGCTAGAAAACCTGAAGGACGGTGCTCTATGCATGAAACAGTTTAAGCATGAACTTAAATGTAAGCTACTCAAAGATTTCCGCGAGGAAACAAGTTGACGGCTGTTTTTATACTCGAATGAGTGATAGTTAGTATCTTGGTAGTTGTGATCTTGTATTAAGTATCTTATCTTAGTTTTAGCATTTTTAATAGTTTTTCTTAATATTTATGAATTAATAATTTGGCATTTACCCATTTTATATTGTATTCGATATTTAACAATTATTCACCGAAGTGGAGGTGAGTTTTAGATCGTATTTGGCTTTTTGTGCTCGGAATATTCATTGTCATGCAGCTCATTTAAGCTGTTTACATCTTTCTCTGTGATTTACACAAACCTGCCGCCATCTTTGTAGTTCAAAAGGCGACAGACGTGACGTCATCGATATTTCCACAGTGAGGATATGGAAAATACCCGGATGTAGTTTCGTATGAGTTCTATGAGTGGTTTATTTCACAGTAAAACACTGCCGTCCATTTAATAAATAGAGGATATTACATGGCCGCGCGGAGATACGGATTTTATCTCCGAGTGTTGATGAAATATCTTACGAGTGAGCGCAGCGAACGAGTAAGATATTTTATCAACACGAGAAGATAAAATTCGTATCTCCAAGCGGCCATGTAATATTCTGTTTAATATATAATTATCAATGAAATACCAGTTTCAATCTCTTACTAAAAAGGCTAGAAATCCTTGAAAGCAAGTCATATTTTCAAAAGTGATATCTTCACGTGTGAAGATATCATTTATATCTTCACACGTGAAGATATCACTTTTTAGAAAGAGATATAACTATATCATAATATATAGAGAATTAAGGATAACTAAAGAAAAAAACACATTTTCTATAATTATCAAAGAGGTCCAAAATTTGTTTAATATAATCACTACTAATCTTAATGATATTTTCGTCCTTCATAGAAATAATATAACGGAATTAACTGACATGATCAAAGGAGTTCTAACACATAACTTATCATGCAATGAATGAATGAATGATAGAATAGCTGTCGGTTGCGTGCAGAGGTTCCTTTCTCTCTCGGTAAAGGAAGGGAAAGAATCTCTGTCTAGCAGATAAGTATGCCAGTAAGCTCGTGACTATTGTTTTTGCTGGCCAAAAGCATTTATTGTGTATTTCTGTAGCTGATTACGAATTCAACTTCATGTATTTTGTTTTACTGAATTAATAGGACTCACACCGACGACAGCGACCGGCTGTGACGAGGGGACATTAAAAGCGATTTCTCGTGAAATTAGGGGATTGTCATTTCCTTTATTCTCCTGTTATCGCTTTTCACATCCAGATTGATTGACAAACTCAGGCAAGTTAAGGCATGTCTCTTGTCATAGTGAAAAAATACTTATTATAGCCTCTTTCATTTTTTTAAAAACTAAACTTCACTAAACGTGACCAGTGCACTTAGTTGATCAATCACTACATTTTTGAAGTGTTGGTTTCCATGGAAATTAAATCACGTGACCACGTGGCGGCCATTTCAATGTTACATTCAAGCATAGTTAATAGAGTGGAATGGTTATGAAACCCGGCAAACTTCAAAGGGGCTAACAAAGGCGCTGTGATTCATGTTGGAAGGGGGGTAAGACAAAGGATTGTTCACGTCATAGTTCATTAGCGTCCCCTGAACGACTGAACTCACACGTTTCTATTGGCTGATTGATTAACACATTGGAATTTCTATTGTGTTTTGTGCACGGTAATGGTTGAAAAAAGCAAACAAAGACATTTAACAAAGAAGGTCTCTGTGTTTCATAACCACTCCACTCTATTAACTATGATTCAAGTCGACTGAGTAATCACACAAATATGGAAATGTTTCAAATAAATTACGTATTCAAGTTGTAATAATTATTATCTGTATACATCTAATTGGAAAAAAGGTGGAAAACACTTTGCAAAACATGTAATTTTATAAACCGAATTTCAAAAAATATTATTTAAAAAAATACTTGTTTCGGTTGGGTGTATATTTAACAATTATTTACCGAAGTGGAGGTGAATAGTGGTGGATATTTACCGAGCTCAGTTGGTAGAGCACGGTCTAGAGTGCGGGAGGTCGGGGGTTCGAATCCCGGCCGCGTCCTTGGGCAGGGACGTTTATAAGCCGTTGGCCTTGTCTCCTTCTACTTCTAATCAGTATTTGAAGGGGTCGTGAAAGAACCTGTTGTACTACTCGAAAAAGAGCAGGGGATTGTCACCCGGTACAGCAGCCTGGCCATTGCACTAACCACACTCAACATTGTAAACTGCGTGGCAGCTATTAGCGCCGTGAAGCAGTCCGAAATAATTCACTGACGGTATATGTCAGTCATATGTAAAGCGCCATGAAACTGTGGTTGATATGGCGCTATATAAATGTGGCCATTATTATTATTATTATTATTATTCACCAACACTGAGGTGAATAATTGTTTTAGTATATACAACACTCCAGGTGAATAGCCAGCACCAAATAGTTATTTTATTTTCTGTCAAATGGACAAAAACTCGTGCGAGATGATCGCTGCTTTGCTCGGAGGTGAATATGCAATCTTATTACATGGCAAGCCACTCTCAATGTCAAATCGAGTGTTTTGATTGGCTGGTGCTCGGTCGGGATTTTGCCGTACGGACCGTTACCATGATAACGGTCACAAATTCGCATATTTTGGTTTAAGTTCGGGAAATTGAAAACTCAAATCGAACCGGGTAAAACAGAGATAACTATGCACTTAGTGATGCAGTTTAACAGCACAAACATCGTAATAATACCGTTTTTAAAAGAGAGAAAGCCGGTCCATCAAAAAAATTGACCTGTAAATATAATTACAAAGCTTACCTCCAAAACGAACTTGACCATTTGTTGTCAAACATTATCATTGATGTACGCAAAGTCAACCAGAAAAGGACAGGAAAGAACTAGTTGAATATACAATGCTATCCAAAGGTCTAGTGCTACAGAGACCAGATACATGTCCTACTGATTAGGTTCTACAGAAGCTTCAGAAGTCACCGTCTAGCAGAGTTCAATGTACGTACAAATGTATACGGAAGAACCATATTCTCTGGCCGTCAACTACAAGCGAGTCCCAGCATGAAGTCTCCACTCGGTATAGAAGCGAAATTAGAACATAGCTCAGTAATGTATCAGGTAATGCAGGAATCAAACACCCCAGCAGCGAAATAACTGAATAATCCGACTCAATAAAGATAAACCTGCTTAACGCTGATCCTGAAAGATTCGTGGCTCTGTTGAGTGTTGACACGAGAACTCGATCCGTCCAGTGGAAGTAGCGAGTAAAACTACAAGACAACAACTCTGCCAGCGACTATCACCAGAGCCAGAAGTCATAGTCCATATTTCAACAAGTTTACTCCTCTGCAGCCGGCTTTCTTTCGGCTTAAGAAATTTGTCTTGAAGTTGAATGTCAGCATCCGTCCAGTTTACAAATTACAATCCCTCACTATAAACCAGGGAAGTTCTGATTCCATAGCCGGCAACCAGTTTTGCCGATCAGTAGCAAATATCAGAGATTTTCAGGTCCAGATTTTCCACTGATGTCCTCCCAGTCAAAGTTGTCCAGGATACAAACAAACAGCATAGAACTGTCATCGCCGAAAGTGATCCGACGGAGATCTTGAACTTTTTCGCCGACCACATGGCACTTGACTTGAGCGAACGGTTTGTTTTTCGAGTTGATTTAGTGGAAATACGTTCTTTCATGCACTTTGAATTAGCAAAGTTTTCTAATTCTGAATTGATTCTGACATCTGACATTGTATTTCCATTCATCTTTTGTATTGATTTACGGAGAGCTGTCAAATAGATCCCGGAATAAATTCTGAACGGCTTCCACTTTGGTATGTAAATTTATGCAAATTAGGTATATCACGTTGTGTTACGGGGCGCGAGTCACGCGAGTCACTTATTTTCTCATTCTTCGTTTATCACAAAGTGCCATATAATAAACTACTTATTAACCTCGCTCACTCGGTCTTTACGAGAAAATATCAGACCTCGGTCTTTTATGTACGGACCTCGCTATCGCTCGGTCCGTACTGTCAAGACCTCGGTCTGATATTTTCCCGTAAAGACCTCGCTCTCGGTTAATAAGAAGTTATTATTATATGGCAAGCCACTCTCAATGTCAAATCGAGTGTTTTGATTGGCTGATGCTCGGTCGGGATTTTGCCGTACGGACCGTTGCCATGATAACGGTCACAATTCGCGTATTTTGGTCTAAGCTCAGGAAATCGAAAACTAAGATCGAGCCGGGTAAAATAGAGATAACTAGGCACTTAGTGATGTAGTTTAAGAGCACAAACATCGTAATAATACAGTTTTTAAAAGAGAGAAAGCCGGACCATCAAAAATGTGACCTGTGAGTGTGAATGTAATTACAAAGCTTACCTCCAAAACGAACTTGACCATTTGTTGTCAAAAATTATCATTGATGTACGCAAAGTCAACCATAAAAGGACAGGAAAGAACTAGTTGGAATACAATTCCATCCAAAGGTCTATGCTACTGAGACAAGATATATGTCCTGTCAGGTTCTACAAAGTTTCAGAAGTCACCGTCTAGCAGAGTTCATTGCACGGAAGAACCATTTTCCCGGCCGTCAACTACAAGCGAGTTTCAAACTGCGACATCACTTGAAGTCACCACTCGGTAGAAACGAATTAGACTGACATGACTTAGTAAATAAATGTATCAGGTAATGCAGGAATCAAACACCCCAGCAGAAAAATAACTGAACAATGCGACTCAATAAATATAAACTGACCTGCTATATAACGCTGATCCTGAAAGCTGCTTCGTGGCTCTGATGTGTCGAGTGTCGATCGCGAGCGGGAGCCTCGATCCGTACAGTCCAGTGGAAGTTGTAAAACTACAAGACAAGTCTGCCAGCGACTATCACCAGAGCCAGAAGTCACAGCCTGTCCATATATTCAGCAAGCAACAAGTATATTCCTCTGCAGCCGGCTTTCTTTCTTCAATTATCAGTTTTAAGAAATGTGTCTTGAATGTCAGTCAGCATCGGTCCAGTTTACAAATTACAATCCCTCACTATAAACCAGGGAAGTTCTGATTCCACAGCTAACCAATTTTGTTGATCAGGAGCAATTATCAGGGATTGTCAGTTCCAGATTTTCCATGTCTCAGTCAAAGTTGTCCAGGATACAAACAAACAGCATAGAACTGTCATCGCCGAAGTGATCCGACAAAGATCTTGAATTTTTTGGTTGACCACATGTCACTTGAGCGAAAGGTTTGTTTTTCGAGTTGATTTAGTGGAAAATATGTTCTTTTCAAATCGCTTTTTCTATAAATTCCACCTTTCATGCTCTTTGGTTTAGCAAACTTTTCTAATGATGACATCTGAAATTGTATTTCCATTCAATCCTTTGTATTGATTTACGAAGAGCTGTCAAATAGATTCCGTAATAAATTCTGAACGGCTTCCACACTAAACGTCTTTGGGGGGTATGTAAATTTATGCAAATTCGGTATCTCACGTTGTGTTACGGGACGCGAGTCACTTATTTTTTCATTCTTTGTTTATCACAAGTGCTATATAATAAACTACTTATTAACCTCGCCCACTCGGTCTTTACGGGAAAATATCAGACCTCGGTCTTTTATGTACGAACCTCGCTATCGCTCGGTCCGTACTGTCAAGACCTCGGTCTGATATTTTCCCGTAAAGACCTCGCTCTCGGTTAATAAGAAGTTAATATTCACTGTTTGAGTAGCCAATCAGAGCGCGCGAAAAGTGATATTCACTGGTGTGGTATATACTAAATATAATTATCATGATTGGCTTACGAGTAGGGCATTTTTTCTTAATCAAGGGCCTGATTAATGTTGTCTGATTGGAAGCTGGTTCCTTAGCAACAGGTTTTTCGCTGGTCAAAGTTTGAAGAAAAGTTTTAGCTCGAATGGACTTCTGCTCCAAAAAGCAAAAAAAAAATGGTTACTACAACCATTTCATGACAACAGAAAGTTCTGTTAAGTGTTATTTTACAAATTTCTAAAGGATATTTTGAGTGAATACTGTAGTATTTGTCGAGTATTTTGCCACTGCAAAGTTGACTCAGTTTATCCTTGATTTGCCTTCTGTTTGTTTGACAAAATAAGTCCAAACGCTTCTCTTTTCCGCTTTAAACCTCTCTGTAATTGCAAATTATAGTTATCAAGTTAAAAAATCCAGAACTTTCAAAGAATTTCATTCAATTTAAATTTAAATCCAGAATTTCATTCTTTTTTTTGTCGCGTACGCGTTCGATGCACCCGGAGAATTCTCGCCAGTTTGTAAAAACTATAACATTTGCGAATAAACTATTAAAGACAAATCGAAAATGCATTGTTGTATTTTGTCTACTCATTTACCGTTATAATCAGAATGTGAAGATATTGTAATTGAATACAGAGCAAGCTAAAAAAAGGACTAATATTATTTACGTTTGAAAGTGTCATGTTGAATCGGGTTTTCCATTGGCATTGATCACACATCCATAGTCATAGATATCTTTTAATTGCTCGGAAAAAATATATCTATATAATAAACAAGTAATCGCATGGGACCTCGAAAATTAAGGATTAATCACTTGTGTTTTCAAACTTCTTCGTCGCGAAAACACGCGGTTACATGTACTAATTATTACAACTCCAATACGCTATTTATTTGAAACATTTTCATGTTTTTTTATGGGTGTTCAATCGACTTGAAGGTAAAATTCAAAATGGTCGCCACGTGGTCACGTGATCTGATTTCCATGGAAACCGCCATGACTTCGAAAATGTAGTGATTGATCAATTAAGTATACTGGTCAAGTTTGGTGTAGCTTAGTTTAAAACAAAATGAAAGAGCCTATACTAAGTATTTTGTCAGTATAACTGACTGGAGCCTTGCTTTAACTTGACTGAGACATATGACAAGCATGCATAGAGTTCGGTTCACCCCGAATGAATACTGGAGTGTTCAACAAGTTTCTTAGGTTGGCGTTCTCTTTTAAACGTAAAATCTGGGGTTTTCACATTGTGTTCCTGCAGACCTTAGTCAAAATGTAGGCGACTGCGTGTACCGGATCATGATTTTCACGTGCAGTCATTGTATTTTGTAATTAAGGCTATTGTTTCATGCCGTCTTCCTTGGCGTCGTTGTCGTGATTGCGTAAGGTCCCTAATACAAAGGGTTAGAATATGTTGAACTTCCTGTTTATATAGTATATGCTGTGAGCCAAGCTGTGAACATGACGTTATCTTTGAATAATCATTCTCATATATATATATATTTGCTTCAAAATGATACGAAAGGCCTTCGAAGTGAATGTTTGATATTTTCATTAAAACGTCTTCTCACAAGTGAATACATCTTAGAGGACCGTACCAGTTATTTAAAGTGCTACTACGACGAAATTTAACCATTTCTTTTGCCACTGTTTTGTATTCCACAAGGACACACAGTGGCGGAAATATCAAAATCAGTGAAAAAAAAATTTAAGTAGCAAATTAGACCATAATTTTAAAGAGAATTTACCGTCAAAATCACGTCCGCCATAACTGAAGTGCGTTCTCGTGTGCCCGCGCTTTTCAACCAGCGGTTAGTTGTCCTGACGTCATACGCCATGCATTTCTTCTTATAATGGTTACAAACTCACACTGCGAATTTTGCTCTGTTTTAGTAAATAACGACCGAGAATCTGCATCAGATTCTTCAGAACATAGTAATGTATCTTTCTGTTTATATTTATTGCCGGATGTAGATGATTTAGAAGAATTAGAGCCTCTGGAAACCGAGTTGTTTTGGCCTATTGTTTTGGCCTAGACAATAGCCCAAAACAATGGATATTATAGTATTATATTATGTTCTGCTGGACAACCTTTTTAGCATCGACTGTATATATATATATATATTTAACATATATATTATTAGTTATACTACATTCAAACTTGTAAACGCATTGAGGCATGCATAATGCGTATAAAGAACTGTTATTATTATTATTAAGTTTTTGTGAAACATCGATTGTTAGTTCGTAAAGATATCAATGATATTTGCTGTGTCCCGGCAATATATTTTTCGGCGATCTACGTTCTAAAATACAATATAATTGCTATAAAATTAAATCGCTTTATTCTTTAACATAAAATCGTGAGTGATAAGAAATTACTAGAGACTGAAAAAGGTATTTAAACTGACTAACAGAAACAACGCGCCATGGTAGCTGTTAGAGACACAAACAAGGTATATTGCATAAAATTAGTCAAATAATGTTGGTCGTTTCTTTACATTAACATTGCATTAATAGACTGTGATTTATTGACTTGAAATAAAATCCGTAGTAAAGTAAAATGCACACTATATCGATAGGTTTATCTGTTACAGGAATTCAAACAGCAATATGACAAACTATGTTCTCAGCAAACTTAGCCGCTTATTTTTCGGTTAATTACTACATTCTGTCAGTTGTTTCGGCTGATTTGGGCTTCTTCCGAACTGTTATATTTATATTGGACTCTGGTACGATCTTACCGGCTATTCCCTGTGACACAAATAATTTTGAAGAAGCTTCTGTCCTCAAAACGACCAAAACATACACAAACAACCATCCTTGAGGCTTGAAGATAAGGCCAGATAAAAAAGATACTTGTTTAGCGTCCCCGCCCGACCTGAGAAATGTCCCCGACCTCTAATATTTTTCTATTTTTATTTTTCATAAAAAAACCTTTAGAAAGTGTAAATGCGCCCGCGAACACCAATTCTTGTACCCAGACCCCTACATGTACACTTAAAATACGCGCCGGCGCATTAAATATTTTAACATCGTCGCCATTTTGTTTCTAAATCACTCTGTTGTAGATGCAAACCGGTTTCCCTATGTCTAGTCAAGACAAAATAAACTTCACATAGAAAAAAAACCTCCTTATCTACCTGGAAAAATTGAAATGGGTTGACGCTAAACAAGTATGTTTTTTATCTGACATAATTACAAACCTTATTCGCTGATTATGACGGATGCTATTACTAGAAGGCTTAAATGCAGCGAAATGCCAGCTTTGTGGTTCGTTAAATTGCTACACCCCAGTACAATACACAAACTTGAAGGCATACTTCTATTTAAACAAAATTTGCTTTACTTTGCGGCAAAACGATACACTTTCTTGCTATATATGTTAGGTTTGTGTGAGAGAATGTCGTGCTCGGCGTATGACATCACTTCCGCCAAAAAAATGACTAGCTCGGGTCACCGACTAGGCGAAGACAGCCTAGTCACCGAATGGCGGACGTAAAATTCAAAATTCGGAGTCCAAAAAATAAGATTTACCGTCTTCGTATTGAAAAACGGTTTGACTGAACTGGTAATAATCTTTATGAATATGAATATTGATATGTCAAAATTTGATCGTAGTGGCACTTTAACGCACATTGAACTAACAATATAGAGTTTAAGATGTAACGTGATGACACATGCGATGACGCATTTTGACATCATCGCGTTCATAACGTCAAGTAACAAACGCCAACACAGGGTCTTCCCTCCCCGGTGTTGATTGGCTAGAAACATGTATAGTAAGAAAGAAGACTTCAGGTTTTCTTTCGGCACTCTCATGGAGTTTAGGTTGGATGCGGAAAATTAAAAGAAAAAAAACGTTTTTGAGCCTAACCTTAAACTAAAGTATGTAAATCAGGCAGTGACTTAATAGGCGAGGAGGTGAATTATTATATTGTCTTTATTGACGGCTACTAGAAAATACAATGAAATAATGTTAGGCTAGTAAAGCAACCAGGGCGGCGACGACAGTTACGACGGGACGTAGAAAAGTGTGTTCTGCCCGAAATTTGGTGTTTAGTCTTTCCTTTGTTCGCCTTTAATTGTTTCTCACAGCCAGATTTTCGAAAAATATGATGAGCATAGAGTTCCATTCACGCCGAACGAAAAACGGATTGATTATGTTTCTTACGTTCGCGTTCTCTTTAAAATGTAATATTTGGGGGTTGCGCATTGTCTTTGCAGGCAACGGTTGAAATGTAGACGACTGCGTGCATTTTCACGTGCAGTTATCGTATTTTGTAATTAAAGCTCTTGTTTTATGCCGTAGCGGTGTATTAAAACCGTGGTGGCAAACAAAGACTATATTAGAAGCGAGAAGTCCAAGGACTATAGCAAAGCTGAAACAACGTGTATAGTTTTAAACATCCTATATTTCGGATAGCGAAACTAGTCTTCTTCAGGTACTACAGGGGCGTAGCCAGCCATTTTTACCTTTAAGCTCCGAAGGTACAAGCCAAACGAGCTCTGAAGGCAAGAGCTTTCTGTGCTCGGTTCGGTCTAAAAAGTGTTTAAGTGCTTTACGTCCCTCGTCATTGATATGACAGTGTTCAGAGACAGGCAATAGGAGCTTACATGTATATTATCGGCAGGAAATGAAAACTGGCCAAAATCTAAAGTGCATGGTTAGTGTACTTAATGTACGAAGGTAAAGATTGAACAAACGGAGCCATCAGCGTGCTTGTCAAGGTAACTATAGAAATCAATTCAGTATATAGGGCAGTTACAAGCAGAAACAATGCCGGATGGCTTGGATTGTTAGCTTTGTGGATATTAGGTAAAAAGTAAATATGTAATGTTCTAGAGTAGTAATAATACGATCGAGAGTAGTAGGTGGCAGTTCCTGTTTAGACATCAAATATTGAACTTTCTCTTTAACGAGATTTCGGTTTGCCTGAGTGAAATATTGTTTAACATTGGTGTTTAAACTAGTGTCGGCGAGTTGCGGAAAGCTTCCTGTTTGTAAGGTCGGTGCGCCAAACAACTACGGCACCGCCTGCCTTTGCCAACACATCCTTACGATTGCGAAGAGTTTTAAGTGCTAACCACTCCTCCTTAGTGAGGTTAGAAAACTTGATGAAATAATTGAAATAATTGAAGCTGTTACGTTGAGGTCATACCACTCTTTAAAATGGACAAACAAACATGTACCATTCAGCTAGGTTCGTTATTCCATTTTCGTCTAAATAAATAAGTGACATGAAAACGAGAATTTACACAAAGGGAGGGATTCCAGGGAAGATTACTGAAATATTCCTATGCAATTTCCTATTTAGCAGGTAATCGAAAACATAAACGTGGTTTCCGAATTAGCTTAGGTGAATGTAATTATTTTACACTTAAATATTACTTTTCATCACTTTTCAGTGCAAACGAAATTCCAATCAAAATTCCAAACAACTTTTTTGCAGCTGGTCTCGGTCATAACAAGTAACGTCAACTCACCAGAACGTGACAGAGAAAGCGTCGTCAAATAAGTCGCGAATAAAACAGGACGGTCGTATTATAACAACATAATATATATCTTGACTAGATTATCTTACGATCTCAAAAAGCAAAATGGCACCCCAAATTAATTGATATTATTTAGATACCAATGTGCTTATTGGGAAACCGGACATTTTATCTTTCACTGGACGCTTCATCTTTATAGAATAATATGTTATCCACTGACGTTGTAACAACAACTGAACAACATTGTGAACGAAAGTGAAAATAAATATAGAAAAATTTAACTATTAAGGTCGGAGAATTTTAGAGATAGATGATTTACGTATTCGAAAATACCTACTAGTGATATCTCGAATATCGAATCCATGCATGTAATGCAAAATAGGTCGACTTTTAAACCACTTTCAACTGAAAGAGTGAGCATTTAACCGCTTAAACTTACTTCTAGCGTTTACACAAAATGACGTGTATCGATGATGAAAAGCATTAATTGGTACATTTAGACTTACTAAAATGCAGGGACCAACGGACATAATATTACATAATATTACTTGGGTGGGCTCTAATCAGCAAAATTATACGACTACTAAAATAAAATGTACGACTGATTATACAGTTATGGAATAGTATATATAATTAAAACCGATATGTCGGTTGGCACAGTATATTGCCGAAATGTCGGTGTTAATTATTTAGCTTCAATTTTTGTTTTACTCTTTTTATCTTGTTAGGGGAGGATATCATTTTTATCGCAAACTCGGTTTTCTTCCCCTGTCACCTGAGTGTTTGCTTGCTAGTTCTTGTTGTTGTTGTTCTCCTTGATGAGTGTAACCTTTACAATTTTCTTTTTTCATTATTGTTTTTAGTAACAAATTTTTATCATCATTAGTAGGTATGACGAATACGATAAATACAAACACCTCGATGAAGGCTGGTCGGACGCGAATTCTTTATCGCACTTATCAAACGTCTAGATGTACAGACTCAATCATGTTTTCAGTTATTTTGGCGATACGACTTATTTTGGGCGAGACAATCGAAGCCAAAGTTTATGTAAATCAGGACGAAATCGGTATCAGATTTAAAGATCACTTATCGGTCGGTGATTTCCTTTGGTTTTGCTTCATGAATTATTCATAAGTTTGATAATTATATATATTCTTCTGAAACCGTATAATTAGCCGTGCATCGTGGTGCATTGGTACATTACACTTTTTTGGCATACGGTTGACGTTTTGTCTTTATGGATAACATCGAAATTTTGATTTAAATTATTCACTTAGCTATAGTCCACTTTTAATTTGGTTTTACAAGACGTACTAGTACTTCATGCAAAATAGATCGACGTATAAACCACTTTAAAAATAGTGGGCATCAAGCCCCATCTAAATACTTTTAGCGTTTACATAAACTGACGTGTATCACTCAAATGCAGGGACCAACGGACGAAATACAAGTACCGGATCACCATGGATGGGATCTAATCAGCAAAATTATACGAATACTAAATAAGATGCACGTCTGATTATACGGTTTGGGAAGAATATATATGATTAAATCCAATATTTCGATTGGTACAGTATCTTGTGTGCCCTGAGGTAGGTTGGCCGTGCCAACCGAAATGTCGGTTTTAAATATATATATATATTCTTCTCAAACCATATAATCATGCAGCCGTGTACATCGTGCTTTAGCATTGGTACATTTGTATGACAAGATAAGATATTTCATTACGTCTTTTTAGGATATGGTTGACATTGTCTTTATGGGTACATTTGAAATTTATTCAGCTGTAGAAAAAGATCAACACTTTCTATTTTAGTGTTGCAAAAACGACATCATGATGATTTTGATGATTTACTTAGACGATCTTTTTCTTCGATAAGCTTAATTGAAAGTGCTACAAGCGAACTCAAGGAAATATTGCTTCACCTTCAGTCTAATGCTCTTCAGTAGTTCACTTGCTTGCGTAACCGGCTTCTGGGAATGAACATGGAAAGAAACAACACAACCACAACCGATGAATGCACATTGCAGATGACACAATCTCCATTCATAGAGCCAAAGGCATCTCGTATCTTCCGTGCCATCATCATGTCAGTTATTATCCTGGTTTCACTAGCTGGAAACTGTGCAGTGTGCTGTGTAATATGGCGATATCGTGGAAGAAAGCCGTTTGCTTACATCCTAGTGGCTAACCTTGCCATTGCAGAACTCATAGGCACCGCCTGCTTCCCGTTTCTCTTCCACTATGACTCATCCCCGTGGTCCTGGGTGTTTGGCGATTTCATGTGCCACCTTGTTAACCCGCTCTCGATCTGCTGTAGTGTGACTGTGACGTTTACGATCGCGGCAATCTCTGTTTATCGATGTCTAGCCATCTTGCAGCCAATACAGACTCGTCTTATGCCCAGAATAATACAGTCTTCGGTAATTATTTTCTCATGGATATGGGGCATTCTTCTTGCAATTCCCTCTACCATTTCAAGGACGGTGAAAACGTTTCAAGTTTGCCATGAGTTTATAATGAGATGCATTGAGATTTTACCCCAGTGGGCCGATGTAAATATCTACACGCTCATACTGTTCATCTTCCAACACGCGATTCCTCTTGTTGTTATGGTTATCGCCTACGGTATAGTTGCGTTTAAACTGAATGAACACATTCAGGGTAACGAACGTCATCACATTGAGATGCCCGTGGCTATCAGAAGTCCAGAAGCCCCAACTCAAAGCAACCCCACCATTCAGCAAATGAATATAGGAAGAAATTGTGTTGCACCTGCTCCGCCTAATATTAGCAGCATTTCAAGACGTGACAGCACAATAATTGAACGCGAACAGGAACTTTTAAAGATTATTTATGGCATTATTCTTATTTACTTCTTCTGCTACCTGCCTTACAGCGTGGTGTTTGTGATCAGAGAGTTTAATCTTGTAGATCTTTATGGCTGGGACTATGATTACGTGGTCTCCCTGTACTCGTACTTGCTACAGTGCTTACCAAGTGCCCTTCACCCGATATGTTATTTAACAATGAGACGAATTCATGCTTCAGACTTGATAGATTTGCTGTTATGCCGCTATAAACCTTAAAATTGAGAATGGTTGTTTCCTAAAATTACAATATTATAAAAGATTGCAACTGGTTTTAAATTTTAGGAAGAAGACAAAAATAAAACAACTTCTTGTTACATTACAATTTTTTAACAAGAAGGTAAATTTCAACGCAGTGAAATATTTGAATTTTTTTTATTTAAAAATGACACGAATCCGCCATGCTTCGGACTTTTCAAGATTTCCTGTTGTGCCTCTAAACTTTCAATCGTTGCTTCCTAAGATAATAATATTATAAAGATTGCAACTACATTAAAGGAACAGTGCCATGCTCAGTGCCCATGCGCGAATGTTTGAATTTTGGTTGGGTTGTCCAGAAATCAAAAGATGGGGAGAGATTTGATATGCGAAAGAAATCCTCTTCCATCTGCTTCGCCTAAGTTTCATTTCACCTTATACCTATTTAGAACAGTAATTTAGTTTTGTATCCTAGGATTTATGATGTTATTTCGTTTGTGTCTATAATTTTTGCGAGTATTTTTGACTCTGAATTCAGTGCCCTTGGACGGTTCATCGAGCGGAGGAATAAAAGAGAACTTCTGTCTCCTAGTAGTTTCATCCAAAGCATTGAGATGGGGGCAACGGACGGCTTAGGAAACTTGGAGACAGTAAGAATGTAGGGGAGACGCTGAATGTTCGCGTGTAGTTATTGCAGTGTCAACACTGCCTTCGCTCGGTACAGTTCGAGCTCGCTATTTAGCAAAATAGAACTCTTTTCTTCCCCAATGTTGTAGTGGAAGTGTTCTTATAATTGTACAACAACTATTCTAAAAATCACAAAGCCCCAAATCTATGAAGTCAGAGCATTAGTTTCCGTAGTTTCGCTTCACGAAACTGCAGTAGAATGCCATATTATAATTCCCACAGAAGTTGTTGTTTGTTCATGTCAGTCGGCATTGTCGAGTGGATTCCTAAACTATTATCCCATGCAGATCTTCGAAACACTTATGTCTTGGTCCAGTGGGGAGTTTATACGATTCTAAATCCTGAACTCTCAACTCAGATGCAAATCACAAAACTATAAACTCTAGATTTCGTGCTAGCGAAAATTCCAAAGGTCGTTCCAGATCAGTTGAGTTTTGACGCGACGTGACATAACAGCGTGATTTTCCATTGTCTTTGGCATTATCAACAATCACGTGTTACGCGTGCGCATTACCGTGGCACTGTTCCTTTAAGTATCAAGAAGAAAAAACAAGTTACTATTGCAGTATACAATTTTTAAACGAATAAGAACTTTTCAGCATATCAGTGAAAGATGTGAAGAAAAGCCAATGTTTTCAGTGTAAAACTGGGACCACTTTCACAATGACAACTAAACGGCATACTGCAAAATGAAAATAAAGCATTCCAGATATTACAAATCGTAGCATATCCACAAGATTTTCTTCATTCTAAGACTGGGTCGAACTTCGAGCAAGTTGAAATGCTATACTTGTCTTTACGATCAAGTGCCCTCCAGTATGCTTGCGTAATATGTTTATTTTAATTCTATTTAGCTTTAGTTGATAGCCATTGTTCAATTAGTCTTACCGTAGGGAATTTGCAAGATTTAACAAGTTACATAAAACCATTCCAGCATTATGTTATGTACCGTAGGTCAATTTGCGAGCACGTATGGTCTCCAAACAATGATTACATAACTGTTTTTGTTTCAACAATAGTCTTTTTAGTAAACTTGTTAGGGAATGTTTAGACCATATACATACGCCCTTCGAATAGAAGCGTGGCGTCAGTCAAAGTTTGTGTGTGAAGGTTTGGGAGAGCGAGGAAGAAAAAAAGGAGAAGACGGATAGTATAAAAACGGAGCACGTTCACAGCTAAAAGTCGTCAGATTAAGAGAAACCCGCTTACTAAACTGAGGAGTCTAGTGCAAGGAAACCGATATCAGTGGAGTGGAAAAACAAGAATACGTGAAAGTTTCGGGGAACGAAGGAAAGTTGTGGAGTTGTAAGGTAAAAGTTTGGTGTTGGAATTGTTTGGGACGCAGGAGAAACGGACAAGAAAAGAAAGAACACAAATAAGTATGTAAGGACAAAGGAAAAAAAGGAGAATAGAAAATCATTTACTGTACACAAAACAAAAACTTTGGCACACATCGCACACACTGGTTAGAAATATTGTCGGTAGATTTAATTTAAAAATTCATTTCGTATTAATTATTATTAGATATCACGTCACTTATATTTATCCTAGCTATTAGTTAATGTTATATATTTGGGACCAGCAGTAAGCTAATTGTAGTGTTAAGCTATATTAAACATTTTTTTTACTAAATTGTGTGTGGTTCACTGGAAGGGGTACACGGAGGGAGTTTTTTTTTTCGCGGGGGACACAGGGAGCCCAAAAACGTGGCGCGGAACGTCACATGTACTCGACACTGAGACACTACGTATTCATGTGACACACGTTTACAATTTAGTCTGCTGTTCTGTTATACTGCAGGTTCCGAGTATTAATAGATGATTGTCTCAAAAAAAATGTATGTTTATATTTGTACCAGGAGCCCATTACCAGGAGCGTCCATCTTCCCCACTGTGTCTGTACCCCAGCACAGAGGTAGATGAGGCTATTTTTAGCATTGCGTTTCGCGCGAAAAAGAACAAAGGTAGGCTATTCTTAGCCAATCAGATAGCTATTCATTATCATTCTTCTCACTTTCAACGCGGGAATTCGAATTGCTGGTTTTCCCTCAATCCCCAGAGATTCAAATGTTGGTGCCCCAACAAAAGAAGCTAACGAGGAATCTATTGTTTAAGGGCATCAACATGGCGGCAACCTCTTTTCGTGGGAATTTCGAATCTAAAAATAGCCTCATCTACTCCTGTGCTGGGGACCCAACCCATAACAGAGGAACGCTCCTGGTAATGGGCTCCTGATTTGTACCATATAAGTTGTATCCTGTCCATCCTGTGATGGAGCTAGCTATGTCAATTTGTATGCCTCTATGTAACTTTATCTGCTGTTCTTGCTATACATATGAGCCATTACGAGTCCATCTTGGTATTTGTTGGATTAAAAAATATTAACTGAAATGCCTGTTGGTTCTCTCTAATTAAAAGCTTTACCTCCTTCCCAAAACTTCAGTCTGCTCATTATATTACAGAACTATAAAGGGAATTGTTGGAAGCCTTTAATTTCTCGAACCCAAACCTCGGCCGTGAGAGGTTTCTTGTTTACGTTTACCTCTGGAGTTGAATATTGCTTGGCTCATCAAGTAGTATAGTAAAGGGGGGTTCTGGCGCAGCCCATAAGTAGACAAACAGGCCTGCGCGTACACAAACAATCGGCAATCGAGTATGTAGACAAACGAGCCTGCGCGTACACAAACAATCAGCAATCACGTATGTAGACAAACGGGTGTCCGCCTACGCACAGAACCACCAACCACCTATGTAGGCAAACGGGGCACGCGATAGCGCAGCGGCAACCGAACAGGCCGCGCCTCGACGTACACATAGCATAGCCGAAGCCGCCCCAGGGCATCGGCCGGAGAGCCACCCGACCACCCAAGACCCGCGCCGCCGAGGACCATACGAAAAAGGGTGGTATCGGTACCGCGCCGCGGTAATCTCGCGATGTACGTAGGCAAACAAGCCAAAAGCGAACCCTTCGTCGCGGACCTCGCAGTAGCGGACCGACTCTTCGCAGAAGCTGCCGGCACGGTGGCGCATCCACTGGCGCGCCACGAAGAGAAGTGCCCTGACGCGCCAGGTGAGGACTACCTTCTCGAAAGGGGTCGTGTGGCGGTGGCGGAGGAGGTACCGCAGGAGGGTATGGTTGAGGACCGCCTTGTGGAGGTCGGCGGTGGGGACCGCGAGGACGTCTCGGCGGGGCGCTTCCATAGCGGATATCAGCTTCGGCAGCCGCGTCTAAGTCACTATCCGTTGGCCATTTGAACGCGTCGTCCACAAGTCTATTCCACTCCGGAGCTACGCGCTAGAACATGCCTACGCGAAGCCCCGTCAACTTCAACCCCACCGAGGTGGTCGCTCCCTGCGAGAAGGCCAAGGCAGAGGGTGGTGAGCACCCCCTTGCCAAGGTCTTCTCGATCGAGAAAACGGCCCGCCCGGGCCCACACGGTATCAAGTACATGGGCCTCTCCTGTATCGTCCCCGGTAAGAAGGGACGGCTGATGGTGCGTTTCAAGGAGGAGAAGCATGTCGGGCAGATTGCTCCCCTGGACGAGACCGAGGTCGCTCACCTCAACGTCGAGCGCGGCGACAAGTATGGTTTGCTCAAGAAGCGCGACCGCCACCCGGCGATAACCATTCGGAAGTACGTGGAGGAGGCAGAAACCTACGACCAGGGAGCTCTCCCTGGCGACAACCAAAAGTCCCAGTACTTCCGCGTGGTTGAGCTCGTCGATGAGTTCTTCTACGGGGATATGTGCGCCCGCCTCGTGGACGACCGCATCGTACAGCGCGACCCCCGCCGGAAGGACTACCCGTCTGGCACCATCGTCGTCGCCAACGCAAAGGTCATCCCGATGATCCAGACCCACGTCTCGATAGAGTCGAAGACTAACCCCGGTAGGGAGCTGGCGAACCCCTTGTGCCGCATGAACGTTAAGTTCGACAAGGACACTAACATGACCAAGAAGGCTCAGTTCTTCGACTTTGCCAGGCTCTACCCGCACCCGACGATGGGCAAGCGCACCTTCAAACCGCTGACCTTCGACGGCCATCCAGTGACTGGGCGCAATATCCACCGCATTGCCCCGAGCTCGATCGTGAGTGGCGTCTCGAACTTGAGTGCTGTATGCGCGTCGTCCATGGGCCTCTCCATTCCCACGGAGGCCGAGGTCCTGCTGTTGGGCCACCCGAGGCCCGCAGGGTTGGTGTCGACGACGTCTTCGAGGACGACGCGTTCGACGAGGCCGACGAGGGCGCAGGCCCTTCGGAGGCTGGCGGTGTGGTAGAGGACTCGGGAGCTGCTCCACTCGAGGTATCGGCTCCAGATATCGTGGTCGAGGACGACCTGGCGAAGATCCTCCGTGACTACGGAACTACTAGCATGTAAGCCCACCGCCTTGGCGCTGGAAGTACCTACCTCTTTTTCCGCGTGGACAGCCATTGCTACGCAATACGGATGGTCACGTGACTACCCTATGGCCACGTGACTGTCCCATGGTCACGTGACTGCCCATGGTCACGTGACTGCCCCATGGTCACGTGACTGCCCCATGGTCACGTGACTGCCCCATGGTCGTGTGACTGACCTATGGTCACGTGACTGTCTATGGTCGCGTGACTACCCATGGTCACGTGACTACCCATAACATCGGGTGCGGTCATCGCTACGCAACACGGATGGTTACGTGACTACCCATGGCCTAGGTGTGGTCAGTATGGCAGCAGTTGCTACGCAACACAGATGGTCATGTAACTGCCCATGACCTCGGCTGTGGTCAGTACGTTGGCGGATGGTCTCGGGCGTAGCCATTGCTACGGGTCTCTGGTGCTCGCAGTAGGGGTCTTGGTGGTGTCCTAGGCCAATAACTCGTCCCACAGGTCGTCGAGCTCGTCTCTGGCTGCCAATGCCTCGCTGTGCCCATAAGCAAGCGTGTGTATGCCATCGCGGTCTATCCAGCGTTTCGTGTCCAGTGGACAAAGGGATATCTTGTTAACCCGCAGACCATAGATCTGGTGTCCAATGCTTCGCAGCATGTCCATTTCATGTCGGAAGGGCTTCTTATCGAAGAGGGCCTCCTTGTACTGCTCGTGCCGCAGGTGCTTCCGGACGACTCACCTCTTCACCTCCTTAGCCTTGCGAATCTCCTTGGTGTCCGCACGCAGGATCTAGTACATCTTCGGTCGTAGCCCCACATACTCCGAGATGGGAACACCATTACACTCGTCCTTAAATTTTCCGGGGACATTTTTGTTCCGCTGGCTGTATAGCGGATCTTCCTTAGGGTGATCGCTGGTGTCGTAGAGGTCCGCATTTGCGGCCATATCCTCGTAGACATCTTTGGTCTGGATCTCGAGCAGCAGCAAGTCTGTGTCCGTATAGAGCAATTCGCACCGATTGCCGTACTGCGCCCGGAGCTGGTTGTAGTAGAAGTCGTACATCAGACATTTGGATAGGTCCAGGACACTCATCCCGACGTAGACTGGGCGGTTAAGCACGAGTCTGCTCTTGTACATGTGTAGGGCTGCGAGGTCGTTGTCGAAGATCTTGGATCTCGCGAATGCTGGGCTCGCTATCAACCGCCGGAGCTTGTCCTCCTCTCCTGCGCGCACCAGCTTCACATCCACACGCTTGCGTAGGTTCTACATAGTCTTGCCGAATACGGAATTGTTTATTAATTTTCGTAAATCCTTTTCGAAGCTGCTTGTGGCCTGTTTGCGGGGATCCGTGTTCATCCGGATGTACGGTTCCATCCAGGGACTTTGGTCGAACCGGAGTACCCGGTGTACCTTTCGGATCCGCATGCCGAGTGAGAGGTATAGCTTAAGGTTGCGGTAGTGAAGGACGTATCGCTCCTTATTGCGGAGGTTGGGCACGAGTTTTTCGACTTCAACTGGTGTTGTACCTGCCCCCAAAAGCCCGTGCTGGTACTCCGACATATCCTCCTTTCGTACGATTGTCCGCTCCGGGGCGAGCGGATACACGTTGTGTGCGTCGTGTAGTTCATGTGGGTACTCGAGGTCAACCTCGAGGATGTAGCCCTTCTCTGCGTCATCTGGGTGGTTGGCAATATCCTGGACGTCATCAACCCATTCGAATCCTCCCACAGGTAATGCCTGGCTCATAGCCCATCCATACAGATTGTTCGCGTCGAGATATTGGATGTAGGTACTAGGCTTGTCCGGGTCATACCCTCCGACATGCGGATTGTTGGCCTTCGCATGGCGCCGACTGACCATCGAAATGCCACCTCGCAGCCCATTCTCAATGAAGAGGTGCTTGTCATAGTCAGTGAGCAGCTCGAGCTCTACCCCGGTCTTCCGGAGGAGTGCGTCGCAGGCAAGTCCGGGGCTTGTGTAGTAGTGTGCGGGGTCGAGGCCATATTGTTGTAGGCTGAGCTTCCGGAAGGTCTCGAAGACATCCGACAGGGGGAGCACGTCTGTCCGGAGGTAAAGGTCGTGGTAGTCCCCCATAGTTTGGCAGCCAAACGCTTCCCAAACCTCCTGCGCGTGGGCATAGTCTTCCTCCGAGATGCCTTCACCAGAAAGCTTGCTGTAGAATGCCTCGCGCGGTGGCAGCTCGTCCTGGAACCGCTCCCAGCTGTCCATATATTCGTATGGGTAAACACCCTTTCGGAGTAGGAGGCCACGCTTACGTTGGTCTTGCTCGTATCTGGCTGTGATTTCGAATCCGTCTGGGGCGTTGGCGGCTACCAACCGATCGAGGGAGGACAGCAGGAACTGAGCACTGTCGATGAATCGTAGCTGACCGAGGGAGAAGGATATGTACTTTTCCGCGTTGTTAGGGATGACCGAGAGTCTACCTACCGTCTTTGAGATGGCTCCCATCAGAAGGTGAGCGTCGTACCCCCGCAGGTTATGAAAGACGACCGGTATCGTAGTCGTCTTTGGGTCTATACGCAGGCGTAGATGACAGGCGTTGTGCGCTGCCCCCCGGTGCGACCCGGTGATATGGCAGTGGTCCCGTACCGAGTCCCCATCGAGAGGTTTCTGGCAGACATGACAGTCGATCGCACTCCGATAGGCTATCCAGACGTCTTGGGTCATGCGTAGAGCTCTGCTGTTGGATAGGACAGCCTTGATCTTATGTTCTTCCAGCTGAATTGCCTCTAAGAACCTCTCCGCGGCATTGGGCCCTCTGTAGACGACTGGAGGCTCCGTATGGCCGTCGCATCGCACCACGATGTAGCCAAAGCCACATGCTTGATGAAGCTGCGTCCTCTGGGTTTTGCTCTTGGTTGGATCGAGCTCTGGCCCGGCAACTTTCACGGTCAACGCCTCGAAGTCGGCATAGATAACGAAGGGGGCTGGCAGCTGATTGTGGCAATTCTGAAAGGAGAGCTTGTTCTCGCCCTCTTCCGGCATCTCCACTCTTACAGCTGTTTGCCCTATGCCTAGACACTCGGGCTTGTGTGCCTCCAGAAGGGCTTCTCGGGAGTACCCGAGGAGGCATCTCTCGCAGAAGTGCTTCCTTTCGTGGTGCTTGCTCTGGTCGTAGAGGAGGCTCGTTTGTCTACATACAGTCAACTCTCCGCTAACGGACACTCTCGTAAGCGGACAGCTCTACTTACGGACGCCTTTTCAAATCCCCGTTTTACCTCCCAGTCAAACTCTGTATTTACACATTCCCGTAAGCGGACACTCTCTCGTAAGCGGACGCGGACAATGTTGAAAATGAAAATTGGATTTTTCTTTTGTTTACGCTCTCTCGTAAGCGGACACCCCATGTATAATAATTGACTCTTGGCATGTATGGACGGCAGCAATAAGTCCCGTTTAACTTTTTATGAAATATAGAAGAGTTATACTACAGTATATATTTTATTTTTTTCGAGTTTTAACATTTGACATCAGTAAAGAGTTTCGCTTTATATCTTCAGTTGCTATTTTTGTCTACCCAATAAAACATAATTAACACCCGCTAATTAACTCTCCCGTAAGCGGACATCCACCCTATTTTTCTTTGGTGTCCGCTTATGGGAATAATTCTCGTAAGCGGACAGCTCTACTAACGGACACGTTTTTCAATTCCCGAGGGTGTCCGCTTACGAGAGAGTTGACTGTACTCGATTGCCGATTGTTTGTGTACGCGCAGGCCTGTTTTCCTACATACTCGATTGCCGATTGTTTGTGTATGTCGCGACCTGTCTGCCTACGTATGGGCTGCGCCAGAACCCCCCTTTACTATACTACTCATCATAAATTAATGTATTTCTGGCTTCGTGTTGGCGAGTGACAGTGTTGCTCTCACAGTTCAGGAGTTCAGATGTCTTCAGACTTCGATAGAGGATAATAACCCATAACTGCTCAACCACAGTATATGTATTTGCTAGTAAATCGCTCAGTATACTTCGATATATTAAAATATCAGCTATTCAGTATACGTACACAGATCAGTAAACCAGCCAAAAATACGGTCGAAAATATTTTAGTGTTGGCCTACCGATCACGGTGTTTGCATTGGTATGTAATATGACCGAGAGTAAAATGAAATGTGATGAAATGTGGCATAAAACCTACGAAACGTACCTCAAAGTTCAGGAGTTCAGAATAGCGTCCGCAGAATATAGCGACTGGCCTGGAGAGGAATCTATTAGCGCCAACAATTAATACATAATTTAACGCATGCGCAGAAATTTTGCTGCACGGAACAAAAAAATAACTGCCTGCACGTTTAGACTCGTGCCTGCCACAGGCGGCCCGAGTAATTACTAATCATTAAACTTTGAACACGCTGATCTATACAGGGTTAATACAGCGGCATATACGGTAAACTAGTCGGAACTATAATTAGATGTAAGTCATTATTCACAATTATGTAGTAGAAGGAGTTCAATTATTTATATTAAAAGACTGAAATACATGAAATTTATTCGAAATATTAATCGAAAGTACCAATCTGTATTCAACGGAGACAGAAACCCCTATAATTGTTTTCACCAATAATTTAAAACTGTCTGCTTAGAGGAATGTGTAAATACAGAGTTTGACAAAGGGGCTTTGGAAAGGCGTCCGTAACTAGAGCTGTCCGCTTAAGAGAGTGCCCGCACAGAGAGCTTCGACTGTATTATTGAGACCTTCATATATCTAGACATGCGTATCAGAATCATTCGTGAGCTTATTGAGGCTTTTTCAACCCTGCACCTGACAACAACGCTTAACGAGAACTAGTTGGTTGTTCGAAGTTGATCATATCACAGTTGTCGTTAAAGGATTGTATGTCATGTCATCGTGTGATTCACCTGCTGATAACGATGGTCTAGTATATCTCATCATAAGGAAACAATGGTATTTTCTCGGTGTAAGAAACCCGAATTTGTAGGGTTCTTGAAAGTACAAATTAAAGCGACACTTAGAACGAAAATACTCGCAAGTGCACCACCCTCAACTATATTAAAAAATATTCAGCGTCTGGGAAGAATCGAAACAAACCTTAACGCTGATTTTAAACCAAACCCTAACCGCCACTAACCCTCGCCACTACGCCACGAGCCGATTTCGCTGTCGATGATCGCTTTTTTAGAACTTTTATCATGCTTTCTCATTAGCATACACTAAATATTACTATTGTATTGCACCATAGTTAATAGAGTGGAATGGTTATGAAAACCAGCGACCTTCTTTGTTATATGTCTTTGTTAGCTTTTTTCAACCACTATCCTGCACAAAACACAATAGAAATTCCAATGTATTAATCAATCAGCCAATAGAAACGTGTGAGTTCAGTCGTTCAGGGGACGCTAATGAACTATGACCCTGCACAATCTTTTGTCTTGCCCCCTTCCAACATAAATCGCAGTGCCTTTGTTAGCCCCTTTGAAGTTTGCCGGGTTTCATAACCATTCCACTCTATTAACTATGATTGCACGTATTGCACGTATTGCATTCTTAAACACGGCTGAAATTGATTTGCAATTCAAATATTCGGGTTTCTTACACCAAGAAAGAACCGAAACAATTGATTAACTGTTTTTGACTTTTCTTTTGGAGAAAAGCTACTGTATTCCGTCACTTCTTCCCTCGTGACGCTATGTTGTTTACGAACATGTCTATACCCAAACCGGTACCCATGGTGCACTGCGCATATCACTGGAACCCAGTCCTTTCCTTTTCACTCTTGGTTACCTATCGACGTCGCCGGTTCTCCAACTCACAGTTTAATTGTTAAACTGATAGTCGGCAATTAAGTAGCCAATTAGGTTGCGACATTCGATCGGTGGCTATGTTATGCTATTTATAAATAACAATTATACTACGAGCTCGTGGTTTCTATTATACAAATAGTTTCAAGCAAGAAACCGTGAACGACAACCCTGCTGGTGTACGTTGGATCAAACTAGTGATCTAATCGGCTATCAAATAAAAAATAACTATGAAGAAGCAAAGACCGGTACAACGTAGAATTTTGAAATTAGTGGTACAATATTTCGGCTGGCCACACCAGCCTTCTTCAGGTACAATGAAGAAAATTTACATTGGCGTGTATTTTTGAACGTGATACTGAGCTGTCATAAAACAGATTACAAATATGATAGACCGTGAAAAAATGTTAAGAAGGTGAAAACAGATATCTACTATGACTCTTTCCGGATGTTAAGGCCATAAGGTTCGAGTGTTCTCGCCTGTGCGATTAAAAACGCTTATCTGGCCTTACGTATAGAGTCTCTCTTAGAAAATATTTGTTTCGATAGGAATAAGTTGCATGTCGTTGGTAGTGTGATTAGGAGAATTAAGAAAATGTTCGGCAACTGTTGTGGGTTTATATTTATTGTTAGAGTTATCTATCGTCAATGTAACCGCTGCAATCTACAATATATAGGAGAGACTAAACGACGCTTAAAAGACAGATTTAACGAACACCGCCGGACGATAGATAACTCTAACAACAAATCTAAACCCACAACAGTTGCCAAACATTTTCTTAATTCTCCTAATCACACTGCCAACGACATGCAACTTATTCCTATCGAAAAAATATTTTCTAAGAGAGACTCTATTACGTAAGGCCAGAGAACTGAGAGAAGCGTTTTTAGTCGCACAGGCGAGAACAGTCGAACCTTATGGCCTTAAAGTGCCACTACGACGAAATTTGACCATTTCTTTTGCCACTTTTTTGTATTCCATAAGAACAAACAGTGGCAGAAATATCCAAATCAGTGAAAACAATTGCAAAGGGGCCAATTAGACCACACATTTTAAAGAGAGTTTACCGTCAAAATCACGTCCGCCATTACGCGAATCCGTTCCCGTGGGCGAGGAATGCCTAGTCATTTTTAGCGTATGTGACGTCATACACTTAACGCATCATTCTCAAGTTGCTTCGAACCCATACATTTCTTCTTATATTGTCTACAAACTCACACTGCGAATTTTGCTGTGGTTTAGTAAATAACGACCTAAAATCTGCATCAGATTCTTCAGAACATAGTAATGTGTCTTTCTGTTTAAATTTATTGCCGGATGTAGATGATTTAGAGGAAATAGAGCCGCTGGCGACCGAGTTGAAAGCTGGACGAATAGTCGCTAAAATCGCTTGGGAAGTGACCTGCTAGTAAGTAGTGCTAGCTAGCAGAGGTTTCTTATCTTTTGGGGGTATTTTTTCCCAGGGTATTTTCCCTGGTTCGGCTTTCAGGTTGTGCTGTTACTGGATCCGGGGTACAGGGAGAATTTCAGCGGAGAAATCACTAAGGTAATGATCAGCAGTTTATAAGTCCTAAGTTTGTTCATTGTTTATAGTGAAACCCGAATTGCTAGTTCGTAAATAAGCGAGATCGAGAATTATCTGTGTCCCGGCAATAGATTTTCTGGCGAATCTACATTCTAAAATACAATGTAATTGCTATAAAATTTAATCGCTCTCTTTTCTAACATCGGAAATCGTGAATGATAAGAACTTACTAGAGACTAAAAAAATATATTGAAACTGACTGATCTGCAGCTTTTACAGTGGCTATCACAGAACCAAACTTCGCGCCCCCCGTTTCTGTTTGACACACAAACAACTGAAACAAGGTACTTCATAAAATAATATTGGTGGTTTCTTCTGTGGTTTATTGTCTTGAAAATAAAATTAGCAGTAAATTAAAAGGCATACTACATCGATAGGTTTATCTGTTTATAGGAAACAGCAATATGAGTTATTTATGATAAACTATGCTCTCAGTAAACGTAACGGTGTTACCGGCTATTCTATGTGATACAAACAATTATGGAGAAGCTTCTGTCCTCAAAACGTACACAAACCATCCTTACATGAGGCTTGAAGAGAATTACAAACCGTATTCTTGGTACTCAACTAGAACAGGCTTGAATGTAGCGAAATGCCAGCTTATTGCTACAGTACATCCTGTACAATGCACAAACTTCAACGATTATTTCTATTCAAAACGTTTTGTTTGCTTTTCAAAGCGGGAAAATGGTTGAAGGTTCACCGGTATGGGAAAAGTGGCCACACGTGTTGTTGTTGGAAGTTTTGACTGTGACATTTCCCAGTCACTGGTTCAGTGAAAGAATCAGTCTCGCCGGCCGGCTAAAACTTTTTAGAGCGTTTTCTTGACTTTCTATTTTCGTTCTAAACATAGATTGAAAATAGCTCCAACTCGACGCAAATTTGTGCGAATTACTTCAAATTTTCATAGATTGTTCGCAATTTATATCAGCTAAAAAATCCTGTCGGCGATTTTTTTAATTTTTAAAAGAGAGGCGCTGAGAGCGATTCCCGCATCTATACTTGGATTGCGCATTAGCAGTTTCACGAAGACCAAAATATCTTCAGAACGGCTTCGAATTTCCACAATCGCCGACACTGTTTCGTAAATAAGGTCTGTGGGAGTCCAGAAAAGCAAACAGATCTTAAATTCATTAAATTGCCGTAGAGTTGGAGCTCTTGGAAACCAACTCGCTTGTTCGGAAAAGAAGTTTATTTTAAAATCGCACTTTTATCCAAATTACAAACCTTAGGTATATCGTTGTAGACAATTTTATAAGCTTTAAATGAGGTATAATTTATCTAAATACGACGAATATTCGAGACGCTACTTAATTTTATCCGGAACAGTACCCTGAAGTTAAGTGTATGACGTCACGTACGCTAAAAAATGACCAGGCATTCCTCGCCCACAGGAACTGGTTCGCGTAATGGCGGATGTAAAATTCAAGATTCGGAGTTCAAAAAATAAGACTTCCCTTCGTCGTATCGAAAAACGGTTTGAACTGGTAATAATATAGCCACTCTACTTTATGAGTATGAGAAAAAACTGATATGTCAAAATTTGATCGTAGGGGCACTTTAACATCCGGGAAGAGTCATACTAGATATCTGTTTTCACCTTCTTGACATTTTTTCACGGTCTATCATATTGTAATCTGTTTTATGACAGCTCAGTATCACGTTCAAAAATACACGCCAATGTAAATTTTCTTCATTGTACCTGAAGAAGGCTGGTGTGGCCAGCCGAAATATTGTACCACTAATTTTCGTTGAAAGTGCCTATACGACCAGAAACGATATTAATAATAACGATTCTACACATAGTAAATAGTTGAATGGTACAATATTTCTGGGTTTGAATGCCGTACCGATGAGTTAAAGAGGTTTTAATGATATTAATAATATCGATTCTACACATAGTGAATAGTTGAATGGTACAATATTTATGGGTTTGAATGCCGTGCCGATGAGTTAGAGGTTTTATTGAACAAAATGATAATTACATGACGTCAGGGTAGGCATAATTTATTATACAAATGTTGCTGTTACAGATAAACGATCATTTTTTAAATATATGTGTTCTATTTTAATGTTTAAATAAATGATTTTACGCATTTGTTTTTTCTATATCAGCAAATACGTTCATTCACGAGCATTAAGAAATAATGGCAGATGCCGCTACCCTGACATCATGTTATTAACATTTTCGAGATTAAAACCTCTATAACTCATCGGCACGGCATTCAAACCCATAAATATTGTACCATTCAACTATTAACTATGTGTAGAATCGATATTATTAATATCGTTCTTTGTCGTATAAGCACTTCAAAACAAATATAAGCCCGAGAACGCAGTTCAAGGGCTTATATGCTAATTTTAAGAACATCATATGTCCACGAGAAACTATCAGCCCAATAGTTTCAAGACAAACACAGCCTATTTGTCGTTATTGTTCATCACAAAATTGTCTTCCGCTCTCAACAGGCACTATCGCCTGATAGTTTGCCTCCGCGGACGACAACTATCACGTCACGTGATCGCTTTTAGCCAGTGAGCGCGCGCCAACATTTTGTGGTGAACTATAACGCCTGATAGTTTGCCTCCGCGGACGTTAACTATCACGTCACGTGATCTCTTTTAGCCAATGAGCGCGCGCCAACATTTTGTGGTGAACTATAACGGCTGATATTTGACTAGAGGCATAACTCTGAGTCAGCTATCAATAAAAGTACCGCGAACGAGTAGTCTAGCTGTTTTAGTAGAAACATACTAGTACGATTTCATTGTAAAGTAGAGAGATAGAAGCAGAGAGAAGCCACAGATGTAATCAGAGACGAACAAAAGGTACAAGAGAAAGAAGCCGGAGTCTTGGTACCTTCCCCGCATTGCAGCAGATTCTAACAATATATACATTTGCTATATTGAAAAAGTCAAACTAAGACCAATGTTTGCCTCACTCGCTGATACATTATTACATCCGTCATGTTGGGTTTTAGTAACCTCGTTCCCATGCAGGGTCTTCCCTCCAGGAGCTCATTACCCGGAGCGTCCATCTGTCATATATTCATGATGCAACATTTTTTCAGACCGGGATATTTTTAGATTTCGCATCGCATCGCGGAATGTTGTCAACAAAAGATGCCTCGTTAGCTTCTCTTGTTAATTCAACCAACATGGCTGCAACATCATTAATCATTTGAATTACAAATACGCAAACGTTTGTGATTGGCAATCGGAACCAAACTCGCGGGAAACACATTCTAAAAATAACTCGGTCTGTAAAAACGCTGCTTCATAGATGTAGTCATAGTTAATAGAGTGGAATGGTTATGAAACCCGGCAAACTTCAAAGGGGCTACCAACTGCGCTGCGATTTATGTTGGAAGGGGGCAAGACAAAAGATTGTGCATGGTCATAGTTCCTTAGCGTCCCCTGAACGACTGAACTCACACGTTTCTATTGGCTGATTGATTAACACATTGGAATTTCTATTGTGTTTTGTGCAGGGTAGTGGTTGAAAAAAGCTAACAAAGACATATAACAAAGAAGGTCGCTGGGTTTCATAACCATTCCACTCTATTAACTATGATGTAGTATAGGAGATGAACGCTCCGGTTAATGGGCTCCTGTTGTGGCTTATGATTGGTAGAGATCGGGGAATTGGAAATTTTAACAAAGATTGTCATAGGACATTCGCTACTCACTATCTAGAAATATGAAAAAACACTAGTTGGTTCTAAAACTTTTAGACAACTCGCTCCCAGTTTCTTATGGTGGTAGCAGCTTCTAGCTCGTCTTCTTTTATTCCATTCATGTAACAAAATGGCGAGGCTGTTCAATAATCAGCAGACGACACTAAACTTGAGGTTGAAAAGTAATAATAATTAAAACAGGATATTAATGTCATTCGGTGTTGATTTAAATTGACGTATGCATAGTGGGTATTAGCAAGCTTAAACAATATCAACACCGTTTTATCACATATGTAATTAAGGTCTTTAAAACCATTCGGCATTTTAAGTAGAACCGAATGTTTGCCGACTTTAATTTACATATTGATATAATCTCAAAATGTAATCATCCAAAGGTAAAACGTTAATGGCAAACATATAGTTACCTGATAAGAACGTCTGGTATAATACAATTAGATTAGATCGGCAGAGTTTACCTAAAAGAAAGCACTCGGCACTGACGTCACAATTTCCATGAAAACCGCCTCGGTGCGATAGGTCCTGTCAGTTTGGCGCGACCAAGTGACCAAGAAATAGTTAACCGCTACTGCATTTAGAAGAACGGGTCCTTCGAAAGGTCCTAAACGAAACGAATATCGACTAATTTTGGGGCAATTTTATCTGTCGTATACTTTCGAAAGAGAGAGTTCTGTATTTATATTTTTTATTGTTATGACAAATGCTATAGTAGATCACGGTCTAAGATGTGTTGGTATAAAACAGGTGCTGTGGCTTTCTATGTATTCCTCATCGTCCATATGTCATTTTTCTTTGTTTCCTTTGGAACGGTTCGCATGCAGTGCGCTGAAGAATTCTTCTTTTCTTGCTCAACTAAAACAAAAATCAAAACTTTACAAGGTGCCCTAGGCCATAGTGAGTATTTAATTAGCACTTCTCTTCCAATTATTTTTGATGAACCGACAAAGTAGCTTGCCAAGTTCAGCTAAATTTCAGTTATGTTGTCCAGTATTCTTAGCTTGTTTTTATTCCAGATGAGTTTTGGCTCAGTGCCATTTTTCTTGCCTGTGGTGTGTTTCGGCTGGTGTCCGGCAGAAATTAAGTTCTGAAGATATAACTTTCTTTTATTTGTCATGCTTTTCTCTATGTTGCTTACATTACCTTTTGGCAAAAGGGTTTTGTTATTTTATTTAACTTCTGAAATTTGATTACTTTATCAGTTGTATAATGGCGAAAACAAATTGCTAAGTCGCTTTGTGGACTTCACCTTGGGCTTGGAGTGTTTTCGATTGTTGTCCAAAATGATTCATGAAACTTGGCGACTCCTTGTTTTCAACGTTTTTAATTTCATGCACTTTTCGCAATTCTGTCTCCATACATGTGCGACAACTAGGTTGGTCTCTTTCAACTTGTACGGGTTTTATCGCTATTTCTTTACGAAAAGTTGCAAGCGCTTATGAAAAATCCTGAGAGGGCAAGATAAAAAAATATTCAGATTGCAGCATTCAAAGTCATGAGCTGCCATACAATAAAATTATATTTCCAACAGTCTTTTTTTCGTCGTGATTATGTTTTGAAACTAGTCCATTGTCTGTGTAAGCTACAATTCTTTGATAAGGAAACTTTCTGCATTCAGCTATTTCAATTAACGTTGTCTGGGAGAAGCCGGGGACATGGCATTAGGGAATAAGGCAAACTGTGAGCTTCGAGGATCAGATAATGTCCAAGGACAAATATCAGGGCATGTTTCGACGCCACACTATAGGATATTATGGTTATCATCCTTCAAATATTTTCTTTGACGTCCGCTTAGGCTCACAGGAGGTGTATTCGCCATTATTTCATACTTGAAACGGTTTTCTTTGTTATTCATGAGGCTTTATTTCCATACATACCCCATTATAAATGCAAGGGATGTATGAGAAAAGTTCCCGGGATGTATGCAGTTACATCCCGGGAACTTTTCTCATACATCCCTTGCATTTATAACGAGCAATTCAATACAATTCAACGATATTTTGTTGTTTCTAGCTTATTATTTTCTCCAAGGAATTGATTCACCTTGGCTTCAGCCAAACTTACTAAATATCCCTATAATGATTTAATGAAAATTTTGCGAGGCAATAAGCCATATACATCCCTCAGGCCTCGGGATGTATACATCCCTACGGCCCTCGGGATGTATATGGCTTATTGCCTCCGTTCGAGGTATTTTTAAAACTCTTACGTATTTGGCGCCTGGCGGAGAGAAAATATCGGGTCACGTGATGCATCCCGCCAATCACGCGGAGAGAGAATATTTGATGGTTATAAAGACAGTCTAATATTTGCATTAGGCGATACCTCGTTCGATAAATTTAAAATTCCAGCGACATACAGCGAAGACACAAATGGTAGTACTGTACCAAACCCGTAATCATCAATGAATCATCCCCGAACTCAAAATGATCTGCGAACCCGAAATGATCCCCGAAACTGATAAAGCCACACCTGAAATGATCCCCGACCTGAAATGACCCCCAATTAGTACCCGAAACGATCCCGCAATAAAACTGGGAATGGACTATTAAAGGATTTGGACAAATTTCGCTAAACTTCTTACTAAAAGAAATAAAGCTCAAAAGTAAGAATGTTTACTAATGTTTTCTAATAGACCAGTTCGCGGTAAATTCCGACATTTTGAAAAGGGTGCAAACATGGCGCGAAATACAGTATTTGTATGGGAATAGATGGGAAGCCGATGCCAAATAAAATCCGTAAAATCGAATTTCTGAAATATTCTTGAGATACAAACTTAAGATACCAGGCAAAAGATTAACATATCGAAATTTGAGGGATGTAGCTGTGCTGGAAAGCGTGCAATCGTGTTTTCAGTTTTCCATACATTGTCTGTAAAAACGAGTCAAATTCCGCGTGAAAATTGCACGCTTCACAGCATAGCTACATCCCTCAAATTTCGATATGTTAATCTTTTACCTGGTATCTTAAGTTTGTAACTGAAGAATATTTCATAAATTCGATTTTACGGATTTTATTTGGCATCGGATAATTCCCATCGATTCCCATACAAACACTGTATTTCGCGTCATGTTTGCACCCCTTTCAAAATGTCGGAATTTACCGCGAACTGGTCTATAGGACAAGCCAACACTAGCAGCCAATACACAATCCTTGTCAATCAAACCACGTGACACCATCGATCACGTGATCGTAGCGAAAATCGCCCGTATCTCGCTGGGAATAAACAGCGCAACAGCTATTAGAAAACACTAGTAAACATTCTTACTTTTGAGATTTAATTCTTGTAGCAAGAAGTTTAGCGAAAATATTGTCAAAAATCCTTTAGTCTCTCCCAATTTTATTGCGGGATCGTTTCGGGTAATGATTGGGGGTCATTTCGGGTCGAGGGTGATTTCAGGTGGGAAATCAACAGTTCAGTCGGGGATCATTTAGTCGGGTTTGGGGATCATTTCGGGTTCTTAATCATTTCGGGTTTGGTGCAGTACTCTGCCATTCATACTTGAGATGGAGTGTTATATGGCTAGCCACAGGCAGCCCAGACTCGACATATATTTCCCGCGTTTTGGGTTACCTGTGGTATGTTTCATAAGCCGATCTCGGAAGAGTTTACATAATTTCTCCTTGTGAATTCTCTTTTCCGATTCCTACGAAATAAACCTTCAATAATAAAAGATTGATACTTAATGAAGTTTTGTGAGTGGTTTTGGGGTGATTTGGGGACTTCTAAAGCAGTTCATTAGGCCTCGAGATTTTGACCGTTGGCCGCGTGTCTACTACCCTGGGTACCAGAGGTTCTACTGTCTCCATTCGCTAAAGTTAGGCGCCGATGAGCGAAGCGACGAGAGTCGAGGAGCGAAGCGACCAGAACCTCTGGTGGCACGGATAGCCAATCTCACTTCCATGTTCGAATTTGGTACAGAATTTGTACCAGGCTTATTATTGGTTAGTTATAATTAGGAATGATATCCGTCGATATGATTGGCTAGATAACTTAGCGAACGAAAAACCGGTTTGGGATTTACATTTAATCAAGATGACGACAGAAGACTCCATGCAATGCAAAGGTATTTCTCTGAAGCAGTTTCTGTAACATTCAAAGTCACATTTCCCAGAGATCGAAAATCTCAAACCTCGACAAGATGAGTCAATTTTGAAATTCATGCAGAAGATGTTTTTGCTGTGCTGCTTACTGGTTGGGGAAAGTCTGGTGTTTGAAATGATTACCGCGTAGCGTTCGATTCGTGGTCTGCATTGTCCTCAGAAAGCCACTGTTATAGTTGCGTGTCCTTTAAATTCACTTGTGGAATCACACATTAGAGAGCTGGAGAGTCGACGAATCAAGGCATGTTCGCTATAAAGCAGGTTTCAGTCCAGGTTTCAGTGGAGTCTTTTGCATTATCTGAATTTCGAACTGAAACAAGTAGTCGGCACGTGTAGCGCAAATCAGTGGTGCGGAAAAGTGTAAACAAGTATTTGACAGCTAACAGACGTCATGACTGCAAAACCGGTTATTCGAGAAATGTGATACTAGTTCGAACATGGAAGTGAGATTGGCTATCCGTGCCACCAGATGTTCTCGTCGCTTCGCTCCTCGGCGCCTAACTTTCGCGAATGGGACAGTAGAACCTCTGGTACCCAGGGTACGTGTCTACCTCATAGCTACAAATATACACAAGGTATGCAGCTTCGAGCCGCTTTTCATCGATGTCACCTCACTCGCCGCCAAAATTCGACAAGAAATTCAAATCGATTTCGCCTCTGCTTACGGCACACAAATCCAGAGATGTGTAAGCACTACTCATCCACGTTTCAGGCCAAACGACGTGAAAACGGCCTGGAAAATAAATCCCGAATTCAAAATATATCCATCGCTATGTGATCTGCACACAGCCAGAGATCATCGGAAGTTCGGAAATGCGTGCGGGCCGGTAGCTATGGATTGACGTCATAGTCGTGGCAAATATCAATCATTATTGTGATTTCCGGTTTCCGCTTGATCGCTTTGCATTGGTAATTACTTTATGTCAGCAAAGGATTGTACACAAAACACGTTTAAGGATCATCGATCTGGCGGATCCTGCGTTATTTCAGGGGCTGTACTTCAGTGCCAGTGGCATTTTGACATTAGCGGTAAATACAGTATTATGAAATTAAGGTAAAGGATTGCTTCGCATACTGGACTCGTGCTTCGACTTATGGACGTATCCGCTTTGCGCCGTGTTTTTCTCGCTGAATCGAGCGGCAAATTCTCCGCAGCACTTGCATCTTCTGAATTCGGAAATTTGTAAGTTCCTGTCATACAGCCTAGTTGCACGATCTCTTCGCAGTTTTCTTCGCCACTAGCCGACAGTATCCAAATAGAAAATAGCGGGCTTTGGGATTTGGATGAATGACTGCAGGATTGTCGATGGAAAGGTGGGTGTCTCGCTACGACATTCGGCGTTTTGGCGGCAATTATGTGTCAAAATCAGAAGAATTTCAACTTAGAGAATTACCAGTGGCTAATAAACAATTGAAAAGAACAAACCACTCGCAATCGCTTCTCGGTCAGGACGAAACACCAACCCCGCCAGCCTCTTACGAGGAGATCCAAAGCTTAAAAGGGTCTCTGGCGAGAGCAAATGAAGAAATTACATCCCTGAAAACAGAACGAAGGAAATCGAGTAACGAACACGTATGTATATATATAAAGTAGAAGGAAATTATATTGGTGCGAAAATGGCGGGAAGTCCCACAAAGTTCAAGTCTAGAATAGCTTCAAAGGCACACATTTGGAGCATGATCAGCGATATTTCTGGTGTCCAGAATTCTGATGTGCAGTCAATGCTAAACCAAATCGCCGAAGAAGTGACCAAGAATAAAGGGGAAAGTAAAGCATCTGACTTGATGCTTGGGAAAAGTGCCCCAAAATATCTACAGTCCCAAGTTGTAGTCTGAGCACTTCGGGATATTGAACACAAGCCTATAAATTTAAAAGAGATATGCCAAACAAAATCTATTTTTTGAGTTGTTCGGTATCCCAGCTGGTTTACCCAGGTTGAAGTCCATGGCACTACAGTATGCCTGAGCACTTCGGGATATTGAACACAAGCTCAAAAGAGATATCCGAAACAAAAATATATTTTTTTAGTTGTTCGGTATCCCAGCTGGTTTACCCAGGTTGAAGTCCATGGCACTACAGTATGTCTGAGCACTTCGGGATATTGAACACAAGCCTATAAAAAGAGATATGCCAAACAAAATCTATTTTTTTAGTTGTTCGGTATCCTAGCTGGTTTACCCAGGTTGAAGTCCATGGCACTACAGTATGCCTGAGCACTTCGGGATATTGAACACAAGCTCAAAAGAGATATCCGAAACAATATTTATTTTTTGAGTTGTTCGGTATCCCAGCTGGTTTACCCAGGTTGAAGTCCATGGCACTACAATATGCCTGAGCACTTCGGGATATTGAACACAAGCTGAAAAGAGATATGCGAAACAAAATTTATGTTTTGAGTTGTTCGGTATCCCAGCTGGTTTACCCATGCAGGTTGAAGTCCATGGCACCACAATATAACTGACAATATGCCTGGTCACTTCGGGATATTGAACACAAGCCCAAAAGAGATATGCCAAGCACTTCGGGATATTGAACATAAGCTCAAAAGAGATATCCGAAACAATATTTATTTTTTGAGTTGTTCGGTATCCCAGCTGGTTTACCCAGGTTGAAGTCCATGGCACTACAATATGCCTGAGCACTTCGGGATATTCAGAACACAAGCTGAAAAGAGATATGCGAAACAAAATTTATGTTTTGAGTTGTTCGGTATCCCAGCTGGTATGCAGGTTGAAGTCCATGGCACCACAATATGCCTGAGCACTTCGGGATATTGAACACAAGCCCAAAAGAGATATGCCAAACAAAATAGTTAGCCTACGAGTAGCCGTTACCCATCGCGAAATTTGCGCAAATCAGATCAAAACAACGCGAATTACCGGTCGCGAACTGCAGCTACCGACTACAAACAACAAGACACGAGAAACCTGCTGCCAGGGTAACATCTATTACATCTCGATATCTCATCCGCTTTATTTTCAGTATCCGCGATAATAATTTGGTGTCCGAACTGATAATAAACAATAAGTCTGTGACGTTTCCAACAGTAATTGGCAAGCGTGTAAGTCGCATTTTCGTCTCATTAAAGTAAAATCCACATCGTTCCCGATTTATGAAATAATAAAAAGATTATGCATTGTTGATTTTGAGAAATAGCTGAAAGTCGGACGAGCACATATGGCAAACCAGATAAATCGTCGACCTCGATCGAAACGTACTGAAAATCGGGCTACGAATGACTAGAGTTCGTGCACTAGCTACTACGGGTAGTCGACTGATGAAAGGTAAAATGCAAAAGTAGTTCTTTATCACACATTGACACCTACGGATTATGATATCTAGGCGCTAAAGTAGGCACTTTAAGGTGACATGAGGCTGGACCTAATTAAATGGAATGCTTCTGCTTCCTACAATACCCCCTGGTGATAGGGGACCAATGGTCCCCTATCACCTATGGCGCTTCATTGGGTTCAAAATTCAGTAAGATAGATTTGTCGAAAGTTTGTATTTGTGAAATGTTCTATTCATCAAAAACTTGAATTTGTCGTAAGTTTGTGCATGCGTCGAATACTTGAATTTGGCGAAAGCTTGAATTATGCACAACAATTTTAAATTCGTCTATTGAATTCGTTGAACTTTCGAATTCGTCGAATGTTCGAATTCGTCGAACGATCGAATTCGTCGAACGATCGAATTCGTCGAACGATCGAATTCGTTGTACGATCGAATTCGTTGTACGATCGAATTCGTCGAACGATCGAATTCGTCGAATGTTTGAATTCATCGAAATCTGATACTTGTTCCATACCAGTCTCCCACGTCCATATATGTCCCGTGCAAGTTGGATGCGCGGAAGATCCTGGGAATGAGGTCGTTGCAAATGAGGACAAATGGCGGACATGACGGAATATGTATCGAGACTCAGGCATTCTCTTCTTGAGAACATTGTGTGACTTCAGGCCATTGCGAAAACATTGTGAAGACTTTAGGCAAGTTGCCAGTTGGCAACTAACTCTGAAATTTTGGTCGCCAACACTGATACTTGTTCCATACCAGTCTCCCACGTCCATATATGTCCCACAAAACCTTGCGAGCGACGGTATTCGGCCTCGTGGTATTAAACGTTTTCTTGAATCTTGGTCACAAATATAATATAGTCCAACTCTACATCTTAAAGATTACAATGGAAAACATACTTAGAGAATGTGCAGAGAAACTAATCTCGGCTGCAAATGGTCTGACTGGAATACAGCCATCTTCCACCTCTTCCACTTCCTCCTCTACGACTACAACTAGCACAATAACGTCGACCTCGTGGCGGTCGGTGACATCAACCGCGTCTTCATCGACCAGATCATCTGCGGCTGCTGATGAACACCGGCAGATTTTCGGCTACCAACCCCCTACCGGACCAGTTAGACGTTCTGCCGTTTCCAGTCAGGCTGCACGCAGCAGGAGTAGACCATACTTTTTGCCTACGAATACATTTACTAGGTCATTCGTTTGCCTAGCAAACAGAACCCAGACTACGCCCCCGAATGCCTCAGAGAGGATTAGCCTGAGTATGGTGGGTTTAGGAGAATCAAAAATAACTCTTGACAAAAATGGCACAGCACTACACGTTCATGAAAAGATTTTGGAGACGTTCCCCGCTCTTGGAGATAGCGGGGGCTATGAAATCCTAAGAACTTCAGAAGGGCATTCAAAGCTGTTGATGGAGGTGCCATGTCCTCCAAGTGGATACACAGTCGAATATTTGAAGAGCGCCTTAGGGCAAGCGAAAATATTCGTGAGGCCATTACAAAAGAGTCTCACACTGGAAGTCGAAAAGTCGCAGGTAAGGTAACTTATCGGTATGACTGTGGCTGTGGTAAAAGTATATACATGTATGTTCTAAACCCGGGGGTACTCCCTTATATAAGGTATTTTTTACATATATACACTAAACGAATATCAATACTTGTAAGAGATTAGTTTCTTAACTTGAAAAACCTTATTATTGTTTTGGTCTTGAACTGGTTATCAATTTTCCGAAATTATGAAGGGAGATATCGGTTTCAGTCTGGAATAGGGTATATTTTTACAACTATTGGGGTCGCAAATATAGCAACTTTTGGTGTGGTACAGGGTAAGGATTTGAAGGGTCCCCATCAAAATTTCCAGGGAATGCCCACACCTCACCACATACCACAGGTAACCCAAAACGCGGGAAATATATGTCGAGTCTGGGGCTCTGGGCTGCCTGTGGGCTAACACAAATGGTATAGCACTGCCATTCTCGCTGCAAATTTAAAATGGCTTTTTAAAAGAAGTAAACAAATTTAAATATTACAAATCGTACGAATACTCCATATGCTCAACTGTTTTAGCGGCGTATACAACACGTATACTAAGAGGGTCTGAATGGGGGGGTCTACATGTCAGTTGTCAGTTACATTTTTGGCCATTTGTCAGTTGTCAGTTAGCCCTAGTTAATCATTGCTAGAGAAAATGTACAGTGTTTGACCCACAAACACCAAATTTGTCAGTTGTCAGTTATTTTTCGGTTGTCAGTTGTCAGTAAAAAAATCGTCATTTGTAGATAGATAGATAGATAGAAACTTTATTTAGACACGGTAGTTTTAACAGTAACTAAGACTGGTTTACATAAAAGCCGTGTGTAAAAATCTATACATCAACATTAAATTATATTACATTCCATTAAAATCTGCTAAAAACGCCAGAGTCAGTTCTTTTAGCGTTCGTGTATGATATATTAAACTATAGTAATTGTAATTGTAAGAGAGTAAATTATAAGGCGTCAAAGAAGCAGGGAGGTAGACCATTTAGTTTAGTTTTAAATGTATTTAACGATTTGCTAGTCCTCAGGTCTTCTGTTAAATTATTCCAAATATGTGCTCCTCTGTAGCCGAATCGCTTTTTACCATAATTCGTTTTGGGGAGGGACAGTTGGAATTTTGATGATGAACCTCTTGTGTTATATGGTGTATGAACCCTATTAAATTTGTGTATTAAATACCCAGGCGCTTGGTTATTATAGATCTTAAACATTTCTATTGCTAAAAGTTTGCGCCTGCGTATTATTAATCTGTCCCAACCCAGTTCGTGAAGTATTGGGCCAGAGCTAGAATCGAAACTAGACTGTGTTATTATTCTAGCAGCCCTATTTTGGAGTTTTTGGAGTTTATTTGCGAGTTCAGTACCCAGGCTCTCCCAAACTATGCTGCAATAATCAAATTTAGGCTGTATAAATGAGTGGTACATAGTCTTGAGGGAGGACATGGGCACGTAGGGCCGTACGCGCTTGAGAGCTCCAATAGAAGATGATAATTGCTTAGAGATCTTCTCAATGTGTTTTGACCATGTCAGTTGTCAGTTATTTTTAAGGCCGTTTGTCAGTAGTCAGTTAACCCCATTCAGACCCTCTACTAATGTAGGCTTCGCACTCTGCTACAATTAATGTTAAAATAATATTTTGTATGTTAAGCTCGATCGAAAAAATATTGAGTAAAGTCGTCAATCTGGCTCGAGCTACATTAATTCAACTGGAATCGAAACCATGACTTTGGATGCTCTAACCACTGAACTGCAGGAGACTGGTGACGAGGTAGGCCATTTTTACTAGGCCGTCTCCCTTCGTCAGCCCATCAGGCAGCGCGTGACATATAGTGGAGCTATATATGCTATTCCCATAAACATGTCTCCCTGTGTTAGAAGCCGGACGGACGTAAAGGCATTGTGCTATTTCGTGAAAGAGTAGGGGATTGTCTCCCGGCACAAAAGCCTGTATTCTGGCGGTACGAACAATCACGCGAACGAATGATTGTAAACTGCACGGTTACACAAAGTGCCACAATATCAGTCTGTTTCTCAAGTCCTCCCTTGTGAAGCGCATTTGAGCTCTTTCTTTGTAAACATCATTTAAAATTAATTTTGAAACACCAACTTTGAGCTAATTGCATGTCATTGAATTCTACTGGTACGTGAACTGATTAGCGGTTATAATCTCTGTTAAATGAGCTGGTACGATGCCTGTGCTTTTCTTTGAATAGACTTTCCATCCAGCTGCCAAGTTCAGTCGACATTTTGAAAAACTAAGTTACTGAATGGACAGTGAACAGCTCTTGAAAATCAGTGAACTTTCCCACGGGCCGAACTTCGCTTGCGTCGAGGTTCAGAAGTTCGTTTAAAAGTTCGCTTATTGATGTCAAACTTCGTATTGAATTTACGAAGTACGTCGACAAACTTGGGAACTTCGGAACCAACTTCAGAACCCAATCGTCAACTTGAAAGTTATGAGAAATCGTTTGGAGAAAAATAATAGGATCGGATGAATTATTTTGCCTTGAACTGAAAATATCAAAATTCCTCAAAATATTAGTTTTCAGTAGCCTCACCTTTCTTGACAAATATAATCGTGACATTAATAGTTGTGTGTGAATGTCACCTTTCTTGGATATATACCGTGTTTTCAAATGTCATTCCGGGTAGTTTAGCTAAGATTACTTATGTACAATGTTTTGTTAAGGCCTCTCTAGTTCTCAACTTCATGCTATCAGGAGAACACATTGATTTTTCTAGAAGGAAAGCTATACTGAGCTAGATAAACAATAAGCTATTTGTACTGAGGAAATGCACTGAAATATTCTCCTCCCGTTATTACTTGTACCGAGGAGTGAACAGTTTCCGATGCAAAGCTCTACGGACATATAATGCTTTAAGGACAAAATAAGGGCATAATGTCAAAGCCAAAAGTAGGTAATTTTCTTCATATCATCCTTCAAATATATTCTTTCTTCAGAAAGTTCTTATGCAGATTATACTGATCGGTCCTCCATGCAAAACAATACTTATCTGATGGAACTACCATAATGAAGGCGATTCAGTTTATTCTCTCTAATTTTCCGTTTTCATTGAAACAGTATATATTAGAGCTTGTACTAACAATAACAAGTAACTTTTTTTGCCAGGAACTACAAGTAGAAATTGCAGTATGGTATATAATGTGTATGACAAATCTAAGACATCTGAGCTACTAGGTTAAAAGCCTTTTAACATTGATCTTCTTACGGCCTGTTTACAAGGAGGTACGGTTGCCCTAGCACTGGCAAATTTCCTCTTTTCTTTAGCAATGCCTGTTTACAATCAGGCAGGACAACAGTTACTTAACTCGGCTTCCCTGGTTAAGAGTGTAAAACATTGTAAAGAGTGTAAAACAATATTTATCTGATGGAACTTCCTTACTGAAGGCGGTTCATTTATTCGGTTAGTTTTCTGTTTGCTTTGAAAAACAACTTAGAGCTTATACAACTGATGACAAGTAATAAAGTAGATCCACTACGAAACGGCTTGTGAACGCCTTCGTTAGTACGTCCAAATTGGACTATTGTAACTCGCTGATGGCATGGGCTTCCTTCTACAGAAGTCTCCAAGTTACAACAAGTGCAAAACTCAGCAGCCAGGCTAGTGACTCGAGTCAAGCGCAGAGAACATATAACACCTATTCTGCGTTCCTTACACTGGCTGCCAATAAGAGAACGACTATCTATTTTAAACTTCTTTTACTTACTTATAAGATTGTTAACGGCCTTATGCCATCGTATTTGGAAAGACTTGTTACTAGTTAATATAATCCTGTTCGTAATTTGCGCTCCTTCTCTCCGGGTCTTCTCACGGTCCACAAGTTCGCTTCTGTTACTTATGGGGACCGCGCATTTTCGATAGCTGCTCCTTGGTTATGGAATGCTCTATCAGCCAGTATTAGAAGTGTAGAGACAGTTGCCGAATTTAAATCGCGCTTCTACCAAACCCAAATTCTTTTCAGTTCATATAGAATAGAATAATTATATGTATATTTTTTATCTATTCGTGTTTTCTTTCATGTTTTTATCCTTTTTGATATCCTAACTGTAAACGCATTGAGGCCTTGCATAATGCGTACTAAGAATTGTATATCTTTTTTTGCTTTTTGTAATCTTATCGATCATTTTGCGGTTTGAATTCTAAATGAGGTTAAATGGGAATTTTAAAAAACACATTTTAAAAATAAATGAAAATCGGATTTGAGATGCTATATAATTGATCTTTAGAATTAGACTTTGGATAAACACGACCAGCAAACCTTCAGTTCTTTCCAGTAATTCCTTCATAAGATCTTGAAAAGCAGGAAGAAGAAGACATGGATATACCGATGCTATTTTAGGTGACTTGCAGAGCTCTAGAATACGCTGCTCGGCTCTATACAGAGAACATTCTACATCAATAACTTATTTAAAACCCTCAAGCAACATCGGCGCCTGTATTCTGTCCTATTGTGACTTATGTGGTAATATCTTTCAATGAATATTGCAGATTAAAATATTGATTTCGTGTTGTGTGGTTTCTAGATATATGTTTTGAGATTAAGGTTGGCCGGAAGGCTTTGATTTGGCCGGCTATGACAAGTCAAGTAGTTTATTTTGATTGTATGGGCTTAATTGCATTTCACTCCTTGGCAGCCAGCCTAGAAAGACATTTTCTCTATAGGTATTGAAACCAATAATTTCATGATCACGTACATACTCAGATTGCTGAACTTTTCTAGTCGATAAGCTGTTTTTCGGACTATCAATTTCCCGTTTCCGTAAAAATATATTTTATCTTTCCATTTCAAATGTTTCCCTTTAAAAACCTCTGTCAAATGGCTTGAATATCGATTCAACACCGATACAACATTTGTTGAATCCGATGTTGAAACCGTTTGAAATTGCCTACCAAACCATTGTTGAAAGGTGTTGAAGGATATTGAAATTATGAAACACGGCACTGGAAAGCAGGCTTAATTAGTTAATTCTTAATGGTTATAGCCTATAGGTTAAGTTTTATGTTTATATTTTATTATGTAGGTTATATATTGTAGTTTGGACCTCCATTTTAATATTGTTCTAGTATCCTATTGTAAAGACCTGATTATTTTTTACCGTGTATAAATAAAGATGATGATGAAGTTTCAATCTTTCATACTATGTATTCGCCAATCAGTTTACGGTGTAATCTATTTTTAGAAAACGGTTCTCGTTAAATCGATAGCCAAGCGAATTGCACCTAATTGCATCAGTAACTCTGGTGGTATATTGGCCATATACTTGTGTACCCTGAGGAAGGTTGGCCGTGCCAACCGAAATATCGGTAATAATTAATTATATATATTTCCCTAACCGTACAATCAGCCTTTCATTGTTGTATTAACTCTGATTTGCCCAAAACATGGAAGCTTTTGTTCTAATGAGAGAACTAATTTTGTGCTTATAACATGGATCCATTGCCGTTTTCCCCCACGGAAGTAGTTTGAGCGCCGTTCTAAAAATAGATTATATCGTAAAGTGATGGGTCGCGTTCCCTTGATTATCGAAACTGTTGGTTATGGACTTATGGTTGAACTCGATGCTAATAAGCTTTAACAAGAGCTTTAGATCATTAGCATTGATATTTTTATTAAGCTTCGCCTGAAGATTTTTTTTACATCGTAGCAGAAATGATACCACCAACGATATAGTCTTCAAAAAATACATAAATGTAGAAACAAAATGATAAAAGGCAGGGTGACAGCAACAGCTAAGGCCAATTACTGCGAGGCCATGAGACTAAATAAAGAAATACATTGCAGTCAAAACAACAACTAATGATAAGGTTTTCATAGTAACAAGGTAGAATAAAAGCACCAAGTTAAAGGACTGAGTTTTCTACGAACAGAGTTACGTTTGACACAAACTAACTTCCATGTGCGCGTTTGTCTAAGTGGAGCGGCGATGTTTGTTCATTTCAATGTATGCAATTCTATTTATACAGATAATATTTAATATAAAAAGTTAAACGAAACACTAAAACAAAAAGGTCCTACCAAGAATAACCTAGCTTTCCTTTAGTATGTACCTCACAAGTGAATAATGCTTTTCGCGCACTCTGATTGGCTACTCAAACTCCGAATATCCAGCATTATATAGTATATACCAAACCGGTGCATAAGTAGTGCTTTTTGGCTAATCAAACATGGGATATCCTATGCTATTCACCTCCGAGCGAAGCAGCGATCATCTCGCGCCAGTTTTGTTCATTTGACAGAAATATAAATAAATATTTGGTGCTGGCTTTTCACCTGTATGGCATATACTAAAACAATTATTCACCTCGCCGAAGCGGTTCGGTATAAAATATCCACCACTATTTTCCTCCACTTCGGTGAATAATTGTTAACTATTCACTTACTTCGGTCTTGCGTGCGAAGAATTCACTTGTTAATGGTTTTTGAACTGATTTTGGGCTGGCATTTCACTTGTGTGGTATATACTAAAACAATTATTTCAGTGTCAATGACTATAGTGTTGGATATTTACCTCGCTGCTTCGTAGATAATTATATAAATAGTCACTACTAGTCATCTCCACTTTGGTAAATAATTGTTACAGGAGAACTGTACCCTAAAATTGACCTATTAATTGAATAAATCTTAAAGGTATGGATAATTGATTTTCAAAGTTATTTTTCTCATGTTGCGCTTCGTTATTCAACACAATAATATTTCGCAAGGAAAATTGGGCTCCAGCGTCGCGGCGCAGAATTGGGATGTCAGCAGATATTTTCAGGAGGCCTTCACCTCTCAAAACCTTGCATTTTACTGAACCCCATTTCGATTGCACTGACAACGAATGCCATTGTTTTAGGGTTAGGGTTTGTATTGTTTTAGGGTTATAGGCATTGTTTGGATAGCCAGTACTATTCCAGGTTCCTAGTAGGTGAAGGCCGCCCCGATATTTTTGAAATTTATGACGTAGTATACGAGGAAGATTTAGGAAGAACAGGGCCGGGTTGTTCGAAGCAAGGTTAACTTTAACCCTAGGTTAGCGCTAAATCTGTAATTGCAATCTGTACAGTTTAACCCAGGATTAGACTTGCTTCGAACAACCGGGCCCTGGAGACTAAGTCAAAGATTTAGAGAAAACATTATGTATTGTCAATCGAAAATGTGGTGCTAGCTAAATATTTTTCATCGCCATTAAAGCCAGAAATTGTTCTTTTGAAATCTCGAGTTTAATAGGATCGGGGAAAACGCTAATCCTGAATATTTAGTTAAAACCACTCAAAAGGGTAATTGAGAATTCGAGAGCAAAACAACGACCGGTGTTTTTTAGTTTTAGACGTTTCCAGATGGTTCATGGCTGAACCACATAAAAGGGAACGAAAATAAAAATAAACGAAATACAGATAATCACCTGCAATTCTCTATATTAATCTATAAAAAAAAAAACTGAATTTCTAACGGGGCCTGAAACAACCATAGTAAGGCTGATTAAAGCCAGGACCCGACTAATTCACAGATCGAATTGAAATTTAGCATGTTGGTTTGTGTACAGGGAGAAAAACCCTTGGAGAAAGGGCGAGATACCAACACTGAAACTCAACTCATATATGGCGCCACGTCGGGGGATCGAACCTGGGCCACAAAGGTGAGAGGCGAAGCGCTGAACCACTGCTCCACCCCGTCCCCCCTCAAGCCACCACGAATATCCTGAAATTGTGTGCAATATGCATGACAGCTTGCAATCTAGGAGATTATCATCCCACTGTTCGTCATTAGCCAATTAGAAGCCAGATATGTACTGTCCAATATTCTGCGATTGATCAAGACACTGTCTTGATAATATAAACTAATTGCGATTTTGAGACGCATGAAAACACCTGTATTTTATTTAGGTACACTTAATTTCGATCTAATCTTTACCAAGAAAGCGAAAGTGCATTAACTGGAGACAAAATTATGACTGTTTGTGAAAGATTTAGAAAACCGGCGGCCTGTTGAAACCAGTTGTCGATAAGTGAAAATCTAAAACCCGACAAACCGAAGAGCTGTTGCACAAGTATACGCTATTAAGCCAGTGTTCCTTACTTTATAAGCAAATTCATTACCAAATGTTAATGCTCAATTTCTGTCTCACAATAAATAAGCCTGTTTTTAAACTGTTGAATGTTTAATACTTGTGTTCAGTCCACTCGTTTCCAAAATTTTCATTGTACCACGATTTTAGTACTGGTCTGTAGCCGTGCTTTTCGTCCTGTTTTTACGGCTTTCAGTCATTTAGCTTCTCTGTGTGAATATTACATGAATTAAATCGGCAAATCCACGAAGCCCCAGCTTTTCCGTTCAAAATCACACATTTTTGCTGCAGTTGTTTTTGTCGATTCCTCGCATTAGCTAGAGTCGCTCTTGTTCAGTTTAGGGCAAAAACATATCATTTCTCGTGAAAAACGGAATAAAAGTATATAGTATTCACGTTCTTAATTGACTACTGTTAACTTTGTGAATATCCTGGTTTGTAATTTTAACATGCTTTGTGTCTCTGTACATCGTTGAATACAGCTTTTCAAACGGTTGAATTCCACAAAATATTAAACGCTTCGTTAGCCAATCAGCGCGCGATTTTGTGTCGTGCTATGGGATGCTATACGATATCACGGGGAGTTTGAAATAAAATTACATTTAGATTGTTAAAAATATTACAATAAAACTGAAATATATGAGTGTTTAAAAGCTACTAATTATTTTTTAATAATGTGCCGTTAAGATTCTAGAAAGATGTGAAATCGCCAGTGAGACTTCCCGCCACAATACAGCTGTCGTGAAAGCCGCTAAATGGTTTCCTTCATTTAAACAAAATCAATTCTTCAAAATGGAGGAGGAATTACCATCGTTTTCGGTAGATTATCATTTTGAAAATGAAGAAAATGAGCCAGAAAACAAAGGATAAAGCCCTGTCATATGACGAGCTGTTAAAGAATATTGAACTCAAAAAAGTTTTCACCCTCATTATATAAAGATTCTACTACCTACTTATCTACTTCTATAATACAATGTCAGTGACAATAAAATCGACTGCATCTCGCCAAAATATAACCTGCGAATACAGCCGTCTCGGGAGCCACAATCAAAAGGCGACCTCCGAGAGAGACGTCTGAGATTCGAGGCTAAAAACTCCTTACTGATGACGTTATACGGCCGGATCTGATCGCGTCATTTGATTGGCTAGTATGCCTAATTATCATATGCAAGCCAGTCAAATAACGCGACCAGATCCTGGCTGCGTAACGTCATCAGTATGGAGACGAATAGCAGACGTCTCTCTCGGGAGACGCGTTTTGATTGTGGCTCCCGATGCGAAATAGCTGTATTCGCAGGCTAGCCAAAATACAAACCATGACTCGACTAAACTCGCCCTGATATTTCGCCGAATCGAACCAAAATTGTCCGATTATATGTATATATTCATTATGACATATTTTCCAATAAAACGTATTTACAATTCCTGTAAGCTTTCGTTAATGATATTACAGTTTTGTCATAATGAATGCTTGTTCCTGTGATGTTTGTTAGCAGTTTTTGGTTTTATTTTCTATACTCCTATTTATGGAATTAAAGTTTTAATCTGCCCGATCATCGTAAAGTGTTTGGATCTGTAAAACGATCGATTAGGCTTGGTTGGCTAATGACAGTTGCTATTGTTTGATACTGCCAAATGGTTATTGTTGCTCATTATTGCATCAAAATCTTCAATATTAATCTTAAATATCACTTGTACAATTAGAACGGATACTTATTTCTTGGTGCTATTCTTCGCATGTTACTTTCTTGTTTAATGTTGCAGTCGACTGTGCGACTCATTAATAGTTGGTAATACTATCTTATGAGTTTTCTAGTTACCCAATAATCCTAAACGGACGCACAAGTGTCCTTGTGTCGTTCCTTTGGAGGGGAGGCGACCTTTTGTACCTTTGGATACTGGACATATAAAACTACTTCAAAAATAAATGTACATCACAAGAGTCAGTTTTGTGTGTTACCTATACGCATGAGCGATAATAGAAGTAAATGAAAGTATATCCGCATGAAACTCAATTTAACAAAGAACCGCTGCCTCTATTCCTGCGTCAGACACATGGGCCATTCAATTGCCTTGGGATATATAGATAAGTGACATTCCACACCGAAATGGATTGTAGTATAGTAGTTGAAAGTCTGGTGAATAGCTGAAAGTTAGTTCTGGGTCAAACACTTTAAGACGTATATTAATGGTCTCGTGCGAACAGAGTTTCAAATTACACTGTAGTTTATCTGTTTAATTTCGCATAGCTGGACAGTTGGAACCATAATCCATTTCGGTCTGTCGTTTGCCATTTGACCCAGTTTCTGAAATAGCTGTATACACAAGAAATGACGTAACTGCACTACAACAATATAGCTACTGAAATACAGCCTCGTAATGGTTATTACTCGTCTGGTTCTTGTGGGGTTTGAGCGGTTACTATTTTTGTGGAATCTCAGTTGTTATCTGATCAACGTGTATCCGCTTTAGTTGCTGTGATTGACTAGTACTATAGCGTCCTTTATTTGAAATAAAATAATGATAAGTAAAATGCAAGAACGTGCAAAGTATAATGACACATAGTTGTCTACCTGTAATTTATCATATCTCAGTTACGTCAATAAAATAGCAACCTGTTTTGACATGGTTTATCGTTTGAGAATAAAATGACATTTCACATAATCTCTTTTAATACAGAACAAATCAAGAATGGGATATTATCACAGTTTTATTAAATTTACACTGAAATGTAACATTTACGTTTACGTACCAGACTGGCTGTCACACAGAAAAACTTCCCATAACATTCTCACCATTTCAAAGGCTATTGATGGCTTTTTAGAGTGTTGTTAATTACGTTTATCTTGAAAATTCTAAAGGAATTGTTTTATTTCAATGAAAGGCATTGTGATGGTATCGAGATTCATTTTACCTAATGACGTTATCACGTAGGAAAAACCTTCCTTGTTTATTCATACAAATGCAGCCGATATTTCACGAAGAAGATCAGAAAACGTTCGGCGCCTGTTAAATGTTCGCATATTTTTCATAAAACTGGTTTTAATGTCTTGCTAAAAAAAGAAGATCGTAAAAATATTTGAATGTGCATGGTCAAACGTTTCCTGGTCTAATACCATATCCCTAATTTCAACTTGAAATTTCACGTGTAATTTGTAATTTCATATGTGAAATTTGAAACGCCGCCTACGCGCGCTTAAAATAATGTTTTTTTCTGGATCGTAATTTGCCCTCCATAATATTAATGGTAATCAAATAGTGACTTGTGAAATTAGGGATAAATTTTACTTGTGTTTGTCAAAATCTACGTAATTTCCCACGCCAAAGCGGCTCGGGAAACTGATTACTTCGATTTGGACAAACACGCGTGAAATTTATCCCTAATTTCACTCATCCCCATTTGATTACCTACACATATTTCATCTGTGGTGCTTGTAACATATTGTCTTGCATAGTTTGTATTTCAAATCATGCATATATGATATTACCATTTTAATATTGTTTCCACTGTTTTAAAGTTCCTACTTGGAATTCTTTTTATTGCAAAGTGAACCGATAGCCTACAGCAATAAAAGTTATGGACGATAAGTAATGCGGTTCAGCAAATCATTGGATGTTAGTAAGCTTCAAGGTCTTAAAATCAATTTGAATCTTTTCCCAATGGGACATGCTTTTATTTGCATTGTTAATGTTGTTAAATTGGGTTTCAGTTCAATTTCTTCAGGATTCACTTTTAACTAGAACAATTCCTGTTGCGCAGAGTACAGAAAACAGAGAGACGTATTATTAATAATTATCCTCACAGAACCTATTTCTACAATTTTATTTGAAGTGAGCATCATTATCATTTTACAAACCATTTAAGTGACTTACTTGATGTAGTTTATTTGGAAAAAATGCGGTTTTGAGGTTACTATCTTTGACTCTAATTTACCGTCAAGGTCATGCATTTGTATTTTGTAGGCACACCTTATTTTTTATCTATACACAACTACAGGTACAGAGACAGGGTTAGTCGCTTTTGGAAACCACAGTAAACTACATGCCGACAGAGGAATAGTAACTGAACATATATAAAACATATTTATTAACACTGTAGTCCTTCCTCAGAGTTTATTGTTTTTTTGTTGTTACAAAGATAAATTAGATTGTAATGTTACAAAAAAATATTTTATTTGTTATAGCAGGCTGATTATTAGATTGCTTTTACTCCTCACACACTCCCCACTACATTAACTGTTTTGGGCACACTACATTCGACTCACGGTTGATTTTTACGGAGGGTGGAATACCCGGAGGAAAACCCTCGAATGCAAGATAAGGAATGAACAACAAACCTAACTCGCATATGTTGCCCGAGCCGGGAATCGAGCCCAGGATCGCAACGGTTTTACCACTGCGCCAACCTGCATCCCCAAAAAATTACGTAAACATAATACTACCTAATAACAATACATACAACTTAAATATCGTTTGACCACGTTCATATTTTGTGGAGATCTTCTTTGTAAGCGGCACAATCAAAACTTCTAAGTTTTTTTACATTTCATAAATTCGCAGCAACAATTCGGATGATCTTGTTCTATGAATGAGAAATGGTAAGCTTTCCATGTACGATAGAATGAGAAATGGAAAGCTTTCCATATTTTATATGAATCGACGATTCTTTTGCCAAGTTTTAGTAATACAAAATATTCCTGATGAAATCAGAAATCATTGCATGTACTTATTAGCTTCATATTTCATTCTTAATATGTTCTGCATTAAAACGATACCATGGGGATCTATTGTTCATCTGAAAAGCAAAGATGATCTTCAATCGCAAGGTTGCTGTTTTTAATATTCCTTTTTTGTATTTTACGTACTTATACTAACCATTAAAACACTAAACAATAGCAACTGTAATTAGCAAACTAAGGTTTCACGATCGGTTTAAAAATTGAAACACTAATTGAAAACGATGATCAGATAGATTAAAATTAAAATCACATAAATAGTAGAGAAAACAATGCCACAAAATGCCTACAAACCACTGACACAGGAAAACGATATAACAACTCGAGACTATGTTTGTTACGGTAGATTGACGGAATGCAATTATAGCAAGTTTGTGTTTTATACAATCCTTCTGGAGACGCAATCGTACTGGCGCCACTAGAGCGCTAGCCCGTCATTTCATGCAGAAAGTATTTCATTTTACTTTTATTATACTTATGACTAATTACCACAATTATCCAACATATTAATCGACTAAGGCGTATATCACCCGATCATGAAAAAGCTGAAGGGAAGGCATTCGTTTAATAAGGCCCTCTAATAGAGATAAACCACAAGTTATTTACTTATTTGTGTCAATAAAAGGAACGGTATTTAAAGATTAATTCTTAAATAAGATCTTGTTATGATAAAACAACAGAAAATATAACCATTAAGGATATTAATTTTGTTTAGGGTGCACTGCTGTCAATTCCTGAGGTAGTACGCAAATCAAACATCCCAGGAAAGAAACTGCTGAAAATATAAAACTCCTGTCCATATATTAGATCTAGACTGAGCTCTTTGAGATTCTCTTTTTTGTTCTCAATGTCCGACCTATACCCACCACATTTTTAACTACCTAATTCTACCTGAAAAGTACTTCCTTTACTCCTCGTATTATATACACAAATATTTAGTTCCTGTTTTCCTTATATTACTTAAACAAAAGCTAAACATAGAAAATCATGTTACTCTAATCATAAAATGTGAAACAAATGGAAAATAATCATTTTGTATTTCAACGCAAGTGAACTGTAAGTGAAATGTAATTCTGACTCACTGACTAGCACTATCTTTTCTTTAGCACCATCTTAATACCTTGCTTGTAATTAGCACTTTTCTTTGTATTATGACTGTTCTTTGTATAATGAATGTAACAAATATGTGAGCACAAATAAAGAAATAAATCTAAAAAATATTTTACAGAGGGAGATGAGCAACAGGACTTGGAGGCGATTGGCAAATCGACTCACGAGATAAGATGATCAGTAAACTGAAGTATCCGTGTTCAGAAATTTGATCAAATAAGAACATTCAAGAAGAAACAACAACTAATGATATGTGATGCTTTCAGCTAGATTACATACATGTACAGGCTGATCTTTACTCGTTTTAATAAAAGTAAGAAAATTCCCAAATTATACTATGGTCACACGCAGACCACTTAAAGTCATCCCACGATCCGAAACAACTAATTGTGGTGTAATCTTTATTCAAACCACAAAGTACCTGAAAGTAATGAAAGCGAGCAAATCACATCGCTGACCACTTTTGTGATGTGGTGGATTTTCGGGCTCGAATATCCAAAGCTGTTGCCGTATGGTTCAAATTAAACTGGTATAAATAGGGATGAAATATCCCATATCAACACAGTTCACTACCATCCACCAAACCAGCAAGTCCTACAGAGCAGCTATAAGTATCTCCAAATTGACTCAGAATGGCCTCAGCACGTATCCTCGTTCTTCTTCTCATCGGTGCCGTCCTGCTCTGCCAGGTCTCAGGTTTCTTGGAGGAACTTCTTGAGGAGAACTGTAAGTAGAACATTGCTGACATAACTAAACGTTAGGAATGTATATTGAAGTGAGATAACTATTTTAGTTTATTTTGGAATCGATTTGTGAATTCGTTCAAATACTCTTGTCACGTAATAATAGCCTTGACTTAATGCGATTCGAAACAAGTAATAGTGGATGACATATTCACCTATCAAAATATTCCGAATGACATTAGTTAATTAATTAATTCCAACTTTCATTTGAAAAAAGAAATGAAAAATTACTATGGCCAAAGAAGGTCGTGTTATGATACCTTTTATTTCCGGTTCACAAATAAATAAGGTTCAGACGACAATGTATTAAACAATAAGAACTTATTCTAAATCAAATCTTCCTCTTAGTGGGCTAAGGGATGAGAAACGTTCCCTGATATATTGAAGTATGAGTGATCCCACAAGTAAACTCAAACTCAAACAAATAAATAAGCTCAAGTAAATTAAGTACTATTCACGCAACATATCTCTAGCATCCTCGATCCTTAAACTGCACAGTTCTCATGTACATCTTCTTTCTCCGTTATAGATAACAACGATTACAACAAGAGAGGTAGGTTTACTTAACATGTTATGACAAAACAGCATCGGATAATGAACTCTCAAAAGTCTTTTTGCAGGAAACACTCACGTGCTGGTATATAATTTACTGGACAAGACAAAGAGATAATTAAGGAGGAAATTCGTCCCTCTCACTATCCCCTGTGTTATCATAACCTTCACAACAAAGGTTGACACCAGTGAATAACAAATTTAGCCAAACCTTTTGACTTGACAATCGAGCATTGCTCAACATTCACAATGTTGTTCTAATTCTGACTAAAATAGTTTAAAACAGTACTGCAATATCGAAAGTGTATACAGTGACATCCCAACAACATGTTCAAAAGTGGTGAAACAAGCCGGTTTGATTCAGAAACTGGAACGAAAAGGAGTAAAGTTTACGCAAGGCGTTGACAAATAGTTCAGTTCCGTAAACAGTCGGACCGAAAAGGTCAAACAGAAAGGTCATTCCCTTATGATAAAAACATACATACCTGTTTTTTGGAAACTCAGGCCCATACCTAATGGCCTTTGATAGCATATGAGCAATGTTTTTACTCCTATAATTTCCTGCCGGTAAGAAGTCTTTTCTTTCATCTGGCTCGGTTTACTTTCTTCTTTTAGTATATATCTCATATTTTCATATCTCAGTTTATTGATTGTTGGCAGGATGGTTTCTAGTCCTCTGTCCGATCCACTGTACTATAAGCTATGTTAGTTGAAAGGACATTTCATGCAACAATGTACTTGGCAAACAATGTTTTTTTAATCATTTATGAAAACAGCAGAAGGCTGATAAAATGCATGTATTTCACAATAGCGAGGTTTTCTCATCGGGGATATGGGATTTATTCCAGTAAACCTGTACCGCTCGAGACCTGTATTTCTGATTGCACCATTATACTGTAGCTCTATTGTTTTTGTACTGCACGTTCTAAAGGTTAGGGTGTTTTGTATTGTTGGGTATATAAGCCAATGACGTGGCCCGTTTCGAGCGGTACAGGATGGCCCATTTATTCGCCTCCGGTTCCTCGGTGAATAAATGCCAAACCCCCTCGCTCCATGCCGATAACCCTTACTTACTCAACTATATGTTAATGCCAATCACAGTATTAATATTTTCTGTACCAATCCTCAGCTTGCTCGGACAAGTACAGGGCGAGTATCTGCGGAGGAGTAAGTGAAGAGTTGTTTGTATTGTCTGTCATTACAATTTATTGTTACTGACACCATTTTCAAAAAAATTTACATCACTTGCATGCATGCATGTCACGAAAACTTCTGCAAAATATCTGTTCTTCTGGGCCAATCGGCTAGCAAATTCTGCAGTCTGATACAGTGGAGTAGGGAGGGGGAGAGCCCCACCCCCTCTCTGCGCAGTTTTAGAAGAGAGATTGACAGAAGTCATCAATGAAAATGTCCCAGAATTCATGATTTTGCCCCCCCCCCCCCCCTAGAATGAAAATGTCCCAGAATTTGCACTCAAATGTTACAGCTGGGTAATTTAGACATTCTTCACGAACTTTAGGCTGGCTGGCACTGCGGAATAGTTGTTCCGTCGTCTGTCAGCTGAAAAAAACGCTTGTTAAATATGTTTAAATACATCTAATTTGTTATAAAAACATCAAAATGTTAGTTTTTTTATAAAGTTTTACTGTTGGGTGTACCTTCTACATATTGGATTTATTTTCGTTTTTAATAATAAACTATAAAACGTCTTTCCGTTGTGTTTTGTTGTATAGTTGTATGTGAGAAATACCCTGCCATGTCAAATCATGAAACACCTTTCGACGAAAAAGTAAATGATTTCTTTTCTGTTGGACATTTCAATGTTTGTTTTCTCAAAGAATGTTACGTTATTGATAACGGATACTCTAATGAAATCGACATCGAAGGGTGCGTATCAGTAGACGAGCAGCATGAAGGTTCGTTATGTGCTGTTAAGCAGGTCTATAACAGTATTATTGCACTGTAGGTAATCACTCGATATCACTGTGTCAAACCGAAAGGACGTATGGCCGGGTTCGCCAGGCAGAACTGCAAAAGGTTGTGTGGCTTGTGTTAAGGTAAGTGTACCTTTCCTGGCTGAATGATTTCTTTCGAATTTGATAGGTTAGTTATCCATCATTGCGTTTACTTTGCCTCGTGATTGGTTGAAGTAAAACCAATCGTGATTGCTTTTGAATTTGATAGGTTAGTTATCCATTAGTGCGTTTACTTTGCCTCGTGATTGGTTGAAGTAAAACCAATCGTGATTGCTTTTGAATTTGATAGGTTAGTTATGCATCATTGCGTTTACTTTGATTCGTGATTGGTTGAAGTAAAACCAATCGTGATTGCTTTTGAATTTGATAGGTTAGTTATCCACTAGTGCGTTTACTTTGCCTCGTGATTGGTTGAAGTAAAACCAATCGTGATTACTTTTGAATTTGATAGGTTAGTTATCCATGAGTGCGTTTACTTTGCCTCGTGATTGGTTGAAGTAAAACCAATCGTGATTGCTTTTGAATGTGATAGGTTAGTTATCCATGAGTGCGTTTACTTTGCCTCGTGATTGGTTGAAGTAAAACCAATCGTGATTGCTTTTGAATGTGATAGGTTAGTTATCCATGAGTGCGTTTACTTTGCCTCGTGATTGGTTGAAGTAAAACCAATCGTGATTGCTTTTGAATTTGATAGGTTAGTTATCCATGAGTGCGTTTACTTTGCCTCGTGATGTTGGTTGAAGAAAAAACAATTACTTCTGATTGGTTCATTGCGTTGTTACTTGCTCCTGTGATTGGCTCAGGTTTTGGTAAGCATAGCTTTAGTAAGCATAACGAGATTTTCTCAAACCCAATCTACTGGGCAGAAGCTACGATGCCTACGTAACCCGGCCTACTCGTGACTGGATATTATAACAACTATAATTTTAATTAACAAAATAACGCACGCTCGAGATCTTAAGAAATTGCGGTGCACGAGCGGAACGCGCCAATGAAATCGCGCCGTCTTACGATGTTCTCGTAATTTGTATTGGTAATCATTAGTGTGCAAGTTCAATTAACGATTAATAATGTGAGCGATGTTTGAAAATTCTATCAAAATAACACGAGTCCGCAGGACGAGTGTTATTTGTGGAATTTTCAAACATCACGAGTACTATTATTCGTTAATTGAACGTTGCACACTAATGATTACCGGTTAATAACATAGATAAATGAAAAGGAGAATTGAATTAACTAGTTTTATGCATCGAATTAACTGTGTTTGCACTGAATTAACTAGTTTTATGCATCGAATTAACTGTGTTTGCACCGAATTAACTAGTTTTTGCATCGAATTAACTGTTTGCACTTCCGTTAGTGATTAACACGTCTATGCTCAGCCAATCAGAAGTGAGTATTTTGTTTCTATATTAGTAATATTATAACAATTAATAGCGATTCGACATCAAGTGAATAATTCAATAATAGAATATTTATTGATTTGAGTGGTGCATGTATGAGTTATAGAGGTTTATATTTCCAAAATATTCATGTTGTGACGTCAGGCCATGAATTATTTGTATTTTCTTTCTCCTTGTGGATGAAATTATTCTCTAATACAAACTACAAGTTTAACATAGATGTTTATGAAGATGCATGCATAAATATGACGTCACATCACTAGCATATAGGAAATATAAACCTCGATAACTCAAATCAAGAAATATGCTAATATTTACATGATGTTGAATCGATGATCATGGTAAGATATAGGACCCTAAGGGAAACTCGTGGTTAGGCAGTGAGGTTTTGTTTTGCTTTGTCCAACATTGGTAGTAGTAATGCAACGTTTGGTATTTAAATATTCTTTTTGGTCCGCAATCCCATCCCATACATTGTGTGTAGAGTGCATGTTCATTTTGTCTGTGATCATGTTTAGCTCCATGGTTGTGTTCAACTTCACATACTCAATCACAAAATTTAATGTGGTGCCAGGACTTTAGTTGCCAATAAAAATAAAATAAAACAATAATAAAACCTACGAGTGGTAGTCTCCGAATCTATAAATTTAGGATACAGGTGCCTTATTAAAAAATAAATAACAGCCATCCGATCACTCTTGTAGTCTTCATATATGTCAGGGCATTAGTGCGCTGCCATATTTTCTGTCTGTTTTACACTCTAAAATATTCCCACAATATAGTTTTGCAAACCCAGCAAGACAGACATATCAGTAGAAAAGCGATGATATTCAACTGGCCACAACAGGAAATGCTTATTTCTCGTCGTGTTTAATATGTTAAGTTGGGATCATGCGGCCGGATTATATTACTAGAGATAAACGGCTTCAAGTGAGATGGAAAAATAATTCGAAATCAGCTGGCAACAGGACTTTACTTTCGAAATAAATTCACAAATGAAACCAAGCACCATTCTAGTTCTTACATATGCACCATGAAGTCTGTAGTTGAAGTAGCTTGACTTGAAATTATTTTATTTATGCATCCTCATCTGGTCATCTAGTAGAATGGCCGGTACAAGTTGTAACTGTTGGCCTTAGGAAAGCAACGTACGTTTTCTCAGACATTAAGCGGAATCTTATTTTCAAAATCATAAACATAATTTCTGTAATGTCAAGCGATAATTTGAGTTGGTGTTCTTTATATAGTAAATTAGATAGCCCGACCGGCCGCTAGCAAGCTTTCGCAGCGTTATGCTGCGGCAAAGCTTTCATAGCAGCAGATATTAGCTAGACTTTGTTCCTCACTCCTCAGCGAGCAAGAGCGCTAAAAACATCTCAACTTTACCCTTTTGGGTAAAGCGTTCGACCCATAGGCTAAGGGATGGCTTTTAAGACCATGATCCGTGGTTCATCTTATCCCGACTGAGCCTTACAAAGAGTACACTAAATGGCAGATTGCAGATAGCTCGCGCTCAACTTCCTAATGATATTTACGATAAGCGGCCGAAAATAAGAACTCAAAGAGACTAACCACAAGTCTTTACGGATGAGCTAATATTATATATCTAACTCATAAAAGGAACAGAGGCTGTAGAGGTACAATTTATTAAGCTTTAACCTAAATTTGATCCGATTCGAGACTTTTACCTTGTGTATTTAGATTGAAGACTACGAAGTCAAAGTACAACATGTTATCGAAACAGTTTTGAAAACATGAACTACTATTCCTAGAGAGGCTTATAAACACGTCCATACTTCCTTTAAGTTCACTTTTAGGAGTTTTCTGGTATAAATTGCCCCTATAAACACTGCTCCTGCCACTGATAAACGGAATCGATTGTCGCTCGGGTTCGTTCCAGTCTCGCCAAAGTCCTTCTCATATCTCAAACATCGTACGATTCCACATACTACCCACGCCACCAACATCACACATCTACAATAACTCGTTCCTGCGCATGCGCGCATCCACGAGTTAAAAAAGGTACTTTACTCGAAGAAATTGTACTCAATAATCAATTCGTAAAATTCGTAATATTTCGCCTTGAGGACAAAAGGGAAACATTATATTTTTCAATCTAAACTGTTAAACATGACTGGGCTAAAAGGCATTGAAACCTACAAGAATCGAACTTTACCAGTTCTCATGGATGAATCATTTAGTTTAATCAGATATACAAGGACAAAGAACGTAATCGACGTAATATTCACTGGTCTTCGTAAATGAATTTGGATGGTTATCGGCTTGTGTATTATATCAATTTCTAGGAGCGTCCGTCCATATCTCATATAGAGGTGTCACGGTGTTTTCACAGGTTGGGCTATTTTTAGAATATTTTTCCCGCCAATCGTCCCGCTCACAGTTCCCTCCGCCATTTTGAATATTTAATGTAAAGTGCTCGTAAAAACGAGGCGAACGGTGACTCGTCGACGAATATAGGCCATTTTGATGATGTTGCGTGCGCAGCTAGAACAATGGCTGTCTGTTTTAAATAACAAAAGGCAGGTGAACCAGAACGAGTCTTAGCAGCTCGTATCTATTGTTCTACTGATGCATGCGCGACATCGTCAAAACGGCCTATTAAACAAACAAGGAAATTATCTTTAAAACAATAGCTACTCTTGTTATAACATGGCAACTGCTACGCTTTTGTGTATTCACTTAGGAATGATTGCAACCTAACAATAGCGGGAAACCGTTCTAAAAATAACCTAACTTGTGAAAACGCTGTGACATAGGCCTAGTATGCGGGATGGACGCTCCTAGTTATGGACTCCTGTGTTATACCAATCCTCTTTGATATTCTATTTCTTACTTAGTTTTTAAAAATACTTGTTTCTGTTTCAGTATTTCATTACCTGGCATATGAGGAATCAGTACAACAGACCAAACCAATCAAAACACCAGGAAAGGACTAGAAATGGATTGTGATTCAATGTGTAGATGGGTAACCATAAAATTGTAGTTCAATCACACAGATGAAAATATTAAAAACAAACAAGAACATTGAATCATGTTGTGAGGTCTGTTTGATAATTACCATAACTTCTTAATAGTATTAACTTCTTAATAGTATTTCCTTCTTTAATATGGCAGATTTTGTCATGATGAATCAAGGGAATACGGCAGACTGCCTGTTTAGTTTTACTCGCGATCTCTTCCAACCATGCGACTTTCCGCTGACTCTAAATAACTTGGCGCTCACCGCTCACAAGGCACGTAGAAATTTCAAGATGGCGGCTAATATAAACCTGGAAGAGATCGCGAGTGATACATTATAGGCAGCCTGCCATGCTCCCTTGAATGAATGGGAAAGAAATACGGAAAGACAGTAGCTGGTAACGTAATGGTCTTTTAATTTTGCGGGATACAAACACGTAGTTGTACTGGACGGCAAAACAATCTGACTCTATTTATTTAAAGGCACTTGTACGAGATCGGTATCGACCTGTTTCAGTGTAAATCTTTCTAAAATTGCGTTTGAAAGTTTGTCTGCCGTCCAATAATATAACGCCATTCCCATCAGAACATTGGTGCAATTTATTGGTTACTGAAGTAAGGTATCAATCAACACGTGACTGTTTCCTGCAAAAGGCCTATTACATTTGAACGTTGTCAACACGGAATATATGTTTCTATGGTTACGCCAAAGACTTGCCACAATTGATCATCACCCTGAGATTAAAATTGGTAATGTACCAATTAAGCGAGTTGGCCAAAGCAAATCACTTGGTGTTGTGATTGACGAGAACTTAACTTGGGAGAAACATTTAGAACACTTCACTCAAAAATCGTCTCTAGTTCCGGGTCTCTCGTCTGGGTGCAAGTAAAAAAAGTAGGCCCTAGCTTTGTCCCCCAAGACACTCTGGTATAGAAATCTATAATTCCGATTCCTCGTCCAGCCACATTTAGATTACTGCTGTGATGTGTGAGACACTGGAGGAACAACATAAAGTGATAAATTACAGAAATTGCATAACAGAACTACAAGAGCTATTCTTCGTGCTGATTATAATATCCCCGTTCACAAGCTGTTCTCGACTCTTTGGATTGGGAAATGCTCATTCAAAGGAGAGCCAAACAAAAAGCAATTATGATGTATAAAGTCTGAAATGAATGTGCACCAAATTATCTGACAGCTCTATTCAACACTGTAGCTAGGGAAAACTAATCCTCATAATCTTAGGGGTTCATCTAGAAAAATTATATATACCCCGCCCAAACACAGAATTTATGAAGAAGATTTATATTTTTGCTATATATAATAGGGCAAAAATGTGGATTAAGCCTCTATAGGTATGCATAACGTCACGTCCCTGGTTTCATTTAAAAACAAACTTAAGGTCACCAACCTTGTCAGTTAACTGACTAACGAGAGTCGGAAATCATCGAGTTGGACTTTGAGTTCGAGTTAGACTTCGAGTTGGACTTGGAGCCGTGAGAGTTCGAGTTACGTTAATTAGCTACTTCCTATTTTATGATTCAAAAAAAGTAAATCTAAATATAAGGAAGTGTTTATCCCCGCTTTAATTTTGTTTTTATCTTAGGGAATACTTTACCTTTTTGCGGCCTTACGGTTCGCTTTTACAATATACCTAAACGCAGTAAGCCGGTCAGGTACATTAAGGCCTGGGTCTCAATATTTTCCAAAATGGCCGCAACAAATCAATAGGGGGTTGTCTATCCCTTCGTGCTTGTAGGTTGTTTTCATGACACTTTCTGATGAGAGTTTCCATGGAAACACGTAATGTCACCTTTGAACTTTAATTTAAAGCCTCTGGGAGGATGGTAAAACGATTTAATATGGTGGGTATTATACTGTAATTCATTCAGGGTTAGTGCATACTTTCTTGGTCCAACTAGAACGGGTGGAAATTTTAAGAGGAAGGCCAATGTAAAATTCGATACTCTCAAGTTTATATGCGCTATACTTTCGTCTCGAATCTTTATATCATATTTTCTTGAAAATGAGATCAAAGGTCACTGGGTCCGTCGCTATGGCAACCATCATTGTCAGTTGACGTTAAAATTTGGACTCTACAATAGATATATTGAACTCAATGTTATCGGGTACAACCAAATGAAAGTAAACCACCCCTTTACCTCTAAGGGGTGTGGTCGTTCTTGACCCAGGCCTTACTATGAGCGATCGTTTCAGAATGGAAAATTGCAGAGGAAAGTACAAAAGAAATGTAAGTTCTATATTAGATTTATTGATATTTTATTTGGCGAAACGAATGCATTCGATGTGTTCCTTACAGCCAGGTGGAAGTCGGGGACTGCAAACAGTAATCTACTGGATGGAGTCTCGGATCTCTGTTTCGGGTTAAGCTGGTCAATGAAATAAAATCACCAGAGGCACTGAACCGGTACAGTTCAATAGACGACAAGTTATTTCCTTTTAAAAATAATATTTCAACCGACATAACGCCGATTCTTATTGGGGGTAAGTTTCAAAAAATGAAATACGTAACGCAATGTGACATTACTGCACTGAAATATGTGCATGAGATTCTCAAAACCCTGACCCTATTTCAGACCAAAAATTATATATATATATATTTAGTCAAGCCTAAAAGTGGTATATTTAGTCAAGCCTAAAATTAAGCTTCGGAACTGAAGTAACGACGAGAAAAAAAAATCACGATTAATGATATAAAGAAAACAAAGATAAAACAAAAAAATAACTGGTAGATTAAAGGGAAGTCAGCACAAATCGTTCAGAAGAAAAAAAGAAGATAACGGAAAATGAAGAAAACATTGAAACTTTGGGCGCGCACGCTTATTGTTCGTGCTCTGATTGCGTCGACAGCGCGCGCAAACTAAAATTGAAAACATTTCACTCAAATCACAGATAATTGTCTGCATTTTCTCATTTTTCTAACGCTTTCATTATAAAATATTAGCCAGAAATACAGGGAGGTCAAAGCTAGCGTAAATTTACGTCAAAATCTCATATAAAGTTTTTGTTTTGTAATACTTTGTGAAAATATTTATGCAGCCGAGGTCCGATCTCCAAGCCATTCAACGCAGAATCGAGCGGTGTGCGTCACGAGCTGATAGAGTATCATGGGTAAATTTGTGGAAGCATGACACGATCGAGTGAACACGTCAGCTGCCATAATAAAGTATCTCGAAACCAAATTTCTGTCGAGATTTTGACGTCAATGTACCTTTGTATTGAATACACTGCGATACAGTAATTAGTACAACAACATTTTGCGCGCGCTGTTGACGCAGTTATCACGACTTTTTTTTACAGAGTGCGCGCGCCAGTGTCCGAGGGCCAGCCGAAATATACAAAATAACGGTACAACTTGAGCTAGACGATCTTTTCATCGGCTTTTATCACGAAAACCACTTGGGGTAGACCCGGGTAGTCCTCGATATTTTAAAAGAAGAAGGGTTAAATTAACTACACATCCATACAGAATTATCAAAGGCGATAAGTACAGCGAATTTGAAGTAGTTTGATTTCGTGTAAAAAAAACACGGTGGCAGGGACCTTACTTTGAGATGTCCTTCTGGCAAGGGAAATAGCTCAAAAGTAGACAGTTTATCTTACAATGGCACAGCATACATGTATCTTTTTAATTTTAGAAACACTGTTTCAAAATAGGCAAAGGAAGGCATTAAAAATGGAGAAATGTAGTAAACTTAGTTGACCAAATGTTTTAGTCTCGACACCAAGACTCTAGCACCATTGCTCCATTCGCCGGTCACGCTTGGCGCCTTAACTTTACATTGAGAGGTAGCAGAATATCTGGTAACTGTAATAAAGGCACGAGTTGCACACAGACAGTGAGGGTAAACCAGGTTTACTTACTGCAAATCTACACCGAGCACATGGCCCTGGTCGACTGTCAATCACGACTCTATGACGCCATGACCTATTGTTACATCCCTTCTTTTGTGAATAAACAAGTCACTTCCGATTATAACTGAAACAATAATACTAAACAAAATCTCAAAGTCCTTTAGTAGCTTATCAAAACTCGTTATATCCTGCCGGACAGAGTCCCTATGTAAATCGTTAATATTTGGTAAAGTCCTTTAGGTAGGACGGTGTCTTGATTACTCGTCCTGACCGCGTTGTTCTCTGTGTTCGTGTTGGAGTGAAACGTCCGTCAAATCTTCCTGCAGGGACTCCGCTAGTGCTCAGTGTTGTAGACTGGTTACTGGTGCGTTCCACTGTAGCTGGGGCACTGTTGTGGTTCACTGTAGCTGGGGCACTGTTGTGGTTCACAGTAGCTGAGGCACTGTTGTGGTTCACTATAGTTGGGGCACTGTTGGGCTTCACAGTTGAGGGTATTGAACCTTTCTTGAACTCCGGCGGATTGATGGTCGTGCTGTGAGGTGGTATGAAGACTTCCTTTGTCTTCCTGAGGTGGCACCTGTTTCGTCTGTATGTTCGTCCTTCCTCGGTAAGCACTTCATAAGACCTTATGCCAACTTTAGACTGCACTTTAGCTTTCAGCTGTTCCGTCTTTCCTTTGGCGATGGGTGTTATTCTTACGGTGTCTCCTTTTTTTAGCTCTGCTAGATCCTTTGCACCTTGATTATAGTAAAATGCTTGTCTTTCCTTACTCTCTTGATCTTCAGAGCTGCTGTTTCGATCACCTTAGGTTGCAGTAAGTTAGCTGTTGTTGGTAGTAGGCCTTTTGTCCGGCGACGCATTAGCTTTTGAGCTGGGCTCGAGTCTACGCCTTGTGTAGGGGTATTTCTGTATCCAAGAAGGGCTAGGTATGAGTCGGTACCAGGCTTCTTGGCCTTCTTCGTCAGTTGCTTGGCAGACTTGACAGCTTGCTCTGCCTTTCCGTTGCTTTGCGGATATCCAGGGGAAGAGGTCACATGCTCGAACTTCCATGTTTTGCTGAACTCCGCGAATTCATCTGCAGAAAACTGTGGATCGTTATCAGATATGCAGACATCAGGAATGCCATACCGTGCGAACTGTGACTTCAATGTTCTTATCACCGTCTTGGATTTCGTTTCGTCCAGTAGATCTACTTCCCAGAACCCTGAGTAGTAGTCGACTGTGATGAGGTATTCGTGACTGTTGTATGTAAACAGGTCCGTTCCTACCTTGGCCCATAGGGCGTTGAGGCACTTGGTGCGGCTGCAGTGTTCCTTTTATTGCTTCTTCTCAAAAGAACGGCAGACTTCACATTTTTCGATGTAGTCCTTCACTGCACTACTCATGCCAGGCCAATAGACGCATTCTCGTGCCCCGCGCAGGCAACCTTCAATGCCGATGTGTGCTGAATGTATGCGTTCCAGGATGTCTCGCCGCAGAGTCGTAGGGATCACTGCTCTGTTTCCGCGAAAGACTATTCCATCCTGCTCACTTAATTCATCTCTGACATCGAAGTAGGCGATTGCCAGGGGGCACTGTTTGTCTGGTATGAGGCCATCCCGACTTGATTATGCTGATTAGATCTTGTAGACTCTGATCTTTCTCTGTGTGCGCGCGGATGTCCTCCAAGCGTGCTGCTGCAATCGTGAGATACTGGGCCATGTTGATGGTCTCCAGCTCTGTCTCAAATGGCTTACATTGCTCTTTGGGGAGGTACGCTCTGCTCAGCGTGTCGGCTAGTTGCATCAGCTTGCCTTGTCGGTAGGCCAGATGTATGTCATACATCTGTGTTCGCAACGGCATACGCTGGAGTCTCTTGGGTGCTTTGTGTAGCGATTTCTTCACAATTACCTCGAGGGGCTTGTGATCTGATTGGACATTGACCGACCGACCATAGGTGTATTGGTGAAAGTCCAAAGACCACTGCCAATAACGTTTTTTCTATTTGCGCGTACCTGGTTTCCGAATCGGACAACGCTCGACTTGCAAAGGCTATCGGTTGACCATTCTGTGTGATGACAGCGCCAAGTCCAGAGTCTGAGGCATCACATTGCAGGGTCATTTCTGCCTGGAGCTCATAGTATTTGAGTACTGGTGCATGAGTTACGAGGTTTTTTATCTTGTTGAAAGCCTCGTCATGGATGTCTGTCCACCACCATTCTACATCCTTCAGGGTCAACTTCCGCAAAGGCTCACATGCATCGCTCAGCATGGGGAGGAACTTACTCAGGTAGGTAACGAATCTGATAAACCGTTGTACTCCGGCAACGTCCGTTGGCTTCGGCATCTCTGTCATTGCTCTGATCTTGTCCGGATCCGGCTTTAGACCTTGATTGGTCATGAGGTGACCCATGAATGGTACTGCGCTGCGTCGTAGCTTTACCTTCTCTTTGTTAAGCGTTATGTTTCGCGCTCCTCGTCTCTGAATCAGGGCGTGTAGCTTGCGATCGTGGTCTTCGCTTGCTTCCTCTTCGGTTGCTCCTTCTCCATAGACGAGTACTATGTCATCGTGTATCGAGATCACTCCTGGTAGGCCTTCTACTGCCTGATGCTGGCGCCTCTGAAATTCTTCTGGAGCCGAGGACAGTCCAAATGAGAGGCAGAGCCACCTGTACCTCCCGAAAGGTGTATTAAATGTTGTTAGTCTAGAGCTTTCCCCGTCTAACTCCACATGGCAAAAAACATTGTTCACATCAGGGGTGCTGAATACCCTTGCCCTGCTCAATTCTGGCAGGAGCTCCTCAATTGTTGGGAGGGGATAATGGCTTCGCTTTAGGACCTTATTTAAGTCCTTGGGGGTGTATACAGATGCGTAGCTGTCCGTTTGGCTTTTGTACTAGGACCATTCTGGATACCCACGGCCGGGGTGGGTCCTGTGACCTGGGTCAGCATGCCTATTTCCTGGAGCCGATCCAGTTCTACCTTAAGCTGTGCCCTAAGGGCAACTGCCACTTTCCTAGGGGGCTGGACAACCGGTATAGCATCTGGTTCGATTTCCAAGTGGTATTGCCCGTCCAATTTTCCTGTGCCCTGGAATACATCCGGGTACTGTTTCGTAAGGGCCTCTTTGGTCAGGGGTTTTTCCGATTTCTTTTGGTCTACTGCCAGGATGTTTCGATATTGCACTTTAATTAAATCCATTTCTTGAATTGAAGTGCTGCCTATGAGTGGCGTGGGAGCGCTGTCTTTTAAGACTACGAAATTTGCTTGGTAGTTTTTTTCGTTCTTAGGGTTGTACAGCTCTACTGTGCATTGTTCTACAGGCATTACTCTGGACCTATCGTACAAGGATAGTACCTTGTCAGTTTTTATTATGCTGACTTGACCAAGGCACTGTTCCAGTATTTGTGCTGGGATTGTATTGCATGTTGCTCAGCTATCTAGTTGAAATTTGATTTCTTTATTCCCCAAATTGATAGTGGCATACAATCGCTTCGGGTAGGAGACGTCATTTACTGCATTTATTTCGGTTTCTGGAGTCAATGTTAATGCCTTAAGTTCATCATAGTCGCTATCGCTGGCCTCCCCAGTGTTCATTGTGTGTATTTGTGATTGGCCAATTTTTCCTGAAAGGCACTGCGTTGCAAAATGGTTCATCTTGTCGCATTTTAAACATTTCTTCCCAAACGCTGGGCATTTTTCTTTGCCACGTTCGTGATTTCCGCAGTACTTGCATTTTGCTTGATGGCGGCGCGTTTCTCACACATGTCGCTGGGCTTGTTTACTTTGTTTTGAGCCGCTTTGGCGCTGGTGTCGCCGGCGTTACTTTGCTCTTCGCCTTTATGCTATGCACTCATTCCTGAGTTGCAATGGTTTTATTGCGCTCTTTTGACAACTCAGATGCTTGTAGGCATTTCTCTAGATCGAGACTAGGATGTTGGAGCAATTCCTCCCTTAGTTTAGAGTCGCGAATCCCACATACGATCCGATCTTTCACGATCTTTCATCAATCATGCAGCTTTTCAAAATTACATGTGCCCGCCAAGATTTTAACCTCAGACTCAGTTATGATTTTTTCCAGTGGCTCATTTTGCTCTTGAGCTCTCGTGAAAAACCTGTATCTCTGTACAGTTTCATTACGTTTGGGGTTACAATGGTCGTCGAAAGCCTTAAAGGCCCTGTACGGACCTGTTTTTGTTTTGATTTTCATGAAACCGAGGCTTCTATTGTTTTCGCCTCGCGTGCGATTGTAGAACATCGTCCTTCTGTTAAACACCTTTGTCATTTGTTTGCATGTTAGCAAAACACGGAAACTAGTATAAATCAACTCTTCGTTATCAATCGTTATGAACGTAGTTAGAGTGCTTACGGCTCCATTGTTGCAGGCGAAGTAAACATTTGTGAGAATCAGGCCGGAGAAAACGAAAGTTTAATTTACTCATTCTCTTGATTCGTAATGGTCGCTGTCGGTGTTTACCTTTTCCTACCCAAGAACCATAATAACAAAGCCAAGTGCAGTACCAAAGTCAATGTGCCACGAATGGAGGAAGGGGTACTTGTATATATATAAAGGTTATGCATCAAAACCTTTGAGCTTTATATGACAGAAGCAAAGCTAAACAATAAGGTAAGCTAAAATAAGGCAACTAGTTTTAGCACAATCTGTCCAGTTTTACGTTGTTCCTAATATAAAATTCGTTTATGGGGAATTGGCGGTTCGAACATGACGTACAAGTTGTCCAGAATGGCATAAAGTGCAGAGGTGGTTGTTGTTGGAACAATGAGGAGCACATATTTTCTCTATCGTTCATGACATCATTATTCCAGTACAGTTTACCCAAGAGGATTGCTGCAATATATTTATTTCCATAGCTTCATGGCAAAAGGAATGCATCCTTTGAATTATTATTTTTTATAGCAAATTACATCATTATTCCAGTACAGTTTACCCAAGAGGTTGCTGCAATATTATTTATTTCCATTAGCTGCATGGCAAAAGAAATGCATCCTTTGAAATTTTGTTTTTTTATAGCAAATTATTTGAGTGCAAGCTGTTCATTATATAGGAAATGGCTAGGGGGGTATTTATCTTGCACAAATTGTCATTTGTAGTCACTCGGAGTATGCAGAATTGTTTTTAATGTGCATGCACTTCCTCTTTTCAGCATTTTCCCCTTTCCCACAGGACTTTTTAATAGCCACCCCTTCCCCTACAATGTAAAAGGTGCACAATTGGACAGTGGTAGTTTAATTAAATTGAACACCATACCTCCCAGTGTCATATTTTAGGTTGCTTTCCATTTTTTGTACCTTTGATAAGAAATATTCTTCTATTTGTTTCAGGAAAAGGATGTGCATTGTTTTCTTCAAGCGGTTAAGTGTGGGAAGAGGAAGTATGGACTTAATTTGCCAAGAAATGGGCAATAAATAATCACCACTGTGGTATATTTGCAGATAAATGGGAATTGTCTGCTTTAGAGAGGGTGACATTCATCACCTCCTTCACATTTTCAAAGATTATTTTGTGTAGATCGGGATATTTTGGAGGTTGATCTGCATCAAAATCCAATGCCATAACTGTGTGTTTGAAAGATAAAGTTATGATACCCCAATGACAGCACAGTATATACAGCTATATGGGTTTACTAAGAAATTAGTTATCAATATCATCTATATTGTTGTTTACACTTTTAGTTTTACTAAACCTGCATTTGTTTGCAGAATCTACGAGTGTCTACATGAATGCAAATACAAAAAATACAAAGTGATTACCAACTTTGTATTGAATATTTTTAGCTTGTTACAGACACACAAAGATTATTAAAGTCCCCTGTTAATTACATACTAATCCTGAAATGTTAGTAACTTGATTTTTCAGTATACACACAAGCCCTTAGGGACCGTACCTTATTTAGCAGTAGGTGGGGAGGGGGGGAGTGGAATAGTTTAATGGCATACCACAAGAAAACATTGCATAACTATTTTATCCCATGCCAAACTAAATAAAGAACACACCTCACTTGGCACATGTGCTGCATCACAATATTTTGGTAGCAAAACTGGAATCTGTTCAGAGTGCGTATACAGCACATTATGGCAGTGAAAAAAAAATATACAACCTGTGGGATACTGCCGAATATGCAACAGATTTCCAGAGGTATCTATATCCCTTCTGTCAGGTAAATCAGAAATATACATATTAATGAATTACTGATTTATTAAATGTAACAAAGGCCTCCTTTCGCTTTGAGCCTAACCTCAGGCCTCTGTCAGGTTGGGTACAATGCTTGGATTCAATATATTATGTCAAATAAATTGGTCCTAAGATAGCTGATTGGCTCCAGCGAAATGTTGGATCACGAAAAACACTTATGATTTTTTTAATTCTGGGGGAAGGTAACACTGACCCTCAAAATCAATAGTATTTTTTGAACCAGGCAATATTAATTTGCTATATTCTACTGGAGTTACCCTAGTTACAGTGTACATGTAATAATATTGTTCTGATTTATTTTCTGAATAAAACTTCTGAAATACCAAAGCAAATCGCATATACCATTCTTGCTGCGCATCCCCACCCCCTCTAAATAGATAAATGTAGCTGGGATCATGTATTATGACTACAAGGCCAGAAATGAAGAGGGTAGGATAAAATTTATAGGACTGTGAAGTTTTATGGATATTAAAAAGGTCAATATGTCATTAATTTAATCTCTCAAGTATTTTATCCCTTTTTCCTAAAACTTGAAAACTATATAGAAGAGCCCTTGTTTGAAGCCTGATTAGCATCTAATCCGGAGGATTTTGGTGCTTTTTGTAAAACATGTCATTCTGCACTCTAATATTACAACTAGTTAGATTTGCACTAACAAACCCTTAATCCTGGTTAGCTCAATCAGGCTCCAGGACTGTATATTAGGCTCATGGGAGAGCTGCGTGGTTCAGCGTGTATTAGTGCTCGCCTCCCACTAATGTGACTCGGGTTCGAATCCCGGATACACCATTATGTGAGAGTTGAGTATGTTGATTCTCATCCACGCTTATCTAAGGTTGTTCTCCGGTTTTCCTCCCTCTGTAAATATCAACATGTGAGTTGTAAATATTGTATGTAGTGAAAGTGTGTGGAGAATGTCCGGATCATTAGTAGGATCTGCTAGAGGCCTAATAAGCCTTAAATGTAATATCAGAGGGTAAACAAAATATTTGATTTTTGATTTGATGCACTTACAAAATGCTAGATTTTTTTCAATGTGCGTAAAATCTCACAACAACCTACACCTGTTGCTAGTAGAATATTGCTTATTTGTGGACATTGTTTAGCTTTTGCTACAACGATTTCATGTACTCAATGTACTCTATATTACATTGTATCTCTTTGTCTAGATATGCATATTTTTTATCGTAAACCTACTTTTTGTATTATTTTAGAATACTTATCATGTATATTTGAAGGGCTGTGTGCAAAAAGGGCGTAAGTGGCTCTTGATCACATTCTAAATTCTCCTTCAATTTCTTTGTTTTCTAAGGGAGAATTTAGAATGTGATTAAGAATCACTTACACCCTTTTTACACACAGCCCTTCATTTACAGTACATGTACATTGAGTTGAATACACTAACCTTGAAACTTGCATGTAGATTAGACTGTGTTGCTAGTAAATATCAGTGACAACGAGCAACAGCCTGTACAGTACCCTTGATTTTATTAAAACCACTATAGTTCCAACTTTAATTAAATGTTTCTCTTACCAATTAGATGCAGGGACTTGACCTGCTTTGTTTATAAAAAAAAACTAATTTATAGGTTTTTGTTTTAGCATTATAAACACTCAAATTGTTCCAATTTGCCACTCCATAGTTAGAATCTATTTTTTTTATAAAATTACTTTGCTATAATGTGAAGTTTCTAATATTGTCCCTCTCAGCAGATCACTGAAATGCATACATGTATACGGTGGTAGCCAAGTGTAAATGTGTCTCAAAATGTTTGGGCTATATTATTACAAAATCCTTCCACCACCCTACAATATTTTTACTATACATGTATATATATATTTTTCAACTTAATAATTAATTTAGTTGTGAATTCAGAAAAAGTCTCTGGTAAATTGCTTTAATGAACGTAACAGTATTCTGTCATTTTACCTTTATAGTTGTTCAGACTGTTTGTTGTGGGTTCACATAAATTTTCACAAACTCCCAAATCATGCCCAGCGGCTCATCAAAAACTACGGCTTATAAAATCCATTGCACTTCTATAGCATCGACTTGAAACTTGTCATGATAGTAAAATTATTCCTTTCCTCTTTGACCACTCCAGCCATGCCAGTGGAATCGATATCTCTTGCGGTGAATAACTCACCAATTGGCAATTTATAATCACTGAAGACTGCTTACCGTTGATGACAGTGGCATTACACAACGCAAAAACACTGATTCTTTTTCCTGTAAAACCCATATGTGGCTTCCTCTCATTCCGGCCGTAAAATACAGAAGAACGAAGTCTTATTTTCCGAACAGAACCAGGCTAACGTGGTCTTCCTACTGATGGTTCCGCCATGTCCCCATAAACATACATCGCATTGTTCGTAACACAAATTTCACCTACATTACGACCTAAATGTCTTTAAAATGCTATAGAAATGATGCCTTACAATTTGGCAACATGTGAAAATAAATATATTGAAAGTCAGATTAGAAGAACCGCTGCCTCTATTCCTGCGTCAGACACATGGGCCGTTCAATTGCCTTGGGATATATAGATAAGTGACATTCCATGCCGAAATGGATCGTCGTAGTAGTTGAAAGTCTGGTGAATAGCTGAAAGTTAGTTCTGGGTCAAACACTTTAAGACGTATATTAATGGTCTAGTGCGAACAGAGTTTCAAATTACACTGTATTTTATCTGTTTAATTTCGCATAGCTGGACAGTTGGAACCATAATCCATTTCGGTCTGTCGTTTACCATTTAACCTTTTCTGAAATAGCTGTATACACAATTAAGTAATGATGTAATTGCACTGCAACAATATAGCTACTGAAATACAGCCTCGTAATGGTTATTACTGGTTCTTGTGGGGTTTGAGCCGTTACTATTTTTGTGGAATCTCAGTTGTTATCTGATCAACGTGTATCCGCTTTAGTTGCTGTGATTGACTAGTATTATAGCGTTCTTTATTTGAAATAAAATAATGATAAGTAAAATGCAAGAACGTGCAAAGTATAATGAGACATAGTTGCATGTCTACCTGTAATTTATCATATCTCAGTTACGTCGATAAAATAGCAACCTGTTTTGACATGGTTTATCGTTTGAGAATAAAATGACATTTCACATAATCTCTTTTAATACAGAACAAATCAAGAATGGGATATTATCACAGTTTTATTAAATTTACACTGAAATGTAACATTTACGTTTACGTACCAGACTGGCTGTCACACAGTAAAACTTCCCATAACATTCTCACCGTTTCAAAGGCTATTGATGGCTTTTTAGAGTGTTGTTAATTAAGTTTATCTTGTAAATTCTAAAGGAATTGTTTTATTTCAATGAAAGTCATTGTGATGGTATCGAGATTCCTTTTACCTAATGACGTTATCGCGTAGGAAAAATGCAGCCGAAATTTCCCGAAGAAGATCCTAAAATGTTCGCATATTTTTCATAAAACTGGTTTTAATGTCTTGCTAAAAAAAGAAGATCGTAAAAATATTTGAATGTGCATGGTCAAACGTTTCCTGGTCTAATACCATATCCCTAATTTCAACTTCAAATTTCACGTGTAATTTGTAATTTCATATGTGAAATTTGAAACGCCGCCTACGCGCGCTTAAAATAATGTTTTTTTCTGGATCGTAATTTGCCCTCCATAATATTAATTGTAATCAAATAGTGACTTGTGAAATTAGGGATACATTTCACTTGTGTTTCTCAAAATCTACGTAATTTCCCACGCCAAAGCGGCTCGGGAAATTACTTCGATTTGGACAAACACGCGTGAAATTTATCCCTAATTTCACTCATCCCCATTTGATTACCTACACATATTTCATATGTGGTACTTGTAACATATTGTCTTGCATAGTTTGTATTTCAAATCATGCATATATGATATTAACATTTTAATATTGTTTCCACTGTTTTAAAGTTCCTACTTGGAATTCTTTTTATTGCAAAGTGAACCGATAGCCTACAGCAATAAAAGTTATGGACGATAAGTAATGCGGTTCAGCAAATCATTGGATGTTAGTAAGCTTGAAGGTCTTCAAATCAATTTGAATCTTTTCCCAATGGGAAATGCATTTATTTGCATTGTTAATGTTGTTAAATTGGGTTTCAGTTCAATTTCTTCAGGATTCACTTTTAACAAGAGAACAATTCCTGTTTCGCGGAGTACAGAAAACAGAGAGAGGTATTATTAATAATTATCCTCACAGAACCTATTTCTACAATTTTATTTGAAGTGAACGTCATTATCATTTTACAAACCATTTAAGTGACTTACTTGATGTAGTTTATTTGGGAAAAAATGCGGTTTTGAGGTTACTATGTTTGACTCTAATTTACCGTCAAGGTCGTGCATTTGTATTTTGTATCAAAATTCCAGGTACAGAGACAGGGTTAGTCGCTTTTGGAAACCACAATAAACTACATGCCGACAGAGGAATAGTAACTTAACATATATAAAACATATTTATTAACACTGTAGTCTTTCCTCAGAGTTTATTGTTTTTTTGTTGTTACAAAGATAAAATAGATTGTAATGTTACAAAAAAAATATGTTATTTGTTATAGCAGGCTGTGTATTAGATTGCTTTTACTCCTCACACACTCCCCACTACATTAACTGTTTTGGGCACACTACACTCGACTCACGGTTGATGTTTACACTCCCCACTACGTTAACTGTTTTGGGCACACTGCACTCGACTCACGGTTGATTTTTACGGAGGGAGGAATACCCGGAGGAAAACCCTCGAATGCAAGATAAGGAATGAACAACAAACCTATAACTCGCATATGTTGCCCGAGCCGGGAATCGTACCCGGGATCGCAACGGCGAGAGGCGAGTGTTTTACCACTGCGCCAACCTGCATCCCCAAAAAATGAAATATAAATTACGTAAACATAATGCTACACAATAACAATACATACAACTTAAATATCGTTTGACCACGTTCATATTTTGTGGAGATCTTCTTTGTAAGCGGCACAATCAAAACTTCTAAGTTTTTTTTACATTTCATAAATTCGCAGCAACAATTCGGATGATCTTGTTCTATGAATGAGAAATGGTAAGCTTTCCATGTACGATATCTTAATATTTTATATGAATCGACGATTCTTTTGCCGAGTTTTAGTAATACAAAATATTCCTGATGAAATCAGAAATCATTGCATGTACTTATTAGCTTCATATTTCATTCTTAATATGTTCTATACCATGGGGATTTATTGTTCATCTGAAAAGCAAAGATGATCTTCAATCGTAAGGTTGCTGTTTTTAATATTCCTTTTTTGTATTTTACTATCCATTAAAACATAGCTACTGTAATTAGCAAACTAAGGTTTCGCGATCGGTTTAAACATTGAAACACTATGCGATGATCAGATAGATTAAAATTAAAATCCCATAAATAGTAGAGAAAATAATGCCACAAAATGCCTACAAACCACACAGGAGACAACTCGAGACTATATTGACCGAATGTAATTATAGCAAGTTTGTGTTTTATACAATCCTTCTGGAGACGCAACCGCGTACTGGCGCCACATGCAGAAAGTATTTCATTTTACTTTTATTATTACTTATGAGTAATTACCACAATTATCCAACATATTAATCGACTAAGGCGTATATCACCCGATCATGAAATAGCTGAAGAGAAGGCATTCGTTTAATAAGGCCCTGTAATAGAGATAAACCACAAGTTATTTACTTATTTATGTCAATAAAAGGAATGGTATTTAAAGATTAATTCTTAAATAAGATCTTGTTATGATAAAACAACAGAAAATAGAACCATTAAGGAAATTAATTTTGTTTAGGGTGCACTGCTGTCAATTCCTGGGGTAGTACGCAAATCAAACATCCCAGGAAAGAAACTGCTGAAAATATAAAACTCATGTCCATTTATTAGATCTCGTCTGAGCTCTTTCAGATTCTCTTTTTTGTTCTCAATGTCCGACCTATACCCACCACATTTTCAACTACCTAATTCTACCTGGAAAGTACTTCCTTTACTCCTCGTATTATATACACAAATATTTTCCTGTTTTCCTTATATTACTTAAACAAAAGCTAAACATAGAAAATAATATTGCTCTAACGTCGAAGACAATCATAAAATGTGAAACAAATGGAACATAATCATTTTGTATTTCAACGCAAGTGAACTGTAAGTGAAATGTAATTCTGACACACTGACTAGCACTATCTTTTCTTTAGCACCATCTTAATACCTTGCTTGTAATTAGCACTTTTCTTTGTATTGTGACTGTTCATTGTATTATGAATGTAACAAATATGTGAGCACAAATAAAGAAATAAATCTAACAAATATTTTACAGAGGGAGATGAGCAACAGGCGATTGGCAAATCGACTCACGATATAAGATGATCAGTGAACTGAAGTATCCGTGTTCAGAAAATTTGATCAAATAAGAACATTCAAGAAGAAACAACAACTAATGATGCCTTCAGCTAGATTACATACATGTACTGGTTGATCTTTACTCGTTTAATAAACGTACGAAAATTCCCAAATTATACTATGGTCAAACGCAGACCACTTAAAGTCATCCCACGATCCGAAACAACTAATCGTGCTGTAATCTTTATTCAAACCACAAAGTACTTGTAAGTAATGAAAACGACCAAACCACATCGCTGACCACTTTTGTGATGTGGTGGATTTTCGGGCTCGAATATCCAAAGCTGTTGCCGTATGGTTCAAATTAAACTGGTATAAATAGGGATGAAATATCCCATATCAACACAGTTCACTACCAACCACCAAACCAGCAAGTCCTACAGAGCAGCTATAAGTATCTCCAAATTGACTCAGAATGGCCTCAGCACGTATCCTCGTTCTTCTTCTAGTCGGTGCCGTCCTGCTCTGCCAGGTCTCAGGTTTCCTGGAGGAATTTCTTAAGGAGAACTGTAAGTAGAACATTGCTGACATAACTAAACGTTAGGAATGTATATTGAAGTGAGATAACTATTTTAGTTTATTTTGGAATCAATTTGTGAATTCGTTAAAATACTCTTGTCACGTAATAATAGCCTTGACTTAATGCGATTCGAAACAAGTAATAGTGGATGACAGATTCACCTATAAATATTCCGAATGACATTAGTTAATTAATTAATTCCAACTTTCATTTGAAAAAAGAAATGAAAATTACTTTGGCCAAAGAAGGTTGTTTTATGATACCTTTTATTTTCGGTTCACAAATAAATAAGGTTCAGACGACAATGTATTAAACAATAAGAACTTATTCTAAATCAAATCTTCCTCTTAGTGGGCTAAGGGATGAGAAACGTTCCCTGATATGTTGAAGTATGAGTGATCCCACAAGTAAACTCAAACTCAAATAAATAAATAAGCTCAAGTAAATTAAGTACTATTCACACAACATATCTCTAGCATCCTCGATCCTTAAACTGCACAGTTCTCATGTACATCTTCTTTCTCCGTTATAGATAACGACGATTACGACAAGAGAGGTAGGTTTACTTAACATTTTATGACAAAATAGCATCGGATAATGAATTCTTAAAAGACCTTTTGCAGGAAACACGCACGTGCTGGTATATAATTTACTGGACAGGACAAAGAGATAATTAAGGAGGAAATTGGTCCCTCTCACTATCCCCTGTGTTATCATAACCTTCACAACAAAGGTTGACAACAGTGAATAACAAATTTAGCCGAACTTTTGACAATCGAGCATTGCTCAACATTCACAATGTTGTTCTAATTCTGACAAAAATAGTTTAGAACAGTACTGCAATATCGAAAGTGTATACAGTGACTTCCCAACAACATGTTCAAAAGTGGTGAAACAAACCGGTTTGATTCAGAAACTGGAACGAAAAGGAGTAACGTTTACGCAAGGCGTTGACAAATAGTTCAGTTCCGTAAACAGCAGGACCGAAAAGGTAAAACAGAAAGGTCGTTCCCGTATGATAAAAAACATGCATACCTGTGTTTTGGAAACTCAGGCCCATACCTAATGGCCTTTGATAGCATATGAGCAATGTTTTTACTACTATAATTTCTTGCCGGTAAGAAGTCTTTTCTTTCAAATGGCTCGGTTTACTTTCTTCATTTAGCATATGTCATATTTTCATATCTCAGTTTATTAATTGTTGGCAGGAAAATATATGGTTTCTAAGTCCTCTGTCCTATCCACTGCACTATAAGCTATGTTAGTTGAAAGGACATTTCATGCAACAATGTATTTGGCAAACAATGTTTGTTTAATCATTTATGAAAACAGATACGATATTGTTATTGCGTATAATGAGAAAACCTTGCTATTGTAAAATACATGCATTTTATCAGCCTTCTGCTCGGGGATATGGGATTTATTCCAGTAATCCTGTACCGCTCGAGACCTGTATTCTGATTGCACCCATTATACTGTAGCTCTATTGTTTTTGTACTGCACGTTCTAAAGGTTGGGGTGTTTTGTATTGTTGGGTATATAAGCCAATGATGTGGCTCGTTTCGAGCGGTACAGGATGGCCCATTTATTCGCCTCCGGTTCCTCGGTGAATAAATGCCAAACCCCATCGCTCCATGCCGATAACCCTTACTTACTCAACTATATGTTAATGCCAATCACAGTATTAATATTTCCTGTACCAATCCTCAGCTTGCTCGGACAAGTACAGGGCGAGTATCTGCGGAGGAGTAAGTGAAGAGTTGTTTGTATTGTCTGTCATTACAATTTATTGTTACTGACACCATTTTCAAAAAAAATTACATCACTTGCATGCATGCATGTCACGAAAACTTCTGCAAAATATCTGTTCTTCTGGGCCAATCGGCTAGCAAATTCTGCAGTCTGATACAGTGGAGTAGGGAGGGGGGAGAGCCCCACCCCCTCTCTGCGCAGTTTTAGAAGAGAGATTGACAGAAGTCATCAATGAAAATGTCCCAGAATTCATGATTTTGCCCCTCCCCCCCCCCCCCCCCTAGAATGAAAATGTCCCAGATTTCATCATTTTGCTCCCCCCCCCCCCCATAGAATGAAATTGTCCCAGAATTCATGATTTTGCCCCTCCCCCCCCCCCCCTAGAATGAAAATGTCCCAGAATTCATGATTTTGCCCCTCCGCCCCCCCCCCCCTAGAATGAAAATGTCCCAGAATTTGCACTCAAATGTTCCAGCTCGGTAATTTAGAAATTATTCACGAACTTTAGGCTGGCTGGCACTGCCTGTCAGCAGTCAGCTGAAAAAAACGTTTGTTAAATATGTTTAAATACATCTAATTTGTTATAAAAACATCAAAATGTTAGTTTTTTATAAAGTTTTACTGTTGGGTGTACCTTCTACATATTGGATTTATTTGCGTTTTTAATAATAAACTATAAAACATGTTTCCGTTGTGTTTTGTTGTATAGTTGTATATGAGATATACCCTGCCATGTCAAATCATGAAACACCTTTCGGCGAAAAAGTAAATGATTTCTTTTCTGTTGGACATTTCAATGTTTGTGTTCTCAAAGCATGTTACGTTATTGATAACTGATACTCTAATGAAATCGACATCGAAGGGTGCGTATCAGTAGACGAGCAGCATGAAGGATCGATATGTGCTGTTAATTAGGTCAATAACAGTATTATTGCACTGTAGGTAATCACTCGATATCACTGTGTCAAACCGAAAGGACGTATGGCCGGGTTCGCCAGGCAGAACTGCAAAAGGTTGTGTGGCTTGTGTTAAGGTAAGTGTAGCTTTCCTGGCTGAATGATTTCTTTCGAATTTGATAGGTTAGTTATCCATCAGTGCGTTTACTTTGCCTCGTGATATTGGTTGAAGAAAAACCAATCGTGATTGCTTTTAAATGTGATTGGTTAGTTATCCATCATTGCGTTTACTTTGCCTCGTCATTGGTTGAAGTAAAACCAATTACTTCTGATTGGTTCATTGCGTTGTTACTTGCTCCTGTGATTGGCTCAGGTTTTAGTAAGCATAGCTTTAGTAAGCATAACGAGATACTGTTCATTTTCTCAAACCCAATCTACTGGGCAGAAGCTACGATGCCTACGTAACCCGACCTACTCGTGACTGGATATTATAACAACTATAATTTTAATTAACAAAATAACGCACGCTCGAGGTCTTAAACAATTGCGGTGCACGAGCGGAACGCGCCAATGAAATCGCGCCGTCTTACGATGTTCTCGTAATTTGTATTGGTAATCATTAGTGTGTAAGTTCAATTAACGCTTAATAATGTGAGTGATATTTGAAAATTCTAACAAAATAACACGAGTCCGCAGGACGTTAATTGAACGGTGCACACTAATGATTACCGGTTAAAAACATGGATTCAAAAATGAAAAGGAGAATTGAATTAACTAGTTTTATGCATCGAATCAGTTAGTAACTGTGTTTGCACCGAATTAACTAGTTTTTTTGCATTGAATTAACTGTATTTACACTGCTGTTAGTGATTAACACTATGCTCAGCCAATCAGAATTGAGAATTTTTATTTCTATATTATTCATATTATAACAATTAATAGCGATTCGACATCAAGTGAATAATTCAATAATAGAATATTTATTGATTTGAGTGGTGCACGTATGAGTTATAGAGGTTTATATTTCCAAAATATTCATGTTGTGACGTCAGGCCATGAATTATTTGTATTTTCTTTCTCCTTGTGGATGAAATTATTCTCTAATACAAACTACAAGTTTAACATAGATGTTTATGAAGATGCATGCATAAATATGACGTCACATCACTAGCATATAGGAAATATAAACCTCGATAACTCATAGACGCAACACTCAAATCAAGAAATATGCTAATATTTACATGATGTTGAATCGATGTTCATGATAAGACATAGGACCCCAAGGGAAACTCGTGGATAGGCAGTGAGGGTTTGTTTTGCTTTGTCCAACATTGGTAGTAGTAATGCAACGTTTGGTATTTTAATACTCTTTTTGGTCCGCTAATCCCATCCCATACATTGTGTGTAGAGTGCATGTTCATTTTGTCTGTGATCATATATAATATGTTTAACTCCATGGTTGTGTTCAACTTCACATACTCAATCACAAAATTTAATGTGGTACCAGGACTTCAGTTGCCAATAAAAATCAAATCAATTCGAAACATAAACAACCCCCTCTCCCTCAACATATTTTTTTGTGGAGTTTTAAATGTCTAATTGCCCCTGTCTAGAAATTATCTATATTAATTCCTTGGCCTTATGTCTGTCATTTCCAAAGTAAATAGGCTTGTAAAACATAGCCAAATTAACTGTATTTTCAGCAAGACTGTATTGCGTTTTATAGTTTCAGAAAATAACCCTAACCTCATCCTAGGGGGATTTCTGCTCCGACACCTAAACCAAAAAAAGACGGTAAAAAAAGACGGCACGTGACAACCTACCAGTGGTAGTCTCCGTACCTCTAAATTTAGGGTACAGGTGCCTTATTAAAAAAAAAAAACAGCCATCGGATCAGTCTTGTAGTCTTCATATATGTCAGGGCATTAGTGTACTGCCATATTTTCTGTCTGTTTTACACTCTAAAATAATCCCATAATATATTAATGCAAACCCAGCAAGACAGACATATAGAAAAGCGATTATATTCAACTGGCCACAACAGGAAATGCTTATTTGTCATTTGTCATCGTGTTTAATATGTTAAGTTGGGAACATGCGGCCGGATTATATTACTAGCGATAAACGGCTTCAAGTGAGATGGAAAAATAATTCGAAATCAGCTGGCAACAGGACTTTACTTTCGAAATAAATTCACAAATGAAATCAAGCACCATTCTAGTTCTTACATATGCAACATGAAGTCTGTAGTTGAAGTAGACTTGACTCGTAATTATTTTATTTATGCATCCTCATCTGGTCATCTAGTAGAATGGCCGGTACAAGTTGTAAATGTTGGCCTTAGGAAAGCAACGTACGTTTTCTCAGATATTAAGCGGAATCTTATTTTCAACTGAAATCATAAACATAATTTCTGTAATGTCAAGCGATAATTTGAATTGGTGTTCTCTATATAGTAAATTAGATAGTCCGACCGGCCGCTAGCAAGCTTTCGCAGCGTTCTACTGCGGCAAAGCTTTCATAGTAGCAGATATTAGCTAGATTTTGTTCCTCACTCCTCAGCGAGCAAGAGCGCTAAAAACATCTCAACTTTACCCTTTTGGGTAAAGCGTTCGACCCATAGGCTAGGGGATGGCTTTTAAGACCATGATCCGTGGTTCATCTTATCCCGACTGAGCCTTACAAAGAGTACAGAGGCTGTAGAGGTACAATTTCTTGAGCTTTAACCTAAATTTGATCCTATTCGAGACTTGTACCTTGTGTGTTTCGATTGAAGACTACGAAGTCAAAGTCCAACATGTTATCGAAATAGTTTTGAAAACATGAATTACTATTACCTAGAGAGGCTTATAAACACGTCCATATTTCCTTTAAGCGGTTCACTCTTTTGGGAGTTTTCTCGTATAAATTTCCCCTATAAACACTGCTCCTGCCACTGATAAACGGAATCGATTGTCGCTCGTGCTCGTTTCAGTCTCGCCAAAGTCCTTCTCATATCTCAAACATCGTACGATTCCACATACTACCCACGCCACCAACATCACACATCTACAAAAACTCGTTCCTGCGCATGCGCGCATCCACGAGTTAAAAAAGGTACTTTACTCGAAGAAATTGTACTCACTAATCAATTCGTAATATTCCATTTCGCCTTGAGGACAAAAGGGAAACAATATATTTTGCAATCTAAACTGTTAAACAAACCTGGACTAAAAGGCATTGAAACCTACAAGAATCGAACTTTACCAGTTCTCATGGATGAATCATTTAGTTTAATCAGATATACAAGGACAAAGAACGTAATCGACCTAATATTCACTGGTCTTCCTAATTATAAATGAATTTGGATGGTTATGGGCTTCCGTATTGTATCAATTTCTAGGAGAGTCCGTCCATATCTCCTATAGAGGTGTCACGGTGTTTTCACAAGTTGGGCTATTTTTAGATTATTTTTCCCGCCAATCGTCCCGCTTTCAGTTCCCTCCGCCATTTTGAATATTTAATGTAAAGTGCTCGTAAAAACGAGGCGAACGGTGACTCGTCTACGAATATAGGCCATTTTGATGATGTTGCGTGCGCAGCTAGAACAATGGCTATCTGTTTTAAATAACAAAAGGGAGGTGAACCAGAACGAGTCTTAGCAGCTCGTATCTATTGTTCTACTCATGCATGCGCAACATCGTCAAAACGGCCTATTAAACAAACAAGGAAATTATCTTTAAAACAATAGCTACTCTTGTTATAACATGGCAACTGCTACGCTTTTGTGTATTCACTTAGGAATGATTGCAACCTAACAATAGCGGGAAACCGTTCTAAAAATAACCTAACTTGTGAAAACGCTGTGACATAGGCCTAGTATGCGGGATGGACGCTCCTAGTTATCGACTCCTGTGTTATACCAATCCTCTTTGATATTCTATTTCTTACTTAGTTTTTAAAAATACTTGTTTCTGTTTCAGTATTTCATTACCTGGCATATGAGGAGTCAGTACAACAGACCAAACCAATCAAAACACCAGGAAAGGACTAGAAATGGATTGTGATTCAATGTGTAGATGGGTACCCATAAAATTGTAGTTCAATCACACAGATGAAAATATTAAAAACAAACAAGAACATTGAATCATGTTGTGAGGTCTGTTTGATAATTACCATAACTTCTTAATAGTATTTCCTTCTTTAATATGGCAGATTTTGTCATGATGAATCAAGGGAATACGGCAGACTGCCTGTTTAGTTTCACTCGCGATCTCTTCCAACCATGCGACTTTCCGCTGACTCTAAATAACTTGGCGCTCACCGCTCACGAGGCACGTAGAAATTTCAAGATGGCGGCTAATATAAACCTGGAAGAGATCGCGAGTGATACATTATAGGCAGCCTGCCATGCTCCCTTGAATGAATGGGAAAGAAATACGGAAAGACAGTAGCTGGTAACGTAATGGGTATACAAACACGTAGTTGTACTGGACGGCAAAAAAATCTGACTCTATTTATTTAAAGGCACTTGTACGAGATCGGTATCGACCTGTTTGTAAATCTTTCTAAAATTGCGTTTGAAAGTTTGTCTGCCGTCCAATAATATAACGCCATTATTCCCATCAGAACATTGGTGCAATTTATTGGTTACTGAAGTAAGGTATCAATCAACACGTGACTGTTTCCTGCAAAAGGCCTATTACATTTGAACGTTGTCAACACGGAATACGTTTCTATGGTTACGCCAAAGACTTGCCACAATTGATCATCGCCCTGAGATGAAAATTGGTAATGTACCAATTAAGCGAGTTGGCCAAAGCAAATCACTTGGTGTTGTGATTGACGAGAACTTAACTTGGGAGAAACATTTAGAACACTTCACTCAAAAATCGTCTCTAGTTCCGGGTCTCTCGTCTGGGTGCAAGTAAAAAAAGTAGGCCCTAGCTTTGTCCCCCAAGACACTCGGTATAGAAATCTATAATTCCGATTCCTCGTCCAGCCACATTTAGATTACTGCTGTGATGTGTGAGACACTGGAGGAACAACATAAAGTGATAAATTACAGAAATTGCATAACAGAACTACAAGAGCTATTCTTCGTGCTGATTATAATATCCCCGCTCACAAGCTGTTCTCGACTTTTTGGGTTGGGAAATGCTCATTCAAAGGAGAGCCAAACAAAAAGCAATTATGATGTATAAAGTCTGAAATGAATGTGCACCAAATTATCTCACAGCTCTATTCAACACTGTAGCTAGAGGAAACTAATCCTCATAATCTTATTGGTTAATCCAGAAAATTATATATACCCGCCCAAATACAGAATTTATGAAGAAGATTTTAGCTATAATAGGGCAAAAATGTGGATAAGCCTCCTATAGATATGCATAACGTCACGTCCCTGGTTTCATTTAAAACAAACTTAAGGTCACCAACCTTCTCAGTTAACTGACTAACGAGAGTCGGAAATCATCGAGTTCGAGTTCGAGTTCGAGTTAGACTTCGAGTTGGACCTGGAGCCGTGAGAGTTCGAGTTACGTTAATTAGCTACTTCCTATTTTATGATTCAAAAAAAGTAAATCTAAATATAAGGAAGTGTTTATCTCTGCTTTAGTTTTGTTTTTAATGCGTTCGACGAAGGAGAACGCATCCTAATCTTGAGTTGGTCTCCTTGTGGTCACGTTGGTTCACGTTATACCACAAGCCGGAAGCTGCCGAGTGCACGAGTCTTGTGTCAACTTTTGCCTCGTTTTCATGCACGCAAAGTTCGTAAGCGTTGGGTTCCCTGTGTCACGTGATGTCGGCGTGAACTTTCAAGCGAAGCAGTTTCTCGATCTTTGCACGTGCGACGGAAGATTGTGAGGGGACTCGATTCCTTTCCGTTTCAAACCTGGTATTTTGCCGCTCAAACACAATGTTAGTTAAAAAAATCGTAGGAACATTTTATCAAAGCATGAGTAAACTGTGTACTATGTTTAAAACTAAAATCCAAGATATTTATAGTGTAAAATACAATACAAACAATGGATACAACAGACTCTGTACATGTGATAAAAATATGGCGAAAGAAACCTAATTAAGAACAAAGATAAAAATATATAAAAATATGCCGTGACTTATGCTAAAGAAAATCTTACAATAGTAATCTAATTTAGTCTCCATATGCACAGTGACATGTATAAGAATAGGCTATCAAAAGCTAGTGGTGTGCTTAATTAGGTTTCTTTCGCCATATTTTTATCACATGTACAGAGTCTGTTGTATCCATTGTTTGTATTGTATTTTACACTATAAATATATTGGATTTTAGTTTTAGTTTAGTTCCAAGTATTTTTAAATTTGTACTTAGCATTGAAAAAGGCCGAAGGCCGAAACGTCTGATTAAATTTATGGACCAGTGAGGAGTTCGTCCAGTCACTTCATTTTACTATTTTATATATATATATATATTTAGGCAAGCCTAAAAGTGGTATATTTAGGCAAGCCTAAAATTAAGCTTCTGAACTGAAGTAATGACGAGAAAAAAATCACGATCAATTATATAAAGAAAACAAAGATAAAACAAAAAAATAACTGGTAGATTAAAGGGAAGTCAGCACAAAACGTTCAGAAGAAAAAAAGAAGATAACGGAAAATGAAGAAAACATTGAAACTTTGGGCGCGCACGCTTATTGTTCGTGCTCTGATTGCGTCGACAGCGCGCGCAAACTAAAATTGAAAACATTTCACTCAAATCACAGATAATTGTCTGCATTTTCTCATTTTTCTAAGGCTTTCATTATAAAATATTAGCCAGAAATACAGGGAGGTCAAAGCTAGCGTAAATTTACGTCAAAATTTCATATAAAGTTTTTGTTTTGAAATACTTTGTGAAAATATTTATGCTGCCGAGGTCCGAACTCCAAGCCATTCAACGCAGAATCGAGCGGTGTGCGTCACGAGCTGACAGAGTTCATGGGTAAATTTGTGGAAGCATGACACGATCGAGTGAACACGTCAGCTTCCATAATAAAGTATCTCGAAACTAAATTTATGTCGAGATTTTGACGGCAATGTACCTTTGTATTGAATACACTGCGATACAGTAATTAGTACAACAACATTTTGCGCGCGCTGTTGACGCAGTTATCACGACTTTTTTTTACAGAGCGCGCGCGCCAGTGTCCGAGGGCCGGCCGGAATATACAAAATAACGGTACAACTTGAGCTAGACGATCTTTTCATCGGCTTTTATCACGAAAACCACTTAGAGTAGACCCGGGTAGTCCTCGATATTTTAAAAGAAGAACGGTTAAATTAACTACACATCCATACAGAATGATCAAAGGCAGGGACCTTACTTTGAGATGTCCTTCTGGCAAGGGAAATAGCTCAAAAGTAGACAGTTTATCTTACAATGGCACAGCATACATGTATCTTTTTAATTTTAGAAACACTGTTTCAAAATAGGCAAAGGAAGGCATTAAAAATGGAGAAATGTAGTAAACTTAGTTGACCAAATGTTTTACTCTCGACACCAAGACTCTAGCACCTTTGCTCCATTCGCCGGTCACGCTTGGCGCCTTAACTTTACATTGAGAGGTAACAGAATATCTGGTAACTGTAATAAAGGCACGAGTCGCACACAGACAGTGAGGGTAAACCAGGTTTTACTTACTGCAAATCTACACCGAGCACATGGCCCTGGTCGACTGTCAATCACGACTCTATGACGCCATGACCTATTGTTACATCCCTTCTTTTATGAATAAACAAGTCACTTCCGATTATAACTGAAACAATAATACTAAACTAAATGTCAAAGTCCTTTAGTAGCTTATCAAAACTTGTTATATCCTGCCGGACAGAGTCCCTATGTAAATCGTTAATATTTGGTAAAGTCCTTTAGGTAGGACGATGTCTTGATTACTCGTCCTGACAGCGTTGTTCTCTGTGTTCGTGTTGGAGTGAAACGTCTGTCAAAGCTTCCTGCAGGGACTCCGCTAGTGCTTGTTGTAGACTGGTTACTGGTGCGTTCCACTGTAGCTGGGGCACTGTTGTGGTTCACTGTAGCTGGGGCACTGTTGTGGTTCACAGTAGCTGAGGCACTGTTGTGGTTCACTGTAGTTGGGGCACTGTTGGGCTTCACAGTTGAGGGTATTGAACCTTTCTTGACTCCGGCGGATTGATGGAGTGCTGTGAGGTGGTATGAAGACCTTCCTTTCTCTTCCTGAGGTGGCACCGGTTTCGTCTGTATGTTCGTCCTTCCTCGGTGAGCACTTCATAAGACCTTATGCCGACTTTAGACTGCACTTTAGCTTTCAGCTGTTCCGTCTTTCCTTTGGCGATGGGTGTTATTCTTACGGTGTCTCCTTTTTTTAGCTCTGCTAGATCCTTTGCACCTTGATTATAGTAAAATGCTTGTCTTTCATTACTCTCTTGATCTTCAGAGCTGCTGCTTCGATCACCTTAGGTTGCAGTAAGTTAGCTGTTGTTGGGAGTAGGCCTTTTGTCCGGCGACGCATTAGCTTTTGAGCTGGGCTCGAGTCTACGCCTTGTGTAGGGGTATTTCTGTATCCAAGAAGGGCTAGGTATGAGTCGGTACCAGCCTTCTTGGCCTTCTTCGTCAGTTGCTTGGCAGACTTGACAGCTTGCTCTGCCTTTCCGTTGCTTTGCGGATATCCAGGAGAAAAGGTCACATGCTCGAACTTCCATGTTTTGCTGAACTCCGCGAATTCATATGCAGAAAACTGTGGACCGTTATCAGATATGCAGACATCAGGAATGCCATACCGTGCGAACTGTGACTTTAATGTTCTTATCACCGTCTTGGATTTCGTTTTGTCCAGTAGATCTACTTCCCAGAACCCTGAGTAGTAGTCGACTGTGATGAGGTATTCGTGACTGTTGTATGTAAACAGGTCCGTTCCTACCTTGGCCCATGGGGCGTTGAGGCACTTGGTGCGGCTGCAGTGTTTCCTTTTATTGCGAACGGCAGACTTCACATTTTTCGATGTAGTCCTTCACTGCACTACTCATGCAAGGCCAATAGACGCATTCTCGTGCCCTGCGCAGGCGACCTTCAATGCCGATGTGTGCTGAATGTATGCGTTCCAGGATGTCTCGCCGCAGAGTCGTAGGGATCACTGCTCTGTTTCCGCGAAAGACTATTCCATCCTGCTCACTTAATTCATCTCTGACATCGAAGTAGGCGATTGCCAGAGGGGGCACTGTTTGTCTGGTATGAGGCCATCCCCACTTGATTATGCTGATTAGCTCTTGTAGACTCTGATCTTTCTCTGTGTGCGCGCGGATGTCCTCCAAGCGTGCTGCTGCAATCGTGAGGTACTGGGCCATGTTGATGGTCTCCAGCTCTGTCTCAAATGGCTTACATTGCTCTTTGGGGAGGTACGCTCTGCTCAGCGTGTCGGCTAGTTGCATCAGCTTGCCTTGTCGGTAGGCCAGATGTATGTCATACATCTGTATTCGCAACAGCATACGCTGGAGTCTCTTGGGTGCTTTGTGTAGCGATTTCTTCACAATTACCTCGAGGGGCTTGTGATCTGATTGGACATTGACCGACCGACCATAGGTGTATTGGTGAAAGTCCAAAGACCACTGGCAATAACTTGTTTTCTATTTGCGCGTACCTGGTTTCGTATCGGACAACGCTCGACTTGCAAAGGCTATCGGTTGACCATTCCGTGTGATGACAGCGCCAAGTCCAGTGTCTGAGGCATCACATTGCAGGGTCAATTCTGCCTGGAGCTCATAGTATTTGAGAACTGGTGCATGAGTTACGAGTTTTTTTATCTTGTTGAAAGCCTCGTCATGGATGTTTGTCCACCACCATTCTACATCCTTCAGGGTTAACTTCCGCAAAGGCTCACATGCATCGCTCAGCATGGGGAGGAACTTACTCAGGTAGGTAACGAATCTGATAAACCGTTGTACTCCGGCAACGTCCGTTGGCTTCGGCATCTCTGTCATTGCTCTGATCTTGTCCGGATCCGGCTTTAGACCTTGATTGGTGATGAGGTGACCCAATGACGCACAGTATATACAGCTATATGGGTTTACTAAGAAATTAGTTATCAATATCATCTATATTGTTGTTTCCACTTTTAGTTTTACTAAACCTGCATTTGTTTGAAGAATCTACGAGTGTCTACATGGATGCAAATACAAAAAATACAAAGTGATTACCAACTTTGTATTGAATATTTTTAGCTTGTTACAGACACACAAAGATTATTAAAGTCCCCTGTTAATTACATACTAATCCTGAAATGTTAGTAACTTGATTTTTCAGTATACACACAAGCCCTTAGGGACCGTACATTATTTAGCAGTAGGGGGGGGGGGGGGAGTGGAATATTCATGGCATACCACAAGAAAACATTGCATAACTATTTTATCCCATGCCAAACTAAATAAAGAACACACCTCACTTGGCACATGTGCTGCATCACAATATTTTGGTGGCAAAACTGGAATCTGTTCAGAGTGCGTATACAGCACATTATGGCAGTGAAAAAAAAATTGATACAACCTGTGGGATACTGCCGAATATGCAACAGATTTCCAGAGGTATCTATATCCCTTCTGTCAGGTAAATCAGAAATATACATATTAATGAATTACTGATTTATTAAATGTAACAAAGGCCTCCTTTCGCTTAGAGCCTCACCTCAGGCCTCGGTCAGGTTGGGTACAATGCTTGGATTCAATATATTATGTCAAATAAATTGGTCCTAAGATAGCTGATTGGCTCCAGCGAAATGTTGGATCACGAAAAACACTTATGTTTTTTTTAATTCTGGGGGAAGATAACACTGACCCTCAAAATCAATAGTATTTTTTGAACCAGGCAATATTAATTTGCTCTATTCTACTGGAGTTACCTTAGTTACAGTGTACATGTAATAATATTGTTCTGATTTATTTTCTGATTAAAACTTCTGAAATACCAAAGCAAATCGCATATACCATTCAGTTGCTGCGCATCCCCACCCCCTCTAAATAGGTAAATGTACTGGTAGCTGGGATCATGTATTGTGACTACAAGGCCAGAAATGAAGAGGGTAGGATAAAATTTATAGGACTGTAAAGTTTTATGGATATTAAAAAGGTCAATATGTCATCAATTTACTCTCTCAAGTATTTTATCCCTTTTTCCTAAAACTTGAAAACTATATAGAAGAGCCCTTGTTTGAAGCCTGATTAGCATCTAATCCGGAGGATTTTGGTGCTTTTGGTAAAACATGTCATTCTGCACTCTAATATTACAACTAGTTAGATTTGCACTAACAAACCCTTAATCCTGGTTAGCTCAATCAGGCTCCAGGACTGTATATTAGGCTCATGGGAGAGCTGCGTGGTTCAGCGTGTATTAGTGCTCGCCTCCCACTAATGTGACTCGGGTTCGAATCCCGGATACACCATTATGTGAGAGTTGAGTATGTTGATTCTCATCCACGCTTATCTAAGGTTGTTCTCCGGTTTTCCTCCCTCTGTAAATATCAACATGTTAGTTGTAAATATTGTATGTAGTGAAAGTGTGTGGAGAATGTTCGGATCATTAGTAGGATCTGCTAGAGGCCTAATAAGCCTTAAATGTAATATCAGAGGGTAAACAAAATATTTGATTTTTGATTTGATGCACTTACAAAATGCTAGATTTTTTTCAATGTGCGTAAAATCTCACGACAACCTACACCTGTTGCTAGTAGAATATTGCTTATTTGTGGACATTGTTTAGCTTTTGCTACAACGATTTCATGTACTCAATGTACTCTATATTACATTGTATCTCTTTGTCTAGATATGCATATTATCTTACATTTTTTATCGTAAACCTACTTTTTGTATTATTTTAGAATACTTATCATGTATATTTGAAGGGCTGTGTGCAAAAAGGGCGTAAGTGGCTCTTGATCACATTCTAAATTCTCCTTCAATTTCTTTGTTTTCTGAGGGAGAATTTAGAATGTGATTAAGAATCACTTATACCCTTTTTACACACAGCCCTTCATTTACAGTACATGTACATTGAGTTGAATACACTAACCTTGAAACTTGCATGTAGATTAGACTGTGTTGCTAGTAAATATCAATGACAACGAGCAACAGCCTGTACAGTACCCTTGATTTTATTAAAACCACTATAGTTCCAACTTTAATTAAATGTTTCTCTTACCAATTAGATGCAGGGACTTGACCTGCTTTGTTTATAAAAAAAAACTAATTTATAGGTTTTTGTTTTAGCATTATAAACACTCAAATTGTTCCAATTTGCCACTCCATAGTTAGAATCAAATTTTTTTATAAAATTACTTTGCTATAATGTGAAGTTTCTAATATTGTCCCTCTCAGCAGATCACTAAAATGCATACATGTATACGGTGGTAGCCAAGTGTAAATGTGTCTCAAAATGTTTGGGCTATATTATTACAAAATCCTTCCACCACCCTACAATATTTTAACTATACATGTATATATATTTTTTTCAACTTAATAATTAATTTAGTTGTGAATTCAGAAAAAGTCTCTGGTAAATTGCTTTAATGAACGTAACAGTATTCTGTCATTTTACCTTTATAGTTGTTCAGACTGTTTGTTGTGGGTTCACATAAATTTTCACAAACTCCCAAATCATGCCCAGCGGCTCATCAAAATCTACGGCTTATAAAATCCATTGCACTTCTATAGCATCGACTTGAAACTTGTCATGATAGTAAAATTATTCCTTTCCTCTTTGACCACTCCAGCCATGCCAGTGGAATCGATATCTCTTGCGGTGAATAACTCACCAATTGGCAATTTATAATCACTGAAGACTGCTTACCGTTGATGACAGTGGCATTACACAACGCAAAAACACTGATTCTTTTTCCTGTAAAACCCATATGTGGCTTCCTCTCATTCCGGCCGTAAAATACAGAAGAACGAAGTCTTATTTTCCGAACAGAACCAGGCTAACGTGGTCTTCCTACTGATGGTTCCGCCATGTCCCCATAAACATACATCGCATTGTTCGTAACACAAATTTCACCTACATTACGACCTAAATGTCTTTAAAATGCTATAGAAATGATGCCTTACAATTTGGCAACATGTGAAAATAAATATATTGAAAGTCAGATTAGAAGAACCGCTGCCTCTATTCCTGCGTCAGACACATGGGCCGTTCAATTGCCTTGGGATATATAGATAAGTGACATTCCATGCCGAAATGGATCGTCGTAGTAGTTGAAAGTCAGGTGAATAGCTGAAAGTTAGTTCTGGGTCAAACACTTTAAGACGTATATTAATGGTCTAGTGCGAACAGAGTTTCAAATTACACTGTATTTTATCTGTTTAATTTCGCATAGCTGGACAGTTGGAACCATAATCCATTTCGGTCTGTCGTTTACCATTTAACCTTTTCTGAAATAGCTGTATACACAATTAAGTAATGATGTAATTGCACTGCAACAATATAGCTACTGAAATACAGCCTCGTAATGGTTATTACTGGTTCTTGTGGGGTTTGAGCCGTTACTATTTTTGTGGAATCTCAGTTGTTATCTGATCAACGTGTATCCGCTTTAGTTGCTGTGATTGACTAGTATTATAGCGTTCTTTATTTGAAATAAAATAATGATAAATAAAATGCAAGAACGTGCAAAGTATAATGAGACATAGTTGCATGTCTACCTGTAATTTATCATATCGTAGTTACGTCGATAAAATAGCAACCTGTTTTGACATGGTTTATCGTTTGAGAATAAAATGACATTTCACATAATCTCTTTTAATACAGAACAAATCAAGAATGGGATATTATCACAGTTTTATTAAATTTACACTGAAATGTAACATTTACGTTTACGTACCAGACTGGCTGTCACACAGTAAAACTTCCCATAACATTCTCACCGTTTCAAAGGCTATTGATGGCTTTTTAGAGTGTTGTTAATTAAGTTTATCTTGAAAATTCTAAAGGAATTGTTTTATTTCAATGAAAGTCATTGTGATGGTATCGAGATTCCTTTTACCTAATGACGTTATCGCGTAGGAAAAATGCAGCCGAAATTTCCCGAAGAAGATCCTAAAATGTTCGCATATTTTTCATAAAACTGGTTTTAATGTCTTGCTAAAAAAAGAAGATCGTAAAAATATTTGAATGTGCATGGTCAAACGTTTCCTGGTCTAATACCATATCCCTAATTTCAACTTGAAATTTCACGTGTAATTTGTAATTTCATATGTGAAATTTGAAACGCCGCCTACGCGCGCTTAAAATAATGTTTTTTCTGGATAGTAATTTGCCCTCCATAATATTAATTGTAATCAAATAGTGACTTGTGAAATTAGGGATAAATTTCACTTGTGTTTGTCAAAATCTACGTAATTTCCCACGCCAATGCGGCTCGGGAAATTACTTCGATTTGGACAAACACAAGTGAAATTTATCCCTAATTTCACTCATCCCCATTTGACTACCTACACATATTTCATCTGTGGTGCTTGTAACATATTGTCTTGCATAGTTTGTATTTCAAATCATGCATATATGATATTACCATTTTAATATTGTTTCCACTGTTTTAAAGTTCCTACTTGGAATTATTTTTATTGCAAAGTGAACCGACAGCCTACAGCAATAAAAGTTATGGACGATAAGTAATGCGGTTCAGCAAGTCATTGGATGTTGGTAAGCTTTAAGGTCTCCAAATCAATTTGAATCTTTTTCCCAATGGGAAATGCATGTATTTGCATTGTTAATGTTGTTAAATTGGGTTTCAGTTCAATTTCTTCAGGATTCACTTTTAACTAGAACAATTCCAGACCTATTGCGCGGAGTACAGAAAACAGAGAGAGGTATTATTAATAATTATCCTCACAGAACCTATTTCTACAATTTTATTTGAAGTGAACGTCATTATCATTTTACAAACCATTTAAGTGACTTACTTGATGTAGTTTATTTGGAAAAATTACGGTTTTGAGGTAACTATGTTTGACTCTAATTTACCGTCATTTGTATTTTGTAGGCACACCTTATCTATGTAAAATTCCAGGTACAGAGACAGGGTTAGTCGCTTTTGGAAACCACAATAAACTACATGCCGACAGAGGAATAGTAACTGAACATATATAAAACATATTTATTAACACTGAAGTCTTTCCTCAGAGTTTTATTGTTTATTGTAATATTACACAAAAAATATTTTATTTGTTATAGCAGGCTGAGTATTAGCTTGCTTTTACTCCTCACACACTCCCCACTACATTAACTGTTTTGGGCACACTACACTCGACTCACGGTTAATTTTTACGGAGGGAGGAATACCCGTAGGAAAACCCTCGAATGCAAGATAAGGAATGAACAACAAACCTAACTCGCATATGTTGGCCGAGCCGGGAATCGAACCCGGGATCGCAACGGCGAGAGGCGAGTGTTTTACCACTGCGCCAACCTGCATCCCAAAAAAATGAAATATAAATTACGTTAAACATAATGCTACGTAATAACAATACATACAACTTAAATATCGTTTGACCACGTTCATATTTTGTGGAGATCTTCTTTGTAAGCGGCACAATCAAAACTTCTAAGTTCTTTTACATTTCATAAATTCGCAGCAACAATCCGGATGATCTTGTTCTATGAATGAGAAATGGTAAGATTTTCATGTACGATACCTTAATATTTTATATGAATCGACGATTCTTTTGCCAAGTTTTAGTAATACAAAATATTCCTGATGAAATCAGAAATCATTGCATGTACTTATTAGCTTCATATTTCATTCTTAATATGTTCTGCATTAAAACGATACCATGGGGATTTATTGTTCATCTGAAAAGCAAAGATGATCTTCAATCGTAAGGTTGCTGTTTTTAATATTCCTTTTTTGTATTTTACTATCCATTAAAACACTAAACAATAGCTACTGTAATTAGCAAACTAAGGTTTCGCGATCGGTTTAAAAATTGAAACACTATGCGATGATCAGATAGATTAACATTAAAATCCCATAAATAGTAGAGAAAATAATGCCACAAAATGCCTACAAACCACACAGGAAACCGATATAACAACTCGAGACTATATTGACCGAATATAATTATAGCAAGTTTGTGTTTTATACAATCCTTCTGGAGACGCAACCGCGTACTGGCGCCACATGCAGAAAGTATTTCATTTTACTTTTATTATTACTTAGGACTAATTACCACAATTATCCAACATATTAATCGACTAAGGCGTATATCACCCGATCATGAAAAAGCTGAAGAGAAAGCATTCGTTTAATAAGGCCCTCTAATAGAGATAAACCACAAGTTATTTACTTATTTATGTCAATAAAAGGAATGGTATTTAAAGATTAATTCTTAAATAAGATCTTGTTATGATAAAACAACAGAAAATAGAACCATTAAGGAAATTAATTTTGTTTAGGGTGCACTGCTGTCAATTCCTGGGGTAGTACGCAAATCAAACATCCCAGGAAAGAAACTGCTGAAAATATCTAACTCCTGTCCATTTATTAGATCTAGACTGAGCTCTTCGAGATTCTCTTTTTTGTTCTCAATGTCCGACCTATACCCACCACATTTTTAACTGCCTAATTCTACCTGGAAAGTACTTCCTTTACTCCTCGTATTATATACACAAATATTTTCCTGTTTTCCTTATATTACTTAAACAAAAGCTAAACATAGAAAATCATATTGCTCTAACGTCAAAGACAATCATAAAATGTGAAACAAATGGAAAATAATCATTTTGTATTTCAACGCAAGTGAACTGTAAGTGAAATGTAATTCTGACACACTGACTAGCACTATCTTTTCTTTAGCACCATCTTAATACCTTGCTTGTAATTAGCACTGTTCTTTGTATTATGAATGTAACAAATATGTGAGTACAAATAAAGAAATAAATCTAAAATATATTTTACGGAGGGACTGATGAGCAACAGGACTTGGAGGCGATTGGCAAATCGACTCACGATATAAGATGATCAGTGAACTGAAGTATCCGTGTTCAGAAATTTGATCAAATAAGAACATTCAAGAAGAAACAACAACTAATGATGCCTTCAGCTAGATTACATACATGTACTGGCTGATCTTTACTCGTTTAATAAAAGTACGAAAATTCCCAAATTATACTATGGTCAAACGCAGACCACTTAAAGTCATCCCACGATCCGAAACAACTAATTGTGGTGTAATCTTTATTCAAACCACAAAGTACTTGTAAGTAATGAAAACGACCAAACCACATCGCTGACCACTTTTGTGATGTGGTGGATTTTCGGGCTCGAATATCCAAAGCTGTTGCCGTATGGTTCAAATTAAACTGGTATAAATAGGGATGAAATATCCCATATCAACACAGTTCACTACCATCCACCAAACCAGCAAGTCCTACAGAGCAGCTATAAGTATCTCCAAATTGACTCAGAATGGCCTCAGCACGTATCCTCGTTCTTCTTCTAGTCGGTGCCGTCCTGCTCTGCCAGGTCTCAGGTTTCCTGGAGGAACTTCTTAATGAGAACTGTAAGTAGATCATTGCTGACATAACTAAACGTTAGGAATGTATATTGAAGTGAGATAACTATTTTAGTTTATTTTGGAATTAATTTGTGAATTCGTTCAAATACTCTTGTCACGTAATAATAGCCTTGAGTTAATGCGATTCGAAACAAGTAATAGTGGATGACAGATTCACCTATAAATATTCCGAATGACATTAGTTAATTAATTAATTCCAACTTTCATTTGAAAAAAGAAATGAAAAATTACTATGGCCAAAGACGACAATGTATTAAACAATAAGAACTTATTCTAAATCAAATCTTCCTCTTAGTGGGCTAAGGGATGAGAAACGTTCCCAGATATGTTAAAGTATGAGTGATCCCACAAGTAAACTCAAACTCAAATAAATAAATAACCTCAAGTAAATTAAGTACTATTCACGTAACATATCTCTAGCATCCTCGATCCTTAAACTGCACAGTTCTCATGTACATCTTCTTTCTCCGTTATAGATAACAACGATTACAACAAGAGAGGTAGGTTTACTTAACATGTTATGACAAAACAGCATCGGATAATGAACTCTCAAAAGTCCTTTTGCAGGAAACACTCACGTGCTGGTATATAATTAACTGGGCAAGACAAAGAGATAATTAAGGAGGAAATTCGTCCCTCTCACTATCCCCTGTGTTATCATAACCTTCACAACAAAGGTTGACAACAGTGAATAACAAATTTAGCCGGACCTTTCGACTTGACAATCGAGCATTGCTCAACATTCACAATGTTGTTCTAATTCTGACTAAAATAGTTTAAAACAGTACTGCAATATCGAAAGTGTATACAGTGACATCCCAACAACATGTTCAAAAGTGGTGAAACAAGCCGGTTTGATTCAGAAACTGGAACGAAAAGGAGTAAAGTTTACGCAAGGCGTTGACAAATAGTTCAGTTCCGTAAACAGTCGGACCGAAAAGGTAAAACAGAAAGGTCATTCCCTTATGATAAAAACATACATACCTGTTTTTTGGAAACTCAGGCCCATACCTAATGGCCTTTGATAGCATATGAGCAATGTTTTTACTACTATAATTTCCTGCCGGTAAGAAGTCTTTTCTTTCATCTGGCTCGGTTTACTTTCTTCTTTTAGTATATATCTCATATTTTCATATCTCAGTTTATTGATTGTTGGCAGGATGGTTTCTAGTCCTCTATCCTATCCACTGCACTATAAGCTATGTTAGTTGAAAGGACATTTCATGCAACAATGTACTTGGCAAGCAATGTTTTTTTTAATCATTTATGAAAAGAGATATTGTTATTGCGTATAATGAGAAAACCTTGCTATTGTGAAATACATGCATTTTATCAGCCTTCTGCTCGGGAATATGGGATTTATTCCAGTAATCCTGTACCGCTCGAGACCTGTATTTCTGATTGCACCATTATACTGTAGCTCTATTGTTTTTGTACTGCACGTTCTAAAGGTTAGGGTGTTTTGTATTGTTGGGTATATAAGCCAATGACGTGGCCCGTTTCGAGCGGTACAGGATGGCCCATTTATTCGCCTCCGGTTCCTCGGTGAATAAATGCCAAACCCCCTCGCTCCATGCCGATAACCCTTACTTACTCAACTATATGTTAATGCCAATCACAGTATTAATATTTCCTGTACCAATCCTCAGCTTGCTCGGACAAGTACAGGGCGAGTATCTGCGGAGGAGTAAGTGAAGAGTTGTTTGTATTGTCTGTCATTACAATTTATTGTTACTGACACCATTTTCAAAACAATTTACATCACTTGCATGCATGCATGTCACGAAAACTTCTGCAAAATATCTGTTCTTCTGGGCCAATCGGCTAGCAAATTCTGCAGTCTGATACAGTGGAGTAGGGAGGGGGAGAGCCCCACCCCCTCTCTGCGCAGTTTTAGAAGAGAGATTGACAGAAGTCATCAATGAAAATGTCCCAGAATTCATGATTTTGCCCCCCCCCCCCCCCCCCCCTAGAATGAAAATGTCCCAGAATTCATGATTTTGCCCCTCCGCCCCCACTAGAATGAAAATGTCCCAGAATTTGCACTCAAATGTTACAGCTGGGTAATTTAGACATTCTTCACGAACTTTAGGCTGGCTGGCACTGCGGAATAGTTGTTCCGTCGTCTGTCAGCTGAAAAAAAACGCTTGTTAAATATGTTTAAATACATCTAATTCAAAATGTTAGTTTTTTATAAAGTTTTACTGTTGGGTGTACCTTCTACATATTGGATTTCTTTGCGTTTTTAATAATAAACTATAAAACATCTTTCCGTTGTGTTTTGTTGTATAGTTGTATGTGAGAAATACCCTGCCATGTCAAATCATGAAACACCTTTCGACGAAAAAGTAAATGATTTCTTTTCTGTTGGACATTTCAATGTTTGTTTTCTCAAAGAATGTTACGTTATTGATAACTGATACTCTAATGAAATCGACATCGAAGGGTGCGTATCAGTAGACGAGCAGCATGAAGGTTCGTTATGTGCTGTTAAGCAGGTCTATAACAGTATTATTGCACTGTAGGTAATCACTCGATATCACTGTGTCAAACCGAAAGGACGTATGGCCGGGTTCGCCAGGCAGAACTGCAAAAGGTTGTGTGGCTTGTGTTAAGGTAAGTGTACCTTTCCTGGCTGAATGATTTCTTTCGAATTTGATAGGTTAGTTATCCATCATTGCGCTTACTTTGCCTTGTGATTGGTTGAAGTAAAACCAATCGTGATTGCTTTTGAATTTGATAGGTTAGTTATCCATTAGTGCGTTTACTTTGCCTCGTGATTGGTTGAAGTTAAAATCAATCGTGATTGCTTTTGAATTTGATAGGTTAGTTATGCATCATTGCGTTTACCGCTTTGATTCGTGATTGGTTGAAGTAAAACCAATCGTGATTGCTTTTGAATTTGATAGGTTAGTTATCCATGAGTGCGTTTACTTTGCCTCGTGATTGGTTGAAGTAAAACCAATCGTGATTGCTTTTGAATGTGATAGGTTAGTTATCCATCATTGCGTTTACTTTGCCTCGTGATTGGTTGAAGTAAAACCAATCGTGATTGCTTTTGAATTTGATAGGTTAGTTATCCATGAGTGCGTTTACATTGCCTCGTGATGTTGGTTGAAGAAAAACCAATTACTTCTGATTGGTTCATTGCGTTGTTACTTGCTCCTGTGATTGGCTCAGGTTTTGGTAAGCATAGCTTTAGTAAGCATAACGAGATTTTCTCAAACCCAATCTACTGGGCAGAAGCTACGATGCCTACGTAACCCGGCCTACTCGTGACTGGATATTACAACAACTATAATTTTAATTAACAAAATAACGCACGCTCGAGGTCTTAAGAAATTGCGGTGCACGAGCGGAACGCGCCAATGAAATCGCGCCGTCTTACGATGTTCTCGTAATTTGTATTGGTAATCATTAGTGTGCAAGTTCAATTAACGATTAATAATGTGAGCGATGTTTGAAAATTCTAACAAAATAACACGAGTCCGCAGGACGAGTGTTATTTGTGGAATTTTCAAACATCACGAGTACTATTAATCGTTAATTGAACGTTGCACACTAATGATTACCGGTTAATAACATAGATAAATGAAAAGGAGAATTGAATTAACTAGTTTTATGCATCGAATTAACTGTGTTTGCACCGAATTAACTAGTTTTATGCATCGAATTAACTGTGTTTGCACCGAATTAACTAGTTTTATGCATCGAATTAACTGTGTTTGCACCGAATTAATTAGTTTTTTGCATCGAATTAACTGTTTGCACTTCCGTTAATGATTAACACGTCTATGCTCAGCCAATCAGAAGTGAGTATTTTGTTTCTATATTAGTAATATTATAACAATTAATAGCGATTCGACATCAAGTGAATAATTCAATAATAGAATATTTATTGATTTGAGTGGTGCACGTATGAATTATAGAGGTTTATATTTCCAAAATATTAATGTTGTGACGTCAGGCCATGAATTATTTGTATTTTCTTTCTCCTTGTGAATGAAATTATTCTCTAATATAAACTACAAGTTTAACATAGATGTTTATGAAGATGCATGCATAAATATGACGTAACATCACTGGCATATAGGAAATATAAACCTCGATAACTCAAATCAAGAAATATGCTAATATTTACATGATGTTGAATCAATATTCATGATAAGACATAGGACCCCTAAGGAAAACTCGTGGATAGGCAGTGAGGGTTTGTTTTGCTTTGTCCAACATTGGTAGTAGTAATGCAACGTTTGGTATTTAAATACTCTTTTTAGTCCGCTAATCCAATCCCATACATTGTGTGTAGAGTGCATGTTCATTTTGTCTGTGATCATATATGATATGTTTAGCCCCATGGTTGTATTCAACTTCACATACTCAATCACAAAATTTAATGTGGTGCCAGGACTTCAGTTGCCAATAAAAAAATAAAAAATTAAAAATAAAACCTACGAGTGGTAGTCTCCGCACCCATAAATTTATGGTACAGGTGCCTTATTAAAAAATAAATAACAGCCATCAGTCTTGTAGTTTTCATATATGTCAGGGCATTAGTGCGCTGCCATATTTTCTGTCTGTTTTACACTCCGGCTAAAATAATCCCACAATATATTTTTGCAAACCCAGCAAGACAGACATATAGAAAAGCGATTATATTCAACTGGTCACAACAGGAAATGCTTATTTGTCGTCGTGTTTAATATGTTAAGTTGGGATCATGCGGCCGGATTATATTATTAGCGATAAACGGCTTCAAGTGAGATGGAAAAATAATTCGAAATCAGCTGGCAACAGGACTTTACTTTCGAAATAAATTCACAAATGAAATCAAGCACCATTCTAATTCTTACATTTGCAACATGAAGTCTGTAGTTGAAGTAGACTTGACTTGAAATTATTTTATTTATGCATCCTCATCTGGTCATCTAGTAGAATGGCCGGTACACGTTGTAAATGTTGGCCTTAGGAAAGCAACGTACGTTTTCTCAGACATTAAGCGGGATCTTATTTTCAAAATCATAAACATAATTTCTGTAATGTCAAGCGATAATTTGAATTGGTGTTCTTTATCTAGTAAATTAGATAGCCCGACCGGCCGCTAGCAAGCTTTCGCAGCGTTATTCTGCGGCAAAGCTTTCATAGCAGCAGATATTAGCTAGATTTTGTTCCTCACTCCTCAGCGAGCAAGAGCGCTAAAAAACATCTCAACTTTACCCTTTTGGGTAAAGCGTTCGGCCCATAGGCTAAGGGATGGCATTTAAAACCATGATCCGTGGTTCGTCTTATCCCGACTGAGACTTACAAAGAGTACACTAAATGGCAGATTGCAGATAGTTCGCGCTCAACTTCCTAATGATATTTATGAAAAGCGGCCGAAAATGAGAACTCAAGAGACTAACCACAAGTCTTTACGGATGAGCTAATATTATATATCTAACACATAAAAGGAACAGAGGCTGTAGAGGTACAATTTATTAAGCTTTAACCTAAATTTGATCCGATTCGAGACTTGTACCTTGTGTGTTTCGAGTGAAGACTACGAAGTCAAAGTCCAACATGTTATCGAAATAGTTTTGAAAACATGAACTACTATACCTAGAGAGGCTTATAAACACGTCCATATTTCCTTTAAGAGTTTTCTCGTATAAATTTCCCCTATAAACACTGCTCCTACCACTGATAAACGGAATCGATTGTCGCTCGTGCTCGTTCCAGTCTCGCCAAAGTCCTTCTCATATCTCAAACATCGTACCATTCCACATACTACCCAGGCCACCAACATCACACATCTACAAAAACTCGTTCCTGCGCATGCGCGCATCCACGAGTTAAAAAATGTACTTTACTCGAAGAGATTGTACTCACTAATCAATTCGTAATATTCCATTTCGCCTTGAGGACAAAAGAGAAACAATATATCTTGCAATCTAAACTGTTAAACATGCCTGGACTAAAAGGCATTGAAACCTACAAGAATCGAACGTTACCAGTTCTCATGGATGAATCATTTAGTTTAATCAGATATACAAGGACAAAGAACGTAATCGACCTAATATTCACTGGTCTTCCTAATTATAAATGAATTTGGATGGTTATGGGCTTCCGTATTGTATCAATTTCTAGGAGAGTCCGTCCATATCTCCTATAGAGGTGTCACGGTGTTTTCACAAGTTGGGCTATTTTTAGAATATTTTCCCCGCCAATCGTCCCGCTTTCAGTTCCCTCCGCCATTTTGAATATTTAATGTAAAGTGCTCGTAAAAACGAGGCGAACGGTGACTCGTCGACGAATATAGGCCATTTTGATGATGTTGCGTGCGCAGCTAGAACAATTGCTATCTGTTTTAAATAACAAAAGGCAGGTGAACCAGAACGAGTCTTAGCAGCTCGTATCTATTGTTCTACTGATGCATGCGCAACATCGTCAAAACGGCCTATTAAACAAACAAGGAAATTATCTTTAAAACAATAGCTACTCTTGTTATAACATGGCAACTGCTACGCTTTTGTGTATTCACTTAGGAATGATTGCAACCTAACAATAGCGGGAAACCGTTCTAAAAATAACCTAACTTGTGAAAACGCTGTGACATAGGCCTAGTATGCGGGATGGACGCTCCTAGTTATCGACTCCTGTGTTATACCAATCCTCTTTGATATTCTATTTCTTACTTAGTTTTTAAAAATACTTGTTTCTGTTTCAGTATTTCATTACCTGGCATATGAGGAATCAGTACAACCGACCAAACCAATCAAAACACCAGGAAAGGACTAGAAATGGATTGTGATTCAATGTGTAGATGGGTACCCATAAAATTGTAGTTCAATCACACAGATGAAAATATTAAAAACAAACAAGAACATTGAATCATGTTGTGAGGTCTGTTTGATAATTACCATAACTTCTTAATAGTATTTCCTTCTTTAATATGGCAGATTTTGTCATGATGAATCAAGGGAATACGGCAGACTGCCTGTTTAGTTTCACTCGCGATCTCTTCCAACCATGCGACTTTCCGCTGACTCTAAATAACTTGGCGCTCACCGCTCACGAGGCACGTAGAAATTTCAAGATGGCGGCTAATATAAACCTGGAAGAGATCGCGAGTGATACATTATAGGCAGCCTGCCATGCTCCCTTGAATGAATGGGAAAGAAATACGGAAAGACAGTAGCTGGTAACGTAATGGGTCTTTTAATTTTGCGGGATACAAACACGTAGTTGTACTGGACGGCAAAAAAATCTGACTCTATTTATTTAAAGGCACTTGTACGAGATCGGTATCGACCTGTTTGTAAATCTTTCTAAAATTGCGTTTGAAAGTTTGTCTGCCGTCCAATAATATAACGCCATTATTCCCATCAGAACATTGGTGCAATTTATTGGTTACTGAAGTAAGGTATCAATCAACACGTGACTGTTTCCTGCAAAAGGCCTATTACATTTGAACGTTGTCAACACGGAATATGTTTCTATGGTTACGCCAAAGACTTGCCACAATTGATCATCGCCCTGAGATGAAAATTGGTAATGTACCAATTAAGCGAGTTGGCCAAAGCAAATCACTTGGTGTTGTGATTGACGAGAACTTAACTTGGGAGAAACATTTAGAACACTTCACTCAAAAATCGTCTCTAGTTCCGGGTCTCTCGTCTGGGTGCAAGTAAAAAAAGTAGGCCCTAGCTTTGTCCCCCAAGACACTCTGGTATAGAAATCTATAATTCCGATTCCTCGTCCAGCCACATTTAGATTACTGCTGTGATGTGTGGGACACTGGAGGAACAACATAAAGTGATAAATTATAGAAATTGCACAACAGAACTACGAAAGCTATTCTTCGTGCTGACTATAATATCCCCGTTCACAAGCTGTTCTCGACTTTTTGGGTTGGGAAAGGCTCATTCAAAGGAGAGCCAAACAAAAAGCAATTATGATGTATAAAGTCTGAAATGAATGTGCACCAAATTATCTCACAGCTCTATTCGACACTGTAGCTAGGGGAAACTAATCCTCATAATCTTAGGGGTTCATCCAGAAAAATTATACATACCCCGCCCAAACACAGAATTTATGAAGAAGATTTATATTTTAGCTATATATAATCACAGGCAGCCCAAGTTCTGTATCTGTACTGTGTGACTAATACAGTTTTCCCGTATCAGATATCGTGTACTCGAAAAAAATGAAAACAATAAAATATTGAACTTTGAAGAACTTGTCTTGTGTTATCAAGTGTCCGTAAGTATCATATTTAAATTTTAGCGCTCTGGGACCTGTTTTAGTACGTTTTCTAGCTCGCTCTTTTTCTTGTTTACTCTGTACTATATATATATTAGAAAGGCAGGAAACCGTTATTTCAATACGCTTACCTTATGCCTCGATTTTCCCCCGAAAAGATGCTCCAATTGATCCAAAATTCCCGGTGGTTATCAATCGCTGGGCGGGAAAGCATTATTTGGAAGTCTTTTGACAAAACCTTTCTTAAAAATGGAGAAATTCCCAGCTTAAAAACGACAAATCAAGATTCTTGCCGTGGACCGATGCTAGGACGGTACAGCCTCAGACCTCGTGACCAAAAGCGTGACGTCAGCAAGACCCCCCGTGATGCAACACGATCCTCTCAGGGGGAGGGTACCGCCAAAAAAAACAATTTCGCGGCATGTCACGGCGTAAGTTTTGCAGTACCCGTAAGTTTTGGGTACTGCAAAACTTACGCCGTGACATGCCGCGAAATTGTTTTTTTTGGCGGTACCCTCCCCCTGAGAGGATCGTGTTGCATCACGGGGGGTCTTGCTGACGTCACGCTTTTGGTCACGAGGTCTGAGGCTGTACCGTCCTAGCATCGGTCCACGGCAAGAATCTTGATTTGTCGTTTTTAAGATGGGAATTTCTCCATTTTTAAGAAAGGTTTTGTCAAAAGACTTCCAAATAATGCTTTCCCGCCCAGCGATTGATAACCACCGGGAATTTTGGATCAATTGGAGCATCTTTTCGGGGGAAAATCGAGGCATAAGGTAAGCGTATTGAAATAACGGTTTCCTGCCTTTCTAATATATATATAGTACAGAGTAAACAAGAAAAAGAGCGAGCTAGAAAACGTACTAAAACAGGTCCCAGAGCGCTAAGATTGAAATATGATACTTAAGGACACTTGATAACACAAGACAAGTTCTTTAAAGTTCAATATTTTATTGTTTTCATTTTTTTCGAGTACACGATATCTGATACGGGAAAACTGTATTAGTCACACAGTACAGATACAGAACTTGGGCTGCCTGTGATATAATAGGGCAAAAATGTGGAATAAGCCTCCTATAGATATGCACGTCCCTGGTTTCATTTAAAAACAAACTTAAGGTCACCAACCTTCTCAGTTAACTGACTAACGAGAGTCGGAAATCATCGAGTTGGACTTCGAGTTCGAGTTAGACTTCGAGTTGGACTTAGAGCCGTAAGAGTTCGAGTTACGTTAATTAGCTACTTCCTATTTTATGATTCAAAAAAAGTAAATCTAAATATAAGGAAGTGTTTATCCCCGCTTTGATTTTGTTTTTATCTCAGGGAATACTTTACCTTTTTGCGGCCTTACGGTTCGCTTTTACAATATACCTAAATGCAGTAAGTCGGTCAGGCCTGGGTCTCAATATTTTCCAAAATGGCCGCCACAAATCAAGAAGGGGTGGTATATCCCTTCGTGCTTGTAGGTTGTTTTCATGACACTTTGACTGATATATTCGATAACCTAGTCAAGATACTTTCTGATGAGAGTTTCCATGGAAACACGTAATGTCACCTTTGAACTTTAATTTAAGGAAATTTGGAAAAAAGCCTCCGGGAGGAAGGTAAAGCGATTTAATATGGTGGGTATTATACTGTATTCATTCAGGGTTAGTGCATACTTTCTTGATCCAACTAGAACGGCTGGAAATTTTCAGAGGAAGGCCAATGTAAAATTTGATACTCTCAAGTTTATATGCGCTATACTTTCGTCTCGAAGCTTTATCTCATATTTTCTTGAAAATGAGATCAAAGGTCATTGGGTACGTCGCTATGACAACCATCATTGCCAGTTAACGTTAAAATTTGGACTCTACAATAGATATAGTGAACTCAATGTTATCTGGTATAACCAAATGAAAGTAAACCACCCCTTTACTTCTAAGGGGTGTGGTCGTTCTTGACCCAGGCCTTACTATGAGCGATTGTTTCAGAATGGAAACTTGCAGAGGAAAGTAAAAAAAATGGTAAGTTCTATATTAGATTTATTAGATTTTATTTGGCGAAACAAATGCATTCGATGTGTTCCTTACAGCCAGGTGGAAGTCGGGGACTCCAAACAGTAATCTACTGGATGGAGTCTCGGATCTCTGTTTCGGGTTAAGCTGGTCAATGAAATAAAATCACCAGAGGCACTAAACTGGTACAGTTCAAGAGACGACAAGTTATTTCCTTTTAGTTTTAAAATAATATTTCAACGCCGATTCTTATTGGGGGTAAGTTTCAAAAAATGAAATACGTGACGCAAACGTGCTATTACTGCACTGAAATGTGTGCATGAGATTTCAAAACCCTGACCCTATTTCAGACCAAAATTATATATATATATATTTAGGCAAGCCTAAAGGTGGTATATTTAGGAAAGTCTAAAATTAAGCAGAGCTCCCAATTATCTGAACTGAAGTAATGACCAGAAAAAAGACACGAAAATTATATAAAGAAAACAAAGATAAAACACAAAAATAACTGGTAGATTAAAGGGAAATCAGCAAAATAAAGTTCAGAAGAAAAAAGAAGATAACGGAAAATGAAGAAAACATTGAAAAACTTTGAGCGCGCACGCTCATTGTTCGTGCTCATTCTCGTTCCCAGTGCCTCCTCAGCTAACTGAAAAATCAGAGGCTCTGGTAAGACACGAAACCGGATGTCCTAGATTCTAGGACATTGAAACTGCGCATGCTCTTAGAACTCATTTCCGATTTGCTAACTAAAGCAATGGTGGACTTCATGGAAGCTATCCAGTTCGCCCTTGCAAAGCCTAAAATATAGTTTTCTTTAAAAAATAAACAATTGGAAGCTATTCGGGTAATTAATATCGATAAGAAGGACTGTTTCTGTGTCCTTCCGATCGGTTATGGTAAATCGTTAATTTACCAAAGTTTGCCGTTTGAGTTTAATTCTTTTCAAGGAACATCCAACTCAATCGTGGTCGTCATATCTTCTCTCAACGCAATTATCGAGGAGTGCACAGAACATGCTGATTTTCAGCTGCTGGATTAGACTGCAGGGCTGATGGTCGAGGAAGAATAGGCCTATGTACCTGTTGTAGGTTAGCAAGGGCTATAGCGCTTGCACTCGGCGCCGAATGTGTTTCTCTTGGTCATTTTGATGGTGGATTACTAGGAGAGCTATAATTTTGATTTCGACCTCGTTTTAGCATGAAATTTTGGATCGCCGCGGTTTGATGTTCATGCGATTGCTGAACCATCTCACGGAATTTTTCGGCAGTTTCAAGAGAGCGTTTGCACGGAGAGCATATTTTTGTAGGGTAGGATTCTTCCCAGAAAATGAACGGATGGCTTAGATAAGAGCCCAAACTTTTCGTTAGGTCGCTGGTTAAAATCACTGGGTGATTCCTATCCGATATTACGGCGTTGCAGCAAATGCATGTATTTCGATCGAAAATCGTTTCTGCTGCCTTTTTTGGCGTAATATCCGCCATTATTGGGTTATAGTCGATCGAAGGGAGATTTTAATTACCTTTCGGATTTTGCCACCATACATTACATATATGAATGTTTCTTAATTAATTAATTAATCTGTTTAATCATGTTCTTTTAAAAGGCACATCACTTCATTCTTTATTATTTTCACATATGAATGTTTATTCTTTTGATTATTTTACTTTCATTGAAAGAACACCTAAAAAATGCCTTACTTTACTTGTTATGTTTACAACGGAAGTGATTTATCCACTAAGTGAACCGGAAGAAAAGCGCTGTGTTCAGCACCTGTTCAATTTTTTTCTTCATCACGCAGCCGATTTGGGTAGCCAATCAAATTACAGCCTGTTTCGTGTCTTACCAGAGCCTCTGATTTTTCAGTTAGTTGAGGAGGCACTGGGAACGAGAATGTGTTCGTGCTTTGATTGCGTCGACAGCGCGCGCAAACTAAAATTGAAAACATTTCACTCAAATCACAGATAATTGTCTCCATTTTCACATTTTTCTAAGGCTTTCATTATAAAATATTAGCCAGAAATACAGAGAGGTCAAAACTAGCGTAAATTTACGTCAAAATATTTATGCTGCCGAGGTCCGATCTCCAAGCCATTCAACGCAGAATCGAGCGGTGTGCGTCACGAGCTGACACAGTATCATGGGTAAATTTGTGGAAGCATGACGCGATTGAGTGAACACGTCAGCTGCCATAATAAAGTATCTCGAAACCAAAGTTCTGTCGAGATTTTGACGTCAATGTACCTTTGTATTGAATACACTGCGATACAGTAATTAGTACAACAACATTTTGCGCGCGCTGTTGACGCAGTTATCACGACTTTTTTTTACAGAGCGCACTCGCCAGTGTCCGAGGGCCGGCCGAAATATACAAAATAACGGTACAACTTGAGCTAGACGATCTTTTCATCGGCTTTTATCACGAAAACCACTTGGAGTAGACCCGGGTAGTCCTCGATATTTTAAAAGAAGAAGGATTAAATTAACTACACATCCATACAGAATGATCAAAGGAGATAAGTACAGCGAATTTGAAGTAGTTTGATTTCGTGTGAAAAAAACCACGGTGGCAGGGACCTTACTTTGAGATGTCCTTCTGGCAAGGGAAATAGCTCAAAAGTAGACAGTTTATCTTTAAATGGCACAGCATACATGTATCTTTTCAATTTTAGAAACACTGTTTCAAAATAGGCAAACGAAGGCATTAAAAATGGAGAAATTTTGTAAACTTAGTTGCCCAAATGTTTTACTCTCGACACCAAGTCTCTAGCACCATTGCTCCATTCGCCGGTCACGCTTGGCGCCTTAACTTTACATTGAGAGGTAACAGAACATCTGGTAACTGTAATAAAGGCACGAGTCGCACACGGACAGTGAGGGTAAACCATGTTTTACTTACTGCAAATCTACACCGAGCACATGGCCCTGGTCGACTGTCAATCACGACTCTATAACGCCATGACCTATTGTTACATCCCTTCTTTTATGAATAAACAAGTCACTTCCGATTATAACTGAAACAATAATACTAAACTAAATGTCAAAGTCCTTTAGTAGCTTATCAAAACTTGTTATATCCTGCCGGACAGAGCCGCGGTCCCTATGTAAATCGTTAATATTTGGTAAAGTCCTTTAGGTAGGACGGTGTCTTGATTACTCGTTCTGACCGCGTTGTTCTCTGTGTTCGTGTTGGAGTGAAACGTCGGTCAAAGCTTCCTGCAGGGACTCCGCTAGTGCTTGTTGTAGACTGGTTACTGGTGCGTTCCACTGTAGCTGGGGCACTGTTGTGGTTCACTGTAGCTGGGGCACTGTTGTGGTTCACTGTAGCTGGGGCACTGTTGTGGTTCACAGTAGCTGAGGCACTGTTGTGGTTCACTGTAGTTGGGGCACTGTTGGGCTTCACAGTTGAGGGTATTGAACCTTTCTTGAACTCCGGCGGATTGATGGTAGTGCTGTGAGGTGGTATGAAGACTTCCTTTGTCTTCCTGAGGTGGCACCGGTTTCGTCTGTATGTTCGTCCTACCTCGGTGAGCACTTTATAAGACCTTATGACAACTTTAGACTGCACTTTAGCTTTCAGCTGTTCCGTCTTTCCTTTGGCGATGGGTGTTATTCTTGCGGTGTCTCCTTATTTTAACTCTGCTAGATCCTTTGCACCTTGATTATAGTAAACTGCTTGTCTTTCCTTACTCTCTTTGATCCTCAGAGCTGCTGTTTCGATCACCTTAGGTTGCAGTAAGTTAGCTGTTGTTGGGAGTAGGCCTTTTGTCCGGCGACGCATTAGGTTTTGAGCTGGGCTCGAGTCTACGCCTTGTGTAGGGGTGTTTATTTAACCAAGAAGGGCTAGGTATGAGTCGGTACCAGCCTTCTTGGCCTTCTTCATCAGTTGCTTGGCAGACTTAACAGCTTGCTCTGCCTTTCTATTGCTTTGCGAATATCCAGGTGAAGAGGTCACATGCTCGAACTTCCATGTTTTGCTGAACTCCGCGAATTCATCTGCAGAAAACTGTGGACCGTTATCAGATATGCAGACATCAGGAATGCCATACCGTGCGAACTGTGACTTCAATGTTCTTATCACCCTCTTGGATTTCGTGTCGTCCAGTAGATCTACTTCCCAGAACCCTGAGTAGTAGTCGACTGTGATGAGGTATTCGTGACTGTTGTATGTAAACAGGTCCGTTCCTACCTTGGCCCATGGGCGTTGAGGCACTTGGTGCGGCTGCAGTCTAGTGTTTCCTTTTGCTGCTTCTTCTCAAAAAAACGGCAGACTTCACATTTTTCGATGTAGTCCTTCACTGCACTACTCATGCCAGGCCAATAGACGCATTATCGTGCCCTGCGCAGGCAACCTTCAATGCCGATGTGTGCTGAATGTATGCGTTCCAGGATGTCTCGCCGCAGAGTCGTAGGGATCACTGCTCTGTTTCCGCGAAAGACTATTCCATCCTGCTCACTTAATTCATCTCTGACATCGAAGTAGGCGATTGCCAGGGGGGCACTGTTTGTCTGGTATGAGACCATCCCGACTTGATTATGCTGATTAGTTCTTGTAGACTCTGATCTTTCTCTGTGTGCGCGCGGATGTCCTCCAAGCGTGCTGCTGCAATCGTGAGGTACTGGGCCATGTTGATGGTCTCCAGCTCTGTCTCAAATGGCTTACATTGCTCTTTGTGGAGGTACGCTCTGCTCGGCGTGTCGGCTAGTTGCATCAGCTTGCCTTATCGGTAGGCCAGATGTATGTCATACATCTCTATTCGCAACAGCATACGCTGGAGTCTCTTGGGTGCTTTGTGTAGCGATTTCTTCACAATTACCTCGAGGGGCTTGTGATCTGATTGGACATTGACCGACCGACCATAGGTGTTTTGGTGAAAGTCCAAAGACCACTGCCAATAACTCTTTTTCTATTTGCGCGTACCTGGTTTCCGTGTCGGACAACGCTCGACTTGCAAAGGCTATCGGTTGACCATTATGTGTGATGACAGCGCCAAGTCCAGTGTCTGAGGCATCACATTGCAGGGTCAATTCTGCCTAGAGCTCATAGTATTTGAGTACTGGTGCATGAGTTACGAGGTTTTTTATCTTGTTGAAAGCCTCGTCATGGATGTCTGTCCACCACCATTCTACATCCTTCAGGGTCAACTTCCGCAAAAGCTCACATGCATCGCTCAGCATGGGGAGGAACTAACTCAGGTAGGTAACGAATCCGATAAACCGTTGTACTCCGGCAACGTCCGTTGGCTTCGGCATCTCTGTCATTGCTCTGATGTTGTCCGGATCCGGCTTTAGATTTTGATTGGTGATGAGATGACCATGAATGGTACTTCGCTGCGTCGTAGCTTTACCTTCTCTTTGTTAAGCGTTATGTTTCCCGCTCTATATCTCTGAATCAGGGCGTGTAGCTTGCGATCGTGGTCTTCGCTTGCTTCCACTTCGGTTGCTCCTTCTCCATAGACGAGTATGTCATCGTGTATCGAGATCACTCCTGGTAGGACTTCTACTGCCTGATGCTGGCGCCTCTGAAATTCTTTTGGAGCCGAGGACAGGCGGAGCCACCTGTACCTCCCGAATGGTGTATTAAATGTTGTTAGTCTAGAGCTTTCCCCGTCTAACTCCACATGCCAAAAACCATTTTTCACGTAAAGGGTGCTGAATACCCTTGCCCTGCTCAATTCTGGCAGGAGCTCCTCAATTGTTGGGAGGGGATAATGGCTTCGCTTTAAGACCTTATTTAAGTCCTTGGGGGTCTATACAGATGCGTATAGCTGTCCGTTTGGCTTTTGTACTAGGACCATGCTGGATACCCACGGGGTGGGTTCTGTGACCTGGGTCAGCATGCCTATTTCCTGGAGACGATCCAGTTCTACCTTAAGCTGTGCCTTAAGGGCAACTGGCACTTTCCTAGGGGGGTGGACAACTGGTATGGCATCTGGTGGTATCTGGTGGTAAGTGGTATGGTCCGTCAAATTTTCCTGTGCCCTGGAATACATCCGGGTACTGTTTCATAAGGGCCTCTTTGGTCAGGGGTTTTTCCGATTTCTTTTGGTCTACTGCCAGGATGTTTCGATATTGCACTTTAATTAAATCAATTTCTTGAATTTAAGTCCTGCCTAGGAGTGGCGTGGAAGCGCTGTCTTTTAAGACTACGAAATTTGCTTGGTAGTTTTTTCCGTTCTTAGGGTTGTGCAGCTCTACTGTGCATTGTCCTACAAGCATTACTGTGGACTTATCGTATAAAGATAGTATCTTGTCAGTTTTTGTTTTGCTGACTTGACCAAGGCACTGTTCCAGTATTTGTGCTGGGATTGTATTGCATGTTGCTCCACTATCTAGTTGAAATTGATTTCTTTATTCCCCAAATTGATAGTGGCATACAATCGCTTCGGGTAGAAGACGTCATTTACTGCATCTATTTCGGTTTCTGGAGTCAATGTTAATGCCTTAAGTTCATCATAGTCGCTATCGCTGGCCTCCCCAGTGTTAATTGCGTGTATTTGTGATTGGCCATTTTTTCCTGAAAGGCAATGCGTTGCAAAATGGTTCATCTTGTCGCATTTTAAACATTTCTTCCCAAACATTGGGCATTTTTCTTTGCCACGCTCGTGATTTCTTCCGCAGTACTAGCATTTTGCTTGATGGGGGCGCGTTTCTGACACATGTCGCTGGGCTTGTTTACTTTGCTTTGAGCCGCTTTGGCGCTGGTGTCGCGTTACTTTGCCCTTCGCCTTTAGGCTATGCACTGATTCCTGAGTTTCAATGGTTTTATTGCGCTCTTTTGACAACTCAGATGCTCTACAGGCTTGTAGGCATTTCTCCGACATCGAGACTGGGATGTTTGAGCAATTCCTCCCTTAGTTTAGAGTCGCGAATCCCACATACGATCCGATCTTGCACGAGCGAATCATGCAGCTTTTCAAAATTACCTGTGCCCGCCAAGATTTTAACCTCAGTTATGAATTTTTCCAGTGGCTTGTTTTGCTCTTGAGCTCTCGTGAAAAACCTGTATCTCTGTACAGTTTCATTACGTTTGGGGTTACAATGGTCGTCGAAAGCCTTAAGCACTTCAGCGAGTGTTCTTTCTTCTGGTTGGCTTTCGAAGTGCATAGTTTCGTAGATTTCTCGACCGTCAGTTCCGACTAAGGAAGAGTTTTACCTTCATTTGTTCACTCCTACCATGCGATTTTACTCACTGTTGATTGTTCCTTGATATCTCAGACGGCAGAGCGTCTGAGTTTCGAGTCTCAAAGAGGACACATTTTTAGTTCTCCTTCTGTCGTTCTTGTATTTTTTTTTCTGACCAAATTATCATTTTAATAATAATAGCTAAAACATCACAGCGATGGATCCAAAAATTGCTCTCAGCTAGTCAGAAAACCACAATCCGGCCTAGAGGTTAGCCACTCTACTGTGATCAGAAATAACTGGAGCTCCGTCAGGGAGGTCCTGAAAATTGGGGGAAATTATCTGGGAGCACAAAATGATGAATTCTGGGTCATTTTCATTGATGACATCTGTCAATATCTCTTCTGGGACTGCATGGGCAGAGAGGGAAGGCAACTGCCTGCCCCCGCCCCGTCGCACCCCTCCCTACGCCACTGGGCTTGCCTATATATATATTACACTTTTTTTTATTATCAGTAAACATATTTTATATGTGTTCGGCCCCAAAAGCAAATAAAAGCTTATCCAGGGGTCTCATGCTGACTCTCGTTTACAATTTTATGGACGAGCACAATTTTATGGACAAAAAATCAGAAAAGGGCTAAACGGTGGTCAGAGAGAAGCGATTAGTATTGTTTTATAACTTTGAACTTCACAAAAAAATTGACTTCATCAGTTAAATTATCAAAACCACATAAAATGTAGTCAGGTTTCACCGCATATTTGTGCAGCTGAGGTAAGAAAAGTAAAAGTTGAGAGGCAAATCGGGGACATGACAAAATCTAATCCACACTGATAACATCTAGGAGAAACACAACATTTAATTTTATACAAGTAATTATTTACAGCATAGAAACCAAGTGTGAAGTGGTCGAATGTGAAGCACAGAACCTATCCTAGAGAAGGAATAATCAAATAACTTATATATTGTAATTTAGTAGGAAAAATACAGAACGTAGTTTTGCTTTAAAAATAGGTAGCGAGATTGAATTCCTAATATTCAAACTTAAAGAATTCGAATTCCATAAATTAACTGTAGATGGAAAAAAAGGACTGTTGAAAACATATCATTTTGCAATAAAATTACACGTCATTAGTAACAACGATCGATAAGAGAGAAAAGGCGAAACGCTCTACAAGTCACACAATTGGCATAAATTAGTTCGACTAATTTTTAGTCAGGCTGTGAAATTACTAATGATATAATAACTGTTTTTAATTCTACTGGATGGTGGACTTGAGGTTTGAATTTCCTACCTCTTGCTGGGAATACGTAGAGAATGAATCAGGTGGCACAGAACTAATAAATGTTCAGTTAATGTCAGCCTTGCATGGTACATGCTGGTTTCTAATTTGCTGGAAAAAAACATAAAACCTGGTTAACATTATGACACATGTATAAGCGCAATCAGCAAACGCAGATGTTTGAGAAATCAAAATTATATCGACGATTTATAAGTCTCTTGTGGTGAAGATCTTAAAGAAACACACACACAAGGAAATAAAGTACAAACCAGCTACTTGCCAAACTCAGTGCTGAAGTTGACGAAGCATCTTCCCTTTGCATAGATTAAATGTTCAAACTTTGGTACAGATTTATAATAGTCCAGTTTCGTATTCGAAAATTACCGCTGAATGCAATGAGTACAGACGCATGTACGCAGGGTTAGCCTCATTCTGAAGTTAAACATTCATAAATACCAGCGAGAAGGTGGGCTATTCACAACACTATATTGTTGTAGTTTCACGCTATGCACAAGAACGCACCAAATATCCACAAGAACGCACCAAATATGCACAAGAACGTACGAAATATGCACAAGAATGCACCAAATATGCACAAGAATGCACCAAATATGCACAAGAACGCACCAAATATGCACAAGAACGTACGAAATATGCACAAGAATGCACCAAATATGCACAAGAATGCACCAAATATGCACAAGAACGCACCAAATATGCACAAGAACGCACCAAATATGCACAAGAACGCACCAAATATGCACAAGAACGCACCAAATATGCCCAAGAACGTACGAAATATGCACAAGAACGTACGAAATATGCACAAGAACGCACCAAATATGCACAAGAACGTACGAAATATGCACAAGAACGTGCGAAATATGCACAAGAACGCACCTAATATTCACAAGAACGTACGAAATATGCACAAGAACGTACGAAATATGCACAAGAACGTACGAAATATGCACAAGAACGCACCAAATATGCACAAGAACGCACCAAATATGCACAAGAACGTACGAAATATGCACAAGAACGTACGAAATATGCACAAGAACGCACCAAATATGCACAAGAACGCACCAAATATGCACAAGAACGCACGAAATATGCACAAGAACGCACCAAATATGCACAAGAACGCACGAAATATGCACAAGAACGTACGAAATATGCACAAGAACGTACGAAATATGCACAAGAACGTACGAAATATGCACAAGAACGTACGAAATATGCACAAGAACGCACCAAATTTCGGGTAGTTACGCTAAACTGGCTGCCATCACCATATATGGTAAATTCCATTTCTCGAGCGCGCGCGCAAAGGTTTTGGTTATTATCGAATGAAAATTTCATTGTCGCATTTATATAATAAATAACTTATTAGTTGGGTAAGCATCTAATACGGCTGTGTATTTTTAATAGGTCTTAGTCTAATTCTTCTCTTGCAGTTTAGATTAAATAAAAAAATGCAATTTAAACTCTGAATTTCTAAGGGAAGCGTCTCATATTGATTTTTCCACGAGAAACGTCCAGCGAAGTTTCTTTTTCAAGTTTCTTCCTCCCCCCCCCCCCCCCCCCCCCCAAAGAAACGTCAGAGCGATTTATCGTTGTTGTTTTTCAAAAGTCATACACTAACTCTTTTCATTCATGTCCGCCTTTTTATTCCAACTTAAACTGCTTGTCACAACAACTGGGTCACATTTGGTGGGAATGTAAAGTTGAATTCATCGTGAAAGAACCTTTGAATTCACTGCTGATCTATGTCAGTGAGATCTCGAAAACTTAGAAAATTAGATGCGATAGCTGTGGGACAACCGCAATCTGCCATTTCTCTTCAGCAGTCTTTCCATATCGTCGCAGAGATATGTGATGTGATGTTTCTGAAAACTATCGGTTTTTCCACGGAGAAACGTCACAGGTCAAAACCCCCCCACCCCCAAACTTCGCTGGACGTTTGTCGTGGAAAAATCGATATGTGACGCTTCTCTGAATGGAACCTGCAACAAACAATATTTTTTATCTAGGTCCGTAAACTGATTTGCTGCAGTAAATCGCTGATGTAAACATAGCATAAGTCTTTCCTTAGTTTTAATGGGTTGAGGTCAACGGTTATCAGTTTCATTTCATGATCAAATGGGCTGTCATCAGAAGCCATTCTAACGTTCAGTGTCCTTCTGCTGGGACGTTCGTTTTACCAAGGTCCCTGGTTTTGCAAATCAAACTTTGAATCGCTTTGCGAAAATCATCGATAAAAATAAAGTAAATGCACGGGCTTAGTGCAGAGTCCAAGTAAATGAGATATTTAAGTACAAACCAAATGTTTACACTGCATTTGGTAACATTCGGACGATAGTACTTAATAATCATAGACAGTAGATCGGGTGTTGTTAGGAGGATCAAAGCGCCGACAGACCAGAGAACCATTCTCATTGCGTTTCGTATTCGACGAGATCGAACTTTTCTGTGCCGTTCGGGTAAGTCAGTAAATGTCTGCGAGTTCCGAAGATTTCGAAGGATTAGAAACCCAAGACAGACACTGCGGAGTACAAGAGGAAGAAAAGTGTGATATGAGTTATTATGTATATTTCTGTGTGGGCCTTATCGATCAAAGCAACACAGTAAGATCTACCTGACCTCCGAGCAAGGTCGAAAAAATATAACATTGGAGTATTCAACACAGTCGGTATTGCCCAGGAAAGAACAATACAAAAACACCGCACCCTCCGTGACACTCCTGTTACTAGTGACATTGATGTCACCCCCCTGTACCGCTGAATAGTGATAAGCAACAGCGTCAGGGGGGACACCATAAACGGTACGTTTCCGATGAAGTAAGCCATTTTACATGTAACCCGACCTGGAATCCCCTCTATCTTCCAGTGCAATGATCGCGTCACTAGTCGCTCGATACTAAGCACATTATCTAGTACAACTATCAGGAGGTCACTGGCAGCCATGTTCACGATGAAGTAGTTCATATTCGTCTGCATGCTCTTGTGTTCGTAGACGTGATAAATAACAAGCGAGTTCAGTACAATGGTCACAAGTACTACAGCAACTCTAGCTGCTATCTTTGCTATCCTCGCAGTCTCCCCATCCGCGCAGTCTCCTTGAGATCGAGTATTGTTTGGGAAAGTGTGGTTAGGCATTGTTAAGAGCTGGGACTTTAATCATTACTTCCTCCAAGTTAAGAAATTGACTAACTCGATGTTAAAGGTAGTAGTTCCTGATAGCTCCGCTGAACTGTCGAACTGTATGAGTTTGTAGGTATGAACTTTGAATTCTCTCTCTTGCTCTGTGATATTCAACAGCAATTTTACACCATCAGTAAGCTACGCTACTAGCTGTTTGGCAAATGGATACCCGTGTTGATGTTTTATATCGTTTCGTGAATATGACGTCTCACCAAATATATCCGAAGAAGACGGTAGAATGCGATCGGAGTAATTAACGTCAACGTTAGCGACAATACGTTCCTGTTCAATGTTCCTGTACAACAAAAACAACATACTAACTCGATTTTCGTTCACAACTTAAGGTTGACATTTGTTTCTCTACAACAAGCTATTTAATAAATTTACGATACCTCACCGTTCCTCTTATTTACCACGTTTTGCGTCATCGTGTGGTCAAAATTTTTGTGGATTTTACGAGGCGCTCGCGGCAAAAGTTCCAATCTAAAGTGACAGCTTTTAAACTATGAGTTACTATGCTGTTTGTTCTCATTCAAACGAAACTTCAGACATTTTAGCGAGAGTGTAGAATTTATGAGGTTCATCGGTTTATTAGTCACACACACCGTATGTTCTCTCGCATACTGACTCGGTCATATACCGCGCAATTGAATTAGATTATTTTATAAAATGTTCTACAAGTAAAATATGATGCTCAGTCACCTTTTAATAGCTCCGTTTTTACTTTCGTATTGTGCTGTAGGGAACTTTGAATTTGTTTCCCTGCTCTGTAAGTAGTCAGCACAAACTTTTATGTGCAGATAATCAGCTACTATTTGGTAAGAGAATGCCTAGCTGTTTTATCCTTTCGTTGAGGTCTCAATAAATGTTGTATAATGTGACTGGCATCATGATGATACGTGGTCTGGTGGGTGTTATTTATTCAACTGTTCTTGATGGTAGAACGTGATAGGGTTCATTAACGTTAGCGATAATAAGTCAATAAAAGACAACTCAGTTAATGAATTAATAGCACAGCTATCGCGCGGACCGAATACCAGCGCAAGCAGCCTAGGAAGAGAGCAAATACCGTGTAGGAGTTTAATTTTGCGGGAGTTAATTTTTGCGGATTTTGCGGATTTCCTTCGATCCGCAAAAATAAACTCCCGCAGAAAAAAACTCCCGCAAAATTTTCCGCCGCAAAAATATACTCCCAGAGAAAAAATAGTAAATCATGTTTTAATGGTTATATCGGGTTAACAGCAACTTTTTAACATTGAACATAATAGGAAACGCCAGCCAAAGTTAATAAAATACATTTTTATTCTCACGGCATAGCCGGCTTCTCACGGTAAACCGTACTTTCCCGCTTCTGTGTCACGTTCAACGTCAGTTGTCGTAAATAAAGACTGACAACATACAGTCAATTCCAAAGTACATGTACGCAATGGATTAATCTACAGACTTAATTCCTGCAGCAAATAAAGGGTGCTCTCATAACTCCGAGGCGACCGGCACAACAGGCATCTGTATTCCCGATTCAACTCCAGACACGTCCTCAAAAGAAACGGAGACTGTTATCATAATCGACTAATACGTTTTTACAAGAACGTACAATAATTCCCTTAGGTTTTGTCGTTGTTTATGTTCATGTTGGCGCTAGAACAACAACTATAGAAACTTCCCGTCGAAATTGTAAGTCAGGAAGTAAAATTTCAATTTAATACCGATACTGCCTTGAATTTTATTTATACTTGACCAGAAATCCGCAAAAATTTCCTCCCAGCAGAAATTTTAGCTGTCTCGATCCGCAAAAATTTCCTCCCGCAAAACAAATTGAGTCGGCAATCCGCAAAATTTTCCTCCCGCAAAAATTTCGTCCTGCACGGTAGTCGCAGACTCGTGGTGTATGCCCTCGCGCCCGGTGCAGCACCTTTGCTATGTATAGTACAATGATAAGAGCGTGCGTCGTTCGGATCTGAAGTTACAGGTTCGAATCCAAGTAAAACACTTTTTTCGTTTTCTTCTTTTTTATTTCCTTTATCAGTTTTCCTCTTTTTAACATAGTATTACACTGAATCCCTCGAATCTCTCAATTATTGCTGCGCAGCAAGCGAAGCAGCAATTAATAATTTGGTCAAAATCTTGCAACGGTTCATTGCGTTAATACGCTGTTTCGACCACAATCTCTTGCGTAGCCAGCCACAATGCGCCCCCACTGGAGGCCATTTTTGTGCAACCACTGCCGAATACGATACTGATGGACATGATCCGCGCGTCATTAAGAGACTATAATTACTGTGTACTGTTGTATGCTTGGATGTTTGTATTCTCCAATATCAAGATAGTGCGTGAGCAGCAAATAATGTTCTTCTATTGGCCTTCGATAAAGTCAAGCAGCCGGTTCAAAATACAATTAGCATTTACCATAACAATCTCAATTACAGTTGTTTCCGGTGTTTAAACTTCACCGCGGAGAACAACAGTTTCGTTGTGCTGGGAAGCATAAGAAAATGTTGGAAATTGGTAGGCTCAGGAAATACTTTACCGGGAAATCGTTCATATGTCGGGGCAAAATTAAAATAAATCGGAATAGTTGTTGAGAAAACACACCACAGCTCAAACAACCAGCTTTAGTCGCACGATAGCCCCAACTGCTACAAAATATATTCATATAACTCCTTGGCATTTTTATCACCTAGTAATATATTTTTTCTGCCAAAGAGTTCTATAGGTTTATTTAATTCTTTAATTGACGGTCAGCGTTCACTACCTATTAGGTATACTAGTATATATTTCTACTTAGGTATTTGTCAGCTGCGTAACCGATTCCTGTCTTGCTTAGCAGCTGATTCATGTTCCGAGAGGTTACTTTGAGAAAATAGCCAGCACATTTTATCAGATAAATATTAGCGGAGCTCTTGCGCGGGCCAAAGACGTGGAAGCGGAACACCATACACATAGCGAGCGATCGAAAAAATTGCTTGTATTCGCTTCCATCAGACCGAATCCCGAATTCCAATGCATTTTGAGCCTTGTTCAGTTCAGAGTTTCATGTAGCGCTCAGTTTTTATCCAGATCAGTGTAAAAAGTCTTTGGAAATTTCCAATGCATTTTGAGCCTTGTTCCGGTTCAGGGTTTAACGTAGCACTCAGTTTTTAACCAGATCAGTGTAAAAAGTCTTTGGAAATTTCCAATGCATTTTGAGCCTTGCTCAGTTCATAGTTTGTCAGTGTAGCTCTCAGTTTTTAACCAGATCAATGAAAAAAGTCTTTGGAAATTTCCAATGCATTTTGAGCCTTGTTCAGTTCAGAGTTTAATGTAGTTCTCACTTTTTAACCAGATCAGAAGAAAACGGTTTGTATACTAATTTATTTACCATGCTGTATATATGGTCTAAATATAAGTGACTGCCTTTATAATGAATTATTGATGATCAGAATGTCCTTTTCATTACCATTACTACAATGTATTTTAATTAACTATCAGAATTATTAGCTTCCTACCTTCCTATTGCCATCTTAATTTTGTAGTTTTATAATACTTATGTACTGTAGCTCAGTTAAACATTGTTGTTCTTGTCCCCTGGCCTATCTTGTTCCAAATTTTTCAAAGCAATTTTTAACGCTACTTAGCTCGAATAGACCTCATGGTTAATCTAAGCAGCGTTTACTCTATCTAAGTCTTAAGTACCATTAGCAACAGATTATTTTCTTTTCCTATATTTTGTTAGTTTCTGTATTCTTCTTTGTAAATGTACGAGTATAAATAAAGGCTTGATTGATTGATTGATTGATTGATTGACTGCATTTGAAATGAACCATATACCACAGATGGATTATCGGACGTAGAACTATTTGTTAACGTTTGAAATGAAAAAAAATGTGAGCATAAAACTGCAAAAAGTGTTCAAATACTCATATCTTTGGAAGCAACCGTTAGACTACTAGTTAAAGTATAAATCAGCTACTTGAACCGTAAAACAAGCAAAAAGGGAACCCTAAGGGTGGTAAAAATGTAAGAGACCAGCTGAGACTTCTGAGCCGCTGAAACATGTACTATTTTGTCGAAGGCAAAAACATTGTACAGCGTTAAGTGTCACTTAACGCTGTACAATATTTTCGACTTTCGGTCTTTCGGAGTTCAAATCGGAAGAGAGTGGAACTTCTTCTTCTTCACACTCTCGACTAGAAATTTCAAAGATCCTGGCACTCTTAGAACGAGCAAGCTCACTACAAACACGGTAATTTGCTAGTTAAATATTTTTTTATGATGTGATAAACTGTATTTGTGCTGAATTTACTGATGCTAATACTAGTAGAGTGGAGTAAAATGTGGTCTGAAATCATAGTACGAGAGTTTAGCGGTCGTGCGACATATATATTTTTGTAAAGAAACTTCCCGCGAAGTCTTCAAGATATTTTTCTTCCGGTTCGTTCATCGGAAGCTGCCAAAAAACTACTTCAACGGGGTGGTGTGTGAAGTTGCAAAACAGCCCATACGAGGGAGATTAGGGGAAATATGTCAGCTGTCCATTTCGTCGCTGGGTACTCTAGACGGGAGATCATTCGACAGATTGATTTAAAAAAATTGAATGTGATGACCGTTGTAAATCTTTATGATGGCTCATATCTGTCCCGATCATAGAGAGAAAAACAAATCGCCGAGAATCTGGACCAGTTTGACGGTTTCTTGGCAGCTTTTACGAGTGTGTAACACTCGATATCGCCGTGAATTAGCACCAAAAACGTTATTGTAGCTCATTTACTGTTCTTTTTGAATATTAGAGAGGGAGCAGGAACCTGGAAGTTTTCGTATTTCGGCAAAATTCTCGCGCGTCTCGCTTGTCGGCGATGAATTTAGTTGCCTGCCTTGTGTATTTTTATGTAGTTGGCGAGATGAGCCACAGGAAGCCCGAGCTATATGTAAACAAACCTGAGCCACAGGAAACCCGAGCTGTATTATGAGCGCGCGCTAAATCAACACATTCACAGCAGAATCAAGTCAAAAGGTACCCTGGTTCCAGAGGTTTTCTAGAGAGAACAGCAGCGGCGAAGCGGCGAGCTGCGAAGCAGCGAGAAGAGAAATAATGGATTATTAAAACATCAGTGACAAATACGAAAAATGGGAGGATGGTTAGTCTGTGAAATATGTAGTTTCCTTTTTTTAAAGGAGCTGTGTCACGGTAAGCAAATATGCAAAAATGACTAAACAAACAGTGTATATAAACAGTCTCCAGGGGAAATATTGAAAATCCTTTCAATGAAGCATCGAGGAAGGGAAGTTTAACTGTTTGTATCCAATTAACAGCCACTGAACGAGCGATTAACTCGATACATCACGCTCAATGATGCCGCTTTTGACGTTCTTAATGCCCGCCGTGAGCTAAACCAAACACACTGTCATTTTAAATTGTAACAGGGCTTAATTCTTTACGTGTTTGAAACGTTATGACTTTGTATTGATGTATTGACTTTGTAGATCAGCCGTATATTTGTCATTTTTAGATACATGTCATGTTATACGCGGCCGAAACTTGTGGTGACGAAAACATACGTTTGAATCGCTGCGGTGAGTTGAGTTCGATATCTGTGGCACATTTTTTTGCCAAGCCAGCATCTAGATACGATTTTAGATCTGTTGCTCAGCCTAGTCTTTGTTGCGCACTTTGCGTTGTTTTGTTTTGGTTTTCTGCCTCTTTTTCCTGGTACTTTCTTTACCGGAGTCGTCGACAACATCGGGCTTTCCTGACTTTGGCCAGTAATGCTGTGGCTCGTGTCGAGCGGTACAGGATGGCCCACTTTGGCGGTATATTTTGGGACTCAGGTGGAGCAATGTTATGTTACATCGGATTTCACGGAAAGGGGCCGAGCTGACAATGACGACTCGACGAAAAGGGGCGGGACAATGACAACTCGACGAAAGCATGGATCGTAAAAATAAAAATGGGCGGTAGTCATTTCCTCTGTGTGATGTCTGGCCTGCGAAACAGGCCCTCGGTGTTATTTCAACGCAAAGGAAGTGATAAAATGATTTGGCCGCGTGAAAATGGAAAAAGGAGACTGGCACGAGAGACAAGAAGGAGGGCCTGCAGCCACCCTTATACATTTTCATTTCCCGTACAGATTCTGGACGGGAAATACTGATTGGTCAATTAGCTGTCATCGCTGTCATGTGTCACGATATGTCTCACATTCCTCCTGCCAACTGACTGAAATGGCGGCGACAAGAGAGAAATGATGGAGCGTTTGAGCGTTAATCCAGGAAAGTATTTAGAAGAACAACGCAGGCAGTGAATAGTCTACATTTGTACTTTCTAGGCGAGATATCTTGGCGGTTTTACCAACAGGTGAAAGCCTTATTTTCCAACTGTTTGCCGTGGAAGTCGAGTCAGACAGGACGTAGCGCTTCGGCATTGTCCTATTTGTAAAGCATTGTGAAAGATCAGTTAATCGAAACTGAATACACTGGGACTTAAAAGCCATCTCCCACTACGATCTAGACGTAGAACTGAAGGAAATTACGGAGTTTCCTAAAGTAATTTTCGCTTCTGCTATCAGAGGCCGTTTGAGTGTTCAGGGTCGAGTAAATGAACTGATGAAGGAAAAACTGAGCGATTTTATAGAGGCGTTGGTCGTGAATAAATCCCACACTGTAGAGACTTGGACAGGAGAAATGTGCAATGTTTTGACTACATATCTTAGATACCGACAAAGTTACGAACACACAAAGTTTGATTGATATATTTAATAATCATGTTAATCCATGCGGAAAACGGGCAGAATTCAAATTTCAGTAAGATGGCGGCAGGCGCTTATTCGCTCGGATCGGTATCAGAACTCGCTCCGCTCGTATAGGAAAAGCGCATGTTCTGCAGGCTATGTGATGTCCGCAGTTCCTCCTTTTCTTCTCCTCTCTCTCGGCCCCATTCTTCCGCTCGCTCCGCTCGCACGCATCCAATATTCTTCACTTCGCTCGCTCCGCTCGAAAAAATTACTGTCAATGGAGGGAAAAGGAGCGACTGCTCGCACTCTACCCTAGAGCATGACTGTAGATCCCATTTTCTCCCTTCTCCCAGCCGTATGCTAAATTCTACCTCCTCCCTTTTTTTCTGGACATTTCTCCCTCCTCCCTGATTTTTCTGCCACTCGGCATTATAAATCGGGATATCTGTTGAGAAAACTCACCACAGCTCAAACACGCTTTAGTCGCACGATAGCCCCAAATTACAAAATATATTCATCTAACACCTTGGCATTTTTATCACCCAGTAATATAATTTTCCTGCCAAAGAGCTACTGTAGGTTTTCTACTAGTACATTTCCTTAATTGAGCGGCAGCAGGCTACAGCATTCACTACCTATTAGGTATACTAGTATATATTTCTACTTAGGTATTCTGTCAACTAGCTGGTAACTTCCTGTCTTGCTTAGCAGCTGATTCATGTTCATAACAGGTATAACGAGAGGTTACTTTGAGAAAATAGCCATCAAATGTCTCTGTTTAAATAATTACTGTTTATTACTATTAACCCATGGTATTTATTCATGCCGTTTTTTCTAATGGTTTTACTCTTTTTGCATAAATTCGGGATAAATGCGGGATTTACTTTCAAATCGACGTATAATTTATGCAAGAGGTAACAGGTGTTCGTCTTATGAGTTTCTCCCCCGTCACAAATTAACACAGTCGCTCTTTAGAAACGTTTTGAAAACTAGTCTTTCTAACAAATAATTAATTGTGAATAAGAAAGTTCTAATTTCCAAATCTAAAAGTGAAAAGTAAAGTAAAGTCGCTAACATGTAGTTCAGTAATCTAAATGCACGTGGCCATATCTTACTTAGTCCTACGGTTTTACATCCTTATCCGACAAGACAAGAAGGTCTAACGGGTTACTGTTGGATTATGTAAAGGCAGCACCTACTACTCAGTTATTTTAAGACCCTGAGTGCTAGTCCGGCCGGGGTTTGAACCCGCGACCTTCCGCACAACATACCGGTGGCGCTTAACCACTGAACAAACCGGGAGGCGGTTTAAAACTGTGGCTTAAAACTGTGTGTTTCCCCGTTTTTTTTTATGTTCATTCTGACACACGTATACCTTTTGGTATAAAACGTAAGATTTATTTTGTATTCGTTTTTGATGTCTTTCGTACACACGTAAACGATGAAAACGTGGGAACGTCTATAACCATGATCTTGCTCCTTGATGATGACTGGTGCTGCGAGACTAAGGAGGCAAGACTCGGACAAGACTCGGCGTAAGAACGGTTTTTCTTCTAGCGAGACCTTGAATGTAAACGTGTCAGACTCTAAGTCCAAAGCTTTTATAATTGAGACGAATCATTTTACTTAACTTGTCCCTGCAACTGTATTTTATATGATTTAGTTGTTTTGTACGACCATGTATGTGTGTATATACGTATGTATGTATGTATGTATGTATGTATGTAGTAGCGAAATCAGAAAAAAACAAACTTTATTACTACACCGTGACATGAATAATTAAAACTTAATTAGTAGTCTCAAAAAACAGTCAAAAAGAAGCACTGAAGTAGTAACTAGGTTGCTAGAAGAAAAACTTTCCTTGTAATGTTATTGCTGTTAGAACTGGACATGTTTTGAAACCCTTCTTCAAGCTCTTCTGTGATTTTACTTACATTATTGTTTCCGGCCATAAATAGTATTTCACACCCGAACACAAAAATGTCGCTTCCCTGACGAAGCAAAGTCTGCATGGATGGAAATGTTCTGCCGCTGATTCCGGCAGGCGGTTTTGGAGAAATTCATTTGGACATTTGGACCTTTTCCATGCAGTCATTTCACAGGCAGCGCAAACTTTCGAACAAGACATTTTCAGGTTTCATGCTGGGTGATCGATGGGCTATTTTACTGTTAGTCGTATGCTTCACATGTTCCGGAACAGCTGTCTACAATGAATTTCTAAACTCTGGCTACAGATTCACATGCCGCGCAATAATGTTTTTAAAAGATTGAAATTGCTTTAAACAACGCCTGCCAGTGTTCTGGATTCGACACTAGGGTTAAATATCGGCACTACCTAAAAAATATTTTTTGATAAAAAAGATGTCTTGTTCATACGTCTCTGACGCGACATTGCTGTTAGCTTCGTAGAGATTTTTCTTTCCAAACCATGAAGGTTTCCTCGGAGAAAATCGCGCACGCGGACTTTATACTAGGCGACTTTACCTGTTGAACTTTCTTGTGATTGTCTAGTGTACGATCGCTTCTCGACCTTTGCCTTTTTCCAAAGACGTTTGTTTCTTTGGCGCTTCGTTTCTAATGAAATTGTATACATTAGTTCTCCAAGGTTTCTTACTTTGACTGCTTGGAGAACGAATTGGAAATTCGTATCCGCCAATTGATCCGCTACTTTTTATTGTTCTTTTTATTTCACAGGTTTCAGTTGACATTTCAAAATAACAGGGTTTTGCTGCAGGCTCTTCATCGCCAACATGTACAATCACGGACTTTGTACCCGCGGTACATTAGCGGTCAGTCTACCATAAATGACTAAAATGTCCTCAGATTTTACAAAGCATGTATGGAACGACTTCACAATTTTGTAAATACAAGCGAACATAATAAATATGCTCACCTTGCCGAACCAGCAGTCCAGTATACAAGCCAAACTCATCTGATTGTTACAAACATTTAGATCAATTGCTAGTGTGTTATACTTTTTCCTTCCACTATGCGGTTCTACTGCGAAGAAAGTCGCCATGCACATAATCCTTCTTATTGACGAGCAAAAACACGCTAAACCCAAAGTTCGTCAAAGTTGACAAGTTCATAGTATCTCTATACCAATATCGATAACTCAATTTGCCATTCCTAATCCAAAATTATATACTCAGATCATTAAAATTTCCTTTTTCCGTTCTCCCGTAAAGTCGCTACAAATCGAACTAAAATCCAACACGATGCTCCATCCGTCGTACTTGTATCCGGTTCATGAATCGATGAAAATCTCAGGGTGATTTTACCCAGAAAAATCGCTCGAAGGTTCAAATATTCGGAATCAAACTTTACACCGAAAACTCAGCTATCCAAGCATGCAGTTAATTCTGAGATAGCTGTAAAAACGGTAGATTTGGTCAGCAGTTAAACTTGCGGATATTTCACTTCTGGTAAAATTTTCGCGCGAAAACCAAAATAACCGCATTATTGCCATCTCCGACGTTTTTAATATGGATGGATAAGGTGATGATTGAATCTGTTATGCAATTTCCCACTTGCGACGAGGAAGAGAAAAATACACAGAGCCGAGTTCGTCACATGCAGCCCGAGTAAATAACCAATTTCGGAGTTCTCACATGTATGGGGCCTGGTACAGAAATACGGCATGGCATTGGAGCGAGGCGAAGATCCAACTCACGCTGAGACTTGTTGTCTATGCATAGAAATAGTTAATTGTACAGTCGTCTGTTGTAAAATCTTTAATTGCTTCATGGCCACCGTAGAGATAATAATTTTCAGTTGCATTAAATACTGAGCCTTATAATAAGTTCCGGACCATTATACTGGTGAGGAGAGGCTACTGAGACAATTTTATGAAAACAGAAAACACAGTGTGACTCAGTGGCAAACTAACCCCTACCCCGTTAGAAGAGGGTTTACCCAGCCGTTCGAATGTATGTACACGTTAGCTTAAAAAACGGAAAAGTAGAAAGTTATTGTCAATTAGAATTTTCCTTGTTTAATTTTTTGAAAATGTATGGTTTTTATCGCTATTTGTTTACGACTTGGAAAATTCTGAGCGGGCAAGATGAACAAATCATTCCCGCTGATCAACCAATCAGATTGCAGCATTCAGACGGTCATCTTGTCCGCTCACTGAGCTACCATATAATAAACATATTTACTGTACCTGCTATTTTTCCTACAACATTTTATTCAACACAGGTTTCATTTCGATATATTTTAATAACATATTCTTGGCATATTACATGTTTTACAGGCACTCCGGAAATCTATTTTTTTTTTTTTTTTTTTGGCATTTGACATTAAGCAAAGGTTTCACTATAGTTGTACCGTTATAAAGTCTTCCTTGATTTTTTAATTTTATTTTCGATCTTTAATTAATGCTTATCATCCGTCTATATAATTTGCAACGAAATCAACGTTGTATTTTGACGGCTATCATCAGAATCCATTGTAACGTTCACTGACCTTCTGCAGGGACGCTCGGTTTCGAAACTAAACTCCGAATCGCTTTGCGAAAATCGTCGAGAAAAATGTAGTAAATACACGGGCTTCGTGCAGAGTTCAAGTAAATGAGGTATCTGACAGCAAACCGAATGTGTAGATTGCAGATAATTCCCAGATGGAAATTTATAAAAATGAAAATATGATAAGGCAATGTTAGGAGAATCAACGCGCCGACAGAGCAGAGTACCATTCTCGCTGCGTTTCGTATTCGACGAGCTCGAACATTTCTCTGCCGTTCGGGTAATTTAACAAATGTCTGCGAGTTTCGAAGATTTCGAAGGATCAGAAATCCTATGATACAAACTGTGACTTCAACAACCATAGAAATTGTGAACGAAGTTATATAGCAGTTCGTATAATAAGTATGGTGGGAATCGATGACAACACAGTAAGATTTATCTGACCAAACAACAAGGTCAAAAAGGTATACTTCTGGAATAATAAGCACAGTCGGTATTGCCCAGGAAAAAACAATACAAACACACCGCACCCTCCGCGACACCCCTGTCACGAGTGATGTCAATGTCACCCCCCTGTACCATTGCACAGTTATACACAACAACGTCAGGGGGGACACTAGTTTCGGCATACTTATGAAACCTAACATCTTACATGTAACCCGTCCTGCGATTCCCTCTATCTTCCAGTGCCATGACTGTGTTATTAGGTTCCCGATTCCAAGTACGTTTGGTAGTATGACTAGTAAGATATCACTGACAGCCAAGTTCACGATGAAGTAGTTCATGTTCTTTTGCATGCTCTTGTGTTTGTAGACGGGATAAATAACAAGCGAGTTCAGTACAATGGTCACAAGTACTACAGCAACTATAGCTGCTATCTTTGCTATCCTCGCAGTCTCCCCATCCTCGCAGTATCCTTGAGATCGAGTATTGTTTGGGAAAGTGTCGTTAGGCATTATTTAGAGCTGGGACTTTAAACATTACCTTCCTCTAAGAAACAAATTGACTATAAACTCGATGTTAAATAGTAGTTCCAGATAGCTCGGCTGAACTGTCGAACTGTATGAGTTTGTAGGTATGACCTTTGAATTCTCTCTCTTGCTCTGTGATATTTAACAGCAATTTTACACCATCAGTAAGCTACGCTATTAGCTGTTTGGTAAATGGATTCCCGTGTTGATGTTTTATATCGTTTCGTGAATATGACGTCTCACCAAATATATCCGAATAAGATTACCATAACATCTGATTCAACTCTACTTGACGGTACAATGCGATCAGAGTAATTGACGTCAACGTTAGCGACAATACGTTCCTGTTCAATGTTCCTGTATGGCAAAAACAACATGCTAACTCGATTTTCGTTCACAACTTAAGGTTGACATTTGTTTCTCTACAACAAGCTATTTAACTAATTTACGATACCTCACCGTTCCTCTTATTTACCACGTTTTGCGTCATCGCGTGGTCAACATTTTGTGGATTTTATGAGGCGCTAGCGGCAAAAGTTCCTATCTAAAGTGACAGCTTTTAAACTATGAGTTACTATGCTGTTTGTTCTCATTCAAACGAAACTTCAGACTTTTTAGCGAGAGTAGAGTGTAGAATTTATGAGGTTCATCAGTTTATTAGTCACACAGACGGTAGGTTCTCTCGCATAATGACTCGGTCATCAGTACCGCGCAATTGAATTAGATTATTTTATAAAATGGTCTACAAGTAAAATATGATGCTCAGTCCCTTTTAATAGCTCCGTTTTTTCTTTCGTATTGTGTTGTATGGAATTTTGAATTTGTTTCCCTGCTATGCGAGTAGTCAGCACAAACTTTTACGTGAAGATAATCACCTACTATTTGGTAAGAGAATGCCTAGCTGTTTTATCCTTTCGTTGAGGTCTCAATAAATGTTGTATAATGTGACTGGCATCATGATGATACGTGGTCTGGTGGGTGTTATTTATTCAAATGTTCTTGATGGTAGAACGTGATAGGGTTCATTAACGTTAGCGATAATAAGTCAATAAAAGACAACTCCGAAGCCCAGTGCATGCAATGCAAGCAGAGAGTCATAGATATAGGAAGAGAGCAAATAGTCCCAGACTCGCAGCGTATGCCCTCACGCCCTGTGCAGCACCTTTCCTACGAAAAACACAATGATAAGAGCGTGTGTCGTTCGGATCTGAAGTTACAGGTTCGAATCCGAGTAAAAAAAACTTTTTTCGTTCTCTTCTTTTTAATTTCCTTTATTTTCCTCTTTTCAACCCAGTATCACACTGAATCCCTCGAATCTCTCAATTATTGCTGCGCAGCAAGCGAAGCAGCAATTAATAATTTGGTCAAAATCTTGCAACGGTTCATTGCGTTAAAACGCTGTTTCGATGAGAATCCCTTACGTAGCCAGCCACAATGCGCTCCCCACTACTGAAGGACAAGATCCGCGCGGTTGTATGCTTGGTTGTTTGTAATCTCCAATATCAAGATGGTGAGCAGTAAATAATGTTCTTCGATTGGCCTTCGATAAAGTCAAGCAACCGGTTCAAGACGCCAATTACATTCTCAATTACATTTTTTTTTATTTAAACTTCACCGCGGAGAACAACAGTTTTGTTGTGCTGGGAAGCATAAGAGAATGTTGGAAATTGGTAGGCTCATCAGGGAATTTACCGGGAAATCATTGATATGTCGGGACAAAATTAAAATATATCTATTGAGAAAACACACTACAGCTGAAACAACCAGCTTTAGTCGCACGATAGCCCCAACTGCTACAAAATATATTCATCTAACTCCTTGGCATTTTTATCACCTAGTAATATATTTTTCCTGCCAAAGAGTTCTATAGGTTTACTTAATTCTTTAATTGACCGTCAGCATTCACTACCTATTAGGTATACTAGTATATATTTCTACTTAGGTATTTGTCAGCTGCGTAACCGATTCATGTCTTGCTTAGCAGCTGATTTATCTCTACTCACTAATATCAGCTATCCGCCATACTATAACATATTATAAGCCTAAATTTAATTAAAAGAGTGAATAACTCGAAAGCCTCCAGGCTACTTTGTCCACTGTGCACTGTCACTCCCATCTCATACTCTAATTTACCTTATCTATTATATATATACGTTTAGTTAATCATATTTCCCTTATTGTAATTCAGAAAGAAAAATAGTGTGAAGTAAACTTGAACTTGAACTTCATGTTCCGAGAGGTTACTTTGAGAAAATAGCCAGCAAATGTCTCTGTTTATTACTGTTTGTTACTATTAAGACAAGGTATTTGTTCATGCCGTTTTTCTAATTATTTTACTCTTTTTGCATAAAATCGGGATATATGCGGGATTTACTTTTAGAATGCTTTCTCAAATAGACGTCGTATAATTTATGCAAAACGTAGCACATATTCGTCTTATGTTTTCTAAAATAATGTTCGTGACGGCAGATACAAGAGCGAGGGACATCAAACGAATTGTTGTTTCAAATAGTGCTCAATCAAACAGACTGGTTTTATTTTATCCGATAAATATTAGCGGAGCTCTTGCGCGGGCCGAAAGACGTGAAAGCGGAACACCATACACATAGCGAGCGATCGAAAAAATTGCTTGTATTCGCTTCCCGCACTAATAGTTGTAGCAATTATCCCATTCACACGTTTGATTGTTGCTTGACATCTCAGGCGGCAGAGCGCGCGTTTAGTGTTCATGAGGTCTGGGGTTCGAGTCTCGAATAGGACACCCTTTTCTTATTTGTTTTTTTTACTGACGGGACAACAGTTTTAGCTCTCCTTCAGAGTTGTTCTGGTATTTTTCTTTCTTACCAAATTAGCATTTTAATAATAACAATAATAATAAGTAAGAATTCGTAGCCTTTTAAAGCGATCGATCGAAAACACTGACTTCCCTCAACCCCTCTGTTCGAAATATCTCTCAGCTGGTCAATAAACCGCAATTCCTAGAAATGAGCCACTCTACTGTGGTCAGAAATAACTGGAGCTTCGCCTATAGGCTTTCCTATATATATATATTACACATTTATCAATTGTTAAATGTTAATGATAATAACAACGATCGATAAGAGGGAAAAGGCGAAACGATCTACAAGTCACACAATTGGCATAAATTAGTTTGATTAATTTTTAGTCAGGCTGTGAAATTACTAATGATATAATAACTGTTTTTAATTCTACTGGCTGGTGGATTTGAAGTTTGAATTTCCTGCCTCGTCCTGTGAATGTGTACGGACTGATTCGGGTGACACAGAGCTAATAAAAGTTTATTTAAAGAAAGTCTTGCATGGTGTTTTCTAATTTGCTGAAAAAACCATAAACGCAATCATAAGAAGCAAGCACAAGTCATTAGCGGCGCTTGGTCTTATCTCACATTACGGTACTGCGTCTGCGAGGTTACATAATTTCTTCTTATTTACCTCATTTTGCGTTATCGCATGGTCAAAGTTGTTATGGATTGCTCTTGCGTAACTTCCTGTCTTCCTCAGCTGCTGATTCATGTTCACAACAGGTATAACGAGAGGACTTCTGTGTTTATATTTCTTATATACAATAAGGTGCATGCATTTAATTCCAGAATACCATGAGTCTGCATGCTTATAGTAACTCGAGACAAAAACTGCACAGAACAAATATTTACAAAGAGCCCTAGTTGAGCTCACTTTGAATCTTTACAACACTCGCACAGCTAGCGCTAGAATAATGGGACGATTCATTCAATTCTTTCCACACGGACCAAACCTTTAATGGGTTCAAAATATAGACCTTGTATCTACGTTTGTACACGATCCAAATAAGACCTGTGTAAAGGACCTCGGCATAATTCGGGCCTCTGTTCCCTTTGATGGCTATTGGGGGGGGGGGGGGGGGGTGGGGTGGAGGTTGACTGTGATTGACTTCAGTCAGTCAGTTCGATTAGCAGAACTCGAAGGAACCGTGACTTTAACTGTCGATTACACCGACAAAACTCAGTCAATTGAACAATATTCCATCGCTTACCTAAATCGGCTCTTCTCCATGAAAGTGTCGCGGTCAAGTTGAATCAGAAAAAAAATACTCTTAATATTATTAGTAATAAGTATTCAGATGGGTTCTCGGAAATTAAGGAGTTAATCACTTGTGTTTTCAAGCTTCGAGACATCGGACAATTTGGTGAAAAGTTTGAAAACACGCACCTAAAATCTAATAAAAACAAGAAACTCCAAAAAATGAAAATTCTGGAGGCGCTGGAATTCTGAAAATGCAATAATATTACAATGGATGGATGGCTAAAGGTACCAAGCTACTGAACACTGATCGATGGTCTCCAAACTTTTGATATCGTTTTGCATCAGTCAATTCCAACAATGCCCCTCCCCCTAAGTAGTTGTATTAGTTGTTTTTCTTTTTCTTTTACAGTAGAAAGCCAGATATGACGTCATGAAAATATTAAATACTTAATAACTTCCGGAATATTTATCACAGAGACTTCAAAATCGTGCCAAATAAAAATGCATCGCCATATCTTCGTTATAGCGTACTTTATTTTAAACGACTTTTTAAAGAGGAATTTGACCAAAAAGGAGCTAACTCTTATGACGTCACAATAATGTCATTATCTAAAACGAATTTAACCAAAACCTTAAATTTTACTTGCATAGTAAACTGAGAAAATTTTATACACTGATTTCAGACAGAATTTAGGAAGTTGTGCCATTTTATCTAATTTTGGTCATACTTAACCCTGGCGATTTCGGGGTCATTTATGCCCACCGTGTAAATTCTACTCCGTGAGGGCATTTTACACTACCGATCGAAACGAATTCTTGGAAAGAAACTAGTTTCCCTCGTTGTCATCAACCTACTAGCAGCAAACATTATCATGGAAGCTAAAAGCGCCGCGTTTATTTGACTGAAATTCCGAAAGTGTGTGCTACCTCTGGAGTATAAGACTCTGATGTCAAACATGGTCTGTTTTGTCGGCGCGGTCTGCAGTACAATCAAGTTGGCCATAATTTTGCTGAACTATATCCACCGAGTGAATCTGCGATTGAAAATTCTGTCTTTTCGCTGTACATACAGATACGAAAACTACAAACAGTACCTGGCCTGAGTTTTCTAAACACCCGTATCTTGTGTGAGTTGTGACACAGTGACTACACATCAGTGACACATGCTTGCCGGTGTGCATCTTGGTTATACAAATTAACACTACATTCGGGCAAAGAGTTAATCTATAATGACACTTTGATATGCCAAGGAACTTAAATATCAACACAGTACAAGGTGAGGGAAATTCATGATCAAAGTACTGAGTTCATTGCATGCTGTGTTCAATTCCCTAATCATTCTGCAACTAACAACACCACTCAATATTCTGCAGCCAACCACCATGTTCTCACTTGAAAAATAATTTCCGGCTACACTGGAGTGTACTTAATATTGTGAATACTAGGACCTGGAATGCAGTTTATACACATCTGAATAGCCGAGCCAGCTATAGGGTTGATTGTATTCTACACTAACTCCAATTATTGCTTTACCGACACTGTATAACACACAGCAAAATGTGTTACAAATGCTCAAATGAATGATAACCATATAAACCACATGTATAAGCACCACATGCATCCAATGATTTAATGTTACACAATATAAATATATATATCATTGTATATTAATTTATAAGTCAAGACATTCAACATTTTCACATTAGTTAAAAACAAGCATTTTTGATCAGGATTATTTACAATTTACACCCACATCATTGCATCAATCTTTCAGGCTTTGGTATTACCACAGGAAGCCCAGTCCTTTCTTTTACAAAAACCATGTCGAACGCACTTCAATAATCTATGATTACTTCTAGTATATTGCATAGGGGTTTGGGATTCACCTTTGACCTCTGTGTTGACAGTCATCTGCTTAATTTCTTTCAACGACTACATTACGCATGCGGAATACGGAAATAAGCTGTCCACACTGGCCTGGACACTAGCAAGAGCAAATGTTCTCGCTTGTATGGGATATGTTTCATATGCTTGGTCGAATCAGCCGTTAAGTGCGTCTGTTCGAGATATTTTGAAATGCCCTTTTAAATACCCAAATGACAGTTTTTCCTACCCTTTTCTATACTTCAACCCTTTCGGGCGAAGCCTCCCCGTATAGTCCATTATAGGAAGTACCCCCCCTCGGACATTAACGGTAACAAAATATCACAACATACTGAATACATAGTTGTTGCTCTTTATTTTCCAATATGCGCTAATTTATCTAATCTACACGGGTACCCGAACTCTAAGTCAATCATAGTCCAGTCGATCCTTGTTGTATGTCATGCTTTTATTCGTCATAGGCAGGGGATAGTGAATTCTGAAAGAGTATTCGAAGAATTAGTAAAAACAAATTACACTTATACACCAAGGGTTAGACTGCTAGTAAGTCTCTATGATCTTCTGCTGTGCGTTTTTTTTAGGTATATTGCTAGTCATGAAGTTGCTAGTTGTATTTTTTAATGTAGGGTTAGGATTTGAATTAACGGTGATGTATTTCTAAAATCCAAAATTAGTGACTAGCTCTAAACACCCTAAATTAGTTAGCCACCCGTTGTTGACGGTTAGGGTATTTTTAAATGTAGGGTTAGGATTTTGGATTCGCAACTTGCAACTCGCAGCTGCAACTGCAACTAGCAACTTCATGACTAGCATATTTCCCACAGGTACAGGTATATTGCTAGTCATGAAGTTGCTAGTTGCGAGTTGTATTTTTAAATGTAGGATTAGGATTTGAATTAGCGGTGATGTATTTATAAAACCCAAAATTAGTGACTAGCTCTAAACACGTACCCTAAAATAGCCACCCATTGTTGACGGTTACGGTATTTTTTAATGTAGGGTTAGGATTTTGGATTCGCAACTAATTATGAGTCTGGGCTGCCTGTGGATAAGCTGCATACCGGCTGGTTTCATACGAATGTCAAAAAGTACTCGTTGGGTGCCCTTGGTAATAGGGTTTCCTGCAAACTAGCCAACATGGTTGATATCCTTACATTATTATATATTCAATCCAGGCGGTTCGCCAATTCTAAATGACTGAAGCCGTATGATTCTACATTTTATAATTGTGGGTTGAACCCACCTGGGATTATAATCTAAGCAATGTGGTGTAAGCCAAACCAAACCAAACGCTAACCAAAAGTCAAACCAAAACTTTAACACCATTTTAAAGGAAATGAAACATCTAAAGAAAACAAAAGCACTGCTTCAACCGAGTTTGAACCCGCAACGGTAAGCAATGAATGGTTTACCCATTACAACACTACAAAACCACTCACAAAACTTCATTAAGTATCAATCTTTTATTATTGAAGGTTTATTTCGTAGGAATCGGAAAAGAGAATTCACAAGGAGCAATTATGTAAACTCTCCCGAGATCGCTTATGAAACATACCACAGGTAACCCAAAAAGCGGGAAATACTTTATGACATGAAATTTTGGTGACACGTTAATTTAGCGATTTTGAAAAATCCATATTTAGCGACACTTTAACTTAGCGATTTCACGAACTGAAACTTTGGCGAATTAATTCAAAACTTTTACGACGATAATAGAACATTTATGTGATAAAATCATAAAAGTTGTCAAGCTGAAATGACTGAAATGTGCACGAGACATCCGATACACGTCATAATCGACCGTCAAACAGCAACGGATTGTGTGAAACTGACCAGATGGCGGAATTTCATATTGTACTCACTTTAATTTAGCGACGATTTAAATTTAGCGACACTTAATTTTGGTGCATTTTAATTTAGCGATTTTTTCGCTAAATTTAAGTGTCGCCAAAATTTCATGTAATAAGGTGTATGTCGAGTCTGGGCTGCCTGTGGCTTATCTAGCCATTTTAAGGCCTCTACTGTGTCTTTTGACCTATTCTAGAAAGCTATTAGCTGTTCGGATTTTCTAGGTGGAAATCACGTCAACCGAAAATACTATGGCAAAATATTCCCGGCCGGCCTACGAATTTGTTAGTAGTCTAGAACAGAAACAAGAATTTTCTAGCCCAAGTTACTTCATGTTGCAAAGTTTTGTGGAGGTACGAATTGTTTAGGGGTTCTTTTTTACTTTAATTTAGGCAATTCTTTTAGGTGACCTCCATTTGCTAAAAGTTTATTCTTTCAGATTTTAGATGTCAGAATTTCTTATGGAATGAAAATGTGTTCTCGAAAACTTTAGGTGGCCGCTTCACTAAATGATTTGTGATAATATGTGGTGTTTTTTTTTCATTCCAACCAATGGTTTTTTTTCCGGATTGTTCTGACTCTATTGATCAGACGAATTGGGACGTACGAACCTTTTATTCTCCCTTTTCTTCTATAATTTTCTAGGGATTGAAAACAAATTTTCTAGCCAGTATTTCAGAAAACAATTTTCTAGGGATATTTTTTTCAACTAAATGAATCCGAAAGTTTTAGGCTAACTTACTCTCCCGAACAGCTTTTTAACCGAAAACTTCGTTGGGTGCCCTTGTATTACTTCAGATAACGACAGTTGTAAACTAATACCTTAACACAAGTCGCAGAGTTCCCTGCAGAATGTCTTAGCAAACATGGCCATTCGTCCTTGCTGTCTGCGGCAGTGCTCAGTGGTGATCATCTAGCAGGTAATAAATCTGGTAATTATATTTTTGTTTGCTAGCGAGCTGAGCTGCATGTACAAGCCGTTGGCCTTGTCTCCTTCCTCTTCAAATCTAAAAGAGGGGGACTTGGAAAAACCTGTTGTGTTATTTCGAGAAAGAGCAGGCAATTATCTCCCAATACAACAGCCTGGTATTCTGAGGTACTAACGATCACTCATGGTTGTAAACTTCACGGCAGCACTGACATTTCACAAAAATAACCTTGAATGTATTCATATAGAATTTGTTCTACATAAATGAATCACTTTTTAAAATTCAAATCCTCAGTCATACCTTCTCTCCGTCATAATCTAATAACCTAATAATTATAGAATCTCCAGTTTGAATAGCTAATACACATGCATATGATTCAAAGGCCATATTTATATAGCGCCATATCACAACAGTCTCGTGGCGCTTCACATTTTACTGGCATATCCCGTCAATGAATTTTTCGGACTGCTATTACGGCGCTAATAGCTGCCACGCACTTTTCAATGTTGAGTGTGTGGTTAGTGCAATGGACAGGCTGCTGTACCGGGTGACAATCCCCTTCTCTTTTTCGAGCAGTACAACAGGTTCTTTCACGTCCCCTTCAAATACTGATTAGAAGTAGAAGGAGACAAGGCCAACGGCTTATAAACGTCCCTGCCCAAGGACGCGGCCGGGTTCGAAACCCCGACCTCCGGTATATACTTCATGGTAGTGTTTCGTTCCATATAGTCTCCCTGCATAATAATTTTCTCCACTGTTTTACAGTATTATGCAGGGAGACTATATGGAGACTATATACCCGACCTCCCGCACTCTAGACCGTGCTCTACAAACTGAGCTAACCAGTGAGGCATAGTGATGGTCTTGAGAAAGCTTGGGGTGGATGCACGAGCGGAACGCGAGTCCAGTCAGCAGCTTTTCGTGACCTCGAAATACATTTTTTGGTATAACATAGAGGCCACGTTCCTTTTTTGTTTTATAATGCAAAACTACTATAATACAAAACTAATATTTTCTTTGACGCGCGCTTATACGCTCGGGTAGAGAAAATATCGGGTCACGTGACGCATTCAACGAATCACGCGCGAGAGAAAATATGTGATGGTTTATGTCAAGGTATATAAGCCTAGTTTACCTGTCCGCATATATTGACCTTGTACCTGTTTTGACAAGCTAAAGAAAAGAAACAAAATACTGTTGTTAACGACAAGAATAAATCTACTTTTATTAAAATTAAATATAATAATTACGAATTACAAATGTTAAGATTGCCTATACAATCAAAAGACACTAAATATGGCAAGTCTTGCTCTGAACATTGAGTTAATCTAGCAAAGGGAACATGTCAAGTATTAACAAATATATACAGGTCGTTATAGAATATACAGAGATTTAAAGGAGCAGTGTCACGATTCTGATTGGTTGTTATAGACAATGGAAAATCACGCTATGTCACGCCCCGCTGCAAATTTCCCTTTCGATTGAAATAAATAAAATGCTGCTTTATAAAAATATAACATCAAACCTAACCATATAATACTGAAGTATAGTTTTAAAGCAATTTCGGCTCGAGATATCGTGCAAATACGCCGATGCAAGCAGATTACTCACAGACTTCTACTTCTGTCACGTCTTTTTATTTCTTGTCCGCCTGACACATTTTCAAAACTTTGGGCATGAATACTAATCGTGACACTGCTCAATCAATCAATCAATCAATAACCTTTATTTTAACACGATAATTATTAAAGCTTACAGCTTGTGGGGTCGTGTATAACTAAATATATATACAATGATTATAAGATTATTATAATATAAAAACATCTAACGGACGAATTAAATAACTACTGTCTAAATTTATTTACAATAATTAAAAGAAATAATACTTTAAAGTTAAAATATGAGTTATGTATATAAATATTTCCCTAGTCTAAATTTAGTAGTCTGCACTGAATTAGTGGAGAAGTTAAAATCTTTAAAAGTATCCATCTTTACTACTTTGTATGATAGTGCCTTGGTGCATAAAGTAACAATGCTAGTGTTCTTTGATATTAATGCGTTCCACAATGTTGAGCCTCTATAGGCAATGGAGTGTTTCATGTAACGTGTATTAAAACGTGGCGTAATAAGTTGGTCAGTAGCAAGGAAAGAATATTTTGGTTGGCGCTTTTCAATTATGCCTGACATAACTGTAGGTAACCTATTTAGGTAGGCTTTGTGAATTAATTTAACAATAGCTAATTTATAGTTATCGAATAGCGTTGACCATTTAGCGTGATTTAGTACGTCTTTAGAAGGCATATCCCTTGGTAAGTTGAATATTATTCGTGCAGCCCTACAGTGTAATCTTTCAAGAGAGTTAAAATTATCTATACAATTACACCCTCCCCAGGCTACTAGCCCGTACGTAACGGATGGCAGAATAACTTTACAATAAAACGATTGGAGAATGTCTGTTGATAAAAATCTTGATCGCTTCAAAAGATCTAACTTCCCTGCAAAGTTCTTTTTGAGTTGGAGCGTGTGAACTGTCCAGCTAAGTTTGTTATCTATAGTCATCCCTAGTAGGCGCGTCTGTGAAACCCACTTAATGACCGAGCTTCCTACGTACACAGGAGCCATAGGGCCCATACAGCTACTTCTACTTAACAACATGGCTTCACATTTCTTAGGGTGTGGTGTAAGGTTATTTTTAATACACCATTCATAGAGTTCCTTTAACGCGAGGTTAAGTTCTTCAATGACCTCGTCCGCTGATTTACCGGAACAAAATATTGTAGTGTCGTCAGCGTACACATAGACAGACCCCGATTTCACTGATGTTGGAAGGTCATTTGTATAGAGAACAAATAGTGTTGGGCCTAATACTGATCGCTGGGGTATACCAAATGTAACTGGAAGCTTCGCCGATTCTGTTCCGTTAACGTTTGTGAATTGGTTCCTGTCTTTCAAATAGTTCTTCAGCCACGCAAATAGGGGACCGTTGATGCCAAAATTGTCCTTAAGTTTAGTTTCTAGAATTGGGTGAGACACGCTATCGAAAGCTTTTTTGAAATCTATAAAGGCCGCTGCTACAACTAGTCCAGAGTCAATTGATTTTCTCCACATTTCTGCCGTTAGGTGAACAAGCAACAGTTCGGTCGAATATCCAGTGTGGTAAGCCCATTGCCTTTCTGTAACTAGTTGGTGTTCTTTGAAGGCGTGATGTACCAGAACGGTATTGACTTCTGATTCTAATATCTTGCTTGGAACGCTAAGATTAGAGATTGGTCTGTAGTTTTCCCTTTCTGTTTCGTCTTCCTTTTTGAATATTGGAGTTATTCTAGCCGTTTTCCAACTGTTGAACACAATTCCGTGCTGCATGCTATAACGATACAGACTGGCTAAAGGGGGGACTATCGCATCGCCCGCTAACTTTAGGAGTTTAGATGGTATTTTGTCTGGACCTGTTGATTTGTTCGTCTTCAATCCTTTAATTTTTTCTCGGATGTTTTGTTCGGAAATGTTTAATGTGACGACTGAAGGTATTTCTAGTTTTCGATTGTTTTGAGAGGCAGGATTACGAGACATACATTGTTCTGGTAACGAGCTGGCCAGCTTTTCTCCTATAGTAGCAAAGAATGAATTATTTGCTACTCATTCCTTTAATATAGCGGAGCTCTTTGCGGCCCTCTAAAGCAGAGCTCAAAAGAGGTCACGTGACTTGCCATTACCTTTAATTACACGTTAACGAAAGAGTAGTCAACTTTCGTCATAACGTGGAAATCGATAATTTGCAATTGTTGGACGAGGTTGAGCATGACAGCGAAAATTATCAAGACAGAGGTCTGTGTTATCTGCCGAAGGCTGAGGCTGCTAACACAGACCGAGGTCTTGGTAATTTTCGCTATCATGCGAAAACGAATTGAATAATTATTTTATTATACATTTTAAGCAAACGTTTTCACAAAACGAAAGCTAGCAAAAACGAAGATAAATGAAACGCCCTAAATTGGATTTGTTTAGGATTGAATTTTAATTTTTTTTTTTTCTTATTCGAACTACAAATTGCTTCTATTTACAAGTTTAGGGGGAAAGAAAGACTAGAAACATAGCTGAGAGCTTAAAATAGCAAAAAGGCACACAAAAAAGGAAAACATTTCTCTACTTTGTAGCGTAAAATGGTCGTACTTTCTTATCGTCGAGCCTTACGTACAGATCATAGAAGTGTGACGTCACAACCTACAGAAAATAGTGTGCCCATGCGCAGTCAGTGCTACAGCTATCGAGAATTAGCTGTGTGTTCTCAGCTAATCAGAACTGAGATAGTGAGTAAAATGTATAATAAAGGGTTAACCTTAACCACATTCACGTACTATCCTCATTGTTTCTGTTAAACTCGCAACCGCATTTTTTATTTACTGATTTCGTGGTGTTACGTAACACGTTTTATTAAGCACAAACTATTTAAGGGGGTCAATAATAACTATATCTATTTTTCGATAATACCGTACGAAATTTGGCGGACCTACCGTACTCGGCTGTGCCAAAATCAGGGGAAAAGTTTTTATCAGCCGAAAATTGATCCCTGACTTCTATACTTCTAAAAAGTATCGGTGTATCCTAAATCATGGAGTACACCAAGAGAGCATCTCGTAGTGTGTGGCGTGCGATGATAATGTCTAATAAAATATATTTTTAGTAACCAGAAGGAGTTGAAGCAAAGTGGGCGCGTGCTCGCGTGACAACTAAAAAAATGGCGCGAAAATATTGGCGGCAAAATATATTCACGCCATTGTTTTAGTTGTCGCGCGCGTCCACTTTGCTTCAACTATTTCCGGGTACTAAAAAAATGGTTATAATCGCACAGGCGCAGGAATTGTGATTCCCTCTCTTAGGCCTAAGTCAAACGTCGAACTAGCCATGAACTTAATTCAGTCGAACCTATTAATTTTGAAATAGGCTCATGGATAGTACGACCTTTGCCGCAATTGAGATCGTCCCTATTCAATAGGTACGAGTCCGGCATTAGGTTCGAGTAGCCAAGTCGGGAATTACGACTCTGGTGCGACTTTGTGGCAAACGTCGTTCTTATCATGCGCCGAACTAAAATCATAAATTATGTAAAATAATAAATGAATCATGCAAATCGTATGGATTGTGCCAAAACCATGAAAACAACGTCTCCCACATATCCCAAACATTGATCCCCCCCCCCCCCCCCCCCCCCTGGTGAGCATGCGCTCTACAAAGGCGATATCGAAGGAGAAATGGCGGCATAACGGAAGTGATTGCCACATGACGCTCAGCCGGAAATGTGTAGTTCGTGCTTTAACGTCACAACTACATAATTATGCCTTAGATGCGAAATGCCCATTTGTAATAAATACTCAGTATTCGAAAGTAATGAAGACGCTAGAAGCACGGCTATAATAACGCCACTTGCAGTAACAACCTTCGTCTCCTATACACGGCACTCAGTGCTGTGACAATCATTTTCCACAGAAAGGCCCTTCTTAGATTCGACCGAGCTCTGTATCTCGCCATATCACTAGCCGCGGGAGAAAAGTGGAATTCGCCAGAACACGTGTTAGTTCCCGTGATTTAATTAGGCGCGAGTGAATTAAGATTGACATATATCGGTTCGTCGTTTGCTGCCACGTCGGCCCTCGATCCTCTACCGAACCTATTTTTTAAATGGATTGGCGCGACTTAAGTTCGACGTTTGCCGTAGGCCTTAGGCGTAACAATGCTGTCAAAGTTTCAGTATATTCTAAATCATGAATTGCAGCCAGGAAATAGGGGAATCTCCATTTGAAAATTTGCTTATAATTTTATCAAAACTTACCTCTCTTTCCGTAGTCATCACTCACTGTAAATAACGACAGAATATGAGTTCAGTACAACTTAGAACTCAACAACTCGGAAAGCAATTAAAAAAGCTAGAAATGATACGAATAACTGTAAAGTTTTCAAGGTAACGACTCCTTGAATGTATAGCGACCCGGTACCCTCCGAAAGTAGCCATATTTTTTTTTTTTATAAATCCCGAAAGTAGCAATCCCCCGAAAGTTGCGACACCTCTGAAAATAACGACCCCAAATGTTGCCCTGGCTTATAATGTATTTAGCAGTTATGAGCAAATCGAAGTCGTCACTTCGTTGTACTATGTTTACAATGCTGCGCTCCTCGTTACAATTAGCCTAAGTTTATCAGTCTCCTCATGTTTATCAGTCTCTCGTCTGTCACGCGAGTTACCGACGTTAAATAAAGTTGCTTTACCTTTTAGTTCAGGGACGCAGTCAAGGAGAGGTTCCTGAGATTCTGAACCCCTTTCCCTGAGGAAAACAACCCTCTTCCTCCTGTTTCCAGGCCAGAAGAAAAATGAAATAAAGAAAAGAAAAGAGACAAAGAAAGAGCGAGCGTATTACTTACTCTCATAATGCGGGAAATACAATTTAAGAGACCTTATATTAAAATATATATATTTTATTGGGCTATTTTACCTATGTACGTATTTTAACTTCCTGAAAGTAGCGAGCCCCCGAAAGTAACGAGCATAAAAGGTTGCTAAAACCGAAAGTAACCGACCTCGTTACTTCCAGAACTTTACTTTAACTGAGCACTTGCCAAGTTGAGAAAATGTCCTCGGGAATTACCAGCTTCAAATGCAAAGGAATTCTCTCATCAATCTCTGAGTGAGTATTGTTTATCCCAAACACTTTGTTTATCTCTTACTGTTTTCCGTAAGTCAGCAATGATCTACTTACAGTTCTCCTCAAGAAGTTCCTTCAAGAAACCTGAGACCTGGCAGAGCAGGACGGCACCGACTAGAAGAAGAACGAGGATACGTGCTGAGGCCATTCTGAGTCAACTTGGAGAGAACTTGTAGCTGCTCTGTAGGAGTTGTTGACTTGGTGAATGGTAGTGAACTGTGTTGATATGGGATGTTTCGTCCCTATTTATACCAGTTTACTTTGAACCATATGGAAACAGCTTAGTTGGATATTCGACTTCATCGTTCACCACCGTGTCAGAGTGATCCACATTTTGGTCGCAGTATATTATGTCCCTACAATTCTTGTCCTGTGGTTTTTATAAAGACTAGTGTGATGTATACATTGTGTTTTATAAAGACTAAAGTTAGGTGTACGTTGGTTGTGGGTTGACTTTCCTTACTTTTACCACACGGGAGTTTTAATTCCATTGATCTGCTGTATTATATGCATTTTCTTAGTTTTAAAGAAACTAAAGTTTTATTCACTTTGCGGTAAATATATTCTAGGTACAGTTCTTGGTTATTATATATTCCATACTCTGTCGAATTTCTTGATACGAGTTGTTTCGGAAAGTTATTATGTATACTGTGAGACTATAATAAATCTCTTTTTCCGATTATTTGGCTTTGTAGAATGGAGAATTCTACTTCTCGACGATTCTTAGGGGCCGTCGACATATTTGAAATGCCCCGGGGGGGAGGGGGTTAGGGCATGGACGTTAGTGTGAGGCATTTAGAACAAAAAACATTTTCATCCATAGAAGTACACTTTTTAATCAAACGTTTCCAGTCAGCTATAGATCTGCATTACTCGGCAATCTCCAAGTAAATGAAACTCAGTTGATAACTTTTAATCCTGTCGTTGATAATGAGTATTTTATTCAAGATTCCGAAAAGAGCTCGTACGGGAATTCGAGGTACAGTAAGAATTAGTTGTTTAGAAGCGAACTCCTGTGTATAAATTTTTAATTTCATAGAGTGTCTTCATAAGCACAAAACAATGGGCTGCCTCCCGAATTTAACCGCCTCCCGGTTAGCTCAGTGGTTAAGCGCTGATCTGTTGTGCGGGAGGTCGCGGGTTCAAACCTCGGCCAGACCAACACTCAGGGTCTTGAAATAACTGTGTATGTGCCTTTACATAATCCAACAGTAAACAGTTAGCCCTTCTCGTCTTCTCGAATAAGGACGTAAAACCGTAGGACTAAGTAAAGAGAGCTAGGGCCATAATTAGATTACTGAACTACATGTTAGTCGGTAAACGTGTTTAATACCCTCTATAAATAATGCGACTTTACTTTACTTTATACTTTTGGGCGGACGTTAAGGGGGAGGGGATGTAACCTTATCGACCGTTGGGCGTAAAGCGGGGCATTTCAAATATGTCGACGGCTCCTTATGCGCCTGAACGGAACACTATGCTTTATTGCTTTTACAACTGATGAGTTACGTGAGCTAACAAATAATTTTCGAACTACTTCTCTGACGATGGTAATGCAAGTAACTGTTACAGCTAAAAGTCGGCTAGATCACCACAACCGCTTAATCGCTTGATTAATTTAATCTTTGGAATTAGTGAAATATACGTTTAGATTCCTAAATCTTTAACTAAAAATGCCTTGTCAAAACGTCTGTTACAAAAGTATTTGTCAACTAGCTAAACATGTCGAGCTAACATAATTTTATTTCCTAAACAAAAGTTAATTAACGTTGACTGTAGACCATGCAGACTTTACATATACATACATACTTTTATTATCCACTCCCCCGTGGGGCTTTTCAGAGATAATTACAATTAAATATATAATTAATTAATTTTATATCTATATAAACTATATGCAATGATTATATATGCATAGTAAAGGACTAATGTATATGGAAAATATTAATTAATAAAATTCTGTAGTAATTTATGTCTTAAAGAACATTCTATTCCCGGGGGGGAGGGGGGGGGTACTTCTGTTTGTGACGAGTTATGTATGTGCCGCGGGGTGGGTCAGGGTTTTGAGCTCAATTTCGTTCATTATAACATTCAGTATTTTTTTGTGGATGAAAATTTTTCATCCACCATTAACGAAACCCATTCAGAGTATTTTTCTTATCTTAACAAACACTAATAGGATTTATTTCCAAACCAATCCCAAGCCGCGAAACATCAATCATATAGTTCTGCAACTAGTAGATATCATGATATGACTGACAAAGAGTACGAGGGTATAAAACAGAAACAGATTTGTCCTTCTAGTTTGAAGAGTGGTTGCAAAATCATTCGAATTAATTCCATTCTGTAAAGAGATCAGACCTCCTGCACTTAAACCGCATTCTAACGAAACGTTTGACCTATTAACTCGACCGTTGAACCATATGGACACAGCTTGCTCTACTTGTAGCCAGACCAACTTCGATCATCTTACAATCCAAAGCCGCCTCCCGGTTAGCTCAGTGGTTAAGCGACGATATGACGTGCGCGTTCGGGAGGTCGAGAGTAACTGCGTAGAAGGTGATGCATTTGCATGTTCTAACAGTAAACAATTAGATCTTCACGTCCTCGCGATCATAGGACTAAGTCAACAGAGGACTATGGATGTGTACTAATACCCCGCGTACATCAACTAAACCTGCTTAATTAAACTGAGTTTATCTAGCCTTAATTAATACGAAAGATCAGATTGAAACTATTTTTAATTAGCACCAGTGTAATCTGGTACCTTGGTAATCTGGTACTGAGTTTATCTAGCCTCAATCTTGAATGTGTTTAGTTACACAGGGTTAAAACTACGTATACGGGCGTATACCTCAAACAGGTTATTTAGTTTAATACGAAAGATCAGATTGAAACTGGTTTAGCACCAGTGTAATCTCAGGCTGGTACCCAGATCCCACCCCCTGTTTATCCAAAGTGGGGCCGTTGAGTAAATATGGGAGATCTGGGTGGGTATAAGATTCCTGTTTGTGGTGAGCGAATACAGCCGTCTCGCATCGGGAACCACAGTCAAAACGTGGTCCCCGAGAGAGACATACTCCACTATTTTTTTAGGTGGGAGTGCACCGCTGGAACCCCAGAACCCCTATCTCAGACTCAGATGGCCAAAACATTACATTCCAAAATTCAACAGAAATATACTCCATCTCAGACATAGAGGGGGAAACTTGGAACCCATCTCTGACCGAGAAGATCAAAATCCCGACCCCATCCAGCGGCACAACCCCGGCGTAGACATACACACAGTGGTCGTGGTATTGTAATATACATTATTCTGCCTGTTAATCCACAGTTCTCCTAATCCTAGCTGATACTGACAGCAGGATTTTGTTTTTATGGCTCCAGTATTCTTTGTTATTCTTATATGTTTGATATATTTGTATGCATTGCATGATAGTTTATCTAGATCAGAGCAGGAACCCATTACCAGGAGCGTTCCTATGTCATGGGCTGGGCCCCCTGCACAGGAGTAGATGTGGCTATATTTAGAATTGCTGGCTTTCACTTGACGTCATAGCCGCCATGTTGGTGCCCTTAAAAATAGATTCCTCGTTAGCTTCTTTTGTTGGGGCACCAACATGGCCGCCATGCCTTTGTCATTTGAATCTCTGGGGATTGAGTGAAAACCAACAATTCGAATTCCCGCGTTGAAAGAGAGAATAATGATAATGAATAATAATGAGAAATGACGTTAGCTATCTGATTGGCTAAGACAACATGGCCTTTGTTTATTTCGCGCGAAATGCAATTCTAAAAATAGCCACAATGTACTCCTGTGCTGGGAACAGACCGAATGGGGAAGATGGACGCTCCTGGTAATGGGCTCCTGATCAGTCATTTCATTTAAGCCAGAATTTAATGCTCCTACATTTTGCTTGAGTTCGTATAACGGATGTCTCTCTAATTCTGCCCTGCACGTATGCATTATTACTTCAAGTTTTGTTATGCACAGCTTCAATCGGATCTTTGTCTAATAGCCCTTTTATGTCCACTTTTTTATGTCCACTTTTTCCACTTTTTTATGTCCACTTCTTTTTTTTATGGTTAATTTAAGGTATTTTCTGAAGTATCGCCCATTTCTTTCCTTAATAGACCAGTTCGTGGTTAAATCAATTCCGACATTTTGAAAGAGGTCAGTGCAAACATGGCCCGAAATACAGTGTTTGTATGGGAATACGATGACAAATAATTTCCGTTAAATCAAATTCATGAAATATTCACTGTCTGCAAACTTAAGATACCAGGTAAATGATTAACTGGTCAAAATTTGAGGGATGTAGCAGTGTGCTGGGAAGCGTGCAATTGTGTTTTCAGTTTTCCATACATTTGTCTGTAATAACGAGTCAAAGTCGCAAATGCCTTCTCCTGCACTTCCAGGTCATGTTTTCATGTGCCTCACCATTTAATGATACACTTGTTAAACCATTTACTGCCAAAGAATTAATCAAAATAAGCAAGAAAAAAAAAAAAAAAAAGCTTTGGGGTTGGACATTATTAATAATTAAATGATAAAATGCTGTTTAGATATTCATACTGATCATTTTGTAAGGCTTTTTAACAACATTTTTGAATCTAGTCTCTTTCCTCAATGTTGGAACGATGGTTATATTTGTCCTATCTTTAAATCGGGAATCAAAGAAGGCCCCAACAACTCTGACAACTACCGTGGTATCACCGTAAATAGTTGCTTAGGTAATTTTTTCACGCTGGCACTAAGCTCACGTTTAACGGACTATTTAGAAAGCAATAACATCATTAAACCAAATCAAATTGGCTTTCGTAAAGCTCCTAGAACTTCTGACCATATATTGGTTGTCAAAACTATTGTAGACTCGTATTTCAGAGAAGGTAAAACAATATATTCGTGTTTTGTTGATTTCAGAAAAGCTTACGACTCTGTATGGAGAAATAGCTTATTTCACAAGTTAATTGAACTCAGTATAAGTAAAAGTTTTTAGCCATAATCATACATCTGTACCAAAACATTAGATCTTGTGTCAGAACAACTGAAGGGCTACCGATTACTTCGATTCTTTTGTTGTGGTAAACCAAGGTTGCAATTTAAGCCCAAATCTTTTCAATATTTTTATTAACGACATACCTAATATATTCAGTCAAAATTGCGATCCAGTTAAGTTAGAAAATTTAAAACCTAATTGCCTTTTATATGCTGATGACTTATTATTGTTATCAGACAGTTAAAAAGTATGCAAAATGGTCTTAATTCCCTTTATCATTACTCAAAGAAATGGAAACTCAACATAAACATCAAGAAAACTTAACTTATGATTTTCAACAAATCAGGTCGTATATTAGTTATCAACTGTACTTTTGGTAAAAACAAAGGTCCTATATATGACTACGTCATATTCATACCTAGGAACGATCTTAACACCCTCAGGATCATTCAACGTAAACATTGAAAATTTATACAATAAAGGTTTAAGGGTAGTTTTCAGCATTTTGAAAGATCTCAATCCCCTATGTGTTATGGACCTCGATGGTTAATAGTTATAGAGGATTGGCAAAGATTAAACTTAGAACTCAACTTTATTCACCATTTTACCAATAATCAACAGGCGTTCCTCCGCCTGATCGCGTGGGGGACTGGGTCCTAAAACATACGGTGCGTACACTACATCCCTCCCCTTTTTGATAATGAACTGTAGTATTACAGTCCATAATAATGTGATAACAATAAAACATAACGAGTTAACCTATAAGTGGGTTAGCGTTCAAAAGTGTCTCAAACAGTTCAAGTTATCCGTCATGCCCTTGAAAATTAAGTGTAGTCCCTTAGGTAACTTGGTTTCACTCTCTGTCTCTCTGATCTTCTGATTGGAGTGTCTGCCTTGGGATCACTTGAGTTCTGCTCTGTACACTTTTTCATGCTCTGCTGGAATGGTTCCTTTGATGCGTCCAGCGGTTTCGTCCCTGCTTCCTCCTTGCTCTCTGCACTGCTATTCTGCAACAATTTATTGACATGTGAGGTGTTTCGAGAGCATTGAGCTCCTTCTTGTGACTGTACGACCAGGCTGGTTCCGTGTTTGCTCACTATCGTATGTGGAGTTGGGTCGAACCTAGTCGATAGTTTAGTCTGCCTCTCTTGTTGCACATTTCATTTAAGCCAGAATTTAATGCTCCTACATTTTGCTTGAGTTCGTATAACGGATATCTCTCTAATTCTGCTCTGCATGTATGCATTATTACTTCAAGTTAGGAGTTGTTTTTACTCTAGTCATTTCAGAGATAGAGTTGAAATGATTCTCAATTTAGAGTAAAATTTAAGGAGTTGAAATCACTCAACCAAAGTAGTTGAATTAACTCTACCTTGGAGTTAACTAAAAGCTCTTTGAAACCACATAAGCATGAAGTCAAGTGTTCTGATCTGATTCCTATGCGGTAGACCACAACGAGTGGGTAAAACATAAAGCAGAGTCCGGAAATTTTCTCAGATACGGAGAACTATTTAGATAGTCTCTACTTACATTAATAAAATAAAAATATACTATAGTACAAAATAATTGCGTTCGACAAAGGAGAACGCCATCCTAATCTGGTGTCCGTTGGGTTCCCTGTGTCTCACAGGCAAGAGAAATCGAGAATTTTGTTGTGGTCGTGTATCTTTTCTTCGTCATTTTGAATAAATTAACCTCGTTCTGGTGCGTGAAAATGCGCACGCGGTCGTTTGGAGTCGTTGCGCTGTGGTTCACTCGGTAAGTAGAGCGGTTTTCAGTTGAGTGTTGTGAAACCAAACGCAAATTACCCACAGCCAGCCAATAATAGGAACGAGTAATCACAATTAAGTAACTCATAAATGGCTTCCCTGTGAGCCAATGACAAACTGAACCAAAGCCAAAACCAATTTGCGTTTGGTTTTACTTTGGATTCTGATTGGTTGGTTTACTTTCTCAGCCAATAGGAGAGCTTAGTAAACGCAAAACCAAAACACTTCTGACACTCAATTGAAATCCGCTCTAATATAACATTTCTTCAATCAAATGCAATGTTGCAAAAAAAGTACGTAGGTACGATTTATCAAAGCCTTAGAAAAGTGTGCATGTACTACTTCTGGGCCATTTCCAAAACCCCATTCTCGAGCTACAACAAGCAAACACAGTCCGTGTTTAATAGTACAGCAATTTGATAAGCTGCATTCCTTGGTAGGCCATCCCTATTTTTTTTTCCGTTTCGCATCGGTGGGGTTTTCAAAAATTGGGTCGGTCGGTCGGCTGAGAAAAAAAAAAGTAATAATAAAAAAATGCGCGAAGAGACTGGAACTAATAAGGCGCGGTTGCACAGGCGAGGTTACAAACCAACATGGACGACGAAACCATCGATGGCGTCGTCCGTATACGCTACAAACATGGAATTACAAATGCACCGCCGAAACTATTGTAACCTACCCTCGAGCATGAGCTTCCAGGAGCTGCTCTAGGGTTTCTTCACCCCCACCCCTCCCCCCAATTTTTTTTTCTGCAAAAAGCCACAAAAATGGGTCGGTCGGACGATGAGAAACGGAAAATAAAATAGGGATGGCCTTATACAATTGTATAAATTATTAGTGAAAACATTTAAAACTTTACACCCACAATTAAAAATAAGAGTCCGTCTCTTATTATCAACAGTGTAGTCCAGAACACTGAAGCAATCTTTCAGTCTCAAGGGTTTTTTACTACAGGTAGCCAAAAACATTATGTCGAACGCACTTTCATAATCTATGATTACTTCTAGTATTATGAAAATAGTCAGGTGACTCAGGTCTATTCCCGCAGGTCTCCTGATACACGAGTAGAGAATGGTAACTATAGTACAGTTAATCGGTCAGCGGCAACGCTATGGCGCATGCTCTTGGCTCTTGTGAGTTATATCAGGTTTCGAATGAATTTTACGGTTTACCGGTTCCACGACGAAACTAAGCTCTTTCTGAGTGGTATTTTCCTACAACTTGGATGGATTTACAGAAGGTTGGCTAGTTTACGAGTTTTGGAACCAAGCTATGAACTCATCAAGACGTCGTTTGGACCCTGAATGGTTATTTATGGGCTGTTAAGTGTTATGTTTTGAGGAAAACGAAAGACTATAAATATACAGTTCGAGATGATAGACGCCAGATGGTAAGCCTAAAGTAATTCCTAATTTACTTACTAGTAGATATGTTCATCAGTAGGTGCCTTAATAATACTAATAAAAAGTAAATGAGTATTTCATGGACGAACTAACTATGCCAAAACGATGTATATGCATGTGGCCCAGGGTCCAACTACTGGGTTTCCGTTTGCTTTCTGTCGCCTTTATAAATCTGCGACCGAGCAGAGTGAAAACATGAAGTGTCGTTACAACTTAAATACACATCGGCGACTCGAATTAACCACCTAGTTACAATCTTAGGACATTGCGTTGTGTTTGAGTATAGTACTAACTTAACAAGGACGTTTCTAAGCGAGTAAATAATGAAAAGAATAACACAAAAAGTCAAAACCATAGTGAACCTCGTGTCTCAGCGCGGCCATCAATATGCTAATTATATGATAACTTCCGGCGCTAGGTAAAAGTGCACACTTCCTGTAAGCTACAAATAGACAAAATAATAATGGCTGAGGTCACACTTGAAGGTTTACTTCAGTAAATTTGCCTTTACTGAGGTAAAACTCGCGAGCTTTCTTTACTACAGTAAACCTACCCGACATGTCAAATGAAAAGATAAACAAAATCCAGATGCTGTACTGTTGACACACTGGTATCTATATAAACGAAGTGATGACAGTTAACTGTCCTACGCTTATTTTAGCCTTCAAGTTTAGGCATTCGCAAAAGGCTGAGCAATGGAACCTGAACGTGTAGTTTTGCTTGTTTCTCTTCTTTTACTCATTATATATGCTCACTAGCAGAGCTAACAGAATTCGCTTCATTTTAATGTTTGTTGATGTATATTCCTTCAAGGCAAACTTGCCAATTGCAGTTATGCACTAGTCAATTGAAACTGCGGCCCCCCGACCCCCGGGACATAGCGGGGAATGTAACATTTATACAGTGTTACATTTTGACCTTTCCCCCGCCCATCGGGGGCAGTTGGCTGTTACAATACCCGCCCCTATGGCCCCGACATGTGCTTCAGAATTTTCAATTAGGAGGCATTGAGAAATTGAATATACATAAGCTTCAGTATCATATGACCCCGGCGTACGGCCCGCGCGCGCTTTCCTTTTAAAACCATTTACAAAAGTCACGTGATGAGGGCCGGACGTGTATGGCATGAGAGGGCCGGCAAAAGCCGCCGAGGTCCGTACGTCATCATCACCTCGAGCCAAATATTTTCCCGTCCGGCCCTCCCACTCAGTCAATAAGTACCTAATCCGTTGTTCCATTATTTGAAAAAAATACATTTTCTGAAGCACACTTTCTATTACTATATTTTCTTATTACTATCGTCGACATCAACCCGTTCTCCCCAGTCTTCGTTAAGTCTTTGCAAAAACACCGCATGTGGAGGGGGGGGGGGGGGGGAGGGGGGGGTACTCCTGTTTATGACGTATTATGTATGTGCCGCCGGGGTGTCTCAGGGTTTTGAGCTCAGTTTGTGCAGATCAGGGTCAGGATTTGAGTATAATTTGGGAGCAGTCAGGGTCGGGGTTCAGTATATTTTAGGCAGTTAGGGTTCAGTTTTTTTTAGCTACTATGCCAAAAAAGACATTCTGTTGCCGCATTGTGATCGCCTGCCCACATGCAAGCACTGAGGTTCTCATACATCGTGACGTCGCTAATTCGTACTTCAGTACTTATCTATGTACTTAATCTGCTGATTTAATTTGTTACCCAATGCCACGTCCCGACTTGAAATGTTCCGTATATTGCATGCAATCCCGGTACGCGGTATACCGGCCGGGATATATATCCGACCGACCCATTAACGAACGCAAGCAAAATGTAGGAGCATTAAATTCTGGCTTAAATTAAGTGACTCTGATATAGATAAACTATCCTGCAATGCATACAAAGATATAAAAAACAAGGACAACAAAGAATGCTGGAGCCACAAAATTAAAACCTTGCTACATCAGATAGGATTAGGAGAACTGTGGATTAATAGGCAGAACAATGTATATTACAATAACACAACCACCGAAAACATTATCCGTCAGAGGCTAAGAGACATTGAACTACAAACATGGTCAAGTGACATACATAATGATTCAAGGAAAGATCCCCAACAAAAGAACAAATTAAGGACATATCGAAAATTTAAAACTAGCTACAACTATGAAGATTACTTGAGTCAGGTCACCAACACTAACCATAGAATAGCACTTACAAAATTAAGAATAAGTAACCACAAATTAGAAATAGAAACTGGGCGGTACACAAAACCATATAAAAAACTCGAATAAAGAATATGACAAATATGCAAAAACAGCATAGAGGATGAGATACATTTCTTGATAAAATGTCCTCTATACCGTGAAAAAAAGGAATATTCTTTTCTCCAGTATAGAAAAGCAAACTAAAAATAAGATGAACCGTATGGCTGACAATGATATATTTTTATTTCTTATTAACCCTCCAATCAAACAACCAGCTATACAGAAAGAAATAGCAAAACACATTTTTGAATGTATGTTATACAGAAATAGCGTAAAAATCCAGGCCGAGATAAGATAGCACCACACCATGTGTGCGAATACAAAAACAACCCTTTAAACTCAGATGTAATTATTGTAATTATTATTTAATTAATCAGTTAAGGTTATTTGGACGTTAGTCTATATACTCTCTGTGTAAGACTCCAAATAAAAAAATGTCTACATGTATGTCTATGTAATTACTCTCCCCCCCCGTAACTACCCCCCCCCCCCCCCCCACAAAAACTCACTTATAGTGAGTTATATATATGTATATATGATTGTTGTAATGAAGAAGCACCTGATATGAGAAGTAAATACATGCATTCCAACCGAAGTTCGTGAATAATGGCGACAGAGATCTCATAAGTTTGAATATGTATGATGATTGAATATTTATAAACTGATCACTACATGAATAATTCATGTGGAAAACGAATTGCTTACGGAAATAGAGAGCAAAAAATCGGGAAAATAGTCTTTAAGCATTAATAAACCAAGCGTTTAGGACTAAAAATAGCGATGGGTAAAAAAAAGGGATGATTTCAAAGGATGCAACTTGCCTTTTCCAGCGTTGTTGATGCTCGGGCCCAGTCCCGCTCTGTCGTGGCTGGCGTTACAACCACCGCTGAAATCCCCGCAAATTTTGCAAATCGTCACTTTCCCCGTTCCACCGGAGAAATGCGTTAAATGTGCGTTATTCCACGGCCATGTCCCCGTTAATGTCCCGGGGGTCAGGGGGCCGGGGTTTCAATTGACTAGTGCATTAACTCTATCTATTGTTTTGAGAAGATTTTAAGTTCAATTCGGAACTGACTTTATACGGGCTTTATACACACGCTAAGCATGGGCCGGCTCAAGGATGGTTCGAACGGAGACGTATCTATCGTAACCCACTCTGGAAAAAAAAAGACTTCAGAGTTTCAAGTGTTACTTTTGACTATATTTGTGGACTTGTTGAATCAGACTGACTTTGTGTATGTAACTAATGCCGCATACATCGGCGTGCATGTACATGTATGTGTAATGTGCCTTTTAATTTACTGATCCCTTCTTTGCGTTCCAATCTGCAGGCTTTGTGCCTCTGTAACCAAAATGACTCAATTAGAAAGAGGTTGAAGAAAGTAAGATTGCAGTGAACAGAGTGAATTGCTGAGTGAATATCACAGTTTTTCGGTAACCAAAATTCATGATTAGTTTTGAATGCCAAGTACAGAAAAGTATGTTAGATGAAAACAAAAAACATGCAAATGTGCCTTGAATTTACTGCTACATCCCTGTCACTGTACAACGAAAAAACTAGCTCATGAGGCTGCCGATGCATGTTAAAATCCTCCTAACACTGATCGTGTGAACGCAAGGACTGAACGGGAATATTTCTACTTCTGTGCAGAGTACATGATTGCACTTTTCTGATAAAAGCTTAAAAAAAGTTCATGTCACCTAAATCAACAAGGTTTAGATTTACTCCGAGATATACCCACCCTTTTCAGGTAACTAGGTTTACTGCAGTAAAGTTTCTTTTCAACCTCCTTTCTATCGTAACTAACCAGAGTTGAGTTTACTAGTAACGGTAAACTACGAAAAGGGGGTCATTCGAAAAAGGGTTTACTACAGTAAATAGCGCTTTACTGCAGTAAACTTTGGCGAGTGTGACCTCAGCCATTGTCACGGAAAATGGCCACATGCATATAAACTTGTTTTTCCTTGCCAAGTAGGAAAAATTATTTCCAGGCCTGCTTCAGGGATATGGAACTTATTTTTTTCTAGTGCTCTGGCAGGTTTTCCAAAATAAGTTAGTTCTATATCCACAGTTGGTTCATCCTGGCAGCAGTTGTCTGCCTGAGCGATTCAGGGATGTAGAACTTTTTTTTGTAGAGCTCCAGTAAGTTTACCAAAATAGGATTGATTTCAAGTTAAGTCTATATCCCCAGTTGGTTAATCCAGCAGGTAGTCCTGGCAGCTTAGTCTGCCTGAGCGCTTCAGGGATGTAGAACTTTTTATTTTCTTGCACTCCGGCAAGTTTTCCGAAATAAGATTAACTTCAAGTTAGTCAGTACTGAGAAAAGCCTGCTGAAAGCTGTCATAATTAAAGGGATTAGAGAGAGCAAGCTGCATCTAATTGATAGGAATGTACATGTAGATACTGGGCATCAGTTGGGCGTAATATGGTTACTCTAAGAGGGTCAGGCTCATTATGGTCAGACACTGGTCTCAGTTAGATATATCAAATTCAGACTTGTTATTGGTACTGTTGTAGAGTGACGTATAGTTCTGTCAAGATCTTTGAGCTGGGTATATTTAGCAAAGTGACCATAATACATGAGATCTTAGAGTTGAATATTACCAAAGCAGAGTGACTGTATCAATTATATCATACTCTAAAAATAGTGCCATTATATAGTCAGCCCTCAAAATTAAAAACAACATTAGTCACCATTTTAGCAATGTCCAGACTCCAACTTCTGTAAACACAAAACTAATTCAATGCTCTATTTTTTTTTCTGTAGGATGAGGAATATTAATCAATCAATTTGTTGAAGATACCAATTCAAGCTCCTGGGTCACTTGGCTGTGGGGACTTGATGCCCTTTACATTGCAGTAGAGGGGTTGACACTTAACACATTATGTCCCAGAAGCTGTTTTGTTAATTCAGTAGGTTTCCTTGTACATGTAGCATAATGGATCCCTCATAGGGCTTGGTTATGCAAAAGTGATTGACCCTAGTACTAGGATCTGCAGTATTGATATATGCAAAATAGTGTGGAGGTAATCGGCTAATGCTGTTGACACCGAATTCAGATTATGTGATGTAAACATATGCTACTCTGGGAAATGGACCATTAGAAAAGTGGGGGGGGGGGATTCTCAAGCTGCATGAATTGTTTTTACTCCAGTTTGCTGTGCAGCAATTTTTTTTGGCTAAGATCTCATGCATGTCTTTTTTTTTATATATTTTATGTACTAATCTATTCAATTTGGAATATTAAGTTATTCCAAAATTAGCTACCTTTGTACTTAATAATTCTTGTCCTAAGTAAACTTTAAGAGCCATGCCCCTGTGAAAATCTTTTTTTTATCAGGGCTAGCGTGCCCAAATTAAAAGTTATACTTTAATATTGATACCTATAAAAGTGTACAGTGGCATCAGCTTGCACTGCAAATGACTGTTTATGATTTAAGCTCATAGCGAGACCAGTGAAAATCCCATTCAAACATCTTTTTGAGACGAAAAGTTATGTAAATTTCTTGTGTAAATTACTCCTGCCTTTAATAGTGGATAAATCAAAGGATACATATGTGTACCTTGCACAAAAGAGTTGCTGCAACAAAAACACTGTGATAGAAGGAAACCATTTGGAGTTGATGGCATCCCTGTACATTTGTGCAGTCCCTGGCCTCTGCCTTGCCTCTCTCCCCCTCTCCATGTAGGATTTTTTCTGTGTTGCTGGCTGTGCATGAATATTTTTTTAAATAATTTTCCCTTGTATGGATATTTTTTTGAATTCCCCCACCCCCCATAACTTTTCTAATGGTCCGTCCCTGATCATAATGCAGTCATGCCTATCTGAATAAAATTAATTTTCAGAATCAATTCTCCAGAGTAATGTGTGTTTACATCACATATTCTGAATTGGGTGGCAACAGCATTAGCCGATTACCTCTATTACAATGAAGATACGTGTAGCTCTCTTTCTAGGGTCAACCTCCCTTAGTGTAAACAGGCTCTAATGTTGTACTAACATGATTACCTCAGTTTACTTTGTTTTTCATGCAGTGACATTAAACCTCTAAGTTTCCTCATCAGCAAGCTTCAACTAAATCTCCCTCATTAACATGATTAAGGTTACTTTATACCTTCAGGATACAGATTAAAAGTGTTTTTATACTGAATAGAATAAGGGCTGTAGATGGGCAACCTATATACCAAAATGATCACTGATCAATTGTCTGTACGAATTTATTAGATGTTGCTATGGTAATGTGTGTAAGGAGGAATAATTTACATTCACATCGGTGAATTTGAATTGAATGCAATGAGGATATAACATATACAGTACATCTGAAACTGCACATGCAATAATGTAGAATAACATGGTCTTCTAATGTGTGTGTGAAATTTGCTTTAAGCAAATGCTATGGCATTTTTTATTCACTTTGCGTTGCCTTCCACTGATATTCACCTTCAAAGTTCAAATGACCATGAAATTTGTTTAAAGCAAAATATCAAAATTTGTGCACACGCTTTTGAAGACTGTTACATGTACTTTGTAAATACCTAACAAATTAGTTCAGTCAACACTAATTTATCAGTGATCAGGTTGCCCATGTACAGCCCTTATTCTATTCAGTATACAACCATTACTGTAGTCTGTACCCTGAAGGTATATGGTACATGCATAATAAGCATGAGCGAAAATTAGAGGGGCACTCTGATGAGGGAACATTGGAATGTCCCCTGGCACACCCAGGTTATGGTAGCCTGATTTTCAAACGGTCGAGGTCGTCCACTCACTTCCTCCCACCTCCCCGTCTGATGGACTTTGGCAGAAACCGTGTTCCTGACGTCATGTAATTTCGACCAATCAGAGCAAAGGTTTTATTTTTAGAGAACTGAGGTATGCGTGGAATGTCCAGTGGAGCCTGCATGAAGGACAACCCAAATGGCGGACGATACAAACGGACTTGATATGGCTTTGGAGAAAGCGTGCGAGACTTTTGGCATTTCTGAATTATTTCCCGAACAGCAAAAGGCAGTGTTACCCCTTGTTTCCCGAAAGGACCTTGGCCATCACAGCTGCATCTATAGGCGACGACCAGGTACAGAATCGAGAGAGGAGAAATTATTTAGCCTTCTAGTACAGCTCGCCAGAATCACGCACTTTCCTGCACTGCAGAATTCTTATGTTTTACAGCTTCAAACTTATGTCGATTTCTTAGAACTAACCCTATCCTGTGTGAGTTGCTCTGGTTCAAGCGCATGGTCACAACACTGATCTAACTACCGGATTTGTTGTACTTTACAATTTGTCAAAATCAAGACTGTTCAAAATTCTGATAACATAAATATTTAGGCAAATGTAATCCAACTTTTACCATGACATATTCACTATATGTGTTCACTCCTGTAAAAATTTCATGCCATTCCATGAAAGATTTAGTCTTCTTAACCCTTTCACCACCGGAAGCGTTTGGGCTGAATTGGTGAAATTCAGAGTGCTAACTCAACCCTCCCCCCTCAGTTCCAGTTTGGCTTGCCCGGGGTAGTTAAATACTGCTGACTTTTTAAACCAAGGGCTCAAACTTTCCCCATGATGCCATTCGGCAGAATTCTACGGACTCGTCGGCGGTAAGTATGCTTTCTTCTGTAGGATTTCCAATGAAATGTGCTCTAATTTTGGACAAATAAGCCACTGTCAGAGAGCTTGAAGACATCATTAAGTCTGATGACGGCTGAAAAGTACTTGGTTTGCTTTTAGTAGGCCTTGTGAGGGGTTTCATAGGGTTTTTCTTTTGTGTTTCTGCTTTGGGACACATGAAATAATTCTTCACTAACATCCAGCTTGAAATTCTGCAGTTGGTTGTCTTTTACCCCTGCTCAACCTATTAGGATGTGTTTTTGTCACTTTAAAGCAACGGCTGGAGTCCAAATCACCGCTCTTGGTTGTAGGGGTAAAAGACTTATAAAAAAAACCTACAGGAGTCCCAGAGGGGGGGTCCCCTTGTGATTTTTTTGCTGATTACCCAGCATGCAATTGGAGTTGGGGAGCAGGAAAACATGGTGGAGAGAAGTGCAGCATTAAGAATAGCACGCTTCACAGTCGTTTGGTGGATTTTATGCAAACAAACCTGCTGGTTGGAAAGATTAAACAAGGTACTGTAATGACTGAGTGGTTATTTTGTGTTTGCTTTTGATTTCAAGTGCAAATGGGAAGGTTTTCTTGAGCCGATTTTCAGCTCCTCAAAATTCGCGAAAATCGAAGAAACGAACAGCGATCTCCAAAACAAATGCGTTTTTCTCCAAAGTGGGAGAGTCAAGCGATCCCTGTTATAGCTCTGACTTTGAAGTTATTCATCCCTTGAAATAGTATCGCAACATCGTATCTCCAGCATGTCTAGGTTTGATGCAATAATTTTTCCCAGGTACATGCTTCGTATTGGCCGCTTTTCCGGCTTGTAGTGGTGAAAGGGTTAAGGTATCTGCACCGGCTAAATTTAGGTCCTTTAAAATTCCTCTTTTTCGGGTATATTATAGTTTATTACATCTAATATCACTTTCAATAGTTTTTTTTCACTTACTCCTAATCTGAACGTTGCAAAACGCTTTTAAAATCACGTCTTTGACCGGAAGTTGCAGCTGATAAACGAGCGGAAGACTGGATCGGTTACTAGCGAAGACTAATTGCCCATATCTCTGACAAAACCAAGATAGCGGAAAGTTTGGGGTTGCAAGACTTGAAGACGGTTCTGAGTAATTTAACGCTGAATTTATTAGAAGTGTACTTCATTCATAACTTCACCGATATATTTATAAGATCCTTTATAAGTTCTTATACACAAGCTTTGTCAGTTTGTGAGAATAAATTGTCGTGCCTCGATCGATCATACATATCAACTTTCAACTGCATAACTAAATATATAAAACAACAATAAAACCTTACAATTCTTCTACTTGTTTAAATTCACAGCCTTCATCTTCCTTTCCAAGGCTTGGTACGTAGTCAGAAAAACACTCCCCGCTATATGAGGACTCATGATAGGACTGTTCAAGACACATTCAAAAATATATCATGCACGTTGTAGCACGTTTCCGCCGGCAGGTTTAAAGTACAGGTCACAATTCACAGGTCAGGTCACAGATCAGTCACTTCTTGTTTACCTGTGAACCCTAGCTCTAGGTGAGTGAGAACCCGTCGTTTACCTGTGAACTCGTCCAATGGTTAGGGTTAGGTTTGTGGTTTGGGTTAGGATTTGTCTTAGAATTAACAACCTGACCTGTGAATTGTGACCTGTACTTTAAACCTGCCGCGTTTCCGCGATGAAACAAACGATAGCGACCGAGGCTGACAAGGGCAATTGCACGGCCTCTGCTTCCCATTTCTGGGGAAGAACCAATACCTCTTGTGTCTGTACCTTTTCTTCCTTTCATTTGTTATTGGCTGAGACTTGTTTTTTCTTTACTTTTTGTTATATCGTATTCGGAAGAAACGCCATCGATCGACTTCGACACAGTATTTACTTGAGGTCTAAGTCCCCATTTGGACAGCGGATTAATTATTGACTATGCGTACAAAGTCACGCTTGAGCTCGTGGGGCACGCCTTGACAACGGATCAACAAACACATCCTGACGGGGGTAGGGGTCGTAAAAATATGTATTTTCTTGGCTACTGTTGTTTTGTACAGCGGTAGAACAAAGCAAGATGGCGGAATCAAGATCGAAGGATGTTGTGGTTCAATTTACGTTGAATTTCAGCGATTTTGCCCAGTTTTGTGACCCAAATCGACTCTTTACGACTTCACAGTTTAAGTATAGGTAGGGAAAACGTAAAATTCTTGGGAAATATTACGTCTTAGATGAAAAGATTTGACGAACAATAAAACGACATAACTTAGAGCTAACGTTGTCTTAACGCACGTTGTTGGACAAATTGTGCCGATGTTTCGAATTGTTAAGTTTAACGTACAAGAAAATAAATATAAAGCTCTAATTTTCTAAGAAATATAAATAATATATCGTGCGTTAAGACTACGTTAATGTGGTCTGACATGAAAAATCATATTCAGAAGAGTTTTTCGAACTAGGAGTTATTGCTTTTGAGAACAATTCTTTTTCTTTTTTTTTAGCTCTATAAACAAAATTAATTTAATTAACACCTTTGATCCGACCCCCTGAAATTGATAACGAAATGAAAACTACAATTCATAATAAGTTAGTCTAGGGTACTTTAAACACACACAGAGCATGTCAGATTTTAAAATTATTTTCTCAAAATATACACATTTTGCCGGTGCAGATACCTTAAGGCGAAAAAGCTAAGATATTTCAACTTTTAGGACAGCAAAATTGTCAAAATAAAGTGTTAAAAATTTTGCAAACATAAATAATTGCCCAAATGTCGTGAAACTATTACCATGACATACTCCGTATGTGTGTTCACTGCTGTTAAAAAATCATTACATTTCATGAAATATTTGGTCTTCTAATTGCCAACATTCTAGGAGACATTACATTTTAATACGGCATACAAAGCGGTCGAGGAAGATTAATGATTTTCAAAAGCCCGTAGCTAGTAGATTGATAAACATCGCGATATCGATAGCGCTTCCTATCAGAGGACAACATGTTTCTCCACGTTCTGTTTCTATAAGTTTGAAGCTGTAGAACATATTCTGCAGTGCATGAAAGAGCCTTGATTCTGACGATCTGTAGAAGTTGTAGAAGACTATATCATTTCTCTCCTCTCAGTTCTCGACCTGGTCGTCGCCTTATAGATGCAGCTGTGGTAGCAAAGGACCTTCCAGGAAACGAAGTATAATAATGCCTTTCTCTGTTCGGGAAATAATTCAGAAATGTCGAAAGTTTCGCATGCTTTCTCCAAAGCCATATCAAGTCCGTTTGCATCGTCCACCATTTGGCTTCACCTTCATGCAGGCTGCACTCTAGAGACATTCTATGCATACCTCAGTTATCTAAGAATGAAACCTTCGCTCTGATTGGTCGAAATGAAACAATGACCAGAACACAGTTTCTGTCAAAGTCCATCAGATGGGGAGGTGGGAGGAAGTGAGCGGACGTCCTCGACCGTCTGAAAATCAGGCTAAAGTTATGGCCCCTAGGAGGGCACAATGCTCATTACCCTGTAGCCTGCGTTGTATCTGAACTGAACCCTGGTTAAGTCCATCTGCAAACCAGCAACAGAGAGCTTGTTCTAGACCCCCATCAGTGTACCGTGATTTGAGTACACGTTCTGATTGGCTTTTAAAAATGCTTTTTCTTACATGTCTTCTAACTGGCTATTTTGAAATGACTAGATCGTCACGCCATGCGATAGCTCCAACAGCTGCTTACATCAGCACAACATTCCATAACTCATTTGTCTAGACCAATTACAGTATACATGTACAAATGTAATTAGCAACAACTCGCTTTTGTCGGCATTTTATATGAGCTCACTAGTTCAGCCTCAAAATAAATCAGTTCTTCCAAAATATTTCTTATTTCTTGATAAAAGCTAAGAACAGAATATATACGAAGCTGTTTGAACCGATTCTACATCCATATTTTTTAAGTTTAGCGTCTGACTATCTCCACTAACGATTTCCTGCCAGACGAGTGTTCTGGTGCAAGTGTTTCTCGGATTCTGGGGAGACTAACTGGTGACAGTTGAACATGTAACGAAAAGCATTTTTAAAAGCCAATCAGAACGCATACTCAAATTATGGTACGCTGCTGGGGGTCTAGTACAAGCTTTCCGTCACTGGTTTGCAGACTTAACCTGGGTTTAGCCCTTCCCATTATATGGCTTCTTCATGTTGCTTCCATGTGGGATATGGTACTTAAAACCAAAATATGTAACTTAATTATAAAACTCCATGCATGCTCCTTAAATATTTAGTCAACCACATGTGCATTGTATTTTACTGTTATTCTTCTCATAAAGAATGTACTTTTCCCCAGGGTAATTCATTCAATGGCCCTCAATCAAGCACATAAAGTTTTCGAAAGTAACCCAACTGAAATGTTTTGTAGTTTATACAAGTACTTCTCGGAGCTAGTTCGGTTCCTTGGTTATTCATGGTATTACAAACTAATCATTAAATTTTAGGAGATTAGTTATTAAATTTCCCCTTGGGCTTTGGGAGGATTTGTAACAGCCACAGTCAGAGGGACCTTTACAAACCTCCATTGGCTTGCGGGGAAATTTAATCACTGATCTCCTGAAATGTCATGCAATTACTTATAATAATGTCTATTTATTTTGTGAGGCAGCTGTTCTAAATGAAGCAAAGAATAGAGTATGCTGTGAGCAGAGCCTTCTTCAACTTCACGAAAAGAAAAGGCTGTGAGGCATTCATGTTTTTCTTTGCTTAAGATTTTGGGCTTGACAAGCCTGTTAAAATCGGTTTATCACCGTGCGGCTAATTTTTGATTGAAGCTGATTCTGGACCAAACCTGGGCCCACTGCAACAATGACGGATGTAGGTGTCAGACACAATGGAGTGAGTCTGGCACAAGATAAAAACGTTGGTGCATGCTCAATAAGAAAACAACATATACTGCAGAGCCTTCCTTTCTTCTCGCTTTTCGTGGAGTCGAAGAAGACATTGCTTGTGGGGTAAGAATACAGTATACATGTAGTTGTTAATAATATATTCTCTATCATTATTCCCTATCATCCTTATATAATATTTACCTTTGTAACCAAGAGTGTAGAAGCCGGAAAAGAAAACGATTGATAGGTTGTAAAAACTTGTTAATTGAAGTTATTTCAATGACACTCACTATGAGTAAGTGTTTTCTAACGAGAACAACAATAATTATTATAGACCAGTGTGTACTGAAAATCTGTATCAGTAGTTTATTTTGAGTATAGTTTATATATATATATTTTGTTTGAGTTAAATATCATTCTGCATCAAAGTAATCCAAAGGCAAATGCATACCTGTTGCTTTAAAGTAAATATTTCTATTTTATACACACATATAGTCTTGTAAATTTGCCCATATCTATTATATTAAAATATGTACTTAGACATAATTGTGTTCAGACTTTGATTTTAATGTTAACTTTTATTTCATTTGGGGGTAAAAATGGTTGGGTTTAGTTTTTCTCCAATCAGATTTGTTTACTCCTACGAGATTAAACTTTACTCTTATTTGGGAGTGTTATTAAACTCCAAAACTTAAGTTAAAATGATGGAGTTAAAATAACTCTAGTAAGGGGATGGTCCTGAACCTTTTTCTAGTACTCCACTTTCAGAGTGATTTATACTCCACATTAGAGTTAGTTCTACTCCAATTTTAGAGTTATATTAACTCCAAACTGGGGGTGTTTTTTAATCGAAAATAAGAGTTGAAATACTGGAGTTAAAATAACTCTAGTAAGGGGATGGTCCTGAACCTTTTTATTTTACTCCAGATTTGGAGTCGCTACAACTTTTATCGCCATTTGTTTACGACTTGGAAAAGTCTGAGCGGGAAAGATGAAAAAATCATTCCCGCTGATCAACCAATCAGATTGCAGCATTCAGACGGTCATCTTGTCCGCTCACTGAGCTACCATATAATAAACATATTTACTGTACCTGCTATTTTTCCTACAACATTTTATTCAACACAGGTTTCGTTTCGATATATTTTAATAACACATTCTTGGCATATTACATGTTTTACAGGCACTCCGGAAATCTAATTCTTAGGTTTTTTTTTTTTTGTATTTGACATTAAGCAAAGGTTTCACTATAGTTGAAACAAGTCTGTACCGTTATAAAGTCTTCCATGATTTTATTTTTTTATTTTCGATCTTTAATTAATGCTTATCATCCGTCTATATACTTTGCAACGAAATCGACGTTCTATTTTGCCGGCTATCATCAGAATCCATTGTAACGTTCACTGACCTTCTGCAGGGACGCTCGGTTTCGAAACTAAACTCCGAATCGCTTTGCGAAAATCGTCGAGAAAAATGTAGTAAATACACGGGCTTAGTGCAGAGTTCAAGTAAATGAGATATCTGACAGCAAACCGAATGTGTAGATTGCAGATAATTCCCAGATGGAAATTTATAAAAATGAAAATATGATAAGGCAGTGTTAGGAGAATCAATGCGCCGACAGAGCAGAGTACCATTCTCGCTGCGTTTCGTATTCGACGAGCTCGAACTTTTCTCTGCCGTTCGGGTAATTTAACAAATGTCTGCGAGTTTCGAAGATTTCGAAGGATCAGAAATCCTATGATACAAACTGTGACTTCAACAACCATAGAAATTGTGAACGAAGTTATATAGCAGTTCGTATAATAAGTATGGTGGGAATCGATGACAACACAGTAAGATTTATCTGACCTAACAACAAGGTCAAAAAGGTATACTTCTGGAATAATAAGCACAGTCGGTATTGCCCAGGAAAGAACAATACACACACACCGCACCCTCCGCGACACCCCTGTCACGAGTGATGTCAATGTCACCCCCCTGTACCATTGCACAGTTATACACAACAACGTCAGGGGGGACACTAGTTTCGGCATACTTATGAAACCTAACATCTTACATGTAACCCGTCCTGCGATGCCCTCTATCTTCCAGTGCCATGACTGTGTTATTAGGTTCCCGATGCCAAGTACGTTTGGCAGGATGACTAGTAAGATATCACTGACAGCCATGTTCACGATGAAGTAGTTCATGTTCTTTTGCATGCTCTTGTGTTTGTAGACGGGATAAATAACAAGCGAGTTCAGTACAATAGTCACAAGTACTACAGCAACTATAGCTGCTATCTTTGCTATCCTCGCAGTCTCCCCATCCTCGCAGTATCCTCGAGATCGAGTATTGTTTGGGAAAGTGTCGTTAGGCATTGTTCAGAGCTGGGACTTTAAACATTACCTTCCTCTAAGTTAAGAAATTGACTATAAACTCGATGTTAAATAGTAGTTCCTGATAGCTCGGCTGAACTGTCGAACTGTACGAGTTTGTAGGTATGACCTTTGAATTCTCTCACTTGCTCTATGATATTCAACAGCAATTTTACGCCATCAGTAAGCTACGCTACTAGCTGTTTGGTAAATGGATTTCCGTGTTGATGTTTTATATCGTTTCGTGAATATGACGTCTCACCAAATATATCCGAATAAGATTACCATAACATCTGATTCAACTCTACTTGACGGTAGAATGCGATCAGAGTAATTGACGTCAACGTTAGCGACAATACGTTCCTGTTCAATGTTCCTGTACGGCAAAAACAACATGCTAACTCGATTTTCGTTCACAACTTAAGGTTGACATTTGTTTCTCTACAACAAGCTATTTAACTAATTTACGATACCTCACCGTTCCTCTTATTTACCATGTTTTGCGTCATCGCGTGGTCAACATTTTGTGGATTTTATGAGGCGCTAGCGGCAAAAGTTCCAATCTAAAGTGACAGCTTTTAAACTATGAGTTACTATGCTGTTTGTTCTCATTCAAACGAAACTTCAGACTTTTTAGCGAGAGCAGAGTGTAGAATTTATGAGGTTCATCAGTTTATTAGTCATCAGTACCGCGTAATTGAATTAGATTATTTTATAAAATGTTCTAGAAGTAAAATATGATGCTCAGTCCCTTTTAATAGCTCCGTTTTTACTTTCGTATTGTGCTGTAGGGAATTTTGAATTTGTTTCCCTGTAAGTAGTCAGCACAAACTTTTACGTGCAGATAATTAGCTACTATTTGGTAAGAGAATGCCTAGCTGTTTTATCCTTTCGTTGAGGTCTCAATAAATGTTGTATAATGTGACTGGCATCATGATGATACGTGGTCTGGTGGGTGTTATTTATTCAACTGTTCTTGATGGTAGAACGTGATAGGGTTCATTAACGTTAGCGATAATAAGTCAATAAAAGACAACTCCGAAGCCCAGTGCATGCAATGCAAGCAGAGAGTCCTAGATATAGGAAGAGAGCAAATAGTCCCATGCAGACTCGCAGTGTATGCCCTCACGCCCTGTGCGGCACCTTTCCTACGAAAAGCACAATGATAAGAGCGTGTGTCGTTCGGATCTGAAGTTACAGGTTCGAATCCAAGTAAAAAAAACTTTTTTCGTTCTCTTCTTTTTAATTTCCTTTATTTTCCTCTTTTTAACCCAGTATCACACTGAATCCCTCGAATCTCTCAAATATTGCTGCGCAGCAAGCGAAGCAGCAATAAATAATTTGGTCAAAATCTTGCAACGGTTCATTGCGTTAATTCGCTGTTTCAACCACAATCTCTTGCGTAGTCAGCCACAATGCGCTCCCATGCACTGGAGGCCATTTTTTTGCAACCACTGCCGGATACGATACTGATGGACATGATCCGCGCGTCATTAAGAGACTATAATTACTGTGTACTGTTGTATGCTTGGTTGTTTGTATTCTACAATATCAAGATGGTGAGCAGCAAATAATGTTCTTCTATTGGCCTTCGATAAAGTCAAGCAGCCGGTTCAAAATACAATTAGCATTTACCATAACAATCTCAATTACAGTTGTTTTCGGTGTTTAAACTTCACCGGGGAGAACAGCAGTTTTGTTGTGCTGGGAAGCATAAGAAAATGTTGGAAATTGGTAGGCTCAGGAAATACTCTACCGGGAAATCGTTCATATGTCGGGACAAAATTAAAATAAATCGGAATAGCTGTTGAGAGAACACACCACAGCTCAAACAACCAGCTTAGTCGCACGATAGCCCCAACTGCTACAAAATATATTCATCTAACTCCTTGGCATTTTTATCACCTAGTAATATATTTTTCCTGCCAAAGAGTTCTATAGGTTTACTTAATTCTTTAATTGACCGTCAGCATTCACTACCTATTAGGTATACTAGTATATATTTCTACTTAGGTATTTGTCAGCTGCGTAATCGATTCATGTCTTGGTTAGCAGCTGATTTATCTCTACTCACTAATATCAGCTATCCACCATACTATAACATATTATAAGCCTAAATTTAATTAAAACAGTGAATAACTCGAAAGCCTCCAAGCTACTTTGTCCACTGTGCACTGTCACTCCCATCTCATACTCTAATTTACCTTATCTATTATATATATACGTTTAGTTAATCATATTTCCCTCCCTTATTGTAATTCAGAAAGAAAAATAGTGTGAAATAAACTTGAACTTGTACTTGAACTTCATGTTCCGAGAGGACACCCTTTTCTTATTTGTTTTTTTACTGACGGGACAACAGTTTTAGCTCTCCTTCAGAGTTGTTCTGGTATTTTTCTTTCTTACCAAATTAGCATTTTAATAATAACAATAATAATAAGTAAGAATTCGTAGCCTTTTAAAGCGATCGATCGAAAACACTGACTTGCTTCAACCCCTCTGTTCGAGATCTCTCTCAGCTGGTCAATAAACCGCAATTCCTAGAAATGACTGGAACTTCGCCTATAGGCTTTCCTATATATATATATTACACATTTATCAATTGTTAAATGTTGATGATAATAACAACGATCGATAAGAGGGAAAAGGCAAAACGATCTACAAGTCATACAATTGGCATAAATTAGTTTGATTAATTTTTAGTCAGGCTGTGAAATTACTAATGATATAATAACTGTTTTTAATTCTACTGGCTGGTGGATTTGAAGTTTGAATTTCCTGCCTCGTCCTGTGAATGTGTACGGACTGATTCGGGTGGCACAGAGCTAATAAAAGTTTATTTAAAGAAAGTCTTGCATGGTGTTTTCTAATTTGCTGAAAAATCCATAAACGCAATCATAAGACGCAAACACAGGTCATTAGCGGCGCTTGGTCTTATCTCACATTACGGCACTGCGTCTGCGTGGATAAATATTGTCTTCTTATTTAATTTACCACATTTGCGTTATCACATGGTCAAAGTCACCGTGGATTGCTCTTGCGTAACTTCCTGTCTTCCTCAGCTGCTGATTCATGTTCACAACAGGTATAACGAGAGGACTTCTGTGTTTATATTTCTTATATACAATAAGGTGCATGCATGTAATTCCAGAATACCATGAGTCTGCATGCTTATGGTAACTCGAGACAAAAACTGCACAGAACAAATCTTTCCAAAGAGCCCTAGTTGAGCTCACTTTGAATCTTTATAACACTCGCACAGCTAGCGCTAGAATAATGGGACGATTCATTCAATTCTTTACACACGGACCAAACCTTTAATGGGTTCAAAATATAGACCTTGTATCTACGTTTGTACACGATCCAAATAAGACCTCTGTAAAGGTCCTCGGCATAATTCGGGCCTCTGTTCCCTTTGATGGCTATTTGGGGGGGGGGGGGGTGGAGGTTGACTGTGATTGACTTCAGTCAGTCAGTTCGATTAGCAGAACTCGAAGGAACCGTGACTTTAACTGTCGATTACACCGACAAAACTCAATCAATTGAACAATATTCCATCGCTTACCTAAATCGGGTCTTCTCCATGAAAGTGTCGCGGTCAAGTTGAATCAGAAAAAAAATACCCTTAATATTATTAGTAACAAGTATTCAGATGGGTCCTCGGAAATTAAGGATTAATCACTTGTGTTTTCAAGCTTCGAGACATCGGACAATTTGGTGAAAAGTTTTAAAACACGCGCGCGGTTAATCTGACCATTGACACCTTAACGCCGCCTGAAACCTAAAATCTAATAAAAACAAGAAACTCAAAAAAATGCAAATTCTGGAGGCGCTGGACTTCTGAAAATGCAATAATATTACAATGGATGGATGGCTAAAGGAACCAAGCTACTGAACACTGATCGATGGTCTCCAAACTTTTGATAGAAAAAAAACGTTTGTTTTTGACGACATGTTATCGTTTTGCATCAGTCAATTCCAACAATGCCCCTCCCCCTAAGTAGTTGTATTAGTTGTTTTTCTTTTTCTTTTACAGTAGAAAGCCAGATATGACGTCATGAAAATATTAAATACTTAATAACTTCGGGAATATTTATCACAGAGACTTCAAAATCGTGCCAAATAAAAATGCATCGCCATATCTTCGTTATAGCGTACTTTATTTTAAACGACTATTTAAAGAGGAATTTGACCAAAAAGGAGCTAACTCTTATGACGTCACAATAATGTCATTATCTATAACTAATTTAACCAAAACCTTAAATTTTACTTGAATAGTCAACTGAGAAAATTTTATACACTGACTTTCAGACAGAATTAGGAAATTGTGCCATTTTATCTAATTTTGGTCACGCTTAACCCTGGCGATTTCTGGGTCATTTATGCCCACCGTGTAAATTCTACTCCGTGAAGGCATTTTACACTACCGATCGAAACGAATTCTTGGAAAGAAACTAGTTTCCCTCGTTGTCATCAACCTACTAGCAGCAAACATTATCATGAAAGCGCCGCGTTTATTGGCAAAAGCGAGGACATCGTGGATGACTGGCTTGTCCAGCAAGGCCAGCTACAATTGCTTGTTGGTGTATTTAAAGGCCACATTTTCCCGTTGATGCTAGTTTGGAACTGCCTGTTTGAGCTATAAGTCAAGCCCGACTCGTATTCATTTCACTCTGATTCAAAATACTCGTACTCGAGGAAGGTATATGGATGTGCCCGGGGGTAGGGCATATTGTCCTTATTTCTTTGAACACCTTGCTTGTCCCCACCGTGGCATTGTGGGAAAGCTAGAGCCCTTGGCTTATAAGGACAGCGGTACGTAACTAACCAGGGAGAGTGTTGAGTTACCACTTTAGATTTTATTAATTTAAAGTGCAAGTATAATGTCGAAAAAATAAATGTTATATTGTACTTTTGTATTTGTTTGGCACAAATAGATATTTATCTTCCAAATTTTGTAACATTTCTTGCATTTAATCCCTAATTTTGGTTACTTTTTATGGATCCTGTGACGTCATAAGATGAAGGGAAAACCACTACAATAAAATTCCGTAGGTTGCAATTGTGACATCACAAGATGAATCAATCCCACAATTCGGGTAGCGTTTATTCTAGTTGAATTGCTGCTCCTGCCTCTCAAAGAAAACTAATTTAGACAACTGAAGTATATCAGAAATAGAATTTGGGGCAAAAATAGTTTATGCTGTTTTATGGCGCTACTTGCACTTTAAGGCAAATTGGCCCAGTTGACTGGGTTAACCCTTAATTTTATCGGTGCGATTACACATACTAAACACGTAAATAATATGTACATTCAATACAATCAACCTTGACCAGTGTGGAAGATATAAACAGTGTAAAGACGTAATGAAGTTCCTCATATTAACGAGAACAAAATATCACAACATACTGAATACATAGTTGTTGCTCTTTATTTTCCAATATGCGCTAATTTATCTAATCTACACGGGTACCCGAACTCTAATTCAATTATAGTCCAGTCGATCCTTGTTGTATGTCATGCTTTTATTCGTCATAGGCAGGGGATAGTGAATTCTGAAACAAGTATTCAAAGAGTTAGTACAAACAAATTACACTCATACACCAAGGGTCAGACTGCTAGCAAGTCCCTTCTGCTGTACATTTTTTAGAATGGCTAAACATGGTTCAAAGATGGCTAGACATGACTAGACATGATAAGCATAGTTGGATGGGTCTGGTCTATAAGTAGGGACGTCTGTACTTACAGACCCAGCCAACAACTACGTGTACCATGTCTAGCCATCGTTTGCCATCTGGAACCATGTTTAGCCATTCAACTGAACAAAAAAAATCGGAATAGAAGGGACTTGCTAGCAGTCTAACCAAGGGTCAAGGTGAATCACTTTGTCATCAATCTTAAAGGCCTTTAGATCCGATTTGTTGTCAAGTTTTGGGTTCAGTATTCCTTAATAGAAGCACTGTTTATAGAAACCTTAAAGGGACTATGTCATGGTACTGTGCATGTACCGAGTAATCACTCGGTTGGTAGCTGTTAATTGGATACAAACAGTTAAACTTCCCTCCCTCAATGCTTGATTGAAAGGATTTTCAATATTTTCTCTGGAGACTGTTTATATACACTGTTTGTTAGTCATTTTTGCATATTTGCTTTGATTAAGCATCCCACGCACATGGCCGAGAGGTTCGTTAGTTCATATCAAAATCGGTGAAAATAACAGTTTCCGGCCCGAAACGCGAATGTAAAGTCTATTCCCGTGACACAGCCCCTTTAATACTTTTTAAATATTTATTCAAAGAGATTTCCGCTGGCACGATAGGCAATCGAAACGTCTTTCAATAGGCCGGCCCTATCCATAAATGCGTATTTCTGTTGCAATAGTTTATCTGCATGCACAGAAAACATTATCATTACGATGTGGAAGAGCATGTCGACATTAGTGATCTTGTATAAATTTGAAGGCTGTAAAAAGCAATGAAGTTACAGCCATTTGAAATTAGGGAGATTTGTATGAGAGAGAAAAACGAGGCCTTTCTAGCAATCTAGCCTCGCTTTCATGTTTTTTCCCCTGTATGTCATTGAATGCCTATAACTCAACAGCAATTCTTCACATTGCTCTAAAACTGAACACAATTACTAGTGTTGACGTGATATTTCGTGTGGTAGCATTTATAGTTTCCCTCTACAGATTATGCAAATTAGGAGGCGGTCGCCGTTCTCAAATTCAATCTCTCGCCTAGACTTCCTCAAAGTCCTTCGCCCGCTTTGTTGCGATTTGGGTTGTCGCTCATCGCTGGCCTGTCGCCAGGATAAAAAACTCGCTTCGCTCGCCTGAAAACAAATTGGTGGTCGACTTGTAGCAATCTACCTCTCGCCTATCAGTAATTGAACCGGTTTACCTATACTAAATGGGTTGAAGCCGCTGTTCTAAATTTTAGAATATGGATACTGTTATTTATGGAGACCAACAACCATGTTGTCGAAGTTTGAGTGACATGGCATTAGAAATGAGGGATAAGTGCCTGTATTTAAGAGCATGTGACAAATGACATCATTGTTCTGTCATCAACACTAACTGGATTTATGGGGACCCTATATCATGCCTGCCAAAGTTTAAGCCATCTGACATTAGCAGTGAGGGAGATTCGGGAATGTTCTTAAAATAATATGAGTTGTTAACACCTTATGAAGCAAGTGAGCGAGCGACTCTATTTCCCCCATACCAATAACTGGTGGAGATTGCTATCAATAAAAACTACAAATGCACAAAAAAGACCAGTTGAAGGGGAGAACATGCAGGATCATATTCAGTTCATCCTTATTGCACTTACAAAAATACATAGAAAAACACTAAAAATACACATAATAAAGTATGCAATGTACATTGAAAGATATAGCGCGCTACACATGCTATGAACAGCAGTACGGGTTGCTGATCACATTGAAAGTATTGTCCAGTTGTAAAACAGTGTTCATATAGTGTTTATGTTGTAATGAAAGGAAATCATGCGAGAAGCAAAACACTTAGAGAAGGATAAACGATATCCTTAATGTTATAATTGTAATAAATACAATTAATGTATAACTGTAACTTAGTGATAACTTTAATTGGCAAAGTATAATGTCCTAATTTCTATGTTGCAATGAATCTGTTTATGTTGTAAAGACCGAAAGGCAATTATGTGACAAGCAAAAAACGTACAAAGGACGAACAATATATCCTTAATTGTATAACGAAATATAACTGTAACTTGTGCAACATGTAATAATAAGCTGTCATAGTATGTCGACATGATACATGTATTAGTCCTTGAGATGTTCATCTTGTTATAAAATTCAATCCTGTGGTCAGTAAAAATGAGAACTAGTATACACCATCGGTGTTTCGCAGTTTCGATTTGCCGATGGCGATGGAGATCGAAGTACTCTGTGACACTGAGTCTGTGTGAAAGCACAATAATCCATAAAATACTCACCTACTTAATCGAAAAAAATGTCCTGCACAGCAATGGTTATGAAAGTTAAGCATTTTTGGATTATTAACAACGTGATAAGGGCCACAACCGCACGTGAAAATGCAAAATAAATGCAGTGAAATATATACACACCTTGACACGAGGCGGTCCAAACGAAAAGAACACACGCAAGAAGACTCCTGGAAATGATTGATGGCTCGCGTTGCATGTTGCTTCGCGCATACAATTTGTGTGTTCTTGCGCACAGCCACAATGTTTTCACCACAATGCAATGTTCTGGCAATGCGCCAAAAAACGAGCCCATTACACAAATTAGTCTTGCTGCCTTGCTCGCTCGCTCCAGACTCGCTCGCTGCGGCAGTAAAAAACTCCGGAACTTGAAGACTTGTCGCAGTGATTTATAGACTTGAAATCAACAAGGCAGTCGGTCTGCGGTTTTCAAATGTCAAACCAGTCAGCAATCATCTTGCTACTGCCGAAATCATTTTCTAGGAAACTGCTAAGGGCATCAGGAGAAGACACACTCCGAGTTCTTGTTTCCAATTGGTTCATAGACGTCTCGTGCACCACAGTTCCACTTACACTCTCCGCTTCGGGGATCGCTCGGCACTACGAGTCTCGTGAGCGCCAACATTAATTATTGTCAGCGGAAAGTCGCATTGTAATAAAGGAATTTCAAGATGGCGGCTAAATGGAAGAAATCGCGAGTGAAACAAAACAGGTAAGTCTGCTGTGCTCCCTTGATTGAATGTGGTTAAAAAACGAATGCATTACTTCAGATAACGACAGTTGTAAACTAATACCTTAACACAAGTTGCAGAGTTCCCTGCAGAATGTCTTAGCAAACTTGGCCATCAGTCCTTTCTGTCTGCGGCAGTGCTCACGGGTGATTACCTAGCAGGTAATAAATGTGATAATTAGATTTTTGTTTGCTAGCGAGCTGAGTTGTATTCCGACGTATAAGCCGTTGGCCTTGTCTCCGTCCTCTTCAAATCTATAAGAGGGGGACATGAAAGAACCTGTTGTGTTATTTCGAGAAAGAGCAGGCAATTACCTCCCGACACAACAGCCTGGTATACTGAGGTACTAACAATCACTCATGATTGTAAACTGCACGGCAGCACATTGCGCCACAATAGCAGTCCGTATCACAAAAATAACCTTGTGAAGCGCATTTGAATATATTCATATAGAATTTGTTCTACGTAAATGAATACTTTTTTTAAATCATATCATCTCTCTCCTAATCTAATAACCTAATCATTATAAATCGCCATTTTGAATACCTAATACACATGCATATGATGCGATGGGACTCTCAATTTCAGAAACATATTGCTGGCTTTCACTCAATCCCCAGAGATTCCAATGACAAAGGGCATGGCGGCCATATTGGTGTACCTAACAAAAGAAGCTAACGAGGAATCTATTGTTAAAGGTACACCAACATGGCGGCCATGACGTCACGTGAAAGCTAGCAATAAGAAAGAGAGGTGATGGTCTTGAAAAAGCTTTGAGTGGATGCAAGAGCTCGAGCGCAACGCGAGTCCAGTCAGCAGCTTTTCATGACCTCGAAATGCATTTTATGTTTGTAGAACATGAAAATTCGATCTACATGAAAATAAACTAATTTATTCACGCGGGAAGAACTTTGTGGATGAGAGAAATGGGCAGAATGGCCCTTTTGCAGGAATGCAATCACGTGGTTAAAAGCACGTGTACGAGATCGGTAGTGTTAGTAGCAAAACCTATATGTAAATGCTACTTCAAACGATTGTCGATCTTTCTAAAAATGCGTTTTTGATCATGGCTTGCCATGCAACATCCATGGCAACGCCATTCCAATGGGGATCACGAGCTCAAGTCATTCGTTAATGACATATTATATTAGCACGTGACTGTTTCTTGCAAAGGCCTATCAAAAGCGAAAAGTTGATGAGAAAAAAAGAAAGCCATGCTGATGTCGTTTACAATAATGTTACGTTGCTGATTGGCTAGATTTTGATCACGTGTTCCCCCTGCTCGAGCATGCATTGATAGAATATACGATGGACTCAACATTTTCAGCCAATGAAGTTGTGCGTTCTTAGGATGTTCCCTAGTTTATATTATCATAATATATAAATACAATAGCCTATTTGTGGCGTCGAAATATGCCCTGATATTTCGTCCGCGGACATTATCTGATCCGAGAAGAAAACAGTTCCCGAGAGCGATGCTCGAGGGAAATTGTGAGCTTCGAGGATCAGATAATGTCCAAGGACAAATATTAGGGCATATTTCGACGCCACAATGTAGGTTATTGTTGTTATATCCTTCAAATATTTTCTTTGACGCGCGGGGGGTATATTCGCAGGGGGTATATTCGCTGATATTTCCCACTCGCGTAGAGAAAATATCGGGTCACGTGACGCATTCAACGAATCACGCGCGAGAGAAAATATGTGATGGTTTATGTCAAGGTATATAAGCCTAGTTTACCTGTCCGCATATATTTTCCTTGTACCTGTTTTCACAAGCTAAAGAAACGAAACGAAAATACTGTTGTTAACGACAAGAATAAATCTACTTTTATTAAAATTAAATATAATAATTACGAATTACAAATGTTAAGATTGCCTATACAATCAAAAGACACTAAATATGGTAAGTCTTGTTCTGAACATTGAGTTAATCTAGCAAGGGGAACATGTCAAGTATTAATAAATATATACAGGTCGTTATAGAATATACAGAGATATAATATAGCGGAGCTCTTTGCGGCCCGCGAAAGCAGAGCTCAAAAGAGGTCACGTGACTTGCCATTATCTTTAATAACTCGTTAACGAAAGAGTAGTGAACTTTCGTCCTAAAGTGGAAATCGATAATTTGCAATTATTGGCAAAATATCAAAATATCAAAATATCTTCGCGCCATTTTTTTAGAAGGGTATCTTCTATAGTTGTCGCCTTGTGGCGGGTGGGCTATTTGGTAGGTCATTCTTACCGCGGAGGCCTGGGTCCAGGCCTGGAGCGTTTTGGCTTTCCTCATTCCGCCATCTTGCTTCCTTCTTTTCATGCCATTTCTAAGTCTAGTTTTATCGTGATTTGGTCAAATTTTCGGTAATGATATTTTCCGGGAATATTTAAATGGCTGTTGTGAATGGCTTTGGATGAAATACTCGCTTATTTGGACGATAGATTCGCCATACCCGGCGATGTATTCTAACGTGGCATCGAGGGAGTTTGACACATAACAAACTGATTTAAGTATTCCTTGAATTTGCTGTTATTCTTGAAGAAAATGACGAAGACGTGAATTAGCAGTTCTTGTGGTAGAAGAACCGCCTACTCGCGATTAATAAAACTGCCATGGACACCTCTTACACAAGTTACAAGCCTGTAGAAAGAGTGTACTGGATACAATCAATGCATTGCTTTAAAATCAAATCTCACAAAATACAGTGATGTAAGTTAAAAAATAGAACTATTCCATGTGTTTAATACTAATAGGACGTTTGCATTATAACTGTTATTACTCAGAGTTTCATTGAAATACTTCTAGTTCGTAATAATTTATGCCCAGGGGAGTACTCCCTATAGTAGACCATACAGGGATGCTCCGCCCGAAAGGGGTAGGTTTTTTGGGCTGGAGGTATATAAAAGGGTAGGGAATTCGCGAGTTTAGGTATATAAAAGGGTAGGGTTTTACGAGTTCAGTCAATTTATTTTTCACATTTCTATGAACCTTTATTTTTTCTAATTGGTGCAACAGGCCTTTAGATTTGATAGAAACCATGGTATAGTAGGTATAAAAGGGGGTTCCTTTTTGTATGACGTATATAAAAGGGGTACCTTTTTGCAAGAGGTATATAAAGGGGACACCTTTTTGCCCAAATTTGGTATATAAAAGGTAAGGGGTCGAGAGTCCAGGCGGAGCATCCCTGTACAAAATTTCTAGTAGTACCCAGTTACAATATGAAAACAATCTGTCACTATGCAAATTAATAGAATAAATGGATGGAGTAGTGGAGTGTACTAGATACCATGCATTGCTTTAAAATCAGTTCTCAAGAAATACTTGTCATGTAAATAAATAGACCTATCCCATATGTTATAATACTAATAAAATATTTGCATTACAGCTATTATATAAACACTGGGAGTTCCATCAAAATACTTCTAGTTAGCAATAATTTATGCCTTCATTACTCTCATAAGTTAATGTCCAGTTTATCACCAAACGTATCTTACATAGCTTGTAAGAACTTGCCATTCTTGCAAGTACTTTCTAGTACGCATTGCGAACCTATGTTTTAGTTGTCGCGCGCGGCCACTTTGCTTCAACTACTTCCGGGTACTAAAAAATGATTTTTATTGGACATTATAATCGCACAGGCATGCGTATTGGGATTCCCTCTCTTAGGCCTAAGTAAAACGTCGAACTAGCCATGAACTTAATTCAGTCGAACCTATTAATTTGAAATAGGCTCATGGATAGTACGACGTTAAGGTTTGCCGCCATTGAGACCGACCCTATTCAATATGTACGAGTCCGGCATTAGGTTCGACTAGCCAAGTCAGGAATTACGACTCTGGTGCGACTTTGCGGCAAACGTCGTTGTTAACATGCCGTAGGCCTTAGGCGTAACGATGCTGTAAAAGTTTCAGTATATTCTAAATCATGAATTGCAGCCAGGAAACAGGGGAATCTCTATTAATTTGCTTATAATTTTATCAAAACTTACCTCTCTTTCCGTAGTCATCAATCACTGCAAATAACGACAGAGTTCAGTACAACTTTAATAGAACTCGGCAACTCGGAAAGCAAATAAAAAAGCTAGAAATGATACGAATTACTGTAAAGTTTTCAAGTTAACGACTCCTTGGATGTATAGCGACCCGGTAACCTCCGAAAGTAGCGATAAAATTTGATGGTTGTTTTAACAGCCATCAAAATTTATAAAATAAATCCCGAAAGTAGCATCCCCCGAAAGTTGCGACACCTCTGAAAATAACGACCCCAAATGTTGACCTAGATTATAACGTGTTTAGCAGTTATGGGCAAATCGAAGTCGTCACTTCGTTGTACTATGTTTACCATGCCGATTGAATAGCGGGTCATAAATCGTAGGCTGCGCTCCTCGTTACAATTAGCCTCAAGTTTATCAGTCTTCTCAAGTGTATCAGTCTCTCGTCTGTCACGCGAGTTACCGACGTTAAATAAAGTTGCTTTACCTTTTAGTTCAGGGACGCAGTCAGGGAGAGGTTCCTGAGATTATGAACCCCCTTTCCCTGAGGAAAACAACCCTCTCCCTCCTGTTTCCAGGCCAGAAGAAAAATGAAATAAAGAAAAGAAAAGAGACTAAGAAAGAGCGAGCGTATTACTTACTCTCATAATGCGGGAAATACAATTTAAGAGACCTTAGATTTTAAAAAAAAATTTGGGGGGATATTTCACCTATGTACGTGTTTTAACTTCCTGAAAGTAGCGAGCCCCCGAAAGTAACGAGCATACAAGGTTGCTAAAACCGAAAGCCTCGTTATTTCCAGAACTTTACGGTAACTGAGCACTTGCCAAGTTGAGAAAATGTCCTCGGGAATTACCAGCTTCAAATGCAAAGGAATTCTGTCATCAATCTCTGAGTGAGTATTGTTTATCCCAAACACTTTGTTTATCTCTTACTGTTTTCCGTAAGTCAGCAATGTTCTACTTACAGTTCTCCTCAAGAAGTTCCTCCAAGAAACCTGAGACCTGGCAGAGCAGGACGGCACCGACGAGAAGAAGAACGAGGATACGTGCTGAGGCCATTCTGAGTCAACTTGGAGAGAACTTGTAGCTGCTCTGTAGGACTTGCTGGTTTGGTGGATGGTAGTGAACTGTGTTGATATGGGATGTTTCGTCCCTATTTATACCAGTTTACTTTGAACCATATGGCAACAGCTTATATAGTTGGATATTCGACTTCATCGTTCACCACCGTGTCAGAGTGATCCACATTTTGGTCGCAGTATATTATGTCCCTATTCTTGTTCTGTGGTTTTTATAAAGACTAGTGTGATGCATACATTGTGTTTTATAAAGACTAAAGTTAGGTGTACGTTAGTTGTGGGTTGACTTTCCTTACTTTGACCACACGGGAGTTTTAATTCCATTGATCTGTTGTATTATATGCATTTTCTTAGTTTTAAAGAAACTAAAGTTTTATTCACTTTGCGGTAAATATACTCTAGGTACATTTCTTGGTAATTATATATTCCATACTCTGTCGAATTTCTTGATACGAGTTGTTTCGGAAAGTTATTATGTATACTGTGAGACTATAATAAATCTCTTTTTCCGATTATTTGGCTTTGTAGAATGGAGAATTCTACTTCTGGACGATTCTTAGGGGCCGTCGACATATTTGAAATGCCCCGGGGGGAAGGGGGTAAGGGCATGGACGTTAGTGTGAGGCATTTAGAACAAAAAACATTTTCATCCATAGAAGTACACTTTTTAATCAAACGTTTCCAGTCAGCTAGATCTGCATTACTCGTCAATCTTCAGGTAAATGAAACTCAGTTGATAACTTTTAATCCTGTCGTTGATAATGAGTATTTTATTCAAGATTCCGAAATGAGCTCGTACGGGAATTCAAGGTACAGTAAGAATTAGTCGTTTAGAAGCGAACTCCTGTGTATAAATTTCGTAATTTCATAGAGTGTCTTCATAAGCATAAAACAATGGGCTGCCTCCCGAAATTAACCGCCTCCCGAATTTAACCGCCTCCCGGTTAGCTCAGTGGTTAAGCGCCGATCTGTTGTGCGGGAGGTCGCGGGTTCAAACCTCGGCCAGACCAACAATCAGGGTCTTGAAATAACTGTGTATGTGCTGCCTTTACATAATCCAACAGTAAACGGTTAGCCCTTCTCGTCTTCTCGAATAAGGACGTAAAACCGCAGGACTAAGTAAAGAGAGCCAGGGCCATGTGTTAGATTACTGAACTACATGTTAGCCGGTAAACATGTTTAATACCCTCTATAAATAATGCGACTTTACTTTACTTTATACTTTTGGGCGGACGTTAAGGGGGAGGGAGTGTGACCTTAACGACCGTTGGGCGTTAAGCGGGGCATTTCAAATATGTCTGCACGTCTGCGCTTTCTTGAATTCGCCTGAACGGAACACTATGCTTTATTGCTTTTACAACTGATGAGTTACGTGAGCTAACAAATAATTTTCGAACTACTTCTCTGACGATGGTAATGCAAGTAACTGTTACAGCTAAAAATCGGCTAGATCACCACAACCGCTTAATCGCTTGAATTAATTTAATCTTTGGAAATTAGTGAAATATACGTTTAGATTCCTACATCTTTAACTAAAAATGCCTTGTCAAAACGTCTGTTAGAAAAGTATTTATCAACTAGCTAAACATGTCGAGCTAACATAATTGTATTTCCTAAACAAAAGTTAATTAACGTTGACTGTAGACCAGACTTTGATGAAGAACATTCTATTCCCGGGGGGGGGGGGGGGGGGGGTTACTCCTCTTTGTGACGTGTTATGTATGTGCCGCGGGGGTGGGTCAGGGTTTTGAGCTCAATTTCGTTCATTATAACATTCAGTATTTTTTTGTGGATGAAAATTTGTCATCCACCATTAACGAAACCCATTCAGAGTATTTTTTTTATCTTAACAAACACTAATAGGATTTATTTCCAAACCAATCCCAAGCCGCGAAACATCAATCATAGTTCTGAAACTAGTAGATATCATGATATGACTGACAAAGAGTACAAGGGTATAAAACAGAAACAGATTTGTCCTTCTAGTTTGAAGACTGGTTGCAAAATCATTCGAATTAATCCCATTGTGTAAAGAGATCAGACCTCCTGCACTTAAACCGCATTCTAACGAAACGTTTGACCTATTAACTCGACCGTTGAACCATATGGACACAGCTTGCTCTACTTGTAGCCAGACCAACTTCGATCATCTTACAATCCAAAGCCGCCTCCCGGTTAGCTCAGTGGTTAAGCGACGATATGACGTGCGCGTTCGGGAGGTCGAGAGTAACTGTGTAGAAGGTGATGCATTTGCATGTTCTAACAGTAAACAATTAGATCTTCACGTCCTCGCGATCATAGGACTAAGTCAACAGAGGACTATGGATGTGTACTAATATACCCCGCGTACATCAACTAAACCTGCTTAATTAAACTGAGTATATATAGCCTTAATTAATACGAAAGATCAGATTGAAACTATTTTTAATTAGCACCAGTGTAATCTGGTACCTTGGTAATCTGGTACTGAGTTTATCTAGCCTCAATCTTGAATGTGTTTAGTTACACAGGGTTAAAACTACCGTATACGGGCGTATATCTCAAACAGGTTATTTAGTTTAATACGAAAGATCAGATTGAAACTATTTTAGCACCAGTGTAATCTGGTACCTTGGTAATCTGGTACTGAGTTATCTAGCCTCAATCTTGAATGTGTTTAGTTACACAGGGTTAAACCTACCGTATACGGGCGTATACCTCAAACAGGTTATTTAGTTTAATACGAAAGATCAGTCAGATTGAAACTATTTTAGCACCAGTGTAATCTCAGGCTGGTACCCAGATCCCACCCCATGTTTATCCAAAGAGGGGCCGTTGAGTAAATATGGGAGATCTGGGTGGGTATAAGATTCATGTTTGTGGTGAGCTTGTTTTCCTTTAGCCTGCGAATACAGCCGTCTCGCATCGGGAACGACAGTCAAAACGTGGTCCCCGAGAGAGACGTCTGCGCCTTGAGACGGAAAATTCCATACTGATGACGTTTCGCGGACAGGCTCTGGTCACGACATTTGATTGGCTAGTGAGCCTAATTATCACATACTAGCCAATCAAATGACACGACCAGATCCTGTCCGCGAAACGATTTTATTGTTAGTGCTTCGGGTGTCAAGTTTGTGGGAAATAATTGGCTATAAATGATATTTATCCAACACAATAACAGAACTCAGTAGGTACCAAGTTTGAGAAATAATAGCTAGAGCTAGTATCCGACCGAGCTTGGCCTTCGCAGATATAATTCAAGAGAAAATCAAGAATAAAAGCAAGAATACCCCAATAAAGTCCATAATAATTTGCATTTGATTTGTCTTAATTATAATGCCGGCATATATCGAACTGGCAGCGAATAAAGTACGCCCGGGGGGGGGGGGGGGGGGGGGGGGAGGGGGAGGGGGGTATTCCGCCATTTTTTTAGGTGGGAGTGCACCGCTGGAACCCCAGAACCCCTATCTCAGACTCAGATGGCCAAAACATTACATTCCAAAATTCGACAGAAATATACCCCATCTCAGACATAGAGGGAGAAACTTGGAACCCATCTCTGACCTAGAAGATCAAAATCCCGACCCCATCCAGCGGCACAACCCCGGCGTAGACATACACACAGTGGTCGTGGTATTGTAATATACATTATTCTGCCTGTTAATCCACAGTTCTCCTAATCCTAGCTGATACTGACAGCAGGATTTTGTTTTTATGGCTCCAGTATTCTTTGTTATTCTTATATGTTTGATATATTTGTATGCATTGCATGATAGTTTATCTAGATCAGAGCAGGAGCCCATTACCAGGAGCGTTCCTATGTCATGGGCTGGGCCCCCTGCACAGGAGTAGATGTGGCTATATTTAGAATTGCTGGCTTTCACTTGACGTCATAGCCGCCATGTTGGTGCCCTTAAAAATAGATTCCTCGTTAGCTTCTTTTGTTGGGGCACCAACATGGCCGCCATGCCTTTGTCATTTGAATCTCTGGGGATTGAGTGAAAACCAACAATTCGAATTCCCGCGTTGAAAGAGAGAATAATGATAATGAATAATAATGAGAAATGACGTTAGCTATCTGATTGGCTAAGACAACATGGCCTTTGTTTATTTCGCGCGAAATGCAATTCTAAAAATAGCCACAATGTACTCCTGTGCTGGGAACAGACCGAATGGGGAAGATGGACGCTCCTGGTAATGGGCTCCTGATCAGAGTCATTTCATTTAAGCCAGAATTTAATGCTCCTACATTTTGCTTGAGTTCGTATAACGGATGTCTCTCTAATTCTGCCCTGCACGTATGCATTATTACTTCAAGTTTTGTTATGCACAGCTTCAATCGGATCTTTGTCTAATAGCCCTTTTATGTCCACTTTTTTATGTCCACTTTTTCCACTTTTTTATGTCCACTTCTTTTTTTGATGGTTAATTTAAGGTCTTTTCTGAAGTATCGCCCATTTCTTTCCTTAATAGACCAGTTCGTGGTTAAATCAATTCCGACATTTTGAAAGAGGTCAGTGCAAACATGGCCCGAAATACAGTGTTTGTATGGGAATACGATGACAAATAATTTCCGTTAAATCAAATTTCTGAAATATTCACTGTCTGCAAACTTAAGATACCAGGTAAATGATTAACTGGTCAAAATTTGAGGGATGTAGCAGTGTGCTGGGAAGCGTGCAATTGTGTTTTCAGTTTTCCATACATTTGTCTGTAATTACGAGTCAAAGTCGCAAATACCTTCTCCTGCACTTCTAGGTCATGTTTTCATGTGCCTCACCATTTAATGATACGCTAGATAAACCATTTACTGCCAAAGAATTAATCAAAATAAGCAAGAAATAAAAAAAATATAAAGCTTCGGGGTTGGACATTATTAATAATGAAATGATAAAATGCTGTTTAGATATTCATACTGATCATTTTGTATGGCTTTTTAACAAAAAAAATTGAATCTAGTCTCTTTCCTCAATGTTGGAACGATGGTTATATTTGTCCTATCTTTAAATCGGGAATCAAAGATGACCCCAACAACTACCGTGGTATCACCATAAATAGTTGCTTAGGTAATTTTTTCACGCTGGCACTAAACTCACGTTTAACGGACTATTTTGAAAGCAATAACATCATTAAACCAAATCAAATTGGCTTTCGTAAAGCTCATAGAACTTCTGACCATATATTCGTTGTCAAAACTATTGTAGACTCATATTTCAGAGAAGGTAAAACAATATATTCGTGTTTTGTTGATTTCAGAAAAGCTTACGACTCTGTATGGAGAAATAGCTTATTTCACAAGTTAATTGAACTCGGTATAAGTAAACGTTTTTAGCCATAATCATACATCTATACCAAAACATTAGATCTTGTGTCAGAACAACTGAAGGGAGTAGTGGGAGAGGGATGGAATTAGCCGTTTTTTTAGGGCGTACGCCCTATCTTTAGGGCGTATGCATTAATTAGGGTGACGTCACAATCCTATTATCCATTGAATTAATTAAGAATTTTAGGGCGTATGCATAAATTCGGAATGCTAATTTTTAGGGCGCTCTCATTAATTCGGGGCATGTTTGGGCAAAGCCTATTGTTTGGGGTCGTCTATAAAACCAGAACCTATATGTCTCCGAATCAGTACAACCCAAAGCCTTGAACAACCTATTCGAAATTGAGCAGCAACAAGATGGAACCTACCAAATTGGACTGTGATATCACAGAGGCCATTGAGAGGCTACTCGAGCTAGCAGCAGTTGACTTTGAGGTAAATATTATTTTGACTTCTATTTAGACCACAACCGTTTTGTTTGTGTGCAGGTTTTGAGAGCGTGTTTTTATCTTTGTAGACCATGCCTGAAATTCCCGCCGAAATGTTGGAGCCCTGGAACGATTGGGAAACAGAGTTGGAGACTGCTACAAAAGTAAGCAATTTGATCATGTACTATTGTAAAGGTTTAAGCGTAAAATTTACTTTGATTTTCTTCCGTCTTTTCAGAATCACTTGGACGAAACTTCAGACATTCCTCCCGAGATATTCGAGCCTTGGATTGATTTTGACTCGGTAAGTTATTCGATGGGCTAGTTCTGTTCCGTTACACAATACCATTCTAACTAAAGTTTGTGTATCTTTTTTCCTCCTAGGAGGCCACCCCAGAAGCCCAACAGACTGGAGCGGGTATGAAGCGAGCTGCCGAGGACAACGTTCCCCCAGCTAAAAAATCAAAGCACGAGTGTGAGACATGTGGGAAAGTGTTTTCACGAGGCTGTGATCTGACGCGGCATAAACAGACACACAACGGCGAAAGGAAGCACGAGTGCGCTCATTGTGACAAGAAATTTAGTCGTAAGGAGCATTTGCGATACCACGAGAAGAATGTCCACGAGAACCGTGCTGCCCAGCGCGAGTACAAGTGCAACACTTGTGGCGAAGAGTTCCACAATATGGCTCCCTACCGAGCTCATCAGAAGACAGTTCACCCCAAACCCTCCACAAGCAACAAGAAACGACCCAACGAAGACAAATCCGGTAAGAAATATTTATGATTTAATCTTATACGAATTCAAGGTACGCTATGTAGAACGATAGTCGACAAGTTTGGGTCAGTCTTTTGTGTGAGAGATTAGTCGTATGCAAATTCGCGTTGAGACGGAGTCTTTTGTTTGCTAGGATTAACCATACATTAGCCGAATCCGTTTTCCGAGTATAGTACAATAGATAATAAATATTTTAACAAAACAACTTCAGAATGGAGAAACATTACTTTACTAATATTACGAAACAATTACGACTCCAACGGCGAGGCCAAGATTTTGCCCTAAAACGTATAGCTGGTGTGATAGAATTTAGTTTGTGGCGCGATGTTAGTTAGTAATTGACAAACTTTAATTCATATTTTTCCTTAATTGACATTGTTGTCCAGTGTCAGGTCTAAGCCGGAGTAATAACGAAATCAATTATTACGCAAATTCGAACGAGCTTTTCCATCTGCTTAACTGGGATAAGCTAACAATTACAAGGAGAAAACAAGTAGTTTGTACGTGGTACACGGTTTTTCTTGTTCTAAGTTAATAGTGTGGCATGCGCTTTTGAAGTGTTTACCCTTTCTGGGGCTTTACAGTAATTGTATGGAACTATAATTTTCATATTTTCGCGACGTTAACATGCCTAGGCTACACTCTATGCGTATAGCAATGTTATCTTTGTTTTGAGGTCTATAAACTTCAATAAATCGTTAACTCCACAGTATAAATACATGCTTGGAAAAATCTTTTGTGTAGGAATTTTCTTAATTTTAATACTTCAGCTTGATAGCCGTGACTTATTCATATGTCAATCCATGCTTATGTAAGTCTTTTGTGTGGGAGATTAGTCCTCATGAACTTCGTCTTGAGTCTTATTCATTTGTAGATAAGTGTTCAGACATCCCAATAGAATATGTTTGGACCGGTCTTTTATTTAGAGGTAACTAGATCGGTTGAATTATTTAATTTTCAGGACCTAAACCCAAGAAAGTCAAACCCAGTCCTGCTGAGAAACCTTCACCAAACCCAACTCCAAGCACCAGCTGGCAAGAAGATTTTAAAGCCCTCACCGACCTCCCAGAAGATCAACAGAGCCCTGTCCTCGAGTACCGTCGCCACTGGTTTCAGATCCGGACCCGGTTCCAACGCCAGAACAGATTATTGGATTGGTACAACTTTCGCCTGACCTCCCTCCAACCTCAAGAACTCCTTCCCCATCTTGACCGGATCTTCGCGGACCAGTCTACCGTCTTTAAGCTGAACGTGTCCTTTGGTTATCTACTGAGGAACAACGAGACTGGCGAGCTTCAATATCATTATACCTCCCGCAATAACAACCAGGCTTTTGAAGAACCCTTCCTTATCGCCAATGCCGGTGATCTTGAACGAGTCCGGGAAGCTCTTCAAAACTTGGATATTCTGGAATGGGTGAGACAACAACGCCCCAACTCCAAATGGGTGGTGGATAAAGTGACCAACATCACGTTCTTCGTGACCAAGATCCGTGGTCACCCTATTGGCCGTGGTAAAAATCTACCCCACTACCTGGTGGAAAACAACAACAACAACAACAACAACATTTATTTGTTCACTCTTAAAGTTACAAGTAGTAAATAATAAATAAATAATAGACTGAGTAGGAGGACCCGAAAAAAACCACGAAAGCTATCTAGCCGGGACCCCCTTTTCACACCACAAAATACAACGAGACTAATTTGCAATTTGCAAAGAGTTGAAAAAGGGGAAGAGGGGAATTTTATAAATTATTTTGCTTGAGTAAGTCTGTGTATTATATGTAATAAATTAATTAACTAATCATGGCCCAGCATATTGATTTATTAAGTATGATGTGTAATTTTGTTTAAATAAGTGACGCTTATCTGATTTAATAGAGTCAGGAATTTCTTTCCAAATTTTAATGCCATTAAAATTTATAAACCTTTTTTTGTAGTCAGTTCTAATGGACTCCAGAAAAAATATTTGTTTGTTTTTCTGTCTTGTTTCGTAATGGTGAATTTCATTTAAGGGAGTAAACATGGCTAAGAATGTATCAGGGATAGTTTTATGGATTACATCATGCATGAAAAGGCTAGAATGAAGTTTATGGATGTCTTTTAATTTTAGAAGATTTAATTTATAGAAAAGTGGAGTAGTGTGGCTATTCCAATTTTCATGTAGAATGGCTCGAACAACTTTTTTCTGAAGACTTTCAATAGGTTTCAAAGTTGAAATAAGAGCATTACCCCATAATAAATTCGCATAATTTAAGTGTGGGTAGAAAAGAGAGGAATAAATTTGTTTCAATACTGGAAGAGGAGCGTAATGTCTTGCTTTAAATATGATCCCAACAACTTTGGCAAGTTTTGTTTTTACGGAGGCTATGTGGTCCTTCCATGTCAAATTTTTGTCAATAATGACACCCAAATATTTTGTTCGACTTCTTTCTTCAATGATTTCATTATTTATTTTTAAAGTGAGTGGTCTCGGTAACTTTTTGTTCTTGGCACGAAAAATAACATAGTTTGATTTTGTTGCATTAAGAGACAATTTGTTACATAATAACCACTCTTGAATGTCACTTAAATCTTGATTTATGGAGGTTTCAAGTTCATCTAAGTTTTTAGAAGAGTGAAATAAACTAGTGTCATCTGCAAAAAGAAAACATTTTGATTGAGATTTAAAAGAATTTGGGATATCATTGATGTATAAAAGGAATAGAATTGGCCCTAGTACTGATCCTTGAGGTACACCACATTCAACGGTAAGTTTGCTCGATAAGTTGCCATTTATGGATACTACTTGCTGTCTATTTGTTAAATAAGAATAAAACCAATTTTTAGGAACTCCTCTTAAGCCATAGTGTTCTAATTTGTCAAGTAAAATTTCATGATTTACAGTATCAAATGCTTTGGCAAAGTCAAGAAAGATAGCTGTGGAAAATGAGTTATTTTCAAATGATTCAATAATGTTATTTAATAAATCTAAAACTGCTAGTACTGTTGATTTCTTTTTTTGAAAACCATATTGATGTTTAAATATAATTTGTTTAGTTTCTAAAAAGGATTTAAGTCTAGAGAGCATGACTTGTTCAAAAAGTTTTGAAAAAATAGGTAAAAGAGAAATTGGTCTGTAGTTAATCACAGAGAGTCTTGAACCACCTTTGAAGAGGGGAATAATTTTTTGTATTTTTAATCTGTCTGGAAAATATCCAGATAGAAATGACTCATTCATAATTGAATGAAGAGGAGGGGCAATAAGGTTTCCAGCAAGTTTAACCAATTGAATGGGAAAGTTATAAATTCCAGAGCATTTACTAGAATCAAGCTGATTAATCAAGGAAATTATTTCATTTGGTGTAGTAGGGTTGACAAAGAAACTATCAAGAATGCATGATTCTAAGAAATATTTGTGAGATTTAGCAGGTTTTTTCATTTTAGACACTAAGTTTGAAGCTAGTTTATTGAAATAAACATTAAATTTATTTGCCAGTTTAATTGGATCAGTTATCAAGCAATCACCTTCTTGAAGGCAATAACTTTTAGTCTTTGATGATGAATTGTTAATAAGAAGTTTGATTCCCTGCCAAATTTTTTTCATGTTAGATTTAAATCTAATGAAGTAACTCTGATAATAGTTCTTCTTGGATTTTTTAATTAGGTGGTTTACTTTATTTCTATATTGTTTATACTTGTGGAAAAATTCTGCACCTCTTGATTTCATAAAGTAGCCATAATATTTATTTTTCTTATGGATTGATTTGCGAATACCTTTAGTAATCCATGCCTTTCTATCTTGTTTAAGTTTTCTTTTAGATAGTTTAGAGAAAGGTGCATGTGAGTCAATTATTTCAAGGAATTTATCATGAAAGCAGTTATATTTGTCATTGGTTGTTGGTTGCATCGATACCTGATACTGTAAATTTAGGGATTTAACATCCTTCAAAAAATTATCTTTGTTAAAAAGTGAATAATTTCTTCTGTACACATTAATAGGTTTAAGTGATATGCTCAATCCTGTAATTATTAAGAAGTTGGGTAAATGATCAGTAATATGGGGGATGAGATTACCAGATATGTGATTAGGATTTACAGAGTTACAGAATATATGATCAATAAGAGATGGATTTGAATATTCAACAAATCTAGTTGGTTGTAAAATTTGAGGGATCATAAAATGGGAAAAAAGTATATGCAGGTAGTCATTTATATGTTCTTTTGTGTCACATTTTAGCAAGTCAAGGTTAATATCTCCTGTTATAATTACAGTTTTATCTTCTTTACTTGTTATGAAGAGAGTTCTCTCTAAATATTCTAAAAAGACTTGAGGATTTCTTAGTTTAGGATGTAGATATATAACACAAATTAATATGTTAGATTCATTTTCATTAAATATTTCAATCCAGAGAGCTTGAAACTCGCCATCACTAGAGAAACAAGACTTTGAGAGATCGTTCCGTCTGATATAATTTAATTCATGTTGAATGTAAAAGCCACATCCACTGTTTGAAGTTGATCCTGGTAGTTTCTCAAAATTATTGTAAAATTTGAGCTTAGGTGAAAAAAATGTATGATCCTTACTTAGGGGGTTCCAAATTTCAGAAAGTGCAATAACACTGAAATTGAAATCAAGATCTGCCAGAAGATTTGAGAGAGAATCAAAGTTATGGTTTAAACTTCTGATGTTTGAGTGAATTATAGAAAAGTTTTTACTATGTTTACTAGTAATACTCTTGGATAATTTATGAAACTGGTGAAGGGAATAATACTTAAAATCAGTTTCAAATGGTATTTCATTATCAGGATTGAAATCAAAATCCGAAGATGTAAAATTTGTGAAAGATAAGAAAGAGTCAAGTCTGGGAAGTGAGTCAAAATCTAAGTTGTCGACACTCGAAGTACTTAAGCAAGAGCAGTTATAATTACTATTAAAGGAAAATTGGGATAAATTGTTGATATTTTGAAATGGAAAGGATTCAGCTAAACAAGTGTAGCACGCCCAAGGTTTTTTGTAGGAAAGAAAGAATGTGACTTCGTTTTTTGTCAAAAGAGAACATTTAAGGTGAATTTTGGTGTTACAATTAAAACATACTATGCAATTTTGGGTTGATTTCACTCTTTTTTTACATGTCCTACATTTTGTACATGGGGTGCCACTACTTGATGCAATAGTTAGAGGGTTTCCAGAGTGTAATGGAGGTTGATGTGTAATTTGATTAAATGATAAAGATAATAACTGAGCTTTTGTGATGAATGAAAAGGGAAAAATAGCATTTATACAGGGTTTACAATACCAAGGTTCAGAGGATAATGACAATACCTCTAGCTCTTTTTTAGTAATCTTAAGGCATTTGGCATGAAGCCATGTATGGCAAAGATCGCAAAAAATTGAATTTTGGTTGTCAAAAACATATTTACCACAAATATGACATAGAGTTGATTCTGTACTTATATTGTTTTCAGCCATGCCAGATAGAGGAGTCTATAGGTAGTTATTATACTCTGATATACTATTACAAATATTAATTTCAAAATTATTGTGATTTATAGAAAAACCCTGGCGAAGTGTAGGTCTAATAAATAATGGAGATGTGGAGAAGCTCATAATAATGTAGGATTAAGAAAAATACTAAAGGTGGATACGATATAAATGTGGTAAAACTAGTATAATAAATAATGGTAAGCAACTGTGACAACGTACTGTTTACTGTACCAGAAATGTACCTCAAGATGTAAATAAGCAGCGATCTTCATGTATCCAGATTTTGCTACACTCTCAATAGTAATCCTGACCTGTCCACAAACTAACCAACACATCGGTTTCACACAAATTATTGAGGTAGTTGGCATTGCATAGAATTTGAATAAGCATTCAAGTCTTAAGCAGATGGTGAATTTGTATTTTCAGTACCAGCTTGGAGTTTCACAATGTCGGCTGTATTTTTGATGGGGCATACCGGGGACCTTTCTGATTTTCTTGTGAAAATCGAACCATTCTTGGTCCAAACGAATTTAAACCCAAGCTCATTCTTGAGGCTTCTGGCTTGATTAAAAAGCTCTTTATTAATTCTTGTTAAACTTTCGTTTATGAAGATCTTGGATGGAGCTCGTTCACGTGCTAGCCCGATGTCATGAGTTGAGGTATTTCTTAGTCTTGATCTTGATTTGTAGACGGAGTCCCTGATCTTTCGGCTGGAAAAACCAACAATAATGTTGGCTGATTCTCTACGTGAGAGTCTATGAGCTGCTTCAATGTCGGTGCTATCAACACTGACATCGAGGTAACTACATAAGTCGACGACCATAGCTTCTACGTTTTCTTCGACTGTTCTTGGAATTCCTGCAATCTCTATCATCGATCGCCGGCCGTACTGCTCAAGATTATTTATGGATTCCATTGCACTGGAAATGTTCTTCTCTCCTACTTCGATCTTTTTCCTTAGATCCTCATTTTCTTTCTGAAGCTGGACGTTTTGCTTCATCACATTGTCGGTGATAACTTTAAACTGATCAAACTGATCACTAATGAACGACTGAGATTTCACTACTGAAAGTAGTTTCCGATCGAAGTCATCAAGTCTTCGATTTAGAGATTCGTTAATGCTGCTAAGAGTGTCCTCGATAGATTTGAGTCGATTTGAGATGTCGTCTGGGGATTCAGAGCCCATATTTCGGTATTGTTTAAGGATTTTTAGTTAAAGTTTCAGGCCACAGAAAAAACACCGCCATCTTGTAACACAGACATGCGTCAAACCGAGGCATCATTCCACTGGATCAAGATAAAAATAATAACAAGCCCTATAACGACAACCTGTGCTTCTTCCGGGCTCTGGCGCTGCACAACGGCTGCCATTTGAAAAACCTCGAGCGGGATACTCAACATTATTACGAAAGGTAAGCGTGTATTTGTTTACAGTAGCATTGTTATGTACAACATTATAAAATAAACATGATGACTACTTAAGTTTACTAAGTCTGTTATTCGCCAAAACGTGTTATACCTTTTTCAACTACTGGTCAGGTGTTCTAAACGGGTCTTAGTCCAGTCTTGTGTGAACATCCGTTATAAACAAAACTATAGCTTTTACAACTAAATTAAGTATGTTATGCAAATACATGTTAAAAATGACGCATCGCTGGTTCGTATAAATTACGAGTCCTTTCTTTTGATTGATAGAAATGTGTTTAGTCTTTTGAAAACAAACGTTTATTGTACATATGCAGAGTAACGCATCGCTGGTTCGTAAAACAATATTGTCTGTTTGTTTTAGGTATCGAGCCACACAACCCTCCAAAAAGAAATTCAGCGGGGTCACCGTAGGAGAAATGTCTGATCTGGAACAGCTCTTCGAGGTGAATGTCTTTGTCTACGCGCTGGAACCCACCCAACCTGATGGCGGCAGTGAGGAGAACGACAGCGAAGAAACCAAACCCGAATTAGCAGCTCAACTCATCTACCGCTCACACCACCATTATTCCAGTACCCTCTACCTCAATCTTCACCAGAACCACTTCTCCTACATCAAGAACATGAAGAGGTACTCTAAATCCTTCTCCTGTTCTCGGTGCGGGAAATACTGGAAAGATGGATTTAGATTGAATCGTCACGAACGCACCTGTGAAGCGAAAGTTCGCTACCAATTCCCGGGTGGGGCTTACAAGACGCCTCCGACTATCTTCAATTTATTGGAAGATGAAGGCTTTTACATCCACGAACAGCTCAAATACTTCCCCTACCGAGCCACTTATGACTTTGAGTGTATGTTCGATCACCAGAATCACCCTAAAGATACGAACAAACTGACCTGGCAAGCCAAACATATCCCGCTCAGTGTCAGTGTATGCTCCAATGTCCCTAACTACGAGCAGCCTAAATGTTTTGTGACGGATGGGGACTCTAAAAAGCTTGTTAAAGATATGGTCGACTACCTTGTGAAAATCAGCCAAGAAAGTTATCGCCTCGTGAAACAAGAGTTCGCCTATTTGTTTGAAGCTATTGACGACAAGCTAGGAGTAATAACCGAGGAACAACGAGTAGCCACTACCGTTGAAGAGGGTAGTCAAGACAGTGATGATGAGGGCGAAGATCTGATGAATACGGACGATGAAGACGAAGAGATCGAGTCGGAGACAGAAGAGGACCGTATCTTTTTAGATGATAGTGAAGTGGAAGAACAAGACCCATCATTCTACCAGGCATTTAATCGAGAGCGGGGAGAGCAGCGTGTTGAAAATCAACCGAAAGTGACCAATACACAGCCTAAAAAGAAAAAGAAAAAAGAAAAACCCCTAAAAAAACTAAGAGATAGACTGGATGAGTACTTGAAAGAACTTCCCGTCCTGGGCTTCAATTCTGGCAAGTATGACTTGAACGCCGTCAAAGAATTTCTCTTCCCCGTCCTGGTCCAACATGAGCAAGTAAAGTTTACTATCAAACGCAACAACAACTTCATGTGTTTGAAAACTGAACACCTTCGCTTCTTGGATGTGACCAACTTTCTCGCTCCCGGGTTCAGTTACGCCAAGTTCCTGAAAGCCTACGATTGCCCTCAAGCGAAAGGTTTCTTCCCCTATGAGTGGATGGACTCCCTGGACAAACTAGACCACTCTTCTCTTCCTCCTCATGAAAGTTTCCACTCCTCCCTGACCAACACCAACATTTCGGACGAAGACTACCAGTACTGCCAGCAAGTTTGGCACGAAAATAACATGCAAACGTTCCGCGACTTCCTCATCTGGTACAACGACCTCGATGTTCAGCCCTTCTGTGATGCCTTGGAGAAAATGTCTGCCTTTTGGAAAGCCCGAAACATCGATATGTTGAGGCAAGGTATTTCTATCCCTGGTATCACCTTAACGTACCTCTTTCAAACCCTTCAACCTGGCACACACTTCTCTCTCTTCGATGAGAAAAACAAAGATCTCTACTCACTATTCAAGAAAAACATGGTGGGCGGACCCAGTATCATCTTCCACCGATACCACGAAGCGGGTAAGACCAAGATCAGAGAAAACGAAATACAAGCCCAAGGAAAAGAACCTAAAGTCTGCCAGAAAATTGTGGGGTACGACGCCAACGCCCTTTATCTCTGGGCCATTATGCAGAACATGCCCACAGGATCCTTTACCAGAAGAAAAGAGGAAACTCAATTCAAGAAAGAAAGCTCCTCCAAGATGGCGACAGAGTGGTTGGAATGGGAAGCCGAGCAGAGAGGGATCCATATCCGACATCAGATGAATAATACGGAAAAGCGTATCGGTGACAGAAGACTCCCAGTCGACGGATTCCACGGACCAACTCAGACCGTCTTCCAGTTTCAAGGTAGGAAATAATGTTTGACAGGGAAAAACATTTATGCATTCACTCATTTATTTATTCATTTCACTCACTCATTTATTTATTCATTCATTTCATTCACTCATTCATTTCACCATTAATTCGTTTAGTTCACTCACTCGTTTATTTATTCATTTGGTTCACTGTTTATTCATTCATTTCATTCGCTCATTTCACTCATTCATTTATTTATTTCATTTCATTTCACTCATTTAAATATTCATTCATTCATTCATTCATGCTTAGATTCATAGATATATAAATAATTATTTATTCATTATTTTCTATTTTCCAGGATGTTGGAATCACGGCCACGATTGTCATCTTAACCGAGGGAAAGAAATGAACGTGAAGAGGAACAAACCCATGACTGAGTTATTGGAAGAAACGCGAGCGAATTCTCAATACATTCGGGATGAAGGCTATCACCTTGTGGAGATGTGGGAATGTGCGTGGCGAAGGTTGAAAAGAACTAACCCTACACTTCAACACTTCCTGGAAACCAAGTTCAGCCGCCCTCTAGACAAAGTCAGTACGTTGGATAAAGACCAGATTCTGACAGCCATCCGCAGTGGGTCTCTGTTTGGTGTGGTCGAATGTGACATCCGGGTACCGGATCATCTAAAACCCAAATTCAGCGAGATGTGTCCCATCTTCAAAAATACAGAGATTTCTAGAGAGGACATTGGCGACTTCATGAAAGGGTTTGCTGAGGAACATAACATCATGCCTCGCCCTCGCCGCAGTCTGATAGGGAGTTTCTTCGGTGAAAAGATCTTACTGGCCACTCCCCTCATCCAATGGTACTTGGAGCACGGTCTGGAAGTCACACGTATTTATCAAGTGGTCGAGTACACGCCTTCCCCTTGCTTCAAGCCCTTTGGTGAGGCCGTGAGTGACGCCAGGCGCGCTGGTGATGCCGACCCTCACAAAGCCATTATCGCGGATACGATGAAATTGGTAAGTAAACCTCAGAGTTCAAATACGAATGCTATTAGACGCAACAGAGGGATACTAATTTTATTTTTTCAACAGGTTGGCAATTGTAATCGCGTGATGACTCATTTTATTATTGTTTTTTCTATAGGTGGGCAATTCCAGCTACGGAAAAACGATCACGGATCAAGAACGCCATCGTGAGGTCAAGTTCTGCGAGGAATCCAAAGCTTCCCGCCTGATCAATACTCCTTTCTTCCGTCAAATAGACACCATTGACGAAAATACTTATGAAGTCCAGTCCTGTAAGAAAAAAATTAAATTAAATCTTCCTATGCAGATAGGGTTTTTTGTGTACCAGTATGCCAAACTACGTATGTTACAATTTTATTTTGATTTTTTAGATAAGTATCTGGACCGTTCAAATTTTCAATACTGTGAAATGGACACCGACTCTGCCTATATTGCCATTTCTGGAGAGTCTGTCGAAAGTTTAGTGAAACCAGAATTCAGAGCTGAATTTAATCAGGATAAGGTTAACTGGTTCCCTCGTACTGATACGCCCGAGCACAAAGCCTACGATAAGAGAACGCCCGGTCTGTTTAAGGAGGAGTGGTCTGGTGACGGGATTATTGGTTTAAATAGTAAAACGTACTATTGTTTTGGCGCTTCTAACAAGTTCAGTTGTAAAGGTGTCAACAAGAGATGCAACGACATCGATAAAGAGAAATATCTCAATGTATTACTAACCAAAGAGAGTAGCTCTGGTATCAATAAGGGTTTTCGTGTTGTCAACAACACCATGTACACCTATCAGCAAGTCAGGGCTGGGTTTTCTTATTTTTACCCAAAACGAAAAGTACAAGAGGATGGTGTGACCACTTTACCTCTAGAGATATAAACTTAGAACCAAGTGCTGTAAAATAGTTATATTATCGTAAATAGTATTTTCAAGCTTTAATGTAAACAGTTATTTTATTCTTACTTAAAATGTACAAATGTACAAACTTCCAATAAATGTGTTATGGAAATGAACACGTCTCTATTCATTTGTCCTTTTTGTCCTGTTTATCCTGTTTGTCCTGACAAATTACGATAAAATTCACAATGTTTTATTTTTTGAATTAGTTTTATCTTGATCTTCAAAGGATTAACAGGAGTCAATGCGTTTGTAAAAATTATCCGGTGCCGAATTGTGGATCAAAATAGTTAGTGAAACTTTCCAATCGTTTAGCTGATGTCCATCATTTACCTAGCGAAAAACGCAAGAAATATTTACAAGAGGCAAAATTACAGAAATATAAAGTCGTTCGAGACTATAATCCATTGGATAGCCATTGGTTGATTCCTAATGAGAAAGGTTAGGGGTCGGTATATACGCGTGAACAACGTAAATGTTACCATTTGGAGATATGGACCCAAGACTGAAACACCCCTTTGGAGCGGTGACAGCCGGACCCACTTGCTGTGGAAAAACCCAGTTTGTGAAACGTCTTTTGCAAGCCGGTGAAAATTCAATTGATGGCGCCGCCGAGAATATTATTTGGTGTTATGGATTAGACCAACCCGCTTATGAAGAAATGCAACAAACCCTTCCCAACATAACATTTATCGAGGGAATACCAAGTGACCTGGAATCTAGGATTAATCCAAGCGTTCGCAATCTTGTGGTTATCGATGATTTGATGAGTGAAGTCAGCAGTGATAAAAGAATTTCGAATTTATTTACCAAAGGCTGTCACCACAGAAATATGTCATGCATATTTATATTGCAAAATATTTTTCATCAAGGCAAAGAAATGAGAGATGTCAGTCTCAACTGTCATTATTTGGTCCTTTTTAAATCTCCACGTGATAGTAGTCAAGTGAATCATTTAGGAAAACAAATGTTCCCGGGAAACGTAAAATATATGCAAGAAGCCTTCAATGATGCGACCGCAAAGCCTCATGGGTATCTATTCTGTGATCTCAAGCCTCAGACGCCTGATAACTTCCGGTTACGGACCAATATATTTCCGGGAGAAACACAGTATGCCTATGTCAAAAAGGTATAAATGGGAGTGTATAAACTTGAACCGTTCATTCTACCATGAGTCGTCGAGTGAGAAACAACTTTCATCACTTGAAAGTGTTGGCTACCAGTAAACCCCATCAAACCAAGGCCCTACTGAAAGTCGCCGACGATCCATTGATTCACAGCCTTTGCGAGTGTGTGCTCAACGTTCTGAGAGCCACAGTCCCTATAACTCCCCAGCAAAAGAACAAGCTTGAAAAATTTAGAAATCCTTTACTAGCCTTGGCACAGAAAGGAGTTCCCTTGTCGCGTAAGAAAAAACTTTTAGTACAACACGGTGGAAATTTCCTTGGAATTCTACTTCCTCCGGTATTAAAAGTACTTGAAAGTATTCTATAATGCTTCACACCAAGAAAATGGTTCTAGTACCAGAACAAACTTTGGAAAAATTCCAACAGCGGCAAAAAATAACAACGGCACCGCTGACTACCACGCTAACACTGTTGGACCAACAAATGAAACAGATACTCAACAACAAAGAATTGTCAGATGAAGAAAAAACTCGCCAGTACACCCAAACGCTTCAAAACTACCTCACGTATTATCATCAAAGAAAAGACGAACCTTTATCCGTGAACGTAGTTCACCCAATACATGAAGAACAAACTGTCGAAGAGCCAACCGAGAAAAAATCTGAAGTGGACGAACAAATAGAGCAAGACATTATTCGTGGTTTACCGAAAACACTAAAAACCCGTGGAAAGTTATTGATCGATAAAATCAAGGCAAACCCTAAAATCATGGGGTGGAATTCTAGCGGCCAATTAATTTTCGATGATAAACCCGTGACGGGTTCCCATGTTAGTGATTTAGTGGGTGATTTTTTGCGCGAGCGAAAAGGGTTTGAACCGGTCGGAATGCATGTGTTTGCTCGCGGACTGGCTCAAATGAATGCCCCTGAAGATTTAATTAGAAATGAAAAGAGGCGAAGTATGCTTAGAGAGTACAAGAAGAAAAAAGCAGAGGATCAAGATCACAGTCGAATATTACCAACTCCGCCATCTTCCTCAGCCAAGACCCCAGGACCGATGAGAAGGACTAAATATAGAGTTAATCATCCCGTACGCTGGTTAAATTTTCGATCTTGAAAGCTGTAACTAAGAATTAGTATCGATGAACTAGACTCTTGTATTACTTGTAACTTTATTAATAATAAACAAGTGTTAAACGAATTACAATCAGTTATTTTCTACGCTTTGACAGGGATTCTTGGTGGGTTACAAGCTTTTTACGATAGCGATGAATTACAAAACCAAAATGTTTGATTATGAAGTGATACACCAGTGCATCATTCCTTCTCGTGTTTTTACTAAAACGATTTACAATGGTTGACATGCTAATATTTCGGGAACGATTTAATAAGAAATACAAACAATAGTGTCCACACACATTAGAGCTTAGGCTTTGTAAACATCTATTGTTATAGGTCCATTGTTTGGCGTTGTGTTCTAAAAAATCTTGAAATGCTTGAGTGTAGTCTTGGGGTTTCAGTCCATAAGAGTCCAAAAACTCTGCTTTTCTGTCCTTGGTAAAGTAAAATGAAACCCAATGCGATCCGGGTTGTCCACTCGTATCCACGTTGGCTACAAAAGCTGCTGGAAATGAATTCACTTCTCTTGGTAGTCGGTCTGAAGCGTAAACACCTTGAAAGCTTTTCCTTGTGTAGGAGTCCTTTTGTAATACAGCAGTGATTTGTTTGGTATTCATTTAGCTGGTCCAATTAAAATTTACGTTCCTGTTAGCATCGATTTCGATCAAAGAATCAAACTCAGCGTAGATTATACAGTTGGCTGTACTTGGTAGAGGTGCACCAAACTGAAGACCAAGTCGGAGATTGCCTTGTTTTATAGGTGAGATATGTGGTCCGGCCGAGAGATCTGGACTCAAGTCGAAGGCATACAATGTATAACCATTGGCATAATCTTGTCGGCTAATCTGATTGCCTTGGTTGTGAAACAGGGTTCCCGTTCCCAGGAACAGACTCATATACCCCGTCAGATATTGCTGTTCGTCAAAGTTTAACTGTAGCGCTTTCATAGGAGTAGATTCTCCGTTGATGTAGACACCGACTTGTGTGGCTTTGAAATGTTGAAAGTGGAACGGATTCTTTTTATAGGCTCCGTTAAAGGCGGTATTTTCTACTAGACCCAGGACGATTCGTTTAGGGGTTTGGCCAAGAAAAATATCATCTGGGGCGAAGGACATTTGACCACTGGGGATCGACATCACTTTGCATTCTACTCGGCGAATAGGATAGAGGGCCGGTGAGTGTCGTAGGGCTGCTGCGTGACCGAGGAAGGTATCATTGTAAACTTTCACTTTACGAATATACAAGATGGATTGTAAAATAACCACCTTGTAGTCTGCACCGTCTGTGGGGGATACGAGGCAGAAGGCATTTTTACTTCGATTCAGTCTAAGGCGGATCGTCACTCCATTGAGCAGTAAACGGTCTTGAAAAAATAGATCGGAGTGCAAAGGCCCAATCATTTCAAGGGTAGAACTGCCTTTAATAAAGTCATAGCGACTACGTAAACCCTCATTCCTATGAGCTGCCACGGCTAAAGGGTCCACGCTGTCCATCTTTCCTGGAGTGTCTTTGTAGAACAGTTCTGCAGTCAGCTGTGAGTCCTTGGCATCAGACCCGTAGGTCAAAAGCGAACTAAGGAATGCTCTGTAAGCATTCGTGTTGGTGGAGGAGGATATCAGCTTGTCATTTAAACTGACATCGATTTGACTAAACAGAGCTTGCAAAAATAAGTTTACGGGCCCAACTTTATCATCATCTACCAGATTATCTCCGTTGGCTTTGGTTACTTTTATTTTGTGGTACTGCCATGCTTGCCTCAAATCGGTGTATTCTTCCCCGCTGCCTGATACATTGAATTCGATCGGGCCAGAATCGGTAATATTGGACACAGGAAAATACTCAATCCATTGTCCGCGCTCTATGGCTGTTTGAACACTAGGAGCTAAGAATAAATCCAACTCAGATTTGCTACATTCTCCAGATCTAGGGTGAACCATCTTTATGAAAATATAAAGTGCTTCGATATCTTTCTCTTCTTTGCTGGAGATGTGGTCTGTTTGGTGGTTGAACGTGAACTGGTTTGTTTTGTCTGTGCTTTCCGTTTTCTAGGTTTTCGTCCTCCACCAGATTGGGCTCCCGTTGCCTTCTGGGAAGTAGTTTTATCCACAACAGCTCTCCCTACTTCTTTAGCTTTTCTCGCTAGAGAGTCTTTCATGTGCTCTCCATTCATAACGTCTTGCGCTACACCAAGACCCCCTTTCAACGCCTGGCGACCGACAGCTTTTACTCCCGTAGTAATATGTGGCATAGCCCAACGAAAAAGGCCTTTGAGCATCGATCCAAGGCCATAACCGTGTTGACTTGGACTACCGTGAAAGGCGGGTAAATTTCCGCCTTTCTGCTGTGCTTGATGCATATAATAATTTTTGTAGTACTCGTAGTTTGGCATTGTCAATGAAAATAGGGAGAGGCTCGCCTAAAATGCAGTGTCACCAACACTCTCCCGGACTCAAATGGCACTTTTTCACCTGTGTCGCGCTTTATATTCACTTCAATGCTCTCGAATTGCTTTCTGCTGACTGGTAAATACTGAGGGCTCAAGAATGTCTTACTGATCCGTTCTCCATCTTTTCCTTCGACAGGAATGATTCGCAGCAAAGGCACTTGAGAATCGCCGACCAACTGAGATTGCACGATATCACAGTATGCATAAAGGTTGTGAAAGCCATGTTCCAAATCTACCTCTCTTTCAGCTTTTGTGGTTTTGAAGTACCTTGTGTCCTGTTTGAATCCCAGCATAATTCCTATTTCATTGAAAATAATGCCGATGTTGTTGGAAGTATGAAAGGTGACTTTGCGCAATAACTTGTCATAAGTCAATCTCACAGTCCTGAACTTAGGATCTGCCTTCTGAATTTCGTTGTTGATGGCTTGGATGACTTTTTCAACAGAGGGGTAATGTCCAGGAGGAACGATGCATATAGCCGGATTGTGAACCTGAACAGTGGTGTCATACAAATAGAAACGGTTCCAAAAGTTTTGTTGAATATTATTCCAGGAATGAGGGTATTGGATTTCTGTTAAAGCGACCTCCCACTCACCAGAAAGTTGAATGGATTGAGGGAGATGTATTCGATATTCTGATAAAGTATTCGAGGGAAATACATCCATGCTACTGTTAGACGGGAGCCACAAATAAAACTGTGTGTTCTCCATGGTGGTAAAACACAAATGACGAGAGGGGCAGGAAACGAGTCAATTTATAAGTCCTATACACAGACAATGGTTTTCTTTATTAATTTATTAAAACGATCAGCTATCTAATTACAAGTATTTGATATCCCTTTCATCTTCCCAAGAATTAAAACTCTCGGGATACCCCTTCCACTGGACAAGGTATTCAATCCTGCCTTTCCGTTTACGCTTTTTTAAGACTTTTTCTACCCGGTAGAAATCATCTTGCTTTTCGACTCTCTGTAACTCGGCTTCGTAAAAGGTTCCTTCTAAAAGTTCTCCGTGATAGTCCTTTAAACGATAGACAGGTGGATGTCTTGGTATTCTTTCAGATAAGGTAAATATCTCTTCGGTCCAGTTTGGAAGATAGCCTTTTTCAAAGGTCCGTTTGACCTTACTCATTCGGACTTGGTCTCCAACTTGAAACTTATAGCGTACAAGTTTTACAGGGGATCCATATAATCTATACCAGACAGTTTGTTCGTTTCCCTTATTGACCTCGCTAGGTTTCATCCCGATACTTCGATGAAAGGCGTGGTTATAAGATTTAAGAAGTTTTGGAAGCACATCTACATAGTTCAAAGTGTTTTTGTAGGTAAAATATTTCCACATATGAGTCTTGAATGTTCTGTTGAATCGCTCTACGACAGACGCTTTTGTTTTATCATCGTGCGTGGTGAAAAATCCAACATCGTTTTCTCTTAAAAACTTCTGGAATTCTCGGTTTAGGAACTCGGTTCCTTTGTCCGTCTGTAGCTTGAGAGGTTTTCTTCCTGATTTGAAAATTTTGCGAAATGCCTCGATGATTTCTTTCCCAGTCTTGGTTTTCAGGGGAACAGCCCACGCGACCTTGCTAAAGACATCAATGCACATAAGCAAATATTTGTATCCGTTGTTATATTTGCTGAGAGAACTCAAGTCCACAAGATCCGCTTGGAATTGGCTGTTGAGACCGCTTACAATGACTCTGTTCCGCCCATAATGTCGACGCGCGGGTTTGTGTAAAGTGTACACATCTTGCTTTCTCAACCAGGCCTGCACTTGTTTACGGGTGATTTTCTTGAGTCCTCTTTCTTTGGCAGCACGGTAAACAGCATCGATACCACGAAAACTGCCTTCGTTCTCGGGATTGTAATATATCTTCTCCAGTTCTTTGTCCATCACAAAATTCAGAATTTTGCACAATAATTTTACCTCCACAGCAGGCCAAAATACAACGCACTCGACTGAAAACACGTTCTAGTCCCACTTGTAAGGATGGTGGGAAACAACCCATTGTGTTGTTGGCTTAACGGTCAAGTGAGAAGTGATGTAGAATGTCAATGATTCTCTCTTTTATAGAATCTCTAAGAAATGTGGATGATGTTGGAGCATGTGTAGAAACAATTCACCCCATTCCTCCTCGGATAGCTCCATTTCTTTAGCAAAGCGTAGAAAGGTTAATAGACGACCGATATTCACCTCAATTTCAACTGCTGGAAGCACATTCATAGCAATCTCTAATCGGGATATTTGAGTATAATCTCCAATGAGATCAAACCAATTTACATTTCCAAAGTCTGTTTGTTCTGCTACACTTCTCAGCAGGGTAAAGCGAGCTACTGCTTTAGTCGAGGCCATGTCGAAATGATTCGTATAAAGTGTATTTGTTAGTACTTATTAAGAAATATTTACATAAATACAATACCTTAATTAATACAAAGACACAATTCAGTATCACATCATGGCTGCTTTATTTTATATAACAAAGTTGGTTATAACTCACATGATTAAATACCTGACTGGACAGTCTCTAAGCTTATGTGACAGACATTACAAAACAGTCCAAAGGTACTTGGAGTTTTCTTACATACTGGGCACCGGTAGAACTGATTGTTCGGTCGAACACCCCAAGAGTAGACCCGTGGGGTTTTCTCTGATTGTTGAATTTCAACATCTACTGCTTCGGTTGTTATGGAGGAAGTTTCCATAATTTCACCTGGTTCCTCCTTTATGACGGGGTTATAACATCCATCACATTGGTGACTTCCATAAAAGTTCGTTTTCTTGCACACAGGGCAGAAAAGTGTGGGTCCAACCTGAATGTTCGTGGGGCTTGTAGTTTTCATGATAGCATTTTGTCTCTGAAGTGTTGGACGAAAAACTTCTTCTGGTTCATCGGATGCTTCAGTCTGTCGTGGATTCCTGCGATCAAAGGCTTCATAGTCGGGGTCTTCTGGATTTTCTGTGATGGTTTCAATAAGATCGTCTAGTTCATTCATAATGTCTTTGAGGTTGATCCACTCGTCGACTGTCAAAGCAATTCCCTCTTTGGTGGGAAATTTCTTGTTTTGCCCTTGAATGTACTTTCGAATGTGAACTCTCATCTTGCCGTGGAAAATGTTAGCGCTGGCATGATAACCTCGAGATCCTAGCTTGTAGATCACTTCCATCTTGTTCACTTCTCAATTTCGAATAGGTCGATCGATCTTGTTCAAGGCTTTGGGTTGTACTGATTCGGAAACACTGGTTCTAGCTTAAAAGACGATCCCAAACAATAGGCTTTGCCCAAACATGCCCGAATAGATCGATGACCTCATCCAAAGGAACAATAGATAATTTATTCACCCCCATTTTATTCATGAGCCCACCACTTTATTCATGAGCTCACCACTTTATTCATGAGCTCACCACTTTATTCATGAGCTCACCACTTTATTCATGAGTCTAAGACAATAGAACACCCTAAAAATTAGCATTCCGAATTTATGCATACGCCCTAAAATTCTCAATTAATTCAATGGATAATAGGATTGTGACGTCACCCTAATTAATGCATACGCCCTAAAGATAGGGCGTACGCCCTAAAAAAACGGCTAATTCCATCCCTCTCCCACTACTGAAGGGCTAACCGATTACTTAGATTCTTTTGTTGGGGTAAAACAAGGTTGCAATTTAAGCCCAAATCTTTTCAATATTTTTATTAACGACATACCTAATCAGTATTCAGTCAAAATTTCGATCCAGTTAAGTTAGAAAATTTAAAACTTAATTGCCTTTTATATGCTGATGACTTATTATTGTTATCATCAGGTCGTAAATTAGTTATCAACTGTACTTTTGGTAAAAACAAAGTTCCTATGATTACGTCATATTCATACCTAGGAATGATCTTAACACCCTCAGGATCATTCAACGTAAACATTGAAAATTTATACAATAAAGGTTTAAGGGTAGTTTTCAGCATTTTGAAAGATCTCAATCCCCTATGTAGGACTTCTACAAAATCCTTTTAAAATTGTTCGACTCACTGGTTCGACCCGTCTTATTATATAATTGCGAAGTTCCGGGAGCGCTGACATTCATAAAAACATACTTAATTCTTAAAATTTAAAGATAACTTATTTCATACAAACTTGCTATGTGAAAAATTACACTCAAAAATGTGTAAGATGATTCTTGGAGTGAACTCCAAGGCTACTACTGAACTCAGCTGTAAGATCTGAACTTGAACGTTTTCCCTTACACATTCCCATTCATATACCACAATAGTCAAATTCTTTTTTCACTTACTCAAACACAAAAACAATCCACTACTTAATAAAACTCTACAAGTATCTAGTAAATTAAGCAATAATAACACATTCACATTCACATTCTGTGCTGAGTGTGTATTTCTGGCTTCGTGTTGGCGAGCGACAGTGTTGCTCTCGCAGTTCAGGAGTTCAGATGTCTTCAGACTTCGATAGAGGATAGTAACCCATAACTGCTCAACCACAGTATATATATTTGCTAGTAAATCGCTTTAAATCACCTATTTAGTATACCTGTATAACGCACACAGAGAGATCGTACGAGATCGGTAAACCAGCCAAAAACACGGTCAAAATTATTTTAGTGTTGGCCTACCGATCACGGTGTTTGCACTGGTATGTATTATGACCGAGAGTAAAATGAAATGTGATGAAATGTGGCATAAAACCTACGAAACGTACCTCAAACAAGAATAGCGTCCGCAGAAATTTATCTTAAGATGGCGACTGGACTGGAGATAAATCTATTAGCACCAACAATTAATGCATAATTTAACGCATGCGCAGAAATTTTGCTGCACAGACACAAAAAAAACAAGAGCCCATCTGGGCTTTCACTCGGGCCACATGAGATTGAAGATGAAATACACTTTCATTTGAAATCCTTTTAGTAATAACCGAAGAAAAGAATTATTAGCTGAATTTAGCAGTCTTTAGGAGTGGCCGGTAGCGCGGTGACATGCATTCTCTGCTCCCCTAGTATATATATTTCTCGTGTATGCAAATTAAAGAAGTTGACCTCTACTTATTCATGTACCGCACGCTTACAATTTAGTCTGCTGTTCTCCAGGTTCAGAGTACTAATAGATGAGTGTCTCAAATATATGTTTATATTTGTCCCATATTATAAGTTGTATCCTGTCCACCTATGATAGAGCTATCATATTATATATTTATCTACTGTTCATTCTACCCTGCGGCTCTTTATCGCAGCTCGCGTCCATATCAGGTATTTATTAACTGAAATGCCTGTTGGTTATATATCCTCCTTCCCAAAACTGATCTGCTCATTATATTACAGAACTATAAAGGGAACTGTTGGAAGCCTTTAATTTCTCGAACCAAAACCTCGGCCGTGAGAGGATTCTTGTTTAAGTTGACCTTGAGAGTTGAATATTGCTTCGCTCATCATAAATTATTCTGTGCGAGTGTTTATTTCTCCGGGGTATTTCTGACAGCCAAAAACACGCTCAAAATTATTTTAGTGCATGTTGGCCTACAGATCACGGTGTTTGCGCTGGTATGTATTATGACCGAGAGCCATAAAACCTACGAAACGTACCTCAAACAAGAATACCGTCCGATGGCTAAATCTATCAGCGCCACGAGGTCAACAAATCGACAAAGAAATGCAGATATACACGCAATGATTTCAACCTCACCGTACCTTAATTCATGACCTGACAAGACACTGTTCAGTTTCACTTTCCCTCTCAGCTTTACTCTTGAGTTTGAGTTCGGCTTTGTTAAAGACTTCTTATTCAGTTGTATGGTTTTGTGCAGTATATTTGAGTATACCAATCCACAGAGATTCAAATAACAAAGCCGTGGCGAAAGAGAAGCTTAAACGAGAAATATTTTGTCCTCCTAGAAAAACACAACATCTTGCCCTTTCTATCGAAGAAGTCTTGGTTTCAGCAGAAAGGAAAACGCTAAATTCCAATTCGATATGTGTGGATCTTTGGGTCCTTCAGGTCCGGCGTCGTGTCGTATATAAAATCACAGGCCCTCTGGGTAAAAAACGCGGTCCTTCGGCTCCGACAAGATCGCCAGTTGCAATATCCTGAGCCTGTTGGAAGGCTTTCGCACGAGTGAAGTTAAATAAAACATTAAACTGCTTACATTTGAGAGATGGGACTCCAAATTTGAGAGATTTGCTCGCGGATCCACCATTTTGATTTACTGTATTAAATTATGTAAATAAATTAACCTGACGAGTGTTACGTGACCAGCACAGTGCGATCTGATTGGTGTGAATTTGACCTTTAACGCATGCGCAGAACGATTGCTACACTGAATAAAAAATAAATAAATAACGACTTGCATTTTAAGACTCGTTGCTGCCACAGGCAGCCCGAGTAATAATAACGGCCTGCAGATTTAGACTTGTGTTTGCCACAGGCAGCCCGAGTGTCCAATCTCCACAATTAAATCCAATCTCCACAATTAAAATTGCATTTGAAACTCTTTTATTCATTATAGAAATCACCAAGCAATGGATAGTCAACCAGGTTAGTAATTTTATGTATTTTAATCAACCAATTTTGATATATTAAACTTACCATCAAGGCTTTTGGGAATAAAACAAAACAAAACCCATCCGAGTTTAATATGTTCTCTTTGTTTTATTCCCCTTTGCATCGGTGCCAAGTTAGAATTTGAATACATTGAAATTGGTCTAATGCATCTTCTTCTCTTGTATTTTTTTAGTCTTTATTGATACTTTACAAATTACCAGTAGGGAAACGACCTCTAGACAAAAGACACATGCCTACACAAAGAATCCCTCCTCTACTCTGAGCCTAGAGGGACAAGGATCCTGACTCAACTTGTTGTTACCCTATGAACTAAAGTACATTGAATATACTGAAAACCTTCTCAAGCAGGCATGTTTGAGACCAGCTCTAGTCCTCAGTGTCTATACCTTAAAGTGGTGGGCTTCTTTAGTGAATTTGTCCAAGCCATGCAAATTAAATATGTTGGCCTTAGAGACAATAATCTGCATGCAAATTTAACTCTACAAATTAATGCCAAATTAATTTGCCTATATGTCCTGGGTGGTAATTTTTACTCTAATAGATAGACCCTCGCATATTACATAATGTCCATCCCTTTCCCGATGTTTGCAAATTGTTAATAAGTGCTTTATTGATTTACTCTTCAGGTGTAGAGGAACACCTAGAAGACAACAAAACTACTAAAGGTAAGGATTAAAAATCCTCTGTAGATATATTGCCACGTTTTGAAAGTGACTATAATTTTTTTTTAAACGAAGACACTCTGAAAAATAAGAACATCCATATACACTGGAACCCCTTACGGACACCTCGTTTAACAGACACTTCATTATTACAGACAGTTCTCTAGGTCCCGGCAGAAAGGCCATACATTTTCTATGAAAAATACCCCGTTATTACAGACAACCGTTATTATGGACAACAGGCATCTTCTGGGGTCCAAATGAGTAAGAGTCAAACTGTTCCGTTTATTACAATTGGGCTCCTGATTGGGTTCATTACTCTTCCCTCCTTTTTTTCACTAGGTGTACAAGAAGAAGGCGGCACCAAAGCCGAAAAGGATAAGACTTCACATTAAAGTAATTATTTACAGGACTACTTTGTAATAAGTTAACCAATCATCGAGCGTGTGAAGAACAATAGATCTTGAACTTCTTTACATTTGAAAACTCAAAAGTTTCGTTTTTTCTTTTGAATTAATATGGGGTAAATAAAATAAAATAAATTTGTAAATTAAAATAAAGTTAAAAGTGAGAACCTTTTTCACGAATCTGTTACATCTAACTAAGCTACCATTTAATATATTTTGTCTAGTGAGTTGCGATTATTGCTTAAACAGTAACCACACATTTCCTTTTTCCAGATTCTCCAGTTGTCTGTTATATTCACAACCTCTCCCCGATGAAGATTGCTCAAAGTACCCACAACAGCTACTTTGACATGGAAATTCAAATGAAGGATGAAAGATTACGAGCTGTTTGTTTTTCCCCTGAAAAGAGGAAGCAGATCGCTGCTAGCCATCAAGCCTCTTCACCGATTAAGATCTCAAATTATCAAAGGAAACAGAATAAGTTTACCAAAGATCCAGAAATCCACCTTAATAAGAGGACCAGATTAGAAGAACCACAACAAGTTGATTTTGATATGATAGAGAGTAAAATAAGCCAAACAGAAAATGACAAACTAACAAAATGTGGGGGAATTACTTAAGGAGAAAGCAAACAGCAAGGTGAATGTGTCACTATTCATGGTGAATGTATGTGTCACTATTCATGGTGAATGTATGTGTCACTATTCATGGTGAATGTATGTGTCACTATTCATGGTGAATGTATGTGTCACTATTCATGGTGAATGTATGTGTCACTATTCATGGTGAATGTATGTGTCACTATTCATGGTGAATGTATGTGTCACTATTCATGGTGAATGTATGTGTCACTATTCATGGTGACACGGAGACAATCCAAAAAGATGGCAAAACCCTCAAGAAACAAGAAGCTCTGATAACCGATGAGTCTGGAACTATTCGATTAGTTTTGTGGGAAAATGACATCAGCAAATTTGCAACAGGGCAATCATACGAACTAAAGAATGCTGTAGTCAGGTTCTACGGTGGAAACTATATAACACTCAACCGAAACACAATTATTCGTCAGACGACCATGCCAGAAAAGTTATATTCAGTTCATGATAACACACTAGCGCAATTTATGCCAAACACCTGAGAATAGGCAGCACTCATACCGTGTCGGTATCCTAGTTTATCTGTTTATTGCTGCCGCAGC